>OX621249.1:26747200-27443944 GCA_951640165.1 Pseudoips prasinana | reverse complement strand
TGCCTACTCTTCCGCCGCCGCTCTAAGTTACTATCAGTTACTATCCTGTACTGATAGTAACTATGCTATCGTAGGCCTCTGATGAATCCTAAGATTCTAGAGCCCCCGATAGAGGCAGTTTAAGGTCATACCCGGGACCAATATATATAAGTCCTGAGTTGTCCAATATATATAAGTTGATTGTCCTGAGTTGCTTCGTAAAATTGCTTTCGACATCCCTACAAAAGTCGTTAGACATTACACCCCTATACATATTCCATTAGTGACAACAAATTACCGACAGAACGCATTCCTGTGGCGAGCGGGCAACAGTTTAAATAAACAAGTCAAAGCTTTTAATTTTGACATATTTTGTAATAAATCTGAAACAGTGAGACGGGTACTCAGCCTTAACTTTTTCCAAAAAGGTTTTATGTAAAACATAATAATGATTAAGATGGTTCGTATTGTTTAAGTTTATATTTATTCTGCACATTATTAATTAAGTAATCAGGATTTTACTCGTGGAGACCTGTTAATGGCTTTCTGCTGCCTATGGATGTATCATTAACATTGTGTTGTTAAATGCTGTTGGTCTTCCTAAGAAAATAAATAAATAAGATATATATATATATATATATAATATATATATATATATATATATATATATATATATGCGTTCTGTCGGTAATTTGTTGTCACTAATGGAATATGTATAGGGGTGTAATGTCTAACGACTTTTGTAGGGATGTCGAAAGCAATTTTACGAAGCAACTCAGGACAATCAACTTATATATATTGGACAACTCAGGACTTATATATATTGGTCCCGGGTATGACCTTAAACTGCCTCTATCGGGGGCTCTAGAATCTTAGGATTCATCAGAGGCCTACGATAGCATAGTTACTATCAGTACAGGATAGTAACTGATAGTAACTTAGAGCGGCGGCGGAAGAGTAGGCATAATTATGCATACCAACGGCGGCGCTCACAGGCCGAGTTAGCTGGCTTACTGTACGCTCACCGAGACGCAGGGGACGAGCACAAGTGAGCTATTTAGTCCGAGGGAGCATACCTGAAACAAAACCCCGATCCAAGGTGTTATCCGACCCGTGCTGAGGGATCCTTGGCCAGAGGGTATTCTGGTCGATAACGGAGGGTGTCTATGTTGGCGGTCATAGGACACAGCAAGGATCCGCCTTACCCCCGTATAGGGCTCTGCGAGGGTGGACCGTTTAGTCCCTAATACTCGTGGGAACGCAATGGATATAATTCATTTTAATCCTTCAAATGGCGGCGACGTGGTCCGCCACCCGTCACGTCTCGTTTCCCGGAGAGGCGAAAAGTGGCCAACGGAGAGCCGTTTTGCTACGTTGAATGTGGGAGGAGGAATAGAAGGTAAGATGGACGAAGTATGTCAGCTGATGAGTGAAAAGCGGATCGATGTGTTGTGTGTGAATGAGACGAAGCGGAAAGGGTGTGATACTACAACACACGGACCATACACGGCGTATTGGTCTGGAGTACCGAACACCACCAGAGGTTGCCAAGGTATGGGTCTCATTCTTTCCACAAGTATGTCTGAGTGTGTGACTGAGTTCGAATGCGTGAATGCAAGAGTAATGTGGTTGAGAATGAAAGTTGGTATGACCCGTATCAAGTACCCCCGCGGCCCCCGCGGCGAACAGTTGTGCTATTGATACTGAGAACTTTTTAATTCGTTGACCCCAGTTGAAAGTTTTTATTTTGATCTAAAACATTAATCATTGTGTGTAAAATATAAACAATCATAAACCAGTGAAAAATCAAAACGTTCTGTGCATTAGTTAACGTGTTAAAAACAAAAACATGTTTTAAAATACAAAGGATGTGATAAGCTGCAGTGACTTGACAAAAGTGCTTTGCAAACGAGAACGTAGGCCTTTCACTACTCAAGGTCATTATAGTAGTTCATTTAACAGCACGAAGAAACTACCAGTCTAATTCACATCAAAACTTAACAACCTCCGTGGCTCAGTGGCTTGCGCGTCAAGTCGTACAACGGAGTAACCGGAGTGTCCGACAGTTCGAGCCCGAGCACCAAATATCAAAAATTTGTCAATTTTATTTGAAGTACTAGCCATATAATGAGTTTCTTTGGCAACATAACATTTCGGCGCAATAGAACGCAATCGGACCCACCGTTAAATAACAGTGAGGTCTTAAATAACTCGAATACCTTAAACTGTACGACAACAAGTATGCCAGAAATATCCGACGACGACGAGGACGATCAAATTAAAATATTAAAGGATGAAATTAAGAAGTTGACATCCGAATTAAATAGCGCACATATCGAAATTGAAAAATTATCTCTCGAAAATAGCGGCTTGAAAAAAACTAACGAAGAACTAATAATAAAAAATAATTTATACAAAAAAATTAGCAATAGTCCTATTAAGAGTAAATCAGCCACTCCAAATAAGAAAACAAAAACTTCTAACGCAATCAAACAAAATCAAATCAGATGTCAAAATGTTGTTTTTGAAAAAATATCAACAAATTTAAATATAGGTAAAGATACACCAAAAATTCCTATACAGAAAACCACATGCTTTGAAATGCCATATTCAAAGAAATATAACCAAAAACAGTTAACTCAGAAAAGAGTTAAAAATAAGATATATATATTGAGTTCCAATAGTAAAAATAGTGTACGCTCAATTGCAGAAGATACATTTGGGAAAAAGTACGATATATGTCATTACCTTAAACCAAACAGTAATACGGAGCAGCTCTTACAAGGGCTACAAACTAAATTAAGTGACCTCAACATGAGAGACTTCTGTATTATATTATTGGGAGAAGAGGATTTTAACTCATCACATAACTACAGCAAGATAGTCATGCATATCAGGGAATTATTAAATGATATCAAACACACAAACGTCATTATCTGTCTACCAACTTACAAGTACGCAAGCTCTATGAGCTTATTCAACTGGAGAGTGGAGACTTTTAATAATCTATTATATATGGACATAATGACGCATGGGCATGCTTTTGTATTGGATAGCAACCTAAACCTCGAAACTGACTATAGCATGTTTAATAGGTACTCAGGATTAATAAATAATTTTGGCATACGCACTCTATTTAAGGACTTATTTAATTTGACAATTGACATAATTAAGCAAAATACTGACATTCAATCTGATAATTACGACAAAAATAATGAATTTACAATGAATAAGCTTTTTCTTGACTAGAAATCTATATGCTATGCACCAGAATATCGCTGGCCTTCTAACGAAATCTGACTCTCTAATAGTATGCTTACACGAATTAATGGAACAGAACGTACATGTTGACGTATTATGTATTACGGAACATTTCATTATGGAAGGTTATGAAAGCCATCTAAACATACCCAATTACTCTTTAGCAGCCTGCTTTAGTAGAAAAGAAAGCAAAAGAGGAGGTGCTGCTATTTTGGCAAAAACCGGACTTCAATGGAGAGAGCTACCTGAAATTTCCAAAATTTCCACAGCTGGTATGTTTGAATGCTGTGCAATAAAATTAATTGAGTGTAAAACTGTTTTTGTATGTGTTTATAGAGTTCCAAATGTAAACAATATAAACGCATGTTTCGATAAAATTCAATCTTTACTAAGAGAGATACGGAAAAAGAATTATAAAAATATTGTTATAGCAGGCGATTTCAACATAGATATGTTAAAAAAGTCTAGTCAATCCACTGAATTTGAATATCTATTACTAAGTTATAACTTAAAACTAGCGATCAAACAACCAACTCGACTAAAAAGCCAGACATGCATCGACAATTATGCGCATAACTTCAATAAGTCATGTAAAGCCACAGTGTTAGAGCTTGCGCTGTCTGACCATACTGCTCAGTTACTAAAATGCCCAATCGACAGTTTATGTACTTTTAGTAAATGGTATGTAAAGAGAAGGGATTATAGTAAAGAAAATATTAATAAATTTAAAAAATATATGGGTAGCCTATCTTTTTCAGAAGTCTACAAAGCAAACGATCCGAATGTTGCTTACGATGCATTTATGGATATATTCTCGTTATTGTATCACCAGTGCTTTCCTGAAAATCTTATATCTGTAAATACAAATAAAAAGCAAAATTGGATATCGCGGGGTATAAGAATATGCAGCAAAAGGAAACGGCAACTGCTGTGGCAGTATAGGTTAAAACCAACAGCATATAACAAAAACAAATTAGTAAATTATAGTAGATTATTTAAAAAAATAATACATCTGACAAAAAAAGTTCAAAATGACCACAAAATAAAGACATCTAAAAATAAAACAAAAACGACATGGCAATTAATTAATAATAGTAAATTAAATGTACCTAGGAATAATATTAATAGACTTAAAATAAATCAAGATTTTATTACACATCCGAATAAAATTTGCAATGCATTTAATGATTATTTTTTGAAAAGATACAACCAATAAATAGCTCTGGAATTTCAATGACAAAGAACATTTTAAATAAACGAGACTCAATGTTCATGGCTCCGAGTCTACCGTATGACATATTTAAAATAATATCAGGACTTAAAAACACAAATAGTGTAGGGTACGATGGGATCTGTACTAAAGTTCTTAAGATAATTGTATATGAAATAAGCGTCCCACTAAGTCATATAGTAAATTTATGCATAAGCGAAGGTTTATTTCCAAATTCCCTAAAAATATCATTAATTAAACCACTTTTTAAAAAGCAAGATAAGGAACTAATGGAGAATTACAGACCCATTTCATTAATTCCCGTTTTTTCAAGTTTTTGAAAAGTATTTTTATAAAGAGTTTAACAGATATCTAGAGAAAAGTGATATTCTTTGTGAAGAACAAAAGGGCTTTAGAGAAAAAAAAACAATAAATATGGCCATATATGATTTTTTATACCCAGTACTATTGAACATGGATAAAAGTACGCCTGTCTGTGCACTGTTCTGTGACATGACGCAGGCTCTTGATTATGTTCAACATAACATACTCACACAAAAACTAGACGCTTACGGGGTGAGAGGAAACATCCTACAACTCGTGGAATCATATTTGTGTGATAGAAAACAAATAAGTAAAATAAATGACAAAAAAGTTGAAGAAATATTCTCCTCGGAAGAACGTACTTCTATCTACGGAGTCCCGCAAGGTAGCGTCTTGGGACCTCTCCTTTTCACGCTTTATATAAATGACTTTCCTAAATGTATAGAATATAAGATGACACTTTTTGCCGACGATAGTACGGTGACTATACCCTGTAAATGTAAAGAATCGTTTGAAAATGACATCAATAATACGTTGACTAAAATTGTGACATGGTTGGATAATAATAATTTAAGAATAAATATAAATAAAACGGTGATAATGTATTTTAGCCAAAGACCATTGACATTTAGTAACCCTGACATTCATTATAATAATTGTAATATTGACGCAGTGAATTCTACTAAGTTTTTAGGACTAAATATTGACAGGAATTTAAATTGGAAGGCTCACATAGAGACATTGAGTAAGAGAGTAAGCAGCAGCTCATATGCCTTGTATTCTTTATCCCGAACCCTTAGCACGGATGCCCTCCTAACTTGCTATTATGGAATCGTTGAATCGGTACTCAGATACGGCATCATATTTTGGGGCAACTCTACTGATAAGGATACTATATTTAAGGCTCAGAAAAGATGCCTTCGAGCAATGTTTGGACTAAAATGTACTGATAGTTGCCTACCGTACTTCAGGCAACATAAACTATTGACTCTACCGTCACTTTATATTTTAGAAATGTCGTCATTTGTTAAGTCCAATCCGAATCTATTCCTGCGTAAGGAAGAGAGAGTCTCACGGAACCGGCGTGATAACAGTGGCTTATGTCTACATCCGGCGAAAACTTCACTTATGCGCAAAAGTGTTGTCTGTATGGCTCCTATCATTTATAATAAAATCCCAAAGAGTTGGAAAGAGCTTAGCAATGATGCATTTAAAATAAAAGTAAAGTCATTTTTAGTGGACAAAGGTTACTATAATATTACAGAGTTCTTAAATGAAAAACTCTAGAGTTGTAGGCAAATGTAATTTAATAGAACTAATTTATAAAATATATTCCATATAAAATATCTTTAATGTATTGTACATATTGTGTAATTGAATTTATTTGTAATAGCGGTTAACAATCATTACTGTAATTTTTGTTTGATGAAATGTATGTTATTTGAATTGTTGTGTGTGTACCTATTGTTTTATGTTCGAATTTGTATAATATTTGCATACCAGTAACTGGTTAGACATGTAGTGACTTATTATAATTATTTTTAAGACCTGTAATGACCATGTTTAAAGCAAATAAATTTATTTTATCTTATTCCGTATCTTCCTAGTAGGAGTGTACGCTCCTGTAGATATGGGTGCAGTTGTAATACAGCGAGAACAAGAGGAAAGAAAGGCATTCTGGGAGACCCTGAGAGATGTGTTGCGGATAAGTCAGTATAATGAAAGAGTAATAATGTTAGGTGATTTTAATGGATGGGTTGGGGTAAAACGTGATGGTTTTGAAAGAGTACTAGGTCAATTCGGTGACGAGAGTGAGAATGAGAATGGGTACAGTCTGCTTGAGATATGTTTGGAATGGGGTCTTTGTGTTACAAATACTATGTTTGAACATAAAAGAATCCATACGTTTACACGAGAGAGGAAAAATGTGAGAAAGAGTATGATTGACTTCGTGATTGTATATATTGTATGAAAGACTGAGAAAGAATGTTCTAGACACAAGAGTCTATCGTGGGACCGCAATCCATACAGACCACTTTCTGGTAATGAGCCGAATAAGTGGTCTATTCAAAGGATGGCGCCACCGAATCCCTGAGACTAAAAGTGTACTAGAGAGAATAAAAGTAGAGGAACTGCAAGAGGAAGAAGTGGCAGATGAGTACAAAAGTAAGTTGGTTGAGAAGTTTGAGGGATCTGAAGACATAAGAGAAGTAGAAGAGCTATGGAAAGTAGTCAAAGAAGGTGTGGTGAGTGTAGCTGGTGAAGTATGTGGTGTAATGAAGAGACGAAGAGGAAGAAAGATGAAGAATATTTCGTGGGATAAAAGTGTACAAAAAGTTGTATGTGAAAAGAAGAAAGCGTGGTTAGACTGGCTAGCCACCAGAGCAAACGAACGAATGCATAAGGCGACGAATGAGGATATAGAAAGGGCCTGGAATGATAATAGGAAAATGAAAGGAATTGTAAAGGATGTGGTGAATCAAAAGAAAAATGAACAAAAGGATAATTTTGATAGAAGGTTGTCTAAGGATTTTCAGACGAACATTAAGTTTTTCTGGAAATCCGTTAGATCAGTAAGAGGCATAACTCAAACCTCAGAACTGAAATCCATACGAGACCAAGATGGAAATATAGTGAAAGGGGAAGAATGCGTGTTAAAACGTTGGAAGGAGTATTTTGAAAGTTTGTATGAAAGAGGTGTAACAGAGAGTGAACGTAGTTCACTAAGTATAGACAAGAACAAATGTAAAGATGACATTGGTATGGATGAGATTGTGAAAGCTATTAAGGGTATGAAATCAGGTAAGTCACCAGGGTATGACAGGATAACTTCCGAGATGCTGAAGGCTGGACATGGCGTCGTAGCGAGTCAGCTGTGCAGCCTATTCAATTTATGCTATACCACCGGCCAAGTGCCAAGTGATTGGTGCAAGGCTGTCATCGTACCTCTTTACAAAGGGAAAGGCTCACGGCAAGACTGTATGAACTATAGGGGCATTAGTCTACTCAGCGTCATTGGTAAGTTGTATGCAAAAGTATTGGTTGAAAGAGTTGTGAAAGAAACCGATGCGAAAATATGGGATGCACAGGCAGGTTTTCGGAAAGGAATGGGATGCACGGATCAGGTCTTTTCTCTGCGAAGCATAGTAGAGAAGTTTTTGGGCAAAAACCAAAAGGTTTACTGTGCCTTCGTAGACTTAGAAAAGGCCTACGATAGAGTGTTGAGGAGTGAACTATGGTCGGTACTGTCCATGTATGGAGTGAAAGACAACCTTGTTCAAGCACTAAAATCTCTTTATAGGGATTCCAGAGCTTGCGTGAGGATTAACGGGTCATACACCGAGTGGTTTAGAATCCAAAAGGGTGTTAGACAGGGATGTGTAGCGTCACCGTGGTTGTTTAACCTATTCATGGATAGCTGTTTAAAAGATTTGAAAGAAAGTGAATGCGGTGTAAGGATGAATGAGTTACTCATCAAATGTCTGCTTTACGCTGATGATCAAGTTTTACTTGCATCATCGGCGGACGAGTTGCAGGTGATGGTAACAAGTATGCATGAATCTTTTGAAAGGAAAGGCATGAAAATGAATGTAGGTAAGACGAAAGTAATGGTATTTGAGAGGGATGAATACACGACAACGTGTGATATTGTGATTGGAGGAGAGAAAGTCGAACAGCTGAATGAGTTTGTATATTTGGGAACTTTGTTTACGAGAGATGGGAAATATGAAAAAGATATTGTTAGAAGAGTAAATGCGGGGAACAGAGTGAATGGGGCACTACACGCCTTTATGAGTAGCCGGCAAGTATCAAAGAAGGCTCGACTAGCCGTGCACGATAGAGTGTTAGTGCCAACTTTAATGTATGGAAGTGAAAGTTGGGTATGGCAGAAAAAGAATGAAAGTAAAATAAATGCAGTGGAAATGAGAGCTCTGAGAAGTATGTGTGGTGTGACTTTGAGAGACAGAATTCGAAATACTGATGTAAGAGAGCGTTGTGGTGTGAAAGAGGATGTAGTCACAAAGATTGAAAAAGGCATGCTGAGATGGTTTGGCCATTTAGAAAAGATGAATGAAAGAAGATTGACAAAAGAAGTATACCTGGCCTGTGTGAATGGGACAACCGGAAGGGGAAGACCACGTCGAACATTCTCTGACCAAATTGGAGATGTTCTCAAGAAAGGGCAGGTCAGAAGTACCCTAAACCGGCGAGCATGTATGAAGAATATAATGACAGTAATCGAGGCAAAAGAAGTATGCAAAGATCGTGACAAATGGAAATCCGTTGTCTCTGCCTACCCCTCTGGGAAACAGGCGTGAGTCTATGTATGTATATATGTATGTTTATATATATATATATATATATATATATATATATATATATATATAATATTTATATAATATATTATATATAGTATGTGATTCCATGAAAATAGGGCAACTCTATGTCCACAGGTATTTTTCACTGCATTAAATTAAATTTATTTACTTTTTAGTTAATAGGTAACAGCTTAATATGTGTTTTATTTGTTGCCCTCAAAATGTTTGAAATAATTTAGACTTAACTTTAGAAAACTTTTTTAACTACCACAAATATCAGGCCCTAGCCGCGTCCGCCTACCAAAATTTTATTTTCAGGCACCAATATCTGAAAAAACATTCCTTTTATAATACGCTTTTCTTTATTTAACAGTTAAAAATATCGCGGGTCTCAAACCATAGGGGCGTATATGCAAAAATGCGTTTTTTCGTTTTTGATGCAATTGAATTCTACTTTATGCACTAAATAACCAAAATTTTTCTTATAATTTAATACTTATTACTTTTTGTATAAATTGCAAAATATTATTTGCCGTAAGCTAGACAGTCTACAATTATTTTTAGGCCATATAGCCGTATAATAGACGTAAGAGCAATATTATTGCTTATTGAGGCAGTTTTGACGTGCCTTATAGACGTATGCACTTACGACTTTCAATTTTATTATGATCCTAGGAAATCCAGTCGGGCCATATAGACTTATGCACATACGACTGTTTGTTTTATTTTAACCTGAAATCATTGTGTCGAGCCATATAGACGTATGCGCATACGACCATCAATGTCTACATGATTTTGGGGATATTTAGTCATCACTGCGGACGTATGCACATACGTCTACATATTTTAGTATTGCTGTCTCAAGATTTCGTCATTACGCGGACGTATCGTCATGTCAACACGGACGGAAACACACACAGTCATTCTGCAGTGAGCTGCCATAGCGAGTAGATGTAATTTTAATGCGTGGAATAACTTTAGTGAATTTACTGTGAATAATGAAGCGTAGTGGCAATATCTTGCGTTTAGCACTAAACAGTGATGTGTTTATCAATAATGGTAAGTAATTTTGATTATACCTTTTACTGAATTGAAATGTCTTGTTTTAAAGTATAGGTACTGTTCATTTGAATAATTAGGATGTTGTTTCTTGTTTATATGATGAATTACTGTTGTTATTATAACAATAACGTAAATAATACTGATGTAGGTAGTTTTACGATCGTTTGTGTTCAACAGGTAGGTATCCTTAGCGCGAGTTGGTAGGTATGGTACATATTTGTAAAATGTTATATTGAATTAGAGTAGGTACCTATTACGTATAAATACTGACTGCGTGTGTTTTTTTTTGTTTATAGTCCTACTAATATTATAAACGTGAGAGTTTGTATGGATGGATTATTATTTATTTATTTATTCAACAGTTTTACAATTACATTTATATAATAAAGTTGGATGGTGATGGTGAGTTGATGGTGGTTGGTTGGTTGGTTGGTTGGATGGTGGATGGATGTTTGTTACTCTTTCACACAAAAACGGAATGGAACGGATTTGGGTGTAATTTGGCACATATAGGCGCAGCTAGTTTAAAATATAGTTTTTGTTAGAACTAGCTGCACCCCGCGTTTTCACCCGCATATTAAATTTCGATCCCGTGGGAATATCGGGATAAAAAAATCCATCCATCCATACAAACTTTCACGTTTATAATATTATATAGTAGGAAGGATGCTAACATTGCTAACTATATGACTGGCCAGAAAAAAATGGAAATAGTACCTACAGGTTATGATGACCTGTTTATTATTTGAATTTTCCTTTCTCTCATGTTATATACCTCCTACCTTATGTGTACACAAACCCACAGGACTGTTGCATTCCGTGGTAGTTTCCGATACGCTGCTAGTAAAATTTGGAATGATCTGCCGCCACCTTTTCATACTTTGAAATCGGTCAACTCTTTCGGTATGCGCTATAAAAAATATTTACTATCACAACAAAAAAGTTAAATTTGATAATCTTAGGTTCTATCGTTCGTTATTAGTGTTAAGTAGTGTAATGTTATCAGTGAATTGTTTTTATTTAGATTATAAGATTACTTTTAGTTGCCTATCCTTAATATTATAATATGTTTTAAATCATTTATTTATTTTCTTTTTGCTTTGTTATGTTTTAATTTTAAGTTAAATTTTAATTTTTAATTTATTTTATATGTATATTTATATAACTTTCTTTCTATTTAATTTTCTATGCAATTGTGGCTTATATCAGCCTCTATCGGAAGATCAGCGCTGCAGTAATACACCTGTGTTGCCGTAGCTAATGCTGAGATAGGGGCCTTTTTTGACAACCAAATTTATTATTAAGTTAGCGATGTATGGTAAGATTTCTTTTTTTGTCAAAAATAAACATTTTTTCATTTCATTTCATTTTCATTTATATAAAATTACAGGGTCTCGGACTATGGACGACTACGAGGAGTTACCACTTCCAGTCGAAGAACCAATTCAAATTTTACATTCATCGCCAGTGAATACATTCAGGGATTCACCTCTAACAGTTGAACAACAAGTGACAATAGTTGAAATGGAAAACTTAGGCTTTAGTAACAGTTTCTTCGACAATAGTACCAAAGATATTTCATTAAACTCACATTTGTCACCAATGTCAGTATTAATACCCAACGAAATACCTCTTGAAGAGCCAGAATATTCTTCAGTTCAAAGTAAACAAGAGCTTACACCACTTTTTACTCCAATCCAATCTGTGCAGCCATTGTCAAGCCCTAGCATAATAGAAACACCAACCACTACATCTAACATCAATAATGAAACATTACCAGAAACAGAGATAGACTTTGATGATGATGATTTTGTGGCAGACCCTAATTACGTTCCTTCAGATATTGAAAGTCAGCCATCCCCAATAACCCCAATTACACCATCATCTAATCAACCTCCTCCACTAAACAATTTGAATACCCCACAACAGGCTTTTGATATAGAAGATCCAGTATCAGTAAACTCCATTAGTGAAAGCTATCAAGAGGAGGTTGATTCCCCCTTGCCAAAAAGAAATAAAAGAAAGTTACCAGAACTGTGGAAAAAAAACCAAAGGAAATTTAAAAGAAACAGTGGCGCTGCATATACGTCGGCTCTAGGCAAGAATAAACCTGCAAAAGAGTGCAGCTATGAACCATGCAAATGTCAAAAACAATGTCATTTAAAATTTGACAGTGGAACAAGACAAAAGCTTTTTGATTCTTTCTGGGGCTTAGGGGGTCTTGACAGGCAAAGAGATTTTTTGTCCAAAAACGTAACTGTAACTGGAGCTGCAGGATCACGTGTTATAAACTCTAGAAGAAAGTTTACACTCCAGTACAGTTTTAAAGTAAATTTAGATACCGTTTTAGTTTGTCAGCCTTTTTTTTTGAAAACATTGCATATAAGCGACAAAATGGTCCGCACTGCTTTAGATAAAGCACGTAGAGGAGTTTGTGAAATTATATCTCCCGATAAACGAGGTCGACATGTACCATCAAATAAATATGACAATATAAAAATTCAATTCGCCAAAGATCATATTGATTTGTTTCCAGCAGTACCATCACACTGGTGTCGTAAAGATACAAAAAAAATATATTTGGAGCCTACATTAAATAGGGAAAAACTGTATCAATTATATAAAGAACATTGCATGGAGAATAACAACGTTCCTATCTGCAAGACTTCATACAAGGAATTAATTCTGGAAAAGAACATAGATTTTCACAAGCCTAGAAAAGACCAATGTTGGTGTCATAAGTTTGAGCAGTTATCCGAAGAAGAACAGAAAGAAAAACAGGCGGAGTATGAAGAACATTTTAATAGGAAAGAATATGCCAAAGAAGAAAAGAAGACTGATAAATTGAAGGCAATGGTTGACTCTACTCTTCTTGTCTGTACCTTTGATTTCGAAGCAGTGTTATATTGTCCATTAGTTTTGGGTAAACCTGTCTTTTATAAAAGGAAATTGGGCTGTATGAATTTCACAATACATAATGCAGTGAGCAAACAGGGCTACTGTTACTTTTGGCCAGAGTACGAGGGGAACAGAGGAGCAAATGAAGTCTCAACATGTTTGTATACTTATATCACCAAGCTTACCGATGTGGAACACCTGATTCTTTATTCTGATTGCTGCCCAGGACAAAATCGAAATTCAGTGGTTGCTACAATGCTAAGGTATGTAATGATGTCTCCAGAAAATAATGTGAAAATCATTGATTACAAGTTTCTCGAACCAGGTCACACCCACATGGAATGTGACAACATGCATTCTACAATAGAACGGGCTTCGGAATACGCCAAAATCTATATTCCCGAAGACTGGCTAAATGTGATACGATTGGCACGGAAAGACAATCCATACATTGTTGAGGTGTTAGACCATTCAAAATTTAAAGACTTTAAGGCAATGCGAGGTATCTCTATTGGTAACACAATAAAAGCCACGGATGGAACGATTTTAAAATGGGCTAATGTCAGATGGATACAGGTGAGGAAAGATGTTCCCGATTCGCTTTTCTTCAAATTTGATTACTGGGAAGAATTTAAGGAGGTAAGGTTTACCAGAAAAGTAACGCGGTCAGACATTTCCTCTTCTATGGATACAAATCTGTACTCAGAACCACTTCCACTAAAACAAGTCAAATATAAAGACCTCATGGCAATGTGTAAGGATGGAACTATTCCAAAGAATTACCACAGCTATTACGAAAATTTGCCTGTAGTAGAAAACGAAAATTCAGAGACAGGAGCTACAAATGACGACGACGACTTAACCCTTGCTGCAACAAGAGCATCTTATATACGACGTCGACCTAGGAACAAAAAGTAATTAAGGACAGTTTAAATATCTACAGCAAGGTTTGCTTTCTAATACACGCTATATACATTACTTGTGCAATGTTTCCTCTGCTCTTATTATTTTTTTATCTTTTATTTTGTTTTTTATTGTTTTAGAGAATTTATTCTCCTTGGTTTTTATGACTGTTTCTTTTAAAAATTTGATTTTTCTTTATAAAATTTTATTATTCTGTGTAAAAGCCTTTTTAAGTTTCAAATAATTATGTTCATAAGATTACAGTTTTATTTTGTTTCTTGTAATGTGCCTTGAGCTCAATTTTAAATGTTTGTGATTTTAAGTCATTTAAAATAATTACGTCAAGATTTATGAATAAATTTTATTTTTATTAATCTTATTTTTCTTTTCACACAGAAAACATTGTGTTATTACTACCATTTGGTTTTTTTGTCTAGATTGTAGAACAAAACTGGTTTATACCTCTACATTAAATTCAAACACCTCTCAATATAAATGACAAGCCAGACAGGCGTATGAATTTTGAAAATCGCGCAAATAACGTTAATTTTGATGAGTTCTCATTCCTAAATTGCAATATTTTGAGCCACCAACTAGGTAAAAATAAATAAAGGTATAAATATTAATAATTTAAGGAGAAGGGTTTTACGTCCATAAATTCCATGCATTTTTGGGGAACTTTGACGGAGTTTTACCGTATATTCGTCATGGCAAATAGACGTATCAGCTAAAAACAAGTGTAATAGAGGGAATACCTTAAAATCAAGCATTCTATATTAACTGCAGTGTAAATATATAGCTACATGTAAAAAAACAACAAGCTGGCTCAATCACAAGAAAAGTTATTACGTTTTTTGTCTCTCCTGAAAAGTAGGGGTTTTGTGGATACGCCCCTATGGTTTGAGACCCGCGATATGACTATTTGCCTAATTACATCAATAAAATAACAATATTTCTAAAAAACAGTACATTTATGTAAGTTAAATGTATGTCCGCGACTTTAACCATCAAGCCCTAGCCGCTTAGGAATTTTGAAATCACGCGGCTTTTATCGTGAATGAGGGAATGAGAATCAGTTGATTTTAAAGTATAGACATTGTAACTGTTTTAATTTTAAGTAATAAAAAACCACCATATGACCATATGGTACACATTAATTTATTTTTAGAAATTAAAGTTATAGAAGCAAAATAACTCTTAATTTATACTTATTAAGAACCAAAAGAAAATAGTGGGAGGTTTGTTGATCCGCTCGGCTGGTTTAAGGGTTTTATATAAAAAAAGTTAGAGAAGAAAAAAACTTAGGTTAGGTGACGACCACTGCCCAGCCGGCCGTATCAGGTCACCCCGCAGAACACCAGGGCCAGTGACAGCCAGGGCTGTTCACCCTTATAGTACACCCGTACTGTACACCTCCTGGTCGGAGGCGACAGCTAGCTTCGATCCTGTCCGATCGATAGCCAGACCCAAGCACAGCACACCAGCTCAACAGCACAGCACACCCAGCTCACAAACACTTAATAGTTAACGCCTCCAGGTGGATGGACACACGAGGAGCACCGGGAACACACACAACAAACACCAGAGCGCCACGTTCCACGAGGAACTAGGTACACCTCGTAACGACAACGGAAAACACCTCAACACCGCCACAACCACGTTTAACCGCAAAAAAAAAGACACGACTTCGTCCAGACACCGCTCAGAGAAAAAAAGAACGTCCAAAATGGCCACGTCATTCCAGACAGCCTTTCCGCCTCCGTTCACACGATAAAAACATACTAAACTTACTAAATTTAATATTTTAAGATTCTTATTTAAAATGCAACCTAGCTAGTCTAAAAAAATTGCGGATGGAAGGAATTGAAATGAAATAGAAATTAGTAATTAATAATTTTGAATAAGTATGTGAAATAAGAAATCGATTAAGTATGGAATGCACTACACCAGATGTCGCTGCTACGAGCTGTCATCATGGATGTTTTCATAGCAATGTTTACCATAACAAAGTGAATGAATTTAATGATATCTAAATAAGTAATACAAAAACAAGTGCCAGTTGAATGTGAATATGTATAACGTAAAGATAAGAGGTTGGTTATATATTGTTCGTCACCAATATCATACGGAAATACAAGGAAATTGGTTAACCGGCGTTGTAAAGGTAAACAAAATGTATTATTAAAAAAAAAGTGTTACAACATGAAGTTATCTGCAAACGCCGCTCGCTTACGTCGGCCATTTTGTAATTCAGTGCAACCGCGGCGTGAGATGTGCGAGCACGCCTTGTTCCAGTGACTTTGTCAGTCCCTCGGTAAGCAATTTTTACATTAAATAGTAGGCAATTCTTTTTAATTGTTAACGATTTAGTATTGTTTTATAAGCCCTGTTCATTAAATGAAGTTAGGTATTGTGGTATTATATAACCTAACAGAGTATTCGTAAGTTTTCTTCTGAATCGTCAGTCCCTAACCCGTCAGGCCCTCGCTATAAATATGGCTAGGGACTGACGGAGAAGCCAGGGACTGACGTTCAAGTAAATTAATTTGCAATATCCTTTTGTAAAGCACCAAACAAGAGTGTTACCTATGTTTTTTCACTACTACTCCTAAAAAGAGTGCTATGTTTTAAATTTTCGTGGTTCATGTAGGTAAAATGTCAGTTTGTCTGTTAACTAATTATTAGAGAAGCCTTGTGTTAAACGAATAAAAAGTTTTGCTTGAATTATATATATATAATAATGTTGCAATGCATTTCTCTTTTATAGTAACATGGCGCCTAGGAAAAAATTTACTAAGGAGGAAATAGCCCTAAAGAAGTCAGTTGCTGCAAAAGCACGATTAGAGAAAATCAAAAGTGACCCAGTGTTATTAGCTAGACACAAAGAGAAAGAAAAACTAAAGTATTATAAAGAAAAAGGAGAAAGGACAGCGAAAATGTATAAAAGATATGACCTCTCGAGAACGGAGAAGAATTAAAAAAAATGGAAGAAGTACTATTCGGATTACAGAAAAAACCAACAAGTTAGGAAAGTCTGTAATCAATACGTAACAGAAAATACTCCACCTTTGTCCGACGAAGAATTTCCTGAAGTGAATAGAGCTTTACAACCACTGGACAATAACGTTATTCAAAATGTTAATGGTGATCTTAGACGTGCAGAAGCTAAACGAAGAAGCATTCTTCAAAGGAAATTTAAGAAATATTACGTTGAAGAACAAAAATAATGTTATTTCACATTTAAGAAGGAAGACTCAACAGAAAAAATATAAAAGACTAAAACAAAAGATTAAGATGGCAAATAAAGCACTCACGCCGAAAAGTAAAATTGAACAAATGGCCGAAGATCCTATTTTCAAGAAAGAACTAGTCAAGAAGGCGTTGTTTGGCGAAGTTATTCATGCCCAAATTTCAGACAACTATTTACAAGCAAAAACTCACCAAGAGAAATCGAATTTCAAAAAGGTTTTGTCTGGTCAGATTATAAATAAATATAAAGCCTGGCGATTTGATAACAGCGCTATAACATACAAAAAACTGCGACATAATAATTCTAGAACAAAAACTAAACTTAAGAAAAATAGAGTAGTGGAAATTGTTCAGACATTCTATGAGGATGATAGCAACAGTCGAAATGCAGCAGGAAAGAAAGAATGCATTACTCGCAAGAATGTTAAGAAACAGAAGCGTTATTTATTAGATTCTTTAAAAAACTTGCACCGAGAGTTTCTGAAAACAAATGCTGTTACAATTGGGTATTCATTGTTTTGTCAGTTACGCCCATTTTGGGTCGTGCCCCCCAAACTGTCAGACCGGGACACTTGTGCCTGTGTTGTCCATGAAAACATAGATCTAAAACTGTATGCTTTAAAGAATTCAAAAATACTGGAATGTGGCAACTATCAATCTGTATTACAAATTTTATGTTGTGATCGCTATTCCGAAAAATGTTTAGCGAGGAAGTGCAATGACTGCTCCGGGAAAACTTTGTTGTATGCCGCATTCAACGATAGTGAGGAGATCTTAGTTAAACAGTGGACCTACGGGAAGGAGACGATCATTGACCTGAAAACAAAAAAGAACGTGTGGTCACAAAGTACAAAAAAGAGACGAAGACTATGAAACCCCGAAATTTGATAGTACAACTAGAAACTGAACTTCAGAAATTGTTCCAGCACGAAGTTAACATTGTTCACCGATACAAAACTATCAAAGCTTTCAAAGAATCACTTACCGAAAGGGACGCTGTAATTCATATGGATTTTTCCGAAAATTTTACAACAAAATGTAACCAAGAAATTCAATCTTATCATTTCGGTGGTTCTCGAACACAAATTTCAATGCACACTGTAGTTGTTTACACCAAAGACTCGACAGCTTCCCATTGTAGTATTTCTTTGAATTTGTCTCACAATGCAGCGGCTATTTGGGCACATTTACAACCAGTGCTCATATCTCTGCCTCTAACCGTAGAAAATCTGCACTTTTTGAGTGATGGCCCAGTCACTCAATACAGGAATAAGACAATGTTTTTCTTGCTGGCCTGTAAAATCCAAGATCTTTTTCCAAACGTATTGACGTTTTCATGGAATTATCACGAGGCGGGCCACGGGAAAGGAGCCCCCGATGGCGTGGGTGCTACCTGTAAGCGCACTGCAGATAAAATTATAGCACAAAGACATGATATTACTCATTTATACGAGTTTGTTGAAAGATTTATGTTATTGTAGATGCCGATATTGAGAAGGTAAATGACCTGTTGAAGGACAGTCATGACATGAAATCTTTTACTGGGACACTCATGGTGCACCAAATGACTGGGAGCATATATCGCCCAAACAAAATTATTATGAAATCCCTGAGCTGTTTCTGTGATACAAGTTGTGAGCACTACAAATTAGGCACTCTAGAATATAAAAATCAGTCAAATCGCCTTAAAGTATCAGACGTATTTACCGATTCTGAAGACGATATTCCCTTGAAAAACCTGCGCAAGACGGTAACTATAACCGAAGCAGGCACTAGTAAGGATCAGAGATATCGGAAAGTCAAGTCAAGAAAGAAAGTTTATGTCTTAGTTAAATTGTTGTTGAAAAAGAAACAATATCGTTATGCTGCAATATGCTCTAATTATGACGATGAAGAAGGAGAATTGACGGTGACATTTCTTAAAGTGTGTAATGATGAAGGGAAACTCTTTAAATTGGATGACGATGATGTTGCCGATGTACGTTTCGAAGATGTCATAGAAAAACTGCCGATTCCCAGTTTGATTGTTAAAGGGGACAGGGTATTTTACAAGTTTAAAAAGGCTGTTAATGTATATGAGAAATAAAATTGATTTTACTGTGATATTACGTCTAACGAAACTCCAAAGTACAAAGTATAGTCTGATAAGTTAATTTTTTCTCATAAAAAGTATAGTGTTAAGTAATTTAGATTGATTATTTTATAAGCAATGTGTCTTTTTTGTTATTATAGAGCTCATAGAGCAAAGAGCCTCGTTTGTTTCTAATTCAGATTGATTAGTATTTTATAGGCAAGGAGCCTTTTTTATGTTAATTATTACCTCATATGGCAAAGAGCCTCATTTGTTTTATTTTTTCTCATAAAGAAGTATTAAAAAATTAAGTAACTTAGATTGATTATTTTATAGGCAAGGAGCCTTTTTTGTTAATTATTACCTCATAATGGCAAAGAGCCTCATTTGTTTTATTTTTTCTCATAAAGAAGTATTAAACAATTTAAGTAATCTAGATTGATTATTTTATAGGCAAGGAGCCTTTTTTGTTAATTACCTCATAAAGCAAAGAGCGCTGTTTGTTTAATTTTTTACCTTAAAGAATTTTAGCTAAAGCTACACTTGATTGTATTTTAAGTAACATTTTTTAAGTTAATTAATAACGATACTGTCGAAAATACGTTCCTAATAAAAGTGAAGCTATGCCTGTGTAGGAGTCTTATTTTATTACATTAATTACCTTAAAAAACTTATATTAGAGTACATCAGCATAATTTTCATCAGTCCCTAGCTATATGTGTCAGTCCCTAGACGTCTAAATTTACAAAATCCTGAATTTCTCTTAAAATACTAAACAAAGTGACTGGCCCTTTTCAACATTAATTATTCTATCGATCCGTCATACATAACACTAATTTAAAATTGCACAGTATGTAAATAATAATAAAGACTAATCACATCATAGAGTTGCCCTATTTTCATGGAAGCACCCATATATATATATATATATATATATTGTGGAACTGGAAACTAGCGGAGTGGGGATTTTTTATAAAAAGGCGATGCCTCGCCGGCATCGCTCTCTTTTGGCGTCCAACCTTGTCGAGGTCGTTACTCTGCCCGATTGCAGTTTGAGTTGTTAAAAGTCTTTATTATAATTGTTAGCCCGGTTTAGTTCTTGTGATTTTACTTCCTTAGTTCGTTTTTGTTTATTTGAATAATAAATTTTGTTTGATAATACATTAGTGAGTATCGTTTCGTGTCGTGTCGTTTGTATTAAAATTTGTTTTAAAGCTACTTCTTGTCTTATTCCTTAGATCAGAAGTGAGATTTTTCTTTCGCCCACATAGTTATTTATGTGTTTCGCAATTATCGGTGAGGTCAAATATTTTTGTTGTTGTTGTGCAGTTTTACGTGGTTAATTGGTTGGCTTTTGTTGTTGTTTAGTGGTATTATTTTCGTTATGTCGAATCGTGGTGTGCGTTACCCCAACAAGAAAGTATCTCCTAGAGTTATATGAGTAGAACGTATAGTTGGTGCCTTATCTGCTGTAAATGTGCCCCCACATAAAAAATGTGTGCCCCCTGTCGTTTCGAAAAAAAATCGAAAAAACGATTCTTGCTGGGGTAACGTTTTTCTAGCAGGAAAATTCTAAACGAATGATCGGAGAGAGAAAAACTGTGCATGGCCAGATAGCTTATATGTGTGCCAAAATGTGCCCCCAAAAATAAAATCTGTGCCCCTTCAGATTTTCGAGATATTGCATTTCCTGCTGGAGTAACGTTTTGATGAATAGTATATCTCTAAAACCATTGCATGTGCCCCTGTAGAATAAACATACGCGAGTAGCTCTTAATGTGTGCCCCTTTGTGCCCCAATTAGATTTTAGAAAATATTTATAGTTTTCAAGTTATCGCGGTTTTATGAAAACCCGAAAAAACATCGCAGCGCCTAAATGAGACAAGGCATAACTTCGCTGAAAACTGTATTCGGTCTTTCTTGACGCTAATAATAACCATACAAAGTTTCAAAAATGTTCATGCATGCGTTTTTGAATAATCTTGCTAAATGTAAAAACGATGGTGTCATAACTTTGACGGCAAAATACAAGGAACTGGCACAATCCCAGATGTGTAGGTGTAAACCAAAATCTTGTGCCTTTAGTCAAAAATATATGGTGAAAATATTGAGCTTCAAATGTTACGCATTAAGTAAATATAAACAAAAAACCAAAATATGTAAACAACGGCTGGTTATCCGACCAAATCTGAATGACTACTAAAAAGCGACGGATTCATACATATCGATGACCTTCTTTACTTTACTCACTAACTGGTTCACACGTGTTGTGCCTGAGTACACTGAAGTAGAAAAGTAATAACTAATAAAATAAAGTTGTTATTGGATTATATTTTAATAGCTGTTTCTATGACCTTACACATGATTAACCGATTCGTTGCGATGCCTAATTTCACTAACTTCTAGCCGTGGCGTCGAACAAAAATAACGTGACACTGATCAGTGCCCAACGCCATACGATTAAATGACACTCAAATAGACCGAGAACCGGGCGCAAACGCATCACCACAGACCGTCAAGATCGTCAGTTACTGAGAGAGTCGTTAAGAAATAGGAAAAAAACATCTTCAGAGCTCGCTGCTGAGTTGTCGGAACAAATTAAGAAGCCAAAAAGAATTTCTGCCGTAATTAAGGCAAAGGGTGGACCCACAAAATATTAATTTTCTATTAATAAATAGTAAAATAAACCCATATAAAACGTTTTGTTTTATTTCTATTTGATACTCCGCATAAAACTGAAAGATATCATGGGTGCTCAATACTTTTGGCCAAGGCTGTATATATATTATAGATAATGACAGCCAGACACAGAATAAACAATTGTGCTCATCATACAAAGTTTGACCTGCATGGGAATCGAACCCACCTCACTAACTACTAGACCAACAGGCCCGTCAATTAGCAACAATAACTTATGTATAAAAAAGAATCTTACTTGAAGTTCACGGCAAGTAGAGATGTGTGCACAGGCTGAAGTCGCACGGAGTCCAGTTCAAAGCCACAATTGTCACAACGCAAAATCAGAGTCCACTTTACACAGCCAAAATCGTCACAAATGCAAAACCAAAATCGATAAAAACACGAGAGTCCAGTAAACAAGCGAAAGTCATCGGTAAGGTAAATAACAAGAAAAGTAAGCACGTCTGATAACTAAGGATAGTAAACCAGAAGTAATTCAAAAAACAAGATGCGCGAAAGAATAAATTTATACCACGTGTTGTTACAATAAACAATGGACGGTCCCGGCCGCTCCTAGACCGACCGTCCATTGTCTGTTTCCATTTTTTTGTAAGTCTATACAATATTATCCAAAATAAACCTTTAATTTAGAGTGAATACAGTCCTTTTTCGAAGCGCTTTTGGCAAATGCAATTTTGTGTCGTAGCATCATGCATGAGCATGACATGACTCATATTAGCCACAACCATATTGATACGCGTAGTTTAAAATAGCGTGGTACGACGCACGGTGATATTTTTTATGTAAGTAGGTACCTACCATATTTCGAGACATAAAATTTACCCACTATCGATACCCAAATGTGATTACGACCTATATGCATATTTCTTTATAGATAAGGATTAGAGAGTTGTAATTAAAAGAGGAGAAGAAACATCTCTATATAAATACTTTTATTGTTTAAATTTTATCTTTATTTAGAGCGGGTGTAAAATTTTATAGAAGACAAGCTAAAGACAACCGCAGCAAAGTGATTTAGCTGCTTTACTGTAATACATTTATAATTTATTATCATATGATGATTTAATATCAAATACTTCAACTTCCAAAAAGGTTGGTGCCCCCTATTTTTTTTAAAATATTACAGTATCCAGAAACGAAGGCTACGAGCTTAATATACGTGAAAAATGAAGATAGTTTGGTTTCAGGTAAAACTTCCATAAAACTTAATTGAAGGAGTTATCATCGATTTCAAAATGACACATATCCGTGCCTGACGCCACACTTAAAAAGAAGTGATGGCACTGAAACGTGCCATCCGCAACGAATCGGTTAAGTACATTTATAAGAGCCATTTTCAAATAAAATGTACATGTGACTAACATGCTCAAAATCGTGACCAAACTGTTTTGTGACATACCTGTATTTTTATACTAATGTAAGTCACATTTATTGTAAAGCAGAGTTAAAACTATGTCCTACTGCTCAAATTGAGCAGGGTCCGGCAGGGAGCTAAAATGCAGGTTTAATGATCAAATTTAGCATTTATTCGAAACCTCCAAATTATTATTTTAAAAAATTACACTAAAACTCTTTTATATCTATTTTCCGTAAATGTCGGATTTATTTATTAGTGAAACGTTTTGTATGGAGATAACACCGGACGCCGCCGGCATATAATTTGTTAAAATTTTCAGCCGCAGTGTAAACATGTTTTAACTTTACACAGATGTGAGTTACGTCATATGAGTGACGAAATGTGACTCATATGTGTAGCATTTTCGTGAGAAACAACCTCAATTAGCCACAATATCAGAATAACTTGTAATATACAGATAAAGACGATACATACATGAATTGTATTAATAGGCTAATGCTATGAAAATAATACTCGCTTCTTTATTTGGAAATGCACTGTTATTCACACGTATTTTTTTTGTACAAATTGCAGCGACGTTTCGTGACAACAAATAAACTGACACTAAATATTTTCGTACTAAATAAAGGCGTAGGAAAAAAGAAAAAACAGGAAAACTCATTCCTACATCTTTGTGAACTTAGAGCATTGTATTGATGATATTGATGATTATAATTTTGTATCTACATATGTCTTACAGCCGCGAATAATATTTTAATCAACATACAACCAAGCACTGGCCTGCAAATTGCAAAAAAACGTAGGAAAATTCGAATTTCGCAGGCTGGTTGGAGCATTTACCAGAAGATTCCCTTTTTTCGCCTCCCCACACCGCTACATACATCTCTGGCCCCGCGGCGTCCGCTGACGTCGTCACGCAAGGAATCGCTTTGTGTAGCTTAGAGAAAGCGAGACAGCTAGTACGCGTACGGTGTTAGTGTGACAGAGACAGTTACGTGTAACGTCGCTCTATTATGAATAATGGATACAAAGTGTTTATTGACTAGGAAGTGCGTTTGGATTATTACTTGGTATTGGTAAACAGTTGCAGTTATGTTATGACGCCAAGGACACTGTTACGTTGAGTCATGCAGTTGCACTGATACTGTTTGTTTACGTTTTTTTAAGTTGGTTGAAAGTGGCGTATAAGCATTTTATAACAATTATGTGGTTGTAGGGGTGGTGAATTTTATGGCACGATCTGCAGTGGTAAGTATTTAATGGCATTGTTTTGACTTATTTAAAAATACTTGTACCTTATCAAGCACTTGGGATTTTTTTTTCATTACTGTACCTATTTATTTATTTTTTAACTAATATGTTCTAAATCATGTTTGTTTTGTTTTCATCTGAAAGGATATACATACTTTCCGATTGGTCCAATAGAAATTTCGTCAAAAGCGATTCAGTAATTTGTTTACTTTTTTGTATAATACGTATTTAATTCTCTTCTTGTGGTAGGTTGATGACATATAATCCCTTAATAACTTCTAGTTACTATGTAAAAAAATAATTCATGACAAGAATTCATGTCTCCAAAACTAAGACTCGACCACAATCCGTCAACACTCAACATGTCACAGTCACAGGGCTGTATCTTTTTAGCCGAAATAACTAAATAATTGATTTGATTTTTACAGAATGTTCTATGGCAGCCATAACAACAATAATATAAACCAAGCAGGGAGGGGTTCCCATTGTTTATCTAGATGATGTAAGTAATAATTTTGTTGATCTATAGAATATATATATTTCAAAAAGTTCTGGCGGACCGATCAGGCTAAATGTATGTTATTCAGGGTTAAATTTTATCAGAACTGTATTATAAACTTAATTGCTGGAGTACTTCTGGAAAAAATTGAGCACAACATCTTATATCCACGGATATACACATAGAGAATTTATTAGTCTTTGGATATACACAAACTTACAACCTATAAAAATAGTGTAGAGTCAGGAAATGGGTAAATAGATTCAGGAGTTTTGGGCCAATTACAACACTTGGTTTGGGCCAAGTACAAAACCTATGTCGTCATTTTAAACGCTGAAGGCTGAACGTACATCTCAGACCTGAGACGTACCTACATAAATCAAGTTTCTCGTTTATTGCCCGTGGTCCTGGTCCCTTAGTAGGTACGAATATTTTTTTGCTCGTGGTTCCTTCAAGAAATATATACTGCCGAATTAAATTGTCTGAAGAAAAAAAAGTCAAATAGAAATATTTCCATTATTTTTCAGTGTAATACCCACCTTCAAGAAAGTTCATATGGTATATGCCTCTTCTCAGCATACTACGGTCCTGCACCAACCTCACCCAATATGATACAGGCCCTCCTTCACAATGTCGTCCCACCAACGGGCGGGTAGTCTGCCCCAAAAAAGATACGGTAGAGAAATGTAAGCCGCTTCACAAGTCTCTCAAGAGTTATTTTTAAGTTACTTTTATTTTCTTCTTTTTTTTTTAACACACCCGTTCTTTCATTCACATACGTACAATTTTGACAATTTTACTATACAATAATGTCAACTCGAAAAGGAAATTTTTCTAAAGAATATTTAAAGAGAGTGATTAGTAAATATAAAGACAAATTCCAAGCAGCAATTCCTCCTAAAAGCAATAATGTTTATATTTGCATACAGCAGGAATTGCGTGAAAAATTTAACCACAATATGGCCATTAAAGCCATACAAATATGTATTAGAAGAAATAAAACATATTTTTTTTGATTTCGATGATTGTATAAACCTATTTGAAGAAAAAAAAGATACTGACTCCGACATTATAACATTTCAAATGAGCCTTGCAGAATATTCGAACATCGTACCCCAAAATTCAATTTACCGTCTCCTACCAAAAAAGTGGACTAACGAAATTCAAGACCAAATCTTTTTTAGAACTAATATAGAGTGTACATTTGCTTTCAGTAATAGTTATGTACCTGCTGATCTTAACTTTAATGAAATCAAATGTACTGGCAGGTGTACCCAATGTGACGCGCTACTGTCATTGAATATCTCCCCCCCATCTAAAACTTACGTAAAGGTTACTTGAAATTAAATAATTACAACAAAAATTATCCTCATGACCCACTAATTAAAAACAGACTTACTTCTGATAGAGTAAACCGAATCAAAGAAAAGTTAATATACGAAAAAGCTTTAAAAGTTCAACACACGATGGCAAACGAGGTAATGACTATAGATAATCCAAAAAAGCCAACAACTTTCCCTAAATTACCCAATTTAAGAAAAATGCGTCATGAAGCCAGTAGTGCGCTACAGTTTGACAAAAATACAATACTATCTTTGTATGCTATGGCGCACTGCATTCCTTACGATAATTTTATCCGTAAAATCAGTCTTGTTCCCTTCTTCACATATTTTTGGACGAATGAACAAAACCAATATTACAATGAAACTTTAAAAAATAGGTCGAAAATACTTTCTATTGATGCTACTGGCTCCTTATTTCAGCCAATTGAGCCACCACCTTCTAATGATTTATTAAAATATCGCACTCCTAAACATTTATTTTTATATGCAGTGGTTGCCTACACTCTGGATACCAGTGTACCAATGTGCTACATCGCCTCCGAATCCCATACAATGGAGACGATAACCACATGGTTAAATACGTGGCAAATCGGAAAAGTTTTGCCAGATGAAATAATTAGTGACGACAGTTCTGCCCTGTTAGGAGCAATTACTAAAGTATTTTTAAAAATTGAATTCAATGATTATTTAAAACAGTGTTTTGATGTGCTTGAAGGAAATACCGCAGCAATACCTCTCTGTTATGTTCGCATGGATAAATCCCATTTTATTAAAAATCTTTATAAACAATCCTGTTTTGATAAAACTTCCGAAAAAGTTAAGTTATTTTACGTTCGCTGCTTGAAACATATTCAGCAGATCCGGTGCTATGAAGAACTTAAAACAGTTTTAAGAGACATAATCACGTTATCGCTCCATGAGTTCAGGAGTACGGACTTGAATGATTTGCAGCCCAAATGCAATAAAGCTTTTGAAAACCTAAAGGTCCAAATTATAAATCACACGAATCACGAAAATTTAGAAGATATTCATACTGAAAATGACATACAACCAAAAATCGAAATACTTCACAACGAAAATGACAAAGATGTTTCTTTACCTTTAATAAACTTTTATGATGACTTAATACAAACCGAAAAATTGTATCTGCAGTTAGTTGAACCATCAGATAACAAAAATGAATATTTCTTACCGGAATTGAACAGTACATTAAAACGACTTCTGAAAAAAATTCCACTGTGGGGTTGCGTTATGAACAAACATTTCAAAAATGCCAAACACTATGCATCAAGCTCTAATGTTGAAAATCATTTCAAAGATTTAAAAACTATATACTTTGATACGAAAAACCAACGCGTGCGATTAGACGAGTTTTTAGTACAGCACCATGGTTTTATAAATGGAGCTGTAAAACTTAGTTCCAGTGACGTTTTGCACAGAATAGATTCAAGTAAACGAGCTCAACAAACTGTGCGAACACAAAGGACAAAAAGACCAAAACCTAACCTCTTGAAGTGCGAAAATAATGATTTTGAGGCACAGTCAGTTTTTCAAGATAACCCGATAAAAATTGAAAATTGGAGAGGGCTAGCCGTATCCACACCCAGAAGTTTAAAACCCAAACCAATTTATATTTTACAAAACGGCAACGTGGCAAATTCTAAAACCGCTGAGAACAGGACTATAATAACAAACACATGTGCTTTCGATTCTGTTTCACAAACGTTTGCGATAGCTTACAAAGATAGACAAAAATTTAGAGACTCTGTAGATGCACAGATTAATAAAGGAGAATTTCATGATTTCTTATCATTAATTAAAGAATTATCGAATGCCAAGAATTGTGGTAAAAAATTATATGACCTGAGAGCGAAATTGCTCCTTCAACTTTTTAAACAATCAAAAACCCAATACGTAGTTGACTGTTCATGTAATACGACCAAAATATTAGATGAAATATGTACAAGTAGCTTATTCGTTTCCGCTATAAGACAAAGAGTTTGCTCTAATAGTATGTGCACAAGTCATGCAGATGAAAACAAATTGTACAATTGCAAGTATTTGCCGTTGAACTTGGATATAATAAATACTAAAGGTATCAACCACCTACAAGAAGCTTGCGAATCATGTTTAAGGACAGAATTTACTCCAGAGTGTCATATTTGTTGCGCTGGAAATATATCATTCATATACAATGTTAAAGATATTATCATTTATGAACTTCATGACGTGTGCGCTAACTTGGATGATCTGCCTCGTAACATTGAAGTAAATAATAAGGAGTACACAATTCTGTCTGTAATAGAATATGAACCCACTTCGAAACCCAAAAGTGTTGGACATTACAGGGCTCACTGCTACAGAAAAAATAGTAATTTATTTGAATGCTATGATGACTTATATAGTAAAATCCAACGACCTGGGAAATATAATATTATGCCACATGTAATAGTCTACATAGTAGAATAGACAAAATTGTACAGGGTCAGATAAATGCTCCAAGGTAGCCCGCGAAATAAAATTCTCTTACGTTTTTTTGCAATTTGCAAGTCAGTGCTAGGTTGTATGATGATTAAAATATTATTCGCGGCTGTAAGACGCATGTAGTTACAGAATTATAATCATCAAAATCATCAATACAACCTTCAAAGTTCATAAAGGTGTAGGAACCAAGAAAAACAGAAAAAGTCATTCCTACACATTTATGAACTTGGAGCAACCCTCCAAGTTCATATTGATGATTATACTTCTTAATAATATTTTAATCAACATACAACCTAGCACTCATAGCACTGGTGTGCAAATTGCAAAAAACGTAAGAAAATTTGAATTACGCGGGTTGGTTGGAGCATTCACCTTAACCAAATAAATGTTGGTACCTACAGTTTTGAGAGTTGTATTTAGTGTATACCTATAGTCAACCGCACAATGATCTGTGATGCAACAACGTGTTTCCATTTTGTATGTCGTATTACGTACCTATGAGGGATTTATAATTATTAACCAACGATTATATTAATGCTGATTATGTATTGTCACATAATTTTGATTTGATGGCGTTTTAGATATCTAAGTGTCATTCCACAGTCATGTGATAATGTTGTATGTATATGCAAGTTACTCGTAAGAATATTATTTATCTGTAATTTCAAATTTAATATTTTTTTACACAATATTATTCTTATACTTAATATTGATCTGTGATTTTTTGTGATGTTTACTAATTATAATTATGTTAGGCTATGAAAAACTGATCTGTGATTTAAATAATAATGACTACACAACGTGCAAATAATTTATAATATTTATAGGTAGGAAATTTGATCTGTGATTTGATGCAATAATTACTTTAAGAATTAAAATTAAGGGAATAAAAATAATAATTTCCACATCAACAAGCTGTTTCATTTATATAGTCACAAGGTGCATTTAATATATTTTTTAATTAGCCCTCAAAACTTTTGAACGCGACTGTAAGGACAACAGCTTAGGTATAATACGTCCAATAAAGAAGGTCCTCGTTAAGTATGAATCCGTCGCTTTTTAGTAGTCATTCAGATTTGGTCGGATAACCAGCCGTTGTTTACATATTTTGGTTTTTTGTTTATATTTACTTAATGCGTAACATTTGAAGCTCAATATTTTCACCATATATTTTTGACTAAAGGCACAAGATTTTGGTTTACACCTACACATCTGGGATTGTGCCAGTTCCTTGTATTTTGCCGTCAAAGTTATGACACCATCGTTTTTACATTTAGCAAGATTATTCAAAAACGCATGCATGAACATTTTTGAAACTTTGTATGGTTATTATTAGCGTCAAGAAAGACTGAATACAGTTTTCAGCGAAGTTATGCCTTGTCTCATTTAGGCGCTGCGATGTTTTTTCGGGTTTTCATAAAACCGCGATAACTTGAAAACTATAAATATTTTCTAAAATCTAATTGGGGCACAAAGGGGCACACATTAAGAGCTACTCGCGTATGTTTATTCTACAGGGGCACATGCAATGGTTTTAGAGATATACTATTCATCAAAACGTTACTCCAGCAGGAAATGCAATATCTCGAAAATCTGAAGGGGCACAGATTTTATTTTTGGGGGTACATTTTGGCACACATATAAGCTATCTGGCCATGCACAGTTTTTCTCTCTCCGATCATTCGTTTAGAATTTTCCTGCTAGAAAAACGTTACCCCAGCAAGAATCGTATTTTCGATTTTTTTTCGAAACGACAGGGGGCACACATTTTTTATGTGGGGGCACATTTACAGCAGATAAGGCACCAACTATACGTTCTACTCATATAACTCTAGGAGATACTTTCTTGTTGGGGTAACGCACACCGAATCGTGAGCGTGATTATAGTGTGAATCGCCGGGATAGGTATAGTCCTGGGCACGGTAGTCGCCACAGTGAGCGTCGCGAGCGAGCGCCAGACGAAAATTTTAGGTTATGGCTCGAAATGCAGGCAATGCTTACTCGTCTTAAGGCATTAGAAGATGCGTCTCGGACTTCACCTAGGCCGGGGCGTTCGGGTGTTAGTGATACGAGAGTGTCGGAGGGAAACCCAAGCCGTGTTGAGTCGCTATCTCGAGTTGAGCATGTTTCGCGTACACCTAAGCGCAATATCCTGCGATCGCCGGTTCAAGCAGATTAGTGTGATGCGCGTCGCTCATGTGTGAACACGGAGGTTAGTGTCTCGACGCTTAATATAGTGCCGCGACCGAGAGATCAGTTATTGTCGCCTACGACTTAATCACAGGCAACGTCCATGCACTCGGTCTCGATCACCGCCACGTGGTTCGAAACCCACTCGTAGCAGCGTCCCAGAGCATTTCACAGTCGTGTTTGCCTGAATGAACATTTTTACATTTCTAATTTTGACTCAAATTTACATATTTTCGATAATTGGTATGCTGAGGTAGACCGTGCAGAATCTTTAAATAATTGGAGTGATTTTGAGTACCTCGTTTGTGTGTTTTACTTTTGTATAGTTTCGACAGTGTTCCTGTAAGCAAAATTTATTTGTATTTTGGTATCGGTTGCTTTTAAAAAGTAAGTACCACGTTGTACCGCTTGTTGTTTTGTTTTTGTGTGCGCCCTAAAGTCTAAAACCGTTAGTTAATATCTAAATTGTGATTAGTTCAGTTTCACTGGTGACTAAAGTAAATAGAGCGCACGCCACGCAATGATTCGCATAGTTGTCACGATGATAAGTGTGGAGATTATTGCCGTGATACACGAAGTAGATCTAGGCGTCGCGACAGACCGGATAGTTTTGAAAGTTCACGTAAACTTGTTCGTTCGCGGTCAGATTGTCGAAAACAGGACGATCCGTTTACGGTCCTTGAGCGGTAGCAGTTATAATAAGTGCGAACGTGATCGCAATGCCTTCTAAGGCAAAAAGAAAATCTACACCGCACGTCAGATTCTATCATGAGTAAGTTAGAAACGATCTGTTATATCCGTAATTCCCTAGTAAGTAAATGCAAAGCATGCATTTTTATTATAGTATAAAAAGCTTTATTGCCATGCGCTTAGAGAGTCGAGTTAGTTTGCATCCAGACTTCGTAGAGCATGAAGCTCTGACTGGTTATTAAAATTGTGTCGAAAGTTAGAGTTAGTCAAATAGTAATGTATTTTGGGAGACAATAATAAATATTATTTCGGGGATTAAAAAATAGTTTTTTTTTAAAACTCCTCCCGGAGATCGCGCAAAACATTGGTGTCAGAAGTGGGATGCTGTAAGGTTCTCTGGATCCGTATTCAGACCACAGCATTCGAACAGTTCCGAGAGCGAGTGTACTGTGCAGCGCAAGATCGACGATAAGTCTCCGCCCCTCGCAGTGTGAGCCCGCATCATACAAGCAAGTACCCTTTGCAGCCGACTGTCAGCCTCCGCTCTTTCAGCGTGAGCCAGCGCTACAACCCCGTGTCACCCTTAATCTCTAGTTTGTGTAACTAGAGCGCAGCCGACCATCAGCCTCCGCTCTCTAAGCGTGAGCCGGCGCCGCGACTACCATTTGACCAATCTCGAGAAGGCTTCGTCTTCGTCTTCAAATATCTAGAGCCAATAAACCTAATAGGTGTATAAGTAGCTCCACATTTGCGACGTGTTAGTTCTTCAATAATTATCAGCCAGATTTCTACAAGGATGCAGCAATCTCGCCTCAACATCTTCATCTTCGTGTTCCTGATGTCAACGTGAGTCTTAATTCTTTACCAGTTCGACTCTATTTTGTGTTATTTGTGTGTGCAGTGAAATTTCAGTGAAAACTCAATTTATAAAATACGTTGTGCATCGTTTCCGAAGATCGAACTTTATTTTTAATATTTCTAAATCCTGATTTATAAAATATAAGATCATTGTTAAAAATCTTATATCGAAATCGTAATACTACTATCAAATCTTATGTTCTAATTCTTATAACAAAATCTTATGTAATAATTTTTGTCGTATATCCTATACTGAAATCATAGGAATATACATAAATTATTATATGTCATATATTTTAATATCTTATAACTATATCTTATAAACTAGAATCTTATATACTAAAATCTTATCACGAAATCTTATTACGAAATCTTACTACTAAAATCTTAAAATTACGTTTGTCTTGTATCGAAATTCTATTCATAAAACTATATTACAAAATCATACCCAAATATCTGCTATATAATAGTATCTACCTACTAGCTTACTAAATAATTACTACATTTTAATAACTAATTCGTAAAATAATAAACAACTAATTATTAAATAATTAATCTGCATAATTTCCTATATTAACCTAGCATTTCTAATTTTATAACCTCAATGTCGGAATCTGAAACTACTGTAAAAACTGAAACCGACAGCAGAAAAAAGAAAATGTCTAACTCTGTCACATTAAACTTTTTAACAAAATTTATTAAACCATACGATGGTAAACGGGAAACACTCCCAGCTTTTCTTACAAATTGTGAAAATGCTATGAACCTTGCTTCTACAGATCAGCAGACTACTTTATGTCAATTTATAATCTCTCAATTAGAAGGTAAAGCACAAGTTGCATGCTCGTTAAAATCATTTAAAACCTGGAAGGAATTAAAAGATTTTCTAAAACAAGCCTTTGGCGAAAAGAAACATTCCTCTAATTTATTGTCTGATTTACAAAATTGTAAACAGAACTTGCCCTCAGAATCAGTAACTCAATATTCTTTAAGGCTAGAGTCGTGCTTAACACGATTACTATCCGACATACATTTTTCATGTGATAAGGACGAGGAACTCGTAGGTCGAGTTGCCGGTATGGAAGACCTGGCACTCAATACTTTTCTTATGGGTTTCAACCCTAGTTTCTCTCATATTGTCCGCTGCCGAAACCCTAAATCATTAAATGAGGCAGTGACTCATGCCATTGACGAGGAAAAAATATTTAACGCCTCAAGGTTATTCCCAAAATTCCAGAAAAGGTGTACGACTTGTAATAAACAAGGTCATACTTCGTCAGAGTGTTTTAAAAATAAAAACCAACATGTTAAAACTTATAACACTAATTTTTCTAACTCACAAAATCGTTTTCCCATGCAAACTCAAATTCCAAATTCTTATTGCAAGAAAATGGGTCATATGATAAATGAATGCCGCAAACGACAATACAATAATAATCAACGTCGTAATGTGCAACATGATACTCGAGTACCTAACTATCGTGCACAGAGTAGTGTCACGAACAGAGGTAATTCTAATATTCATTGTTGTCAAACTAGTGATATGCCCATGGAACAAAATAATACTTTAAACTAAATCGGATTTCGATGGCGTGCCGATCGAAATCCCCAAAATATGTTTATGGCACAATATACACTAATGCTAAATCTAATACGAATTCTAATACTAAATGTTATACATGCCAGTTTCCCAAAGAGGAACTGAGACATGCTAAATCTTATGTTAATTCTAATCCTAAATCTTATACATGCCAGTTGCCCAAAAAGGAGCTGAGCTATGCTAATTCTTATTCTAAATCTTGTAAATGCCAGTTGCCCAAAGAGGAGCTGAGCTATGCTAAATCTTACACTAAATCTAATGCTAAATCATTTATATGCCAGTTGCCCGAAGAGGAACTGAGTCATACTAAATCTTGTACTAATTCTAAATCATTTATATGCCAGTTGCCCAAAGAGGAACTGAGTCATACTAAATCTTATACTTATTCTAAATCTTATACATGCCAGTTGCCCAAAGAGGAGCTGAGCTATGCTAATTCTTACTCTAAATCTTGTAAATGCCAGTTGCCCAAAGAGGAGCTGAGATATGCTAAATCTTATACTAAATCTAATTCTAAATCATTTATATGCCGGTTGCCCGAAGAGGAACTAAGTCATACTAAATCTTGTACTAATTCTAAATCATTCATATGCCAGTTTTCCAAAGAGGAACTGAGTCATACTAAATCTTGTACTAATTCTAAATCATTTATATGCCAGTTGCCCAATGAGGACCTGAGCTATAATAAATCTTATACTAACTCTAGTTCTAAATCTTATATGAGCCAGTTGCCCAATGAGGATCTGAGCCATAATAAATCTTATTTAAGCCAGTTGCCCAAGGAGGACCTGAGCTATAATAAATCTTATACTAACTGTAGTTCTAAATCTTATATGAGCCAGTTGCCCAATGAGGATCTGAGCCATAATAAATCTTATTTAAGCCAGTTGCCCAAGGAGGACCTGAGCTATAATAAATCTTATACTAATTCTAATGCTAAATCTTATCCTAAGTCTTACACTAACCCTAATTCTAGTGATCAGTCTAAATCTAATTCTAATAATAATAAGTCTAATATCCAACCTCATAATAAGGATGTACACCAAACTGTACACGATTCTGAAATCAAACTTACTTCTAATCAGCTGTTGAAACCATCAACATCATGCCGTACTGAAAAAATAAATTCCGGAATACAAAATAATATTCCATTGTACGAAATCAATTCATTTATTAAGAAGGTAACTCTCCCACATATTTTCCTATATACAAAGCACTCTTGTAGAGCGCTTATATTCTTAATAGATACCGGAGCTAGTGTATCTTTAGTTAGAGAATCAAGTTTAAATGAAAAACCCGAGTTGTCTCAAGAAATAATTCGACTCAAAGGTATAAATGACACTGAAACACATTGTCAAACATTAGGCACTTTTCAAATGCAATTTACATTGTCAAAAGAAATCTATTCCTTTAAGTTTCATGTCGTAAAAGACGACATCGATCTCGAATACGATGGTATAATAGGGACAGACTGTCTAGGTCACCTAAAAGCCGTTGTTGATTATAATAAAGAATGTTTAACAATGCAAAATCATACATTACCTTTATATTTCAAGTTGCCAATCTATACGATTCCTGCTCGTTCAGAAGCTGTAATTGAATGTGGCGTATTAAACAAAATCGATGAATTATCCTATCTTAATGAAGCTTTAGTCCTAGATCATATGATATCTGAAGGAGTATATGTAGCAAACTGTGTTGTTGCTTTAAAACCAAATCGCAGAGTTAATGTTTCTTAATCTTCTTTCGTTAATCTTAAATACCACTGAATCTGATATCGTAATTAATGATTATTTTGTACATCTTACCCCTATAGATAATAAATTATCTAAGCTGTCATTGAACAATATCGAAACTATAAATAATATATCTACTTCTGTCGTCAATAGACAAAACCTAGTTCTAAATCAAATTCGAACTTCTCACTTAAATCAAGAGGAAAAAACAGCTCTATTAGACTGTTGTTCTCAATATACGGATGTATTTCATCTAGAAGGTGAATCACTCACCTGTACTGATACAATTAGCCATTCAATCAATACAGGGGATGCCGCCCCTATTCATGTAAAATCATATCGTTTTCCCGAGTGCCACAAAGAAGAAGTGGACCGCCAAATAGGCAAAATGCTAGAGCAAAATATTATACGTCCATCTCAATCGCCATGGAGCGCCCCAGTATGGGTTGTCCCAAAGAAGACAGATGCCTCTGGCAAACGAAAATGGCGAATAGTAATTGACTATCGTCGTCTTAATGATACTACTGTTTCTGAAATTTATCCTATTCCTTTAATAACAGATATACTCGACCAATTAGGTCATTCTAAATATTTTACAACTCTTGATCTTGTTAGTGGTTTTCACCAAATTCCTCTTAATCCTGCCGATGCAGCAAAAACAGGTTTCACAATCGTGGGAACTAATGAAACTTCTGGACATTATCAGTTTAATCGAATGCCATTCGGTTTAAAAAACGGTCCTAGTACTTTCCAACGCCTCATGAATACCGTTTTATCTGGTCTCCAAGGTCTACATTGCTATATCTACCTTGATGACTGTATTTTATATTCATTTGACCTCGAAACCCATATTTCCAAACTAAAATTAGTTCTTGATAGATTTAGACAACATAATCTCAAATTGCAGCCTGATAAGTGCGAGTTTTTACGTCGTGAAGTAACTTATCTAGGTCATGTAATTACGGATAAAGGTGTTTCACCAAATCCCGATAAAATTAAAGCCATTGAAGATCTTCCTGTTCCCAAAAATCCTGAAGACATTAAGTCTTTCCTAGGTCTAGTTGGCTATTACCGCAGATTTATAGAAAACTTCTCAAAAATCACTAAACCTTTAACGTCTCTTTTAAAGAAGGATGTCGCTTTCGTTTGGTCGCAAGAACAAGAACTTGCTTTTCAAACTCTAAAATAAATTAATCTCAGCACCTCTACTTCAATATCCAGATTATTCTAAACCTTTTATTCTAACCACCGATGCGTCTAACTACGCCGTTGGAGCGATTCTTTCCCAAGGCGAAATCGGAAAAGATAAGCCGATAGCCTGTGCATCACGAACTCTTAATAAAGCAGAAGGAAACTACTCTACCACGGAGAAAGAACTTCTAGCCATTTTATTTGGCGTTAAAACGTTCCGTCCGTATTTATATGGATATCAATTTAAAATTGTCACGGATCACAGGCCCTTAGTCTGGCTTTTCAATGTCAAGGATCCAGGCAGTCGTCTCATACGATGGCGCCTTAAGTTAGAAGAATATGATTATGAAATTGTGTATAAACAAGGACGTCTAAATTCTAATGTCGATACCTTATCACGATATCCTATTAATGCTTTGAATAATTCAAATTTAAATAATTCGACATATGAACAATATTTCAAAAAACAATTTCTAAAAACCGCATCGAATAACGATACGGAAATAGAAGAGCACAGCCAATCTCTTCATTTAGCAAAACAAAAAATAATAGCTTGTCCAGTCTCTCTGGATTTTGACTACTCTATGCCGCATTGCGAGCAACTGTTATCATCCATAGAACATTCTGATGAGTTGCAAAGTCTTGAACGTGAACTTGAAACTGTTCACATGGTCGACTCGAATAATAAAATAATATGTTTCTTATTTACTAAGGTTCATCATTACGATGAAACAAGTTATCGCAGTATTTATAAGTTATTAATGCAATTGCGAAATAAAATAATTTCTACCGATAACTATGAAAAGGAGTTAGCTATTTCGGATTTTTCCGAACCTTTTACTAAATTAGTTTACATAAAAATCTACAATATGATATCTTTTATTTTTCATGGCACAAATATTAAGGTGCATATTTACAAAAATCAAATCATTTATCCTACTCCTGCCGAAATACCTAATATTCTTAAGGAAAATCATGGTACCACTATAGCTGGTCACCCAGGCGTCAAACGAATGTACAGTAGAATAAAAGCATCGTATTACTGGAAAAGTATGCGTTCAGATATTGAACGATTTGTAAAAGATTGTAAGTTATGTCAAGTAAATAAGCCTCTAAGGTCTTCTAATAAAGCACCTATGGTAATAACTTCTTCAAGTACCAAGCCTTTTGAAAGATTAGCCCTAGATATCGTTGGCACTTTGCCGGAAGCTGGCCTTCAAAAATTTAAATATATCTTAACTCTTCAGGATGACTTAACAAAGTTTTCATCCGCTTATCCCATGATAACGTGTTCAACAGACGAAGTTGCACGAAATTTAATTCATTTCTTTTCTTTATTTGGGTTTCCCAAAATGATCTTAACCGATCAAGGTACTTGTTTTACGTCAGAACTTTTTAAACAATTAACAGAAATTCTTAAAATTAAAAATTTATATTCTACCCCATATCATCCCCAAACAAATGGCGCTCTAGAAAGAAGCCATGCTACCCTCAAGGAATATCTGAAATCTTTCGTCAATGATAACCATGACGACTGGCATTGCTATCTAGCAACTGCTATGTTAACATATAATACTACTCCTCATTGCACAACCGAATTTACACCTTATGAATTACTTTACGGTCATAAACCGTCTATACCTAGTAGTCTCTATGAAACAAACGATTCTACTACTTATCAAGAGTACATTCGTGCTCTTCAATATCGCATGAGATATTCGCGTGAAAGAGCATTAGAAAATATATCTAAAAGTAAAGAAATATCAAAACAAAATTATGATACAAATTCTTCCACAAAAACCTACAAAATTGGCGACATGGTGTACCTAAAACACCATCATAGGCTACGAAAAGCCTTATCCCCAATTTGGAAAGGCCCTTACAAAATTGTAAAAATTCATGGAAAATATAATGTTTCCTTATTAATAAATAGGAAACACATTAAATATCACACTAATGAAATAAAACCAGCCAATTAATCAAAATAAAAAGAATGAAATCAAATATTAATTATAAAATCAAATATTAATTATCAAATCAAAATCAAATATACTTATTTTACAAAATTTTGAGTACATGTTCTTGTCTTGGCTTGTCTTGCAGGAACTAAATATTTTACATTAATAAAAATAATAAACTCTCTTGAAAAAATAAAATCTTTAATTAAATTTAATCTTCTATATTTTAAAAATTAATACTTAAGCAAATTAACATTAAATTTAAGGAGTTTCATCTATTGTTACAGATGTGTCCGACCGAGTTTGGCGGAACCAATTGAGACTATTTCTCATAGTCCGGGCATATATTTTGACCCGACAGCTATAGCGTATTTTTATAAAGATTTCTGGAACATCATAACCTATGTAGAAATCGTTCCTGTTAAACCTTATTTAGATAAAATACAAAATTCTATTTTAAGTGTATCTGCTTTCTGCGAAAAAGCAAGAAACTTAGCTATAATTAAGTTAGATTGTAAGAATACAATTGACCCTTTAGAAATTCTTTTAAGTGCTAATTATCTTAAATATAATTCATTATCTCATCTCGTGTCTGAAAAATCTCCAAATCACGCTAAAAGGTCACTCGAATTTGGTGGCGAAATATTAAAGTTTTTCTTTGGCACTTTAGACGCCGAGGATGCTAGAAATTATGATGAAGCTATTACAGCTTGTCAACAAAATGAAAAACAAATTTATTCTTTAATGAAAGATAACATACATATCGTTCAATCTACAATTAATAATTTTAATATTTCCATACACAAATTAAATGAAAATGAAATGAGATTAAATAAACATATTGAGAAATTAAACTATATATTTACGGAAAACTCTAAAGTTAACTCTAATTTAATAAATATAGAGAAAATTAATTCTATTTTTAATATTTTAGAAAGTTCACTATTGTCAATTTCTAATATTTAGATACTATTTTAAATTCTATTTTATTTGCAAAAGCTAATATTTTGCACCCTTATGTTTTAACTCCTATTAAATTGTACAATGAACTTGTAAGAAGCAAGCAATTTAAATCAAATCTGGAGTTCCCTGTTTCATTAACTCTAGATAATATACATAATATCATAGATCTATCTGTGTTAACTTCATAATATTATAATAATAAATTAATGTTTGTTATTCAAATACCTTTAATTAATCCAGTCAAGTTCAATGTATACAAGAACTTGCCTTTACCTACACCACACGAAGGTAATAATTTCTTAACTTATGTATTAATTAATCCATCCAATTTGTTTATAGCTATATCTGATGATAGATTAAGTTACGCGCTATTAGACGACATAAATCAGTGTAAAAATGTCAATAAGGATTATATTGTTTGTCCATTACCTTCAATTTTATCAACTATTAATAACCCATCATGCGAGTCCAAGCTCTTAACTGAAGTTACTTTATCAATACCTGAAATGTGTAACAGTAAACTTATCTATGGTAGTGTAAATATATGGCAAAAGTTAAACGATGGTAAATTTATTTTTGTACAGTCAAAACCGAATAAGTTAACTGTAAAATGTAATAATGATATTAAAGATTATACCTTACAAGGTACTGGTATTCTGACCTTGGAAAATAACTGTGTCGGATATTTTCAAACATTACAATTCTATTCTTCACATAGTTACAATCAAACTTTGCCTAGCCAATTATCATTAAACTTTAATATCATACAAGATGATTGTTGCAAATTCAATCTTGTTAATGAAACGTATGAAAAATTAACTCCTATAACTTTAAGCAATATCAACTTAGAATCACTTAATTTAGCCTCGCACAAATTGGATAATTTGGAAAATCAGATTAACCAAGCGAAAAATCAATCGCATATATTTAAATATGGTCATTATTATTCGCCACTAACTTACATAATAATAAGGGTAATTGTAATCTTTTTATTATACAAATGTTATAAAAAATGTTTTGCTCACTGTATAAACCCATCTTGTTGTATACAAATATTCAATCAATGTTACAATAAAGACATAATCGAAATGAGAATCCTGTAAGCAACTCAATTGAATTGTCCAACATATGTCATGACTCTGATGAGATAGACAGGAGGTCTATTCGAAGTTTACCCGAAATAGAAATAAATAAGTTAACTAAAGATGTTAAATAAAGACAATTCGATAAATCAAATCGAAATCTTAGTAACTACTAATTCTAATATTAACTATATACAAATCTATTCTTTTATTTTATGTTATTTTCTATTTTTGGGACTTCGTATTAATAAGTATATGTAATTGCTATAAAGCAAATAGCATTAATAATAATTTTAAGAAATATTGTTTTTCTCTTAAGTTCTTTGTTCTATGTTTAATGTAACATTGTTAAACTCAAGCTTCTACAACACAAGATTCTGTATGTCAATAATTACAAGTCATATATCTCTATGAACTCCGCGTTCATCTTATTTAAGATGAAGCTTCATCTTCTAGGGGGGACGTGTTATATCCGTAATTCCCTAGTAAGTAAATGCAAAGCATGCATTTTTATTATAGTATAAAAAGCTTTATTGCCATGCGCTTAGAGAGTCGAGTTAGTTTGCATCCAGACTTCGTAGAGCATGAAGCTCTGACTGGTTATTAAAATTGTGTCGAAAGTTAGAGTTAGTCAAATAGTAATGTATTTTGGGAGACAATAATAAATATTATTTCGGGGATTAAAAAATAGTTTTTTTTTAAAACTCCTCCCGGAGATTGCGCAAAACAGATCGAAAGTAATTTTAAAATCTACCACTATAAAATGAACTAAAAATGTGGGTATTTCGGCCACTCGGGCAATTGTTGACGTGATCAGTCGATAGTTGAGTCGTGCTAGCCACTATTATGTCTTTGTGTCTAATTTCTTCCGATATACAGTTATGGTGCAATGTGGTCGATCGCCCTCAAATACTAAATCATTGGGACGTCAGGGAATGTTTGTATAAGCCCAGTTTGTTGCAGAGTGTATTAACAGTGAACAGTCTACGAAGTGTACAGTAAAGTTTCATTTTTGTTAATTTTTGTGTTGTGTGATTTACGTAAGTACATTTTTATTGTTTTGCTGGTGAAATACCGCGATGTATTTCATGTGGCTGATCAAGACTTTTCTTGAAAGGTGAATCCCATATCAGGGCGTGATACCATTTACTTAGCTTGTCGCACGGTAGTTTGCGATATTCCGGTGAAGCAGTGAAAGCCTCTTAGGCTAACCGATTCGTAATGTGAAAATAAAAGGTAGTTTGCGATGTGTGTTACGAATTACGAACTAAGCTCGATCAGTAGACGTCGTAGTGTTGATAGCTGTCGCCAGCGCCGCTCAGTATCGTGTGGATTGCATGATAGCCATGGTATATAGCTGTAGGTATTGACCACCGCTGAGGAATGTAACCTCAAACGGTTGACATCACGGTGTTGTATAAAATGTCATGCCGTTGTTTTGCGCCTAATGGTAGTGAGAGGATTGAGTGAGGAGCTGAAAAGCCTCTGCTACAAGGTATTGACAAAGCTTACTAAGTAACACTTGATAGTCTTATCATTTTTTTCAATTTAATACTCAATGTGTTATTGGCATTCTACAATGTAAATGAGTTATTTAAAACCTAGTAGGTGTAATAACAGTGCACGTTCTCAAGCTACTTCTTAGCAGCGGAGTTATCAACATAAGTTTGAAGTCATCCTCTGAAGTTTGACTGCACGTGTGGCGCAGTGGTTAAGATCATCGCGTTGGCATTCAATGACCTGGGTTCGATTCCCGTAAATTGCGTAAAATATTTGTGTGAACCATGAGAAGATGTTCTTAGTGTGGATGTACTTTGTGTCGGACGATTATATGTTTCGTCATATGTAATGATGTTATGTAAAAGACTTGGTCATATTAAAGGACAAAGGTTACACCAAAGTGAGATCAGTCATGTTAGCAATCTCAAATCAAGTGAGTTATTGTCAGGTGTAGCCGAGTCGGAGAAAGGTGGTTTAGTACACATTTTTCCGCCACAAAAAGTCTGACGGAAATGACAAATTTTTAGTCTCCGTTTAAACTATCTCATAGAAGTTATTTTTATAATTATCGATGGTAAAGCTCTGAAATATACCGAGCGTTAATGTGATCTAATATGTGTGTTGCGTGTTAGTGCATTGTTTTCAGGATTTTGTTTTAGAAAGACGCTAATGATGCCACATGCTGATGATTTTGATGTTGTACCAATTGGATGGACAAGAATAACCCAGGCAGCGAACGAATTGAATCGCCTCAGAATGGTAGTTTGGGTGCAATTAGCTACGTAAGACAATGATTTTTGTATTTCTTATACAATTCGGTAAGTTAAGAACCCCGGTGGTTCTGATGTTACATGAAGGGACCTCTGTTGAGTCTTTCAGGTTTTTACGTAGAAATACGTTTCGTATAATTGTTACATGTTACATCTAAATACGTGTATAAGTAAAAAAAAAAAACTGTCGCCTTTATTTTGGATAAGGCTAATTAAAAGAGTTCACGTTTGGTGATCGTTTGGTGATGTTCTCTTTGTAATTAAATTCTCTTAGTCCACAGGATATGCGTGGATCCAAGAAGGTGTTAAGCAAACTATGGGCGCAGACTGCGGCCAGTACATGGCTTGCGTGGCAAGGTTTGTCAAGCGAGTGGTGTTGGAGAGAAAAGGCGAGTGTGTGACTTTAATTATTTAGGCACTTTGATATTTTGCTTAAACTAATTTTGTAAAGTTTTTGTGGACATGCTTGTGTGCCGAGCATTGTGTGTTGTTTTGAGAATTACAAATTGATTTCATGATTCTCTATTTGTGCAAAGTGTTTTTCGCAAAGGGCAAACACATTAAGGGAAGTTCTATCTTGGGATAGTCTCTGTCTTGGAGGTCCTTGTACTCGGATATGCTATCCTGGCTGACGGATACACTTCAAGTAAGGTAGGGTTTCATGTTATTGGATGCTGTCTTGGAGTGCGCTCGGGCATGCGATCCTAGTATATGGGACATGCCTGGTGTGGTTTTGTGTCCCTTCCTTTATGCTCGGACGTGTGGGCCTGGAGCTGTGTTACACGTAGGGTCATGCCACGGGTTGGCCGCTGACGAGACGTGGTGCTGTGTGTTACACGTAGGGTCATACCACGGGTTGGCCGCTGACGAGACGTGGTGTGAGATATGTTTGTGTTAAATATTGACTGTGTTTTATTGATAATTTGAGTTGAAATACGCTTTTATCTGGAACTGATTAACACACGCAAAGTTATGTCTCACGTAAGTGCGCGTAGATCTCTAGCGAGTCGTGAGGGGGCACTCCCCCGACGGGAACTGCCCCGAGTGAACGTACAGATATCAGTTTATTTTATACTCTTGTGGTAAGGCTGAGTTAGGTGTGCTAAGCCTACATATGTGTCGAATTGTTGTTTGATTTTGGTGCGACACAAAGGTGGTGTTTGAAGCTATCTCTTATCATTTATGGACATGTTTTTGTGCTGTAGTTTTGTTTCATTACAGAGTCTGAGAATGAAACCGAGGGGTCTACCACTCGGAGTATCACCCAGCCTTCAGGAGTCGAGATGTCCGATGAAATTGATGAGCCACAACCCAGCACGTCCGCATCACGTGTTGCTGAAAGTTCGAGGATGTCGTTGCCAAGCCTGAAGACTGATCGCCAGAGTTTAAAGATGGAGCCCGTGGCCGGCCTCCTGTCAGGAAGGGCCGTGTGGAACTGGAAACTAGCGGAGTGGGGATTTTTTATAAAAAGGCGATGCCTCGCCGGCATCGCTCTCTTTTGGCGTCCAACCTTGTCGAGGCCGTTACTCTGCCCGATTGCAGTTTGAGTTGTTAAAAGTCTTTATTATAATTGTTAGCCCGGTTTAGTTCATGTGATTTTACTTCCTTAGTTCGTTTTTGTTTATTTGAATAATAAATTTTGTTTGATAATACATTAGTGAGTATCGTTTCGTGTCGTGTCGTTTGTATTAAAATTTGTTTTAAAGCTACTTCTTGTCTTATTCCTTAGAATATATATATATATATATTGAAAGTGAAGCTATGCCTGTGTAGGAGTCTTATTTTATTATATTAATTACCTTAAAAACCTTATATTAGAGTACATCAGCATAATTTTCATCAGTCCCTAGCTATATGTGTCAGTCCCTAGACGTCTAAATTTACAAAATCCTGAATTTCTCTTAAAATACTAAACAAAGTGACTGGCCCTTTTCAACATTAATTATTCTATCGATCCGTCATACATAACACTAATTTAAAATTGCACAGTATGTAAATAATAATAAAGACTAATCACATCATAGAGTTGCCCTATTTTCATGGAAGCACCCTATATATATATATATATATATATATATATATATATATATATATATATATATATATTATATTTATATAATAAGTTTATAAGTACAAAATACCAATTATTATTTGAATAAATATCTAGCAACACAAAACTGTTTTATATCCTTTTCTCAAACTAAATTCAAAACTTTATGAACTCGACGTGATCAGATGTTCTCCCTTGATTTATATTAACACGTTGACTGTGCAGCTATAATGAGCGAGACTACCCTATAAGTGTAAATGCAATTTGTTGATAATATGCTGCGTGAGTTATAAAATTGATGTTATGATAACATTGTTTTTATTTTTTTTACACCCCCTTCACATAAATTATATTTTTAGCTATTGACCCACCCGTGGGTCATACACGTATGATCTCGTAAATGTGTGCCCCATCCGTGTGGCATGCACGTATAATCTCGTAAAGGCATGCCCCAGCCGTATGTCATACACGTATGACATCCTTGCATGCTTTTGTTTTTATTATTATACTGTATTATCTATGGTTATTCCATAGTCAAATACTTGACAAGTAATAGATTTTTCTTTGTGATGTCAATGTCAATTAAAAGTGGCGCCAAGAGGTTAGAAAAAGATTTTGCAAAGCAATAAAAGTTTGTTTCTACTTTCGTGTTATAATGAATCGATCCAGACCACTGTCTAAACTTACGGATGAACAGTTGTGGAGAATTTTAGAAGAAAGTGATGGAGAAGAAAATATCGTGGAGGCTCTGGAAGATTCAGAGTTTGGTGAGTTTTCTGCAAATATTGAAACGGTGGAAGATATAACTGAATTTATAAATGAAAATAATGATGCACAATAGCACGTCTTATCACCTGCACCTGCTGCTTCTGCCTTACAAGAATGCATGTACTCGCCTGACCAAGTTTTGCCGCCATTGTCCAATGAAGAATCTGCTGCGTTGCCAACGCTTGAGCTTACTGCTTTTGATCAGTTTAGCGAACATGAAAGAACTTCAAATAATATGCTATCCAGTGATTCGAGACAGTCTCAAATCAACCATTCTCAGTTATTGCCTACTGCATGGTCTTTTGAAATACGGCCTTTGGAAAGAGAGATTTTTACAGGATATGATAACGGCAAGCGACAAAATCAATTATTCGGGGAAGATACAGACTTGTGGACCATATTTCGTTCACTTGTTAGTGACGATATGATACAATTGATGGTAACTCAAACAAATATTTACGCCGCACAATTACAGTTTTCCTCTACATTGAAACCCAACTCGCGCATAAAACGTTGGAAAGATGTTACTACAGTGGAAATGCTAAAGTTTATTGGAATTTATTTGTTTACTGGACTTGTTGATTTTCCTACAACAGAATGTTATTGGAAGAAAGATAAACTGTACTTCCATCCACTTTTACATGAGGTTTCTATGTCTTACGACAGATTTTGTCTCATTTTACGATGCTGGCATTTTGCAGACAACAGCGCTGAACAAACTGGAAGACTATACAAAATCCAACCTCTAATAGATATGGTTATAAAGAACTCGCGTAAAATATTTACTCCAGGAGATACCATTGCTGTCGATGAATCTATGGTCGGGTTTAGAGGAAAACTGAATATACGAACCTATAATCCTCAAAAGAGCAGCAAATATGGCATGAAAATTTATAAACTGTGTACGGATACAGGATATACATGGAGTTACAAAGTTTATTCAGGAGAAGATAGAGCCGTCGAAGGTCTTGATAAACCTGGCTCGGTTGTCGTTACACTGGCGTCAGATCTGTTGAATGAGGGCAGGTTGTTGGTGACAGACAATTATTACTCCAGCGTCCCTTTGGCCCGGTATCTAAAAGAACGCAGAACTGATTTTTGCGGCACCGTGCGTAAAAATAGACGAGATCTTCCCCAAGACGTAATCAATGAGACCCTTAGGAAAGGTGAAATTGCTGCTAAGCAAAATAGCTTCCTCACGGTACTAAAATGGAAGGATCAACGTGATGTATTGGTGATGTCAACATGCCACAACCATCAAATGCAGATGTCAACTGGATTTAGACCAATTTTGAAGCCACGCATAGTATTAGAGTACAATCGTGGCAAAAAGGGGATAGATGTGGCAGACCAGCTCGCAAGCTATAATTCACCTGTACGTAAAACTTGCTTTTGGTACAAGAAAATTGCAGGAGATCTGATGGCGATTTGTGTAATTAACGCAATATTGATTTATAAAGACCTGAACTCGCGAAGTAAAATGAGTGTGCTAAAAGGCCACGAAATAATAATAAAAAAAACTACTAAGTCTTCAGACTCCTTCGCCTTCCACGGATATCTCTACGCCGCGTTCGTCTAGGTCTAGCCTATCAACTGAGCAGGCTAGAACATCTAAGCATTCTCTCACCAAAATACCAAGACGTGACCCAAAAAGAACCTTTAGAAAACGTTGTACAGGTTGTTACAAAGTTTTAGTTGAAGAAGGCCGTACACCAGTGGAAGCAGCTCGCAAAACAAAAAAAACGGATATGGAGTGCTTAGCGTGCCAAAAAGCTTTCTGCCTAAATTATTTTAATAGTCTGCATTGAAATAAATACAATATTCATATAATTTTAGTTTTATTTATCACCCAAAATTAAGTTAATGGGGTAGTACCAGTTGACTTTTTTAATACTTACCAGTAGGTAACTATTGAAAAAGTTCGTCGGGTTTTCACGCAATATTTTTACTTAACTGATTGTTCATACGTGTAAACCGATAAAAGTAGCTAAAGTCACACGTGTTCGAGGTTATGAGCCTTTAAATTTGTGAACGTCTCATACCCCACCGATGGGTCATGCACGTACAATGAGCAACTCGATATGCCCCACCCGTGGGTCATGCACAGTGAACGTGTTAAAATAGCTAACAGTATACGAAACTATGTTTTTGATCGCCGACATAGTAAGAAGTTGTTCTTTAATTTATAGATATATATATCTCATAGTAAACGGCACAACATTTATAGACTTTGACGTTGTTAAACGTTGCCCCTAAATTTATATAAACGCCTTATAGTTATACGACACAAAGTTTTAGAACGTCGATTTGTTAAGACGTTGTTCCCCAATTTATTAATTAATATGGACGGTATATGACACATCGGTTAAGAACGTCAACGTGATTAGACGCTATTCTTTATTACTATTGTTACCTGAATTGCATATGACACAATATTGACAAACGTCGACGTGTAGTTGTGTCACATTTCATATTATCTTTCTTTGTATGAAAATTAGAACGTCACTAATCGTCATTTGTTTTGCATAATAAATAAAGAAAATAGTGCGCCGCGCAATAAACATTTGAATACCCAGCTCAAAGTGTTAATTGCATTCACTCACATTTTGGGGCCATCTTATGATGTTCGTTCTACGATGGGGTGAATACGTCTCCAACTGATTTCTATTCGCTTTATTTTTCTAATGTTATGTTGAATTTTATTATTTCTCCTACTAACAATTACGCTATTCAACAAATATCCAAGAATGCTTCTGCTGGTGCGACAGCGGGTGCCGACATACCCAACAGAAATGAAATTGTTTTTCATGGGTGTGGTCAAGCTTCGAAATTTATCGATTTATTGGTCGAAGGATGACATTACCGGGTAACAGTACCGGTGCTTCGCATGTTGCATTTTTCTGAAAATGACGAATAAAATACGATGGACCGTCTTCATCAAACTAATGAACGATTTGAACCTATCTTTCCGGCAATATTTGCATCGATGAGAGCATTTTTTTAAATCGTTCATTCATAAAATAAAATTAAAATTATAATTAAATTTTTCTGTATTTGGCTGTTCAGGCGATGATATTTTGATTTGCAGCATTTTAAGAAGCTGAGAGAAGTGCCGCCAAATCGCGTCGATAGAACGTGCACAGATCTGTTACTTATTATGACGTTTTTATTTTCTCTTTTTAATATATCAAACCTAAAATAAATACTTAATCAGACAACCCATCGAGCATATATTGTGTTTGCTTGCTAAATAATTTCAGTAAGTGGACCAAATCTCGTGTATATGCCCCATTGAGTATGTTTCGCCGGAGCGTCTCAACTGGGCCGTGTTGAAACCGGTAGTAGAGACACCCACTGAGTTTGTTTCGCTGGGTCTTCTCAGTTGGGGCGCATTGGATCCGGTGGTAGCATTAAAGCGCGACCGTCGTTATAAACACAAGGTCCGCCATAATGATAACATTTAATTCGTACCTTAATATAGACAGAACCATTCAGACAATATGTAGTAAAAATATAGCTAACATTTAGATACTTAAACCTACACATGATCCTAAAAATAAATCTGATTGTAAATTATTTACCTAAATATCTATATGTACCTAGGAATAATTATAAATTAATTATATATTACTGCGAACATGTTCTGACTATTTACAAGCGCTTTTTTAAAGTCTACGTGAATAAAAACCTTTTTATTATTATTATTACTCGACATTTTGAAGATCTTTCTCGCCACCTAATAACTGAAATAGAAACGTGCTGCTGACTTTTTTACTATATATTTTGCTAGTTGGGTTCGTCGCATCCATTCTGGCAGACCAAAGACATAGTTCCTCGTGGTCCTGGTGTAGGCGTACTTTAATATGGGAACTATATTTTCTATCACCAAAATTTATATTTGTCATCAAGTTGTATCACCTAATAAATAGATCTATCGCCACGAAATATTTTCGTTCTCAGATAAACAAAAATTGTTCCCAGGTATGAATTATCAAATTAATGTTAATATATGTGTAAAATAAGAGATCGATAACCAATAAAATTATATTGCATTACATGAATATAAACTTCGTTCTTATAATAATAGTTTTGTTACTTAAATAATAGCTCTGTGCTCAGAATGGTAGATCTGTCACCAAATAAATCGATTATCGATCCCTGACTGCGACTCCTTTTTATTTGATATTTTGTCACCAATACAGTAGTAACATTTAATTTCGTTCAGATATTAAATTAATAGTATTCGTTACCAATTTAATACATCAATTTATAATTTTAATGAAAAAATGATCAAAGGGGCGGAGACAAATTGGCGCGCTTTAAAAATTGACCAATCCGGCCTCAACGATGGGTTGTAGGTAACTAGGTTCGATCACACGATGCGCGACGCGGGCGGCGTGCGAGAGAGATGCAAGTTTACTTCATTCGCGATTTCACGTTCATTGTTGTAGGTGCATTTTATTATCGTTGTGGATAATTTGTTGTTTTAGTTAATTTCTTAAATGTTTATTTTTGATTATGGCATCAAGTAGTGGTGAAGGTAATGCAAGTCATTCAAAAAGTTTATCGTCGTTTGTCGAGCAACTTCATACTAAACATTGCTACAATTCTTGCAGCCATCTTCAATGGCTGTATAAGTGATGGTGTCTTTCCCGATTTAATGAAAATAAGTAAGATAATACCCATTTTCAAGGCAGGTTGTTCAAAAAATGCCACGAATTATAGGCCTATCTCAATACTACCAGCTTTAAGTAAAATATTTGAAAAGCTGATGCTCAGCCAAATGTTGTCGCACTTTAACGTGAATGAGATATTGCATAACAAGCAGTTCGGGTTTACAAGGGGCCGCTCTACTCAGGATGCAGGTTGCACATTAATTAGGTCAATATTGGAGGCTTGGGAGGGATCACAGGATGCGCTGGGAGTTTTCTGTGATCTCTCTAAGGCTTTCGATTGCGTTGATCATCGTACGCTCGTTGTTAAACTGAAGTACTATGGAATATCTGGCACATCTCTTGACCTTGTGATGTCCTATTTATCGGGGCGACAACAGATGGTTTCGATAGGCGGTGCCACTTCGGCACGTCATCCTGTGAAAATGGGGGTGCCCCAAGGATCTATATTGGGCCCATTTTTATTTCTAGTTTATATAAATGATCTCCCTTATCTGGTAGAGAAAGTATCAGACATAGTTTTGTTCGCTGATGATACTTCGCTCATATTTAAAGTAAATAGAAAGGATAAAGATCTTATTGAGCATAATAAAACACTCAGCTTTATATCAGAATGGTTTTCGGCAAATAATCTCTTGTTAAATGCAGGGAAAACTAAATGCATCAGGTTCTCATTGCCGAATGTGACTCAAATTGTACCAACAGTTGCACTTAATGCGAAAATATTAGATCTAGTCCCATCGACCGTATTTTTAGGATTGACACTTGATTCAAAATTGCAATGGGGTCCTCAGATTGAAAAGTTAGCAGGTAAATTAAGTTCGGCTTCCTATGCTGTCTGGAAAATAAGGCAATTGTCAGATGAACAAACTGCTAGATTAGTGTATTTCGGGTACTTTCATAGCATTATGTCGTATGGCATTCTGCTGTGGGGTTCGGCGGCTGACATACGTACTATTTTTGTATTGCAGAAAAGAGCAGTCAGAGCCATTTATGGTTTAGGCAGTCGCGATTCTTTGCGAAATTTGTTTAAAGAAATAAATATACTTACTGTGCCATCGGAATATATATATCAGAATATAATGTTTGTTAGAAAAAATATTCATAATTATAAAAAGAAAAGTGAACTGCATAATATAAATACTAGGAATAAAAACAAACTAGCCATGCCAGGCTTTAGAGTAAGCAAAACTAATAAATCATTTTTAGGAAATTGTATTAGGTTTTATAACAAGCTTCCTACTCAAATTACTGATCTGCCTGACACAAGTTTTAAAACACATATTAAACGTATACTTATGGCTAGGGGTTATTACACCACTAAAGAGTACATCGATGACAAAGACGTCTGGCTCTCACTTCCTACCTGCACATTGCTCGCTGGAGATCTTGTAGCCATATAGACATGACTGATCTGCTGTGTTACGTGAACTATCTGTAAATGATTGCTATCATATACTTAATTTAAAATTATTGACTCTGTCTCAAAATGAATAATGTTATTGTTTCGAAGTTTTTCTTTTGTATACCTAAATATAATCTAAAATAATAAGCATTCAGACAACCGATCGAGCATATATTGTGTTTGCCTACTAAATAATTACTCTAATTGGACCAAATCCCGTGTTCATGCCCGCTTGAGTATGTTTCGCCGGACCGTCTCAACTGGGTCGTGTTGAAACCGGTAGTAGATGAACCCACTGAGTTTGTTTCGCTGGGTCTTCTCAGTTGGGGCGCATTGGATCCGGTGGTAGCATTAAAGCGCGACCGTCGTTATTAACACAAGGTCCGTCATAATAATAATACCTTTAATATAGACAGAACCATTGACAATATGTAGTAAAAATATTAGACTTAAACTAGATAATGAAACATAATCTCTTGACAATAACTTGATACGAGCTAGCTAAATATCATTTCTGTAATAAAATAAATTTTATAAATGTTTTCATACAAGATGTACCTAAATATCTATGTTACTAGAAATAATATCTAATGTATACAACTATATTACTACAAACATGTTCTGACTATTTACAAGCGCTTTTTTAAAGTCTACGTGAATAAAAACCTTTTTTATTTTATTTTATTTATTTTATTTATAATCATTCGTGGAGAAAGTGCCGATATTGGAGTCTGATGAGGAAAATGAGGAAGGTACTGACACTGATGAAGGCACCATACCAAAGAAGAAACGGTCGCAAAGCAAGGATTGGATTTTCGTTAAAAAATTTGAAGACAAACACAGTACTGAGGAGTATATAAAGGCTGAAAAAAATTGGTCTTTTCTGCGAACGCATGATGTAGAGGAAGGGAGAAAAAAGTACTTTAGATGTAATAAAGTGGTGCGGAAGGGACCACAGTGTTCAGCTCAGTTGTATTTACTCATGTACTGATTCTCGGATGAAGTATTGTTGTTTCGGACAGATTCTGATCATGACCACGATTCAAAAACGCTCGCTTGTTATGGGCTTAGTGACAGAGTAAAGGAAGAAATAAACAAATTATACGACTTACATCTCAAACCAAAGGCCATACTTGCAAATTTGACTAAAATTGATGGTATTAAAGTGCCAAAATTGTCCCAAGTAAGGATGTATTTAATTGACAGACGCCGTTGTAAATACGGACAGCCCACGATCAGCCTAGGCGAATTGGAAGCTTGGCTAAGGTCTCATTCACCAATTCCTGACAACGAACATGAAGTTTATGTTATTGGGTATGAAGTGATTGAAGAAACTAGTTCACCACGCTTTAGATTTGTACTATCAACAAAATATTAGGTCTTTACCTATGAAATTGCCGTTCTGCAGTACTGGCCATTTCAAATCAAAATAATTTTTGTTTGGCTAAGAATTCTAATTTCAAATTAATTTTATTTTAAAAACATGGATTCTTTTTTCCAAAAGTAGTCATTTCTTTATTGATTAGTGTTACATTTTCATCGCATTTCAATCTTTTTCGTCATCATGGATACGTTAAAAATTCGAGTAATTATGGAATATGAGTACCGTCGTGGCAGCAACGCGGCACAAGCGGCACGCAACATCAACGACGTTTACGGAGCTAACACTACAAACCAACGCACCACCTGTTATTGGTTTGCTCGCTTCCGTTCTGGAAATTTCGACCTGAAAAATGAACCTCGCGGTCGTCCGAAGACTTTGGTCGACAATGACGAATTAAAGGCGGTTGTGGAAGCTGATGATACACAATCTACGGCTGAATTAGCAGCAGCTTTCGACGTTAGCGTCAAAACAATATTGGTCCATTTGCGTCAAATTGGCAAGGTAAAAAAGCTTGACAAATGGGTGCCCCACGAACTCAATGATCGCCAGCGCGAAGTACGCGTCGAGACGTGCCTTGCACTGCTCAACAGACACACAAATGAAGGAATTTTGAACCGCATTGTTACCTGCGATGAAAAATGGATTCTGTTTGATAACCGCAAGCGCTCAGCAAGTTGGTTGGATCCTGGTTCAGCACCTAAACAATGCCCTAAACGAAAACTTACCCCTAGAAAAGTGATGGTCACTGTTTGGTGGTCTAGCGCCGGTGTGATTCATCACAGCTTCTTACCAAACGGGGTGAGCATTACTGCAGATGTGTACTGTGAAGAACTGAGCACAATGATGGAGAAGCTGGCGCATCTCCAACCAGCATTGGTCAATCGCTCGTCTCCGCTGCTCCTGCACGACAACGCGCAACCTCATACTGCACAGCAGACGGTCTCCAAGTTGCAAGAACTGGGGTTGGAAGCTCTCCGTCATCCGCCCTACTCACCAGACCTTGCGCCTACAGACTACTACTTTTTCCAGAATTTGGATAACTTCTTGGCGGGAAAAAAATTCAATACCCGAGAGGCAGTACAAAATGCCTTTGAAGAATTTGTTGCCTCCCGTCCAGCTGATTTCTTTAAGAAGGGCATCAATAAACTGCCACTGCGATGGCAAAGATGCATTGATTGCATGGGTGAATACTTCGATTAATACAAATAAAAAAATTCATGAAAAAAATTCGTTTAAATTTTTTCATACAAAACGGCAATTTCATAGGTAAAGACCTATTATTTGCTGCAAAAAGCACGTGACGTAAAAGTTATTCATGCTGATGCTACATACAAGTTGGTGTGGCAAGGATTCCCCGTTCATGTCGTTGGAAGTACAGGTAAAAATAAACGATTTCATCCATTCGGGCTTGGGGTTGCCACTAATGAGGCAAAAGAAGACTTTAAGTTGTTGTTCGATGCCATCAAGACTAATATCTTTAACTTGTACTCACAAACCTTCAAACCAGAAGTTCTAGTATGTGACGCAGCGAAAGCAATACAAAATGCATTTATAGAGGTATTTGGTGAAGATGTCACAATTCGAATGTGTTGGGCACATGCTAAAAAAGAAATTCAGGCTCATGTAGAGAAAGATACGCGAAAAAATGTTCACAAAGATTTGTTGACAGATGTGGATTCTCTCCAAGCAGTGACTGATTCAGAAACGTTCGAGTTAGCTTCACAAGCATTCTTGAAGAAATGGGAGGATGAGACAACTTTCATCCAGTATTTTAAGGAGCAATGGCTCATACAAAACCGTAACTGGTATTTGGGGGCTCACATGGGTTCACCAGCGACTAATAATGCACTAGAATCACATAACCGAGTAATCAAAGATGAATACACGCTCCGTGAACGTTTGCCACTGTCTCGTTTTTTGACAGTTGCTTCAGAGTTTGTAAATGGATGGTCGTTAGCTGTCGATGAAGTATTTGTGACATTACCAACTATGACTCTGAAAGACTGGACAGAAGCCTACCAATGGGCTAAGTTGCCTAAAGAAGTAATACTGACGTATAGTGACGATGCTTTTAAACACTACGAAGTACCGGCTGGTAAGGCAAACAAAATACAAAACTTTGAAAATACATGGACTGATTTTGATGAATACAAAGTCCAATGGTTCAGCAAATGGAGAGTGGATCTACCGCACAATATTGATTGGATGCATGGGAAATGCAAATGCCCTGCGTTTTACAAGAAATATATGTGCAAACATATTATCGGATTAGCCATACGCTTAAAGCTGGCCAACCCCCCACCAGAAGCAAAAAATGTGCTTATCGGCCAGAAAAGAAAAAGGGGGCGCCCTTCGAAATCCAAACCAGCGCTGATTATTCAGTGATTATTGTTTTTTAAGAATAAATATTGATTATTTTAACTTTAATTAAGTGTTTTATCTATTATTCTGCTAGCCATAAGCCAGCTATTTTAAACCAGCGCTGATTGTTCAGTGGTAATTATTTTAAACAATAAATATTGATTATTTTGACTTTAATTGTTTTATTTACTACTCTGCTAAAAATTTTATTTAAATATAATTTATACTACCAGTGGAAATTTAAAACCTTGGGAGTCTAGTTAAGTAGCAGAATCTTTTGGTTGAAACGATGATGACAACCCTAATTTTTTATTTGAACTTAATGCAATTTTCTAGTAACATAATATGATTTATTGGTGATCTCTTTAAATTAGTTTGCTTAAATACTTATTAGGACACACCTATTATAATACATACAAAAACATTTATTTGGTACTAGACCTTATATCTCAGGATTTTAGGTGATTTATTGTGGAACTGATTTTGCATTGTTTGGTGACTACATTTTGGTGACAGATCTACTATTTTGAGGACAAACCCTATTATTTAAGAAACACAAAACTAATTAAATTGGTGATAGCTTAAATGATACCCCTTTAATATTTAACATTTATTTGTTATGTTACAGTCACAGAAAATTTAACTTACATATTTGATTTTATGGCCACCCTTGTACACTAATTAATTATACACCACTATTACACTATTTACAATTATCGATATTAATTTATCATATATAACCGTACTGTGATATCGATATTCTCTCTATCAACTTGCACCGCGTCATTACGGTGCGCCAGTATGTAAGGCTTATATGCTGCGCAGGCGCAGCGTGCACCGCGGGCAAATGAATGTCGAGCCTGTCACTACATTGTTACCGCGTCGAGCGCACGCCGCTTGCACTCCGTATTTACGATACTAAACCTGTCACGAGTTTCATAATATTAGTGCTTTTTCGGTTTTGTATTATACTAGAGTTTACTAGACTTTAAATACTGTGCCTAAACTATCTGTGCCGCCTATCCTGTTTTTTTTTTCTCCTACTCTGTGCCTTCTAATCTCTCCGATATGTACTATTCTCCTTCGATGTAAATTGGCGTACGTGCAGTGGAATAAACATATCTAGACACGCGGCAGCGTGTCAAGCCAAGTTCAAGCAAAGGAACTGGCTAGCCAGCGCTGAGTGTAATATAACACGAACCACTTGTTTACGTTAAAGAGGTTTTGAGTTACACAAGGGTTAAAAGTGGGACACTTTCAACCCTTCTATATCTCAAAACCTCTTTAACGTAAACACAATACTACGTGTGTTTAATTATATCCATAAGGACATCTAGAAGCTCAAATTTCATGAAGCTAGGTCAAACGGGTATAATGATATGAAGGTAAAAAAGTCGTAAATTTAAGTACTGACTGACATATCTATACAAATAAATAAAATTGGAGTGTCTGTTTGTAATATTGAAATAACCATTTTTTTCTACATAAATATGAATATATATACGGTACCTACACCAAAATTTTTCTTTTTACAATTTTTGTCTGTCTGTCTGTCTGTTTGTTCCGGCTAATCTCTGAAATGGCTGGACCGATTTTGACGGGACTTTTATTGGCAGGTAGCTGATGTAATAAGGAGTAACTTAGGCTACTTTTATTTTAGAATAAAACATTTATTTTAGAAAAAACAAAAAAAAAATCAAAATAAACTAATTAACACGCGAACGAAGTCGCGGGCACAGCTAGTAGTAAATAAACCTTACCTACTTCCAAATAACCTAGAAGGATGAAATTTGGAATCCAGCTCAATTGTGTGTAAGGTTAGGAAAAACTCTAAAAATAAAAATATTAAAAAATAGGGGGGGTCCTCATGCATTTATGTTTAATTGTAGCGTTGAAACCGTTACAAGCATATATTTGAAACTATTCTCTAATATATGTATTATTATATTTGATATATAACAGAAATATAAAAATAAAGTATAGTCAAAAATAAGTTGTGTACCCATACAAAAAAATACGCGCTAAACAACTGGCCAACGGTGGTCGTCGGCGGCCCGCGACAACACATAATTATACACAGAACAGAAGTAAATCTACATAAAAGCACTCCCGAGCAACACATAAACATAGGCACCGCTTACGAATACCGATTTAGTTGCCTAGTTTTCTGTACAGTGAGTAGTAGAACATTATTTACCACCTCGATTACCATATTGATAAATGACGACTTACTTCTCTGCTTATGATTTTTCAAATATTTTGATATAGATTTTTGGAAACTGACAGCAGAGCAAACGAACTTGTATTCTGCTGTTGCGAGATTTGATTTACTGGAATACAGATCCACATAGGGACACTGAAATATCCCCAAGCTCGGCTTTACTGGAGCAGGGAACTCTGTGTAACCCTTATCAAAGACACGATGACCCGAGACAGATTTTTTTCAAGTTACGTAACTATCTCCATTTTGTGGATAATACTGCGGTACGTACTGAAGAAGATAAATTGTGGAAAATAAGGCCAGTTCTTCAGAAAATTCTTCAGAAATGTCACAGCTTACCTAGATTAATACACTTGTCTATAGATGAGCACATGATACCTTTTGCAGGAAGGTGCAAATACTGGCAAAAGGTGCCATCAAAACCAAACCCACTAAGGCTAAAGAATCTTGTTTTGGTTGCGAGAGATGGCTAAGTGTTAGATTTTGAAATCTACGTGGGTTAAAACACAATAGACCAGAACGATATGGCACGTCTAGGACTAGGAGCAGGAATCATAAAACATATCCGTACAATTCACGAAACCTGCTTGCTGTACACAGATAGGTTTTTCACAAGTCTAAGGATTGCCCATTATTTGAATGAAAATAAAAATAATGTTTACTTGACTCATTTTATTTTATTTATTTTATTTTATTTGCACACAAAACAGAATATTATCAATACATGACAGCGTAGTATACATTAAGGTTTAGCACTAGACAGTATTCCTAAACAAGTGTACACAGCATGACTGACACTGTTATAAGCAATCGGTTTGGTGAAGTATCCAAGAAACTGAAGACTGGCAAACAGCTGAAACGTGGAGAATTTGATGAAAATGTGAGAAATGACGATAAAGTGTGTTAAAATGGAAAGACACGAAAGCCGTCACAGTGCTTTCACCATGACTACACGCAAGCGTTGGAGCAAAACTAAAAACATAAAGATAGATGTACCACAACCTTTTGTAGTCATAAACTATAACAACTGCATGGGGGCATTGATCTTTGTGACAGGCTTATAGCCTATTACCGAAGCACTACGCGCGCAAGTGGACTGTAAAACCTTTCAGTCACTTTGTGGATCTACCCATAGTTAACTGCTAGTTGATATTGTACGTCTGCTGCTGCTATGAAGATGGCATTGAATCTAAAGACAAGCTCGGGCTACTGCAGTACAAACTAAACATAGCTAAAACTGTGGTAAAATTTGCTAGAGGGAGAGTTATCGTTGAATTTACATCCACGCCCAACACGAGCAGGGGAAATGTTGAACAATAAACGTTTTCTAAATGACGGGAGGGAGAACCACTTACAAAGAAACATCGAGCAGTGGTCGCCCATCCGAAACCTAAGGTTCGGCTGGATGGCGTCAGACATCTCCCGTGCTTCTTAGACGACAAGAAAGCATCAAAATGCCGACATTGATACTGTTCCTCACGAAGCCACACCATTTGAACAAAATGCCAAGTCTATCGGTGTGTAACAGGGAACTATTGTTTTGAGGTGTTTCACACCCAAAAAAGGTGAAAAAGACGATATTTACATAGTTCAAACCCGAGGTACACGTATGTGTGTGTACCTACGTTTATATTTATAATAAATATGGTTTATTTTTTATAGTATATAAATGTTTTATTGGAACCCTAATTAACCCTAGTTTAGCATAAAATAACTTGGAATTTACTTCGATAAGACTGAGGTCTGAAGAGGTTATTTTGTGCCATGTGGCCAGGATGCATAAAGTTCACAAAATTATCAATCAAACTTTAGCACATACGCCAAATGCAAATGGGAACATCCACCCTACTAGAACATTTACGCATCTTAAAACTCAAACATAAAGATGAACCCGTAGCTAACTTAATGCCATATGCCCTCATTGGTTATAACAGCTCAGTCCATAGTTTTACAAAATACCGACCATACGACCTCATACGCGGACCCCCGAAACCCAATCGATATAGACTTGACCGAACATCTGTTACAACAATACACCCAGACTCACAGGGAACAAATGAAACAAGTTTATTACCTTATTAATGAGACATCCTTGACAAACCGAACCGCTATTATAGACAATCGTAACAAATCCCGAGAGTTAGGGGAACAATATGAGATCCTAATCAACAGCTATTTGTAAGTAACCCTTGTGCCAGTAGATCTAAACTTGCCCCTAGGTATACACAAGATGGCCTGGGAGGCCGAGAGACGAGTTCTGGTCGCTGAGATCGGACGGGATCTTTCGCCGCCAGCAGTCGTGTATGCGATGCTGGCTGGCGACTCCACCAAATGGGACGCCATGGTCTCCTTCTGTGAGGCAGTTTTGCTGCAAAAGGAGGCCGCCGAACGGGATCGGGAACGAGCCGATCCCGCTCGTAGGCGGAGGAGACGTCGGGGTGGCGGCGGCAGCCGTTAGCCCAACTCCCCTCGGGGCCGCGGCGGCAGTGTGAGAAGTGTTCTCTACTGCCGCCACGTACAAGCGGCTCCGGGATGACAGCGATCTGTTTGTGGCGCAGTCGCTGTGCCGTACTGGCAGTAGTCGGCAATAGGGGAGGGCAATCCAAAGGAGCCCTCCCAGGGTACGTGTCCCGACCATCTGGGACATGGCGCAAAGGGATACCGGAGCAGCATACCCGCGTTCCCGGGACTCCCCCCATCAGGCGCCAAGAGAAGTCCACGGCAGGTAGGTTTAGTCGGTGCAAGTCCGACATACCCACCCGCAGACACTTTTTGCGGGTGGCATGCGAAGGCATTCCCAAAACAAAAAAAAACAAAAAAAAAAATAGGTATACACAAGATAATGTACTAGTAAATAGGCAAGCTATCGTCCCTGATAATTTTCATGCATACATACAGGCTGATTGCCCGAAGTTAAGTTCGTGGTATCTTTGTGAAGAACATCTTAGCAACCAGATAAGATCTAACCCAGACTTCATCTGCAACATCATTGACGGCAAGAAATCAAATGACAACTGTAAGAGGACAACCATTGAAGTAATGAAGCCTGCAATGGAAAAGTTAGATGATCGTCACTACGCTATCGTATTTCCAAGACCGACGCAAATCCATTTGACCTGTCACCGAGATAAATCAAATGTACTGACCGGAAGTTTCTTATTTTTATCCCACGGGGATGTGCCGAACAAACGCAAAAATTTACCATAATCAACGTGAACGACCGCATAAATGGACAACCCATGAAATTAACCAACATTTTGAATGAAGACCTGGATGTCTCAACGATACCGCCATCCACAAAGATCAATCAGATGAACGTTAGAAATCTGCAAGAAATTCAAGAAAAAAATAATTCACAAGCCCCACTACAAATAGAATCATCGCTGTGTTAATACCATACAACTATTCCACTTTACTATTCGGTGCGCTTGCATTTATTAGTATTATTCTACGCCGATGGATTGTTCGCAGATCAAAACGAACAGTAACAAAAGATGCAGATAACTCAGGTCAACACACCTATTCAGCACCAAACTCAACCGGAGATCAGAAAATTGTACCAACCCCAATCCCACGAGAAGCTGCCGCCGACATTTTCTCTCCAAATCTAAAATAGTCGATGGTCTTAGGGGGGAGGTGTTATACCTAACCCTAGAAGCATATATGATGACATACAATATTACTTGTACACGTGTAAGCGGCCAGCAACAGGCCGATTCCGCTGACACCACGACCTCGATACCATTAACTGGAAATGCTGCAATGGGGGAAACGCTGACAACGCACCACGAGGCAATGACAGGCTACGTGACTGAAGACGGCCTCACTTCGTATCAAGCATCGATCGGGTCGACACTTAGTTAATAATTCTAATTTTTATCATCTTTTATTGTAATTTCTATCTTGAAATAAAGTAGTGTTAAAGTAATTCGGTTTTTTTGAGACATTCTCCCGTAGGATACGTATGCTACGTGTTCAATAAAATTTTGGAGAAATTTAGTATGTTTTGTTTAAGTTCTATTAGTTTAAGACAGAGAGTCTATTTTGTAAATGTTTAGTAATCCTTTTATAAAAATGTATTTAAAAAATAGTCTCGCATCAAGTTGGTTTTGTTTATCCAAAACCTCTTAATTTTTATTATTACAATATACTTCAAATGTTTTTGTTAATATTGAAATAATGGCGATTTTTTAAACTGGTCTCCTAGATCCAACCCTACTATCGTTGTTACATATTTCGACCGGGTTAAATTTAGTTATAGGTATAGAAAGAGTTATCAGTTTTGTGTTTAATATTATGCCAGGTGAATGTATGTCCTACCAAGTGATAATAGGTCGACAGTTTTTGAGTATCGTAACTATGCTTTTGCAAGACGTAAATATCCGATTTAGAGGTAAAAAAGATGAGTGGGTTTATAGGTTGTGTGAGTGGGTGTTTTGGAAGATATTGAAGTAGGTCATATTTCTAGCAGAGAGGTTAGAAATAAAGTTTTGCGAGTGACTGAGCAATATAGGCCAGTACAGTAAAAGGAAGCAGCAGGTAGAAGAGTGGTTGCGTGAATGAATGGTCCAGGTGATGGTTTTCGTATACGTTAGCCTCTAGGTTTTGGTCAAAAAGAAGAATGGATAGATCTTGCGCCTACCTCTTGTAATACACTTTTTGTGTTTACAAAGAAATGTCATAGCGTGCCTGAGTTGAGTTACATCCTCGTCTAAATTCTTCTGCATAACATTGACATACTATTTCTACTCACCATTATTACTGTTAGCTTGCAAAAAATAATATAATTTCAGTAAAATTGTTTACAGTTCATTAAGTTTCCTACTCAGTCACCAGTTCACACTTCCATTCTTGATATTTTTGTTTTATTATGCCTTTAAATTTTCGTTTTACTAAAATCAATAAAAGAAATAAGAAGATGGCTCCGAAGAAGAAATCTTGAAAACAGAGAGGAGCTTCATCCTTTAAGAGTCTTGTAGCCACTGGAGTTAGAACTCTAACTTATTTTATTCCAGGTCAAGCTATCGTTAAACCTGCTGTTGACTTTCTTTTGAAAACCTTTGGATTTATAAAATTCTTTTTGAATGATTCTGGACTTCTTGGTACAACCGTCATGATAAGTGGTGCCGCCAATGTTATTCCATTTTATATTGGAGATTTGTTTTCGGAACTTAACAATTGATTCTGCGAAAGACGCTCACACATCAGCGAAACTTCAACCATTAGACGTTGGCATCCATGTACTGTGCAAATAATACTATCCGTCAGGACTCGTGTCAGGCTCTTCTCGTAAAGGTGATGAAGCATTTTTTGCAGCGGGCAGGATCTACAAAAGATTCTCCAACAGTTCTTATAATGGATAACCACGAGTCACATTTATCGATTGAAGCACTTGATTATGCGAAAGAGTCGGAGGTAACTTCTTCACACCCTCATACATCAGCGAAACTTCAACCGATAGACGTCGGCATCCATGTACTGATTAAATAATACTATCCGTCAGGACTCGCGTCAGGATCTTCTCGTCCCAAATACCGCAGTGTCTCAAGTGGAAGTCTTCGACCAGTGTGCGTTGCCAGTGAAGACTTACGGAACAGAGACGTGGTCGCTCACTATGGGCCTTATCAGGCGGCTCACGGTCACCCAAAGAGCAATGGAAAAGACTATGCCCTTTCCATTGCTTGGAGTTTCCCTGCGAGAATCAGAAATATTGAGATCGAACCAAACTAACCGACACAGCCGTAAAAATTGCCAAGCTGAAGTGGCAGTGGGCAGGGCACATAGCTCGTAGAGCCGACAGCCGCTGGAGCAGAAAGGTTGTCGAGTGGCGACCACGAACCGGAAGGCGCAGCGTGGGAAGGCCCCCTACAAGATGGACCGATAATCTTGTGCGGGTCGCTGGAAATGCTGGATGCGGATAACGCAAGACCGGCAATTGTGGAGATCTTTGGGGGAGGCCTTTGCCCAGCAGTGGACGTCTTTCAGCATATATAATGATGATGATGATGATCAGTCAGGAATGCAGTCATGGATGATAAGAAATCCTGGATTCATCATATGTGAAATTGGAACGCTAGTTAGTCAAAACCATGAGATGGCTATGATACCAGTGAATATAAAAATCTCATTCAAGGAAACTGGAATATACCCCTCCGACTAGTGCAACTGATGAATTCCGCAAACCTTTAAAAGTAGCCGCAAGGAGGAATAAAACAAAGCCAAAGCGATTTGGCAAATTTCTTTTTGCTACTGATTCACCGGAAAAGCACAAAATTGAGAATAATAAAACGATAATGAAAAACGGCGATGCAATCCACAGTAAAAAAAACTGAAGAGGATGGCGAAACTGTCTTAGATGATTACTCAGCAGACGATACGAGTTTGTTGAGTGATGAAAAAGATAATGATGATATAATAACGCAAATGCCGTTCATGAAGCTTTGCCAAGAAAGAAAGGGAGAGTACGTCTACGTTGAATTTCCGCCCAAATAACACTTTCTGTGCTACATAGCTTAAGTACTGGAATAACGAAACGAAACGATGTTTTTCCATTCCATATTATTGAGACTTGGCCTATGTCGAGCATGATAATACATATTAAGCTTTTTGTACCAACTCCTGCATTAATTGGCAATACTGTTTGACAGCAGACATATCATACTAAGCGTTGACCTGAGTGGGGTAAATATTAATTAAATTCAAGATATTATTCAATTTATTTTTTTAAGTTGCGTATCGTTACGATCGGCAGTCTGGCTTATCGTTGAAATTTGGCGCAATCGCTTAGAATATGATACAATATCATTTCTTGTAATATTCCAACTTCTTTTTTGGGAAAGTAAAACAATATGAAACTGAATCTAGCTTAGACTCGCCAAGAGAATCCAATCTACATCTATAAACGAAAAGCCTATATCTGAGTATTCCCATTATGTGACAATTCCACGCAAAAGGACAATGCAAATACATGACCTGGAAAGAGCACCACTATAAACTTTTGAGAAGCCTGAAGAAGTATTTTGTCACGGTAACTAGATTTTTCTGACCAAATAATTCAAATTTTCAAAGAATAGTGTTACAAATTATAATCGAAATTTGGTATGGACATAAATCATCATTTAGGTGTTACAGAATATATTTCTTTATGGACACGCCGGGGACACAATATATTTATTTTATTTTCATTATTCCTGTTTTAAACATAAAGTCCTCTTATTTTAACACCTTATCGGCGGTTCAACAGTTGGAAAACAAATAAAAGGTCAGACATAGATTGGCTCCGAGAGTTTCGTGACCGATTACCTGATATGTCATTGCGTAAACCTGAAAACTGCAGCTTGACCCGAGCAACAGAGTTCAATAAAGAAACTGTTAAAATATTTTATGACAATCTTCAAAATGGCCTTAGTCGTAGTCTATTTATAACTGCTACGAGTACTGTTCAGAAACAACCAGAGTTTTAGTTCCAAAAGCCAAAAGAAAAATAAGCAACGTTTGCAAAACGTTACACTCGTCACAACGTGTAACATAATAAGTGCTGGAAGTGTTGCACTTCCTGCCACATTCTGTAATTGTCGAGTCTTCAACAGGGTGGATGAACACTAAAACTTATGTAAAGGTGATGAAACATTTTGTGCAGCGGGCAGGATCTACAAAAGATTCTCCCACAGTTCTTATAATGGATAACCATTTGATTCACCGAAAGAGTCAGAGGTAACTGCTCACTTCACACACCAGCGAAACTTCAACCATTACACGTCAACGTCCACGGACTATTTAAATCATACTATGCGTCAGCAATGCAGTCATGGACCATTTAGGAAATTAGAACACTAGTGAGAAGGCTATGACTCCGACAGTGAATATAAAGAACTCATTCAAGGAAACCGGAATACACCCCTCCAACTAGTTACCTGGTGCGGGTCGCTGGAAATGCTGGATGCGGATAACGCAAGACCGGCAATTGTGGAGATCTTTGGGGGAGGCCTTTGCCCAGCAGTGGACGTCTTTCAGCATATATAATGATGATGATGATGATCCGTCAGGAATGCAGTCATGGATGATAAGAAATCCTGGATTCATCATATGTGAAATTGGAACGCTAGTTAGTCAAAACCATGAGATGGCTATGATACCAGTGAATATAAAAATCTCATTCAAGGAAACTGGAATATACCCCTCCGACTAGTTCAACTGATGAATTCCGCAAACCTTTAAAAGTAGCCGCAAGGAGGAATAAAACAAAGCCGAAGCGATTTGGCAAATTTCTTTTTGCTACGGACTCACCGGAAAAGCACAAAATTGAGAATAATAAAACGATAATGAAAAGAAAAGACGGCGATGCAGTAAAAAAAACTATTAAAAAAAAACTGAAGAGGATGGCGAAACTGTCTTAGATGATTACTCAGCAGACGATACGAGTTTGTTGAGTGATGAAAAAGATAATGATGATATAATAACGCAAATGCCGTTCATGAAGCTTTGCCAAGAAAGAAAGGGAGAGTACGTCTACGTTGAATTTCCGCCCAAATAACACTTTCTGTGCTACATAGCTTAAGTACTGGAATAACGAAACGAAACGATGTTTTCCATTCCATATTATTGAGACTTGGCCTATGTCGAGCATGATAATACATATTAAGCTTTTTGTACCAACTCCTGCATTAATTGGCAATACTGTTTGACAGCAGACATATCATACTAAGCGTTGACCTGAGTGGCGTAAATATTAATTAAATTCAAGATATTGTTAAATTTATTTTTTTAAGTTGCGTATCGTTACGATCGGCAGTCTGGCTAATCGTTGAAATCTGGCGCAATCGCTTAGAATATGATACAATATCATTTCTTGTAATATAACCAACTTCTTTTTTGGGAAAGTAAAACAATACGAAACCGAATCCAGCTTAGACTCGCCAAGAGCATCCAATCTACATCTATAAACGAAAAGCCTATATCTGAGTATTCCCATTATGTGACAATTCCACGCAAAGGACAATGCAAATACATGACCTGGAAAGAGCACCACTATAAATTCTCGAGAAGCCTGAAGAAGTATTTTGTCACGGTTACTAGATTTTTCTGACCAAATAATTCAACTTTTCAAAGAATAGTGTTACAAATTATAATCGAAATTCGGTATGGACATAAATCATCATTTAGGTGTTATAGAATATATTTCTTTATGGACACGCCGGGGACACAATATATTTATTTTATTTTCATTATTCCTGTTTTAAACATAAAGTCCTCTTATTTTAACACCTTATCGGCGGTTCAACAGTTGGAAAACAAATAAAAGGTCAGACATAGATTGGCTCCGAGAGTTTCGTGACCGATTACCTGATATGTCATTGCGTAAACCTGAAAACTGCAGCTTGACCCGAGCAACAGAGTTCAATAAAGAAACTGTTAAAATATTTTATGACAATCTTCAAAATGGCCTTAGTCGTAGTCTATTTATAACTGCTACGAGTGCTGTTCAGAAACAACCAGGGTTTTAGTTCCAAAAGCCAAAAGAAAAATAAGCAACGTTTGCAAAACGTTACACTCGTCACAACGTGTAACATAATAAGTGCTGGAAGTGTTGCACTTCCTGCCACATTCTGTAATTGTCGAGTCTTCAACAGGGTGGATGAACACTAAAACTTATGTAAAGGTGATGAAACATTTTGTGCAGCGGGCAGGATCTACAAAAGATTCTCCCACAGTTCTTATAATGGATAACCATTTGATTCACCGAAAGAGTCAGAGGTAACTGCTCACTTCACACACCAGCGAAACTTCAACCATTAGACGTCAACGTCCACGGACTATTTAAATCATACTATGCGTCAGCAATGCAGTCATGGACCATTTAGGAAATTAGAACACTAGTGAGAAGGCTATGACTCCGACAGTGAATATAAAGAACTCATTCAAGGAAACCGGAATACACCCCTCCAACTAGTTACCTGGTGCGGGTCGCTGGAAATGCTGGATGCGGATAACGCAAGACCGGCAATTGTGGAGATCTTTGGGGGAGGCCTTTGCCCAGCAGTGGACGTCTTTCAGCATATATAATGATGATGATGATGATCCGTCAGGAATGCAGTCATGGATGATAAGAAATCCTGGATTCATCATATGTGAAATTGAAATGCTAGTTAGTCAAAACCATGAGATGGCTATGATACCAGTGAATATAAAAATATCATTCAAGGAAACTGGAATATACCCCTCCGACTAGTTCAACTGATGAATTCCGCAAACCTTTAAAAGTAGCCGCAAGGAGGAATAAAACAAAGCCGAAGCGATTTGGCAAATTTCTTTTTGCTACTGACTCACCGGAAAAGCACAAAATTGAGAATAATAAAACGATAATGAAAAGAAAAAACGGCGATGCAATCCACAGTAAAAAAAACTGAAGAGGATGGCGAAACTGTCTTAGATGATTACTCAGCAGACGATACGAGTTTGTTGAGTGATGAAAAAGATAATGATGATATAATAACGCAAATGCCGTTCATGAAGCTTTGCCAAGAAAGAAAGGGAGAGTACGTCTACGTTGAATTTCCGCCCAAATAACACTTTCTGTGCTACATAGCTTAAGTACTGGAATAACGAAACGAAACGATGTTTTCCATTCCATATTATTGAGACTTGGCCTATGTCGAGCATGATAATACATATTAAGCTTTTTGTACCAACTCCTGCATTAATTGGCAATACTGTTTGACAGCAGACATATCATACTAAGCGTTGACCTGAGTGGCGTAAATATTAATTAAATTCAAGATATTATTCAATTTATTTTTTTAAGTTGCGTATCGTTACGATCGGCAGTCTGGCTTATCGTGTAAATCTGGCGCAATCGCTTAGAATATGATACAATATCATTTCTTGTAATATAACCAACTTCTTTTTTGGGAAAGTAAAACAATATGAAACTGAATCTAGCTTAGACTCGCCAAGAGAATCCAATCTACATCTATAAACGAAAAGCCTATATCTGAGTATTCCCATTATGTGACAATTCCACGCAAAAGGACAATGCAAATACATGACCTGGAAAGAGCACCACTATAAACTTTTGAGAAGCCTGAAGAAGTATTTTGTCACGGTTACTAGATTTTTCTGACCAAATAATTCAACTTTTCAAAGAATAGTGTTACAAATTATAATCGAAATTCGGTATGGACATAAATCATCATTTAGGTGTTATAGAATATATTTCTTTATGGACACGCCGGGGACACAATATATTTATTTTATTTTCATTATTCCTGTTTTAAACATAAAGTCCTCTTATTTTAACACCTTATCGGCGGTTCAACAGTTGGAAAACAAATAAAAGGTCAGACATAGATTGGCTCCGAGAGTTTCGTGACCGATTACCTGATATGTCATTGCGTAAACCTGAAAACTGCAGCTTGACCCGAGCAACAGAGTTCAATAAAGAAACTGTTAAAATATTTTATGACAACCTTCAAAATGGCCTTAGTCGTAGTCTATTTATAACTGCTACGAGTGCTGTTCAGAAACAACCAGGGTTTTAGTTCCAAAAGCCAAAAGAAAAATAAGCAACGTTTGCAAAACGTTACACTCGTTACAACGTGTAACATAATAAGTGCTGGAAGTGTTGCACTTCCTGCCACATTCTGTAATTGTCGAGTCTTCAACAGGGTGGATGAACACTAAAACTTATGTAAAGGTGATGAAACATTTTGTGCAGCGGGCAGGATCTACAAAAGATTCTCCCACAGTTCTTATAATGGATAACCATTTGATTCACCGAAAGAGTCAGAGGTAACTGCTCACTTCACACACCAGCGAAACTTCAACCATTAGACGTCAACGTCCACGGACTATTTAAATCATACTATGCGTCAGCAATGCAGTCATGGACCATTTAGGAAATTAGAACACTAGTGAGAAGGCTATGACTCCGACAGTGAATATAAAGAACTCATTCAAGGAAACCGGAATACACCCCTCCAACTAGTTACCTGGTGCGGGTCGCTGGAAATGCTGGATGCGGATAACGCAAGACCGGCAATTGTGGAGATCTTTGGGGGAGGCCTTTGCCCAGCAGTGGACGTCTTTCAGCATATATAATGATGATGATGATCCGTCAGTAATGCAGTCATGGATGATAAGAAATCCTGGATTCATCATATGTGAAATTGGAACGCTAGATAGTCAAAACCATGAGATGGCTATGATACCAGTGAATATAAAAATATCATTCAAGGAAACTGGAATATACCCCTCCGACTAGTTCAACTGATGAATTCCGCAAACCTTTAAAAGTAGCCGCAAGGAGGAATAAAACAAAGCCGAAGCGATTTGGCAAATTTCTTTTTGCTACGGACTCACCGGAAAAGCACAAAATTGAGAATAATAAAACGATAATGAAAAGAAAAGACGGCGATGCAGTAAAAAAAACTATTAAAAAAAAACTGAAGAGGATGGCGAAACTGTCTTAGATGATTACTCAGCAGACGATACGAGTTTGTTGAGTGATGAAAAAGATAATGATGATATAATAACGCAAATGCCGTTCATGAAGCTTTGCCAAGAAAGAAAGGGAGAGTACGTCTACGTTGAATTTCCGCCCAAATAACACTTTCTGTGCTACATAGCTTAAGTACTGGAATAACGAAACGAAACGATGTTTTCCATTCCATATTATTGAGACTTGGCCTATGTCGAGCATGATAATACATATTAAGCTTTTTGTACCAACTCCTGCATTAATTGGCAATACTGTTTGACAGCAGACATATCATACTAAGCGTTGACCTGAGTGGCGTAAATATTAATTAAATTCAAGATATTATTAAATTTATTTTTTTAAGTTGCGTATCGTTACGATCGGCAGTCTGGCTAATCGTTGAAATCTGGCGCAATCGCTTAGAATATGATACAATATCATTTCTTGTAATATAACCAACTTCTTTTTTGGGAAAGTAAAACAATACGAAACCGAATCCAGCTTAGACTCGCCAAGAGCATCCAATCTACATCTATAAACGAAAAGCCTATATCTGAGTATTCCCATTATGTGACAATTCCACGCAAAGGACAATGCAAATACATGACCTGGAAAGAGCACCACTATAAATTCTCGAGAAGCCTGAAGAAGTATTTTGTCACGGTTACTAGATTTTTCTGACCAAATAATTCAACTTTGCAAAGAATAGTGTTACAAATTATAATCGAAATTCGGTATGGACATAAATCATCATTTAGGTGTTATAGAATATATTTCTTTATGGACACGCCGGGGACACAATATATTTATTTTATTTTCATTATTCCTGTTTTAAACATAAAGTCCTCTTATTTTAACACCTTATCGGCGGTTCAACAGTTGGAAAACAAATAAAAGGTCAGACATAGATTGGCTCCGAGAGTTTCGTGACCGATTACCTGATATGTCATTGCGTAAACCTGAAAACTGCAGCTTGACCCGAGCAACAGAGTTCAATAAAGAAACTGTTAAAATATTTTATGACAATCTTCAAAATGGCCTTAGTCGTAGTCTATTTATAACTGCTACGAGTGCTGTTCAGAAACAACCAGGGTTTTAGTTCCAAAAGCCAAAAGAAAAATAAGCAACGTTTGCAAAACGTTACACTCGTCACAACGTGTAACATAATAAGTGCTGGAAGTGTTGCACTTCCTGCCACATTCTGTAATTGTCGAGTCTTCAACAGGGTGGATGAACACTAAAACTTATGTAAAGGTGATGAAACATTTTGTGCAGCGGGCAGGATCTACAAAAGATTCATCCACAGTTCTTATAATGGATAACCATTTGATTCACCGAAAGAGTCAGAGGTAACTGCTCACTTCACACACCAGCGAAACTTCAACCATTAGACGTCAACGTCCACGGACTATTTAAATCATACTATGCGTCAGCAATGCAGTCATGGACCATTTAGGAAATTAGAACACTAGTGAGAAGGCTATGACTCCGACAGTGAATATAAAGAACTCATTCAAGGAAACCGGAATACACCCCTCCAACTAGTTACCTGGTGCGGGTCGCTGGAAATGCTGGATGCGGATAACGCAAGACCGGCAATTGTGGAGATCTTTGGGGGAGGCCTTTGCCCAGCAGTGGACGTCTTTCAGCATATATAATGATGATGATGATGATCCGTCAGGAATGCAGTCATGGATGATAAGAAATCCTGGATTCATCATATGTGAAATTGGAACGCTAGTTAGTCAAAACCATGAGATGGCTATGATACCAGTGAATATAAAAATCTCATTCAAGGAAACTGGAATATACCCCTCCGACTAGTTCAACTGATGAATTCCGCAAACGTTTAAAAGTAGCCGCAAGGAGGAATAAAACAAAGCCGAAGCGATTTGGCAAATTTCTTTTTGCTACTGACTCACCGGAAAAGCACAAAATTGAGAATAATAAAACGATAATGAAAAGAAAAAACGGCGATGCAATCCACAGTAAAAAAAACTGAAGAGGATGGCGAAACTGTCTTAGATGATTACTCAGCAGACGATACGAGTTTGTTGAGTGATGAAAAAGATAATGATGATATAATAACGCAAATGCCGTTCATGAAGCTTTGCCAAGAAAGAAAGGGAGAGTACGTCTACGTTGAATTTCCGCCCAAATAACACTTTCTGTGCTACATAGCTTAAGTACTGGAATAACGAAACGAAACGATGTTTTTCCATTCCATATTATTGAGACTTGGCCTATGTCGAGCATGATAATACATATTAAGCTTTTTGTATCAACTCCTGCATTAATTGGCAATACTGTTTGACAGCAGACATATCATACTAAGCGTTGACCTGAGTGGCGTAAATATTAATTAAATTCAAGATATTATTCAATTTATTTTTTTAAGTTGCGTATCGTTACGATCGGCAGTCTGGCTTATCGTGTAAATCTGGCGCAATCGCTTAGAATATGATACAATATCATTTCTTGTAATATAACCAACTTCTTTTTTGGGAAAGTAAAACAATATGAAACTGAATCTAGCTTAGACTCGCCAAGAGAATCCAATCTACATCTATAAACGAAAAGCCTATATCTGAGTATTCCCATTATGTGACAATTCCACGCAAAAGGACAATGCAAATACATGACCTGGAAAGAGCACCACTATAAACTTTTGAGAAGCCTGAAGAAGTATTTTGTCACGGTTACTAGATTTTTCTGACCAAATAATTCAACTTTTCAAAGAATAGTGTTACAAATTATAATCGAAATTCGGTATGGACATAAATCATCATTTAGGTGTTATAGAATATATTTCTTTATGGACACGCCGGGGACACAATATATTTATTTTATTTTCATTATTCCTGTTTTAAACATAAAGTCCTCTTATTTTAACACCTTATCGGCGGTTCAACAGTTGGAAAACAAATAAAAGGTCAGACATAGATTGGCTCCGAGAGTTTCGTGACCGATTACCTGATATGTCTTTGCGTAAACCTGAAAACTGCAGCTTGACCCGAGCAACAGAGTTCAATAAAGAAACTGTTAAAATATTTTATGACAATCTTCAAAATGGCCTTAGTCGTAGTCTATTTATAACTGCTACGAGTGCTGTTCAGAAACAACCAGGGTTTTAGTTCCAAAAGCCAAAAGAAAAATAAGCAACGTTTGCAAAACGTTACACTCGTCACAACGTGTAACATAATAAGTGCTGGAAGTGTTGCACTTCCTGCCACATTCTGTAATTGTCGAGTCTTCAACAGGGTGGATGAACACTAAAACTTATGTAAAGGTGATGAAACATTTTGTGCAGCGGGCAGGATCTACAAAAGATTCTCCCACAGTTCTTATAATGGATAACCATTTGATTCACCAAAAGAGTCAGAGGTAACTGCTCACTTCACACACCAGCGAAACTTCAACCATTAGACGTCAACGTCCACGGACTATTTAAATCATACTATGCGTCAGCAATGCAGTCATGGACCATTTAGGAAATTAGAACACTAGTGAGAAGGCTATGACTCCGACAGTGAATATAAAGAACTCATTCAAGGAAACCGGAATACACCCCTCCAACTAGTTACCTGGTGCGGGTCGCTGGAAATGCTGGATGCGGATAATGCAAGACCGGCAATTGTGGAGATCTTTGAGGGAGGCCTTTGCCCAGCAGTGGACGTCTTTCAGCATATATAATGATGATGATGATCCGTCAGGAATGCAGTCATGGATGATAAGAAATCCTGGATTCATCATATGTGAAATTGGAACGCTAGATAGTCAAAACCATGAGATGGCTATGATACCAGTGAATATAAAAATATCATTCAAGGAAACTGGAATATACCCCTCCGACTAGTTCAACTGATGAATTCCGCAAACCTTTAAAAGTAGCCGCAAGGAGGAATAAAACAAAGCCGAAGCGATTTGGCAAATTTCTTTTTGCTACGGACTCACCGGAAAAGCACAAAATTGAGAATAATAAAACGATAATGAAAAGAAAAGACGGCGATGCAGTAAAAAAAACTATTAAAAAAAAACTGAAGAGGATGGCGAAACTGTCTTAGATGATTACTCAGCAGACGATACGAGTTTGTTGAGTGATGAAAAAGATAATGATGATATAATAACGCAAATGCCGTTCATGAAGCTTTGCCAAGAAAGAAAGGGAGAGTACGTCTACGTTGAATTTCCGCCCAAATAACACTTTCTGTGCTACATAGCTTAAGTACTGGAATAACGAAACGAAACGATGTTTTCCATTCCATATTATTGAGACTTGGCCTATGTCGAGCATGATAATACATATTAAGCTTTTTGTACCAACTCCTGCATTAATTGGCAATACTGTTTGACAGCAGACATATCATACTAAGCGTTGACCTGAGTGGCGTAAATATTAATTAAATTCAAGATATTGTTAAATTTATTTTTTTAAGTTGCGTATCGTTACGATCGGCAGTCTGGCTAATCGTTGAAATCTGGCGCAATCGCTTAGAATATGATACAATATCATTTCTTGTAATATAACCAACTTCTTTTTTGGGAAAGTAAAACAATACGAAACCGAATCCAGCTTAGACTCGCCAAGAGCATCCAATCTACATCTATAAACGAAAAGCCTATATCTGAGTATTCCCATTATGTGACAATTCCACGCAAAGGACAATGCAAATACATGACCTGGAAAGAGCACCACTATAAATTCTCGAGAAGCCTGAAGAAGTATTTTGTCACGGTTACTAGATTTTTCTGACCAAATAATTCAACTTTTCAAAGAATAGTGTTACAAATTATAATCGAAATTCGGTATGGACATAAATCATCATTTAGGTGTTATAGAATATATTTCTTTATGGACACGCCGGGGACACAATATATTTATTTTATTTTCATTATTCCTGTTTTAAACATAAAGTCCTCTTATTTTAACACCTTATCGGCAGTTCAACAGTTGGAAAACAAATAAAAGGTCAGACATAGATTGGCTCCGAGAGTTTCGTGACCGATTACCTGATATGTCATTGCGTAAACCTGAAAACTGCAGCTTGACCCGAGCAACAGAGTTCAATAAAGAAACTGTTAAAATATTTTATGACAATCTTCAAAATGGCCTTAGTCGTAGTCTATTTATAACTGCTACGAGTGCTGTTCAGAAACAACCAGGGTTTTAGTTCCAAAAGCCAAAAGAAAAATAAGCAACGTTTGCAAAACGTTACACTCGTCACAACGTGTAACATAATAAGTGCTGGAAGTGTTGCACTTCCTGCCACATTCTGTAATTGTCGAGTCTTCAACAGGGTGGATGAACACTAAAACTTATGTAAAGGTGATGAAACATTTTGTGCAGCGGGCAGGATCTACAAAAGATTCTCCCACAGTTCTTATAATGGATAACCATTTGATTCACCGAAAGAGTCAGAGGTAACTGCTCACTTCACACACCAGCGAAACTTCAACCATTAGACGTCAACGTCCACGGACTATTTAAATCATACTATGCGTCAGCAATGCAGTCATGGACCATTTAGGAAATTAGAACACTAGTGAGAAGGCTATGACTCCGACAGTGAATATAAAGAACTCATTCAAGGAAACCGGAATACACCCCTCCAACTAGTTACCTGGTGCGGGTCGCTGGAAATGCTGGATGCGGATAACGCAAGACCGGCAATTGTGGAGATCTTTGGGGGAGGCCTTTGCCCAGCAGTGGACGTCTTTCAGCATATATAATGATGATGATGATGATCCGTCAGGAATGCAGTCATGGATGATAAGAAATCCTGGATTCATCATATGTGAAATTGAAATGCTAGTTAGTCAAAACCATGAGATGGCTATGATACCAGTGAATATAAAAATATCATTCAAGGAAACTGGAATATACCCCTCCGACTAGTTCAACTGATGAATTCCGCAAACCTTTAAAAGTAGCCGCAAGGAGGAATAAAACAAAGCCGAAGCGATTTGGCAAATTTCTTTTTGCTACTGACTCACCGGAAAAGCACAAAATTGAGAATAATAAAACGATAATGAAAAGAAAAAACGGCGATGCAATCCACAGTAAAAAAAACTGAAGAGGATGGCGAAACTGTCTTAGATGATTACTCAGCAGACGATACGAGTTTGTTGAGTGATGAAAAAGATAATGATGATATAATAACGCAAATGCCGTTCATGAAGCTTTGCCAAGAAAGAAAGGGAGAGTACGTCTACGTTGAATTTCCGCCCAAATAACACTTTCTGTGCTACATAGCTTAAGTACTGGAATAACGAAACGAAACGATGTTTTCCATTCCATATTATTGAGACTTGGCCTATGTCGAGCATGATAATACATATTAAGCTTTTTGTACCAACTCCTGCATTAATTGGCAATACTGTTTGACAGCAGACATATCATACTAAGCGTTGACCTGAGTGGCGTAAATATTAATTAAATTCAAGATATTATTCAATTTATTTTTTTAAGTTGCGTATCGTTACGATCGGCAGTCTGGCTTATCGTGTAAATCTGGCGCAATCGCTTAGAATATGATACAATATCATTTCTTGTAATATAACCAACTTCTTTTTTGGGAAAGTAAAACAATATGAAACTGAATCTAGCTTAGACTCGCCAAGAGAATCCAATCTACATCTATAAACGAAAAGCCTATATCTGAGTATTCCCATTATGTGACAATTCCACGCAAAAGGACAATGCAAATACATGACCTGGAAAGAGCACCACTATAAACTTTTGAGAAGCCTGAAGAAGTATTTTGTCACGGTTACTAGATTTTTCTGACCAAATAATTCAACTTTTCAAAGAATAGTGTTACAAATTATAATCGAAATTCGGTATGGACATAAATCATCATTTAGGTGTTATAGAATATATTTCTTTATGGACACGCCGGGGACACAATATATTTATTTTATTTTCATTATTCCTGTTTTAAACATAAAGTCCTCTTATTTTAACACCTTATCGGCGGTTCAACAGTTGGAAAACAAATAAAAGGTCAGACATAGATTGGCTCCGAGAGTTTCGTGACCGATTACCTGATATGTCATTGCGTAAACCTGAAAACTGCAGCTTGACCCGAGCAACAGAGTTCAATAAAGAAACTGTTAAAATATTTTATGACAATCTTCAAAATGGCCTTAGTCGTAGTCTATTTATAACTGCTACGAGTGCTGTTCAGAAACAACCAGGGTTTTAGTTCCAAAAGCCAAAAGAAAAATAAGCAACGTTTGCAAAACGTTACACTCGTCACAACGTGTAACATAATAAGTGCTGGAAGTGTTGCACTTCCTGCCACATTCTGTAATTGTCGAGTCTTCAACAGGGTGGATGAACACTAAAACTTATGTAAAGGTGATGAAACATTTTGTGCAGCGGGCAGGATCTACAAAAGATTCTCCCACAGTTCTTATAATGGATAACCATTTGATTCACCGAAAGAGTCAGAGGTAACTGCTCACTTCACACACCAGCGAAACTTCAACCATTAGACGTCAACGTCCACGGACTATTTAAATCATACTATGCGTCAGCAATGCAGTCATGGACCATTTAGGAAATTAGAACACTAGTGAGAAGGCTATGACTCCGACAGTGAATATAAAGAACTCATTCAAGGAAACCGGAATACACCCCTCCAACTAGTTACCTGGTGCGGGTCGCTGGAAATGCTGGATGCGGATAACGCAAGACCGGCAATTGTGGAGATCTTTGGGGGAGGCCTTTGCCCAGCAGTGGACGTCTTTCAGCATATATAATGATGATGATGATCCGTCAGTAATGCAGTCATGGATGATAAGAAATCCTGGATTCATCATATGTGAAATTGGAACGCTAGATAGTCAAAACCATGAGATGGCTATGATACCAGTGAATATAAAAATATCATTCAAGGAAACTGGAATATACCCCTCCGACTAGTTCAACTGATGAATTCCGCAAACCTTTAAAAGTAGCCGCAAGGAGGAATAAAACAAAGCCGAAGCGATTTGGCAAATTTCTTTTTGCTACGGACTCACCGGAAAAGCACAAAATTGAGAATAATAAAACGATAATGAAAAGAAAAGACGGCGATGCAGTAAAAAAAACTATTAAAAAAAAACTGAAGAGGATGGCGAAACTGTCTTAGATGATTACTCAGCAGACGATACGAGTTTGTTGAGTGATGAAAAAGATAATGATGATATAATAACGCAAATGCCGTTCATGAAGCTTTGCCAAGAAAGAAAGGGAGAGTACGTCTACGTTGAATTTCCGCCCAAATAACACTTTCTGTGCTACATAGCTTAAGTACTGGAATAACGAAACGAAACGATGTTTTCCATTCCATATTATTGAGACTTGGCCTATGTCGAGCATGATAATACATATTAAGCTTTTTGTACCAACTCCTGCATTAATTGGCAATACTGTTTGACAGCAGACATATCATACTAAGCGTTGACCTGAGTGGCGTAAATATTAATTAAATTCAAGATATTGTTAAATTTATTTTTTTAAGTTGCGTATCGTTACGATCGGCAGTCTGGCTAATCGTTGAAATCTGGCGCAATCGCTTAGAATATGATACAATATCATTTCTTGTAATATAACCAACTTCTTTTTTGGGAAAGTAAAACAATACGAAACCGAATCCAGCTTAGACTCGCCAAGAGCATCCAATCTACATCTATAAACGAAAAGCCTATATCTGAGTATTCCCATTATGTGACAATTCCACGCAAAGGACAATGCAAATACATGACCTGGAAAGAGCACCACTATAAATTCTCGAGAAGCCTGAAGAAGTATTTTGTCACGGTTACTAGATTTTTCTGACCAAATAATTCAACTTTTCAAAGAATAGTGTTACAAATTATAATCGAAATTCGGTATGGACATAAATCATCATTTAGGTGTTATAGAATATATTTCTTTATGGACACGCCGGGGACACAATATATTTATTTTATTTTCATTATTCCTGTTTTAAACATAAAGTCCTCTTATTTTAACACCTTATCGGCAGTTCAACAGTTGGAAAACAAATAAAAGGTCAGACATAGATTGGCTCCGAGAGTTTCGTGACCGATTACCTGATATGTCATTGCGTAAACCTGAAAACTGCAGCTTGACCCGAGCAACAGAGTTCAATAAAGAAACTGTTAAAATATTTTATGACAATCTTCAAAATGGCCTTAGTCGTAGTCTATTTATAACTGCTACGAGTGCTGTTCAGAAACAACCAGGGTTTTAGTTCCAAAAGCCAAAAGAAAAATAAGCAACGTTTGCAAAACGTTACACTCGTCACAACGTGTAACATAATAAGTGCTGGAAGTGTTGCACTTCCTGCCACATTCTGTAATTGTCGAGTCTTCAACAGGGTGGATGAACACTAAAACTTATGTAAAGGTGATGAAACATTTTGTGCAGCGGGCAGGATCTACAAAAGATTCTCCCACAGTTCTTATAATGGATAACCATTTGATTCACCGAAAGAGTCAGAGGTAACTGCTCACTTCACACACCAGCGAAACTTCAACCATTAGACGTCAACGTCCACGGACTATTTAAATCATACTATGCGTCAGCAATGCAGTCATGGACCATTTAGGAAATTAGAACACTAGTGAGAAGGCTATGACTCCGACAGTGAATATAAAGAACTCATTCAAGGAAACCGGAATACACCCCTCCAACTAGTTACCTGGTGCGGGTCGCTGGAAATGCTGGATGCGGATAACGCAAGACCGGCAATTGTGGAGATCTTTGGGGGAGGCCTTTGCCCAGCAGTGGACGTCTTTCAGCATATATAATGATGATGATGATGATCCGTCAGGAATGCAGTCATGGATGATAAGAAATCCTGGATTCATCATATGTGAAATTGAAATGCTAGTTAGTCAAAACCATGAGATGGCTATGATACCAGTGAATATAAAAATATCATTCAAGGAAACTGGAATATACCCCTCCGACTAGTTCAACTGATGAATTCCGCAAACCTTTAAAAGTAGCCGCAAGGAGGAATAAAACAAAGCCGAAGCGATTTGGCAAATTTCTTTTTGCTACTGACTCACCGGAAAAGCACAAAATTGAGAATAATAAAACGATAATGAAAAGAAAAAACGGCGATGCAATCCACAGTAAAAAAAACTGAAGAGGATGGCGAAACTGTCTTAGATGATTACTCAGCAGACGATACGAGTTTGTTGAGTGATGAAAAAGATAATGATGATATAATAACGCAAATGCCGTTCATGAAGCTTTGCCAAGAAAGAAAGGGAGAGTACGTCTACGTTGAATTTCCGCCCAAATAACACTTTCTGTGCTACATAGCTTAAGTACTGGAATAACGAAACGAAACGATGTTTTCCATTCCATATTATTGAGACTTGGCCTATGTCGAGCATGATAATACATATTAAGCTTTTTGTACCAACTCCTGCATTAATTGGCAATACTGTTTGACAGCAGACATATCATACTAAGCGTTGACCTGAGTGGCGTAAATATTAATTAAATTCAAGATATTATTCAATTTATTTTTTTAAGTTGCGTATCGTTACGATCGGCAGTCTGGCTTATCGTGTAAATCTGGCGCAATCGCTTAGAATATGATACAATATCATTTCTTGTAATATTCCAACTTCTTTTTTGGGAAAGTAAAACAATATGAAACTGAATCTAGCTTAGACTCGCCAAGAGAATCCAATCTACATCTATAAACGAAAAGCCTATATCTGAGTATTCCCATTATGTGACAATTCCACGCAAAAGGACAATGCAAATACATGACCTGGAAAGAGCACCACTATAAACTTTTGAGAAGCCTGAAGAAGTATTTTGTCACGGTTACTAGATTTTTCTGACCAAATAATTCAACTTTTCAAAGAATAGTGTTACAAATTATAATCGAAATTCGGTATGGACATAAATCATCATTTAGGTGTTATAGAATATATTTCTTTATGGACACGCCGGGGACACAATATATTTATTTTATTTTCATTATTCCTGTTTTAAACATAAAGTCCTCTTATTTTAACACCTTATCGGCGGTTCAACAGTTGGAAAACAAATAAAAGGTCAGACATAGATTGGCTCCGAGAGTTTCGTGACCGATTACCTGATATGTCATTGCGTAAACCTGAAAACTGCAGCTTGACCCGAGCAACAAAGTTCAATAAAGAAACTGTTAAAATATTTTATGACAATCTTCAAAATGGCCTTAGTCGTAGTCTATTTATAACTGCTACGAGTGCTGTTCAGAAACAACCAGGGTTTTAGTTCCAAAAGCCAAAAGAAAAATAAGCAACGTTTGCAAAACGTTACACTCGTCACAACGTGTAACATAATAAGTGCTGGAAGTGTTGCACTTCCTGCCACATTCTGTAATTGTCGAGTCTTCAACAGGGTGGATGAACACTAAAACTTATGTAAAGGTGATGAAACATTTTGTGCAGCGGGCAGGATCTACAAAAGATTCTCCCACAGTTCTTATAATGGATAACCATTTGATTCACCGAAAGAGTCAGAGGTAACTGCTCACTTCACACACCAGCGAAACTTCAACCATTAGACGTCAACGTCCACGGACTATTTAAATCATACTATGCGTCAGCAATGCAGTCATGGACCATTTAGGAAATTAGAACACTAGTGAGAAGGCTATGACTCCGACAGTGAATATAAAGAACTCATTCAAGGAAACCGGAATACACCCCTCCAACTACACTCGCGAGCAACCAAATCGACTCAAGCCTTGTCGGCGCACACATACATTGATACAACTAAAATCATGAATGGAAATTATTAAAATGATACGTCATTCGAAAGCTTAAGATGTCAGCTTTAATTTGATATCATTATCATTGAAATCCATCCATCATTTTTGAAATAAATGATGTCTGAATGCAAGAGTAGGAAAAACGGGAATTTAGGAAAAAGGGTATGTGTCTCGTATTTGACAAATTAAACAAAAAAAATTAAAAATAAAATTATTTTATTTAAATCAGTATTTCGTATTGCCCCCTCTAGCCCTAATTACATCCCGTAGTCTGTTTTTCATGGACCTTATCAATTTTTTGACATTTTCTTGAGGAATGCCGTCCCACTCCTCTAATAATGCTGTCTTTAGCTCGTCTACGCTTGAAGGGACTGGATTTCTGGCCCGAACTCTTCTTTTAAGCTCGTCCCATAAGTGCTCGATGGGATTCATGTCAGGACTGAGCGCAGGCCAGTCCATCGTGCGTAATTCGACCTCTTGCAGAAACTGTCGAGTGACTCGTGCCGTGTGGCAGCGGGCATTGTCGTGCATTAACACGAAGTCTTCACCGACAAACCCTGCGTAGGGCACAACATGATCCAGTAGAATGTCGGTGATGTACCGATCAGCTGTTAGCCCGCCTCCTCGGCCGCCCCCAGGCACGAAAACAAGTTCGGTTTTTCCCTCTAAAGAGATACCAGCCCACATCATGCAGGAACCGCCGCCATATGCCACTGTTTCAGCGAAACAACATTGGGCAAATCGTTCTCCCGGACGCCTGTAGACTCGGCCTCTCCTGTCACTGCCATGCAGACACATTCTGCACTCATCAGTAAACAGGACCGATCGCCATTGCGCAACGCTCCAATTGAGATGCTCTCGAGCAAATTGAAGGCGCGCTTGTCGGTGGCCTGCAGTCAACTTAGGGCCCGTCGCAGGTCTTTTTGGCGTCAAGTTGGCTTCCTTCAAGCGTCTTCTCACTGTCCACTCGCTGACAGCCACTTGTCGTACACGTCTCAGTTCTTGCTGCACATCAACGCCCGTAAGGTGTCGATTGCGCAGCGAGGTTGAGACAATGAAGCGGTCGTCTCTCTCTGAAGTGCACCGGTGGCGGCTCGTTCTTGGTCTCCGATTGAAGGCACCAGTCTCTTGGAACCGTCTGTATACTCGGGATACAGAAGACTGGCTCAAGTGGAGCTGGGCAGCGATTGCTCGCTGACTTAACCCTTGTTGCAACAAGGCAACAACTTGAGCGGCTTCTTCTGGTGTGGTATCCATGGGTTAGCGAAAACAAGGAATGCAATTTACGGAGATGTGTACCGGTCAACCTGTAACAAGCAACTGATAAGATAAACCGGAAGTGGGGGGTTTTATAGCGGGAGCAGGTAGCGCAAGTCGTGGATTCCTAAAGAGGTAATTTACGCTGACGGCCAATTAAAATGTGTCAATAAATCAGCGCTTAGTTTTTTTTAAGGTATTGATGAAAATTGAAAGCCTAATTCTTCAGCTTTCGAATGACATATCACTTTTGTAATTACCATTTATCGTTTTAGGAAAATCAATGTATATGTGCGCCGTCTAGGCTTGAGTCGATTTGGTTGCTCGCGAGTGTAGTTACCTGGTGCGGGTCGCTGGAAATGCTGGATGCGGATAATGCAAGACCGGCAATTGTGGAGATCTTTGGGGGAGGCCTTTGCCCAGCAGTGGACGTCTTTCAGCATATATAATGATGATGATGATCCGTCAGGAATGCAGTCATGGATGATAAGAAATCCTGGATTCATCATATGTGAAATTGGAACGCTAGATAGTCAAAACCATGAGATGGCTATGATACCAGTGAATATAAAAATATCATTCAAGGAAACTGGAATATACCCCTCCGACTAGTTCAACTGATGAATTCCGCAAACCTTTAAAAGTAGCCGCAAGGAGGAATAAAACAAAGCCGAAGCGATTTGGCAAATTTCTTTTTGCTACGGACTCACCGGAAAAGCACAAAATTGAGAATAATAAAACGATAATGAAAAGAAAAGACGGCGATGCAGTAAAAAAAACTGAAGAGGATGGCGAAACTGTCTTAGATGATTACTCAGCAGACGATACGAGTTTGTTGAGTGATGAAAAAGATAATGATGATATAATAACGCAAATGCCGTTCATGAAGCTTTGCCAAGAAAGAAAGGGAGAGTACGTCTACGTTGAATTTCCGCCCAAATAACACTTTCTGTGCTACATAGCTTAAGTACTGGAATAACGAAACGAAACGATGTTTTCCATTCCATATTATTGAGACTTGGCCTATGTCGAGCATGATAATACATATTAAGCTTTTTGTACCAACTCCTGCATTAATTGGCAATACTGTTTGACAGCAGACATATCATACTAAGCGTTGACCTGAGTGGCGTAAATATTAATTAAATTCAAGATATTATTCAATTTATTTTTTTAAGTTGCGTATCGTTACGATCGGCAGTCTGGCTTATCGTGTAAATCTGGCGCAATCGCTTAGAATATGATACAATATCATTTCTTGTAATATAACCAACTTCTTTTTTGGGAAAGTAAAACAATATGAAACTGAATCTAGCTTAGACTCGCCAAGAGAATCCAATCTACATCTATAAACGAAAAGCCTATATCTGAGTATTCCCATTATGTGACAATTCCACGCAAAAGGACAATGCAAATACATGACCTGGAAAGAGCACCACTATAAACTTTTGAGAAGCCTGAAGAAGTATTTTGTCACGGTTACTAGATTTTTCTGACCAAATAATTCAACTCTTCAAAGAATAGTGTTACAAATTATAATCGAAATTCGGTATGGACATAAATCATCATTTAGGTGTTATAGAATATATTTCTTTATGGACACGCCGGGGACACAATATATTTATTTTATTTTCATTATTCCTGTTTTAAACATAAAGTCCTCTTATTTTAACACCTTATCGGCGGTTCAACAGTTGGAAAACAAATGAAAGGTCAGACATAGATTGGCTCCGAGAGTTTCGTGACCGATTACCTGATATGTCTTTGCGTAAACCTGAAAACTGCAGCTTGACCCGAGCAACAGAGTTCAATAAAGAAACTGTTAAAATATTTTATGACAATCTTCAAAATGGCCTTAGTCGTAGTCTATTTATAACTGCTACGAGTGCTGTTCAGAAACAACCAGGGTTTTAGTTCCAAAAGCCAAAAGAAAAATAAGCAACGTTTGCAAAACGTTACACTCGTCACAACGTGTAACATAATAAGTGCTGGAAGTGTTGCACTTCCTGCCACATTCTGTAATTGTCGAGTCTTCAACAGGGTGGATGAACACTAAAACTTATGTAAAGGTGATGAAACATTTTGTGCAGCGGGCAGGATCTACAAAAGATTCTCCCACAGTTCTTATAATGGATAACCATTTGATTCACCAAAAGAGTCAGAGGTAACTGCTCACTTCACACACCAGCGAAACTTCAACCATTAGACGTCAACGTCCACGGACTATTTAAATCATACTATGCGTCAGCAATGCAGTCATGGACCATTTAGGAAATTAGAACACTAGTGAGAAGGCTATGACTCCGACAGTGAATATAAAGAACTCATTCAAGGAAACCGGAATACACCCCTCCAACTAGTTACCTGGTGCGGGTCGCTGGAAATGCTGGATGCGGATAATGCAAGACCGGCAATTGTGGAGATCTTTGAGGGAGGCCTTTGCCCAGCAGTGGACGTCTTTCAGCATATATAATGATGATGATGATCCGTCAGGAATGCAGTCATGGATGATAAGAAATCCTGGATTCATCATATGTGAAATTGGAACGCTAGATAGTCAAAACCATGAGATGGCTATGATACCAGTGAATATAAAAATATCATTCAAGGAAACTGGAATATACCCCTCCGACTAGTTCAACTGATGAATTCCGCAAACCTTTAAAAGTAGCCGCAAGGAGGAATAAAACAAAGCCGAAGCGATTTGGCAAATTTCTTTTTGCTACGGACTCACCGGAAAAGCACAAAATTGAGAATAATAAAACGATAATGAAAAGAAAAGACGGCGATGCAGTAAAAAAAACTATTAAAAAAAAACTGAAGAGGATGGCGAAACTGTCTTAGATGATTACTCAGCAGACGATACGAGTTTGTTGAGTGATGAAAAAGATAATGATGATATAATAACGCAAATGCCGTTCATGAAGCTTTGCCAAGAAAGAAAGGGAGAGTACGTCTACGTTGAATTTCCGCCCAAATAACACTTTCTGTGCTACATAGCTTAAGTACTGGAATAACGAAACGAAACGATGTTTTTCCATTCCATATTATTGAGACTTGGCCTATGTCGAGCATGATAATACATATTAAGCTTTTTGTATCAACTCCTGCATTAATTGGCAATACTGTTTGACAGCAGACATATCATACTAAGCGTTGACCTGAGTGGCGTAAATATTAATTAAATTCAAGATATTATTCAATTTATTTTTTTAAGTTGCGTATCGTTACGATCGGCAGTCTGGCTTATCGTGTAAATCTGGCGCAATCGCTTAGAATATGATACAATATCATTTCTTGTAATATAACCAACTTCTTTTTTGGGAAAGTAAAACAATATGAAACTGAATCTAGCTTAGACTCGCCAAGAGAATCCAATCTACATCTATAAACGAAAAGCCTATATCTGAGTATTCCCATTATGTGACAATTCCACGCAAAAGGACAATGCAAATACATGACCTGGAAAGAGCACCACTATAAACTTTTGAGAAGCCTGAAGAAGTATTTTGTCACGGTTACTAGATTTTTCTGACCAAATAATTCAACTTTTCAAAGAATAGTGTTACAAATTATAATCGAAATTCGGTATGGACATAAATCATCATTTAGGTGTTATAGAATATATTTCTTTATGGACACGCCGGGGACACAATATATTTATTTTATTTTCATTATTCCTGTTTTAAACATAAAGTCCTCTTATTTTAACACCTTATCGGCGGTTCAACAGTTGGAAAACAAATAAAAGGTCAGACATAGATTGGCTCCGAGAGTTTCGTGACCGATTACCTGATATGTCATTGCGTAAACCTGAAAACTGCAGCTTGACCCGAGCAACAGAGTTCAATAAAGAAACTGTTAAAATATTTTATGACAATCTTCAAAATGGCCTTAGTCGTAGTCTATTTATAACTGCTACGAGTGCTGTTCAGAAACAACCAGGGTTTTAGTTCCAAAAGCCAAAAGAAAAATAAGCAACGTTTGCAAAACGTTACACTCGTCACAACGTGTAACATAATAAGTGCTGGAAGTGTTGCACTTCCTGCCACATTCTGTAATTGTCGAGTCTTCAACAGGGTGGATGAACACTAAAACTTATGTAAAGGTGATGAAACATTTTGTGCAGCGGGCAGGATCTACAAAAGATTCTCCCACAGTTCTTATAATGGATAACCATTTGATTCACCGAAAGAGTCAGAGGTAACTGCTCACTTCACACACCAGCGAAACTTCAACCATTAGACGTCAACGTCCACGGACTATTTAAATCATACTATGCGTCAGCAATGCAGTCATGGACCATTTAGGAAATTAGAACACTAGTGAGAAGGCTATGACTCCGACAGTGAATATAAAGAACTCATTCAAGGAAACCGGAATACACCCCTCCAACTAGTTACCTGGTGCGGGTCGCTGGAAATGCTGGATGCGGATAACGCAAGACCGGCAATTGTGGAGATCTTTGGGGGAGGCCTTTGCCCAGCAGTGGACGTCTTTCAGCATATATAATGATGATGATGATGATCCGTCAGGAATGCAGTCATGGATGATAAGAAATCCTGGATTCATCATATGTGAAATTGAAATGCTAGTTAGTCAAAACCATGAGATGGCTATGATACCAGTGAATATAAAAATATCATTCAAGGAAACTGGAATATACCCCTCCGACTAGTTCAACTGATGAATTCCGCAAACCTTTAAAAATAGCCGCAAGGAGGAATAAAACAAAGCCGAAGCGATTTGGCAAATTTCTTTTTGCTACGGACTCACCGGAAAAGCTCAAAATTGAGAATAATAAAACGATAATGAAAAGAAAAGACGGCGATGCAGTAAAAAAAACTATTAAAAAAAACTGAAGAGGATGGCGAAACTGTCTTAGATGATTACTCAGCAGACGATACGAGTTTGTTGAGTGATGAAAAAGATAATGATGATATAATAACGCAAATGCCGTTCATGAAGCTTTGCCAAGAAAGAAAGGGAGAGTACGTCTACGTTGAATTTCCGCCCAAATAACACTTTCTGTGCTACATAGCTTAAGTACTGGAATAACGAAACGAAACGATGTTTTCCATTCCATATTATTGAGACTTGGCCTATGTCGAGCATGATAATACATATTAAGCTTTTTGTACCAACTCCTGCATTAATTGGCAATACTGTTTGACAGCAGACATATCATACTAAGCGTTGACCTGAGTGGCGTAAATATTAATTAAATTCAAGATATTATTAAATTTATTTTTTTAAGTTGCGTATCGTTACGATCGGCAGTCTGGCTAATCGTTGAAATCTGGCGCAATCGCTTAGAATATGATACAATATCATTTCTTGTAATATAACCAACTTCTTTTTTGGGAAAGTAAAACAATACGAAACCGAATCCAGCTTAGACTCGCCAAGAGCATCCAATCTACATCTATAAACGAAAAGCCTATATCTGAGTATTCCCATTATGTGACAATTCCACGCAAAGGACAATGCAAATACATGACCTGGAAAGAGCACCACTATAAATTCTCGAGAAGCCTGAAGAAGTATTTTGTCACGGTTACTAGATTTTTCTGACCAAATAATTCAACTTTTCAAAGAATAGTGTTACAAATTATAATCGAAATTCGGTATGGACATAAATCATCATTTAGGTGTTATAGAATATATTTCTTTATGGACACGCCGGGGACACAATATATTTATTTTATTTTCATTATTCCTGTTTTAAACATAAAGTCCTCTTATTTTAACACCTTATCGGCGGTTCAACAGTTGGAAAACAAATAAAAGGTCAGACATAGATTGGCTCCGAGAGTTTCGTGACCGATTACCTGATATGTCATTGCGTAAACCTGAAAACTGCAGCTTGACCCGAGCAACAGAGTTCAATAAAGAAACTGTTAAAATATTTTATGACAATCTTCAAAATGGCCTTAGTCGTAGTCTATTTATAACTGCTACGAGTGCTGTTCAGAAACAACCAGGGTTTTAGTTCCAAAAGCCAAAAGAAAAATAAGCAACGTTTGCAAAACGTTACACTCGTCACAACGTGTAACATAATAAGTGCTGGAAGTGTTGCACTTCCTGCCACATTCTGTAATTGTCGAGTCTTCAACAGGGTGGATGAACACTAAAACTTATGTAAAGGTGATGAAACATTTTGTGCAGCGGGCAGGATCTACAAAAGATTCTCCCACAGTTCTTATAATGGATAACCATTTGATTCACCGAAAGAGTCAGAGGTAACTGCTCACTTCACACACCAGCGAAACTTCAACCATTAGACGTCAACGTCCACGGACTATTTAAATCATACTATGCGTCAGCAATGCAGTCATGGACCATTTAGGAAATTAGAACACTAGTGAGAAGGCTATGACTCCGACAGTGAATATAAAGAACTCATTCAAGGAAACCGGAATACACCCCTCCAACTAGTTACCTGGTGCGGGTCGCTGGAAATGCTGGATGCGGATAACGCAAGACCGGCAATTGTGGAGATCTTTGGGGGAGGCCTTTGCCCAGCAGTGGACGTCTTTCAGCATATATAATGATGATGATGATGATCCGTCAGGAATGCAGTCATGGATGATAAGAAATCCTGGATTCATCATATGTGAAATTGAAATGCTAGTTAGGCAAAACCATGAGATGGCTATGATACCAGTGAATATAAAAATATCATTCAAGGAAACTGGAATATACCCCTCCGACTAGTTCAACTGATGAATTCCGCAAACCTTTAAAAGTAGCCGCAAGGAGGAATAAAACAAAGCCGAAGCGATTTGGCAAATTTCTTTTTGCTACTGACTCACCGGAAAAGCACAAAATTGAGAATAATAAAACGATAATGAAAAGAAAAAACGGCGATGCAATCCACAGTAAAAAAAACTGAAGAGGATGGCGAAACTGTCTTAGATGATTACTCAGCAGACGATACGAGTTTGTTGAGTGATGAAAAAGATAATGATGATATAATAACGCAAATGCCGTTCATGAAGCTTTGCCAAGAAAGAAAGGGAGAGTACGTCTACGTTGAATTTCCGCCCAAATAACACTTTCTGTGCTACATAGCTTAAGTACTGGAATAACGAAACGAAACGATGTTTTTCCATTCCATATTATTGAGACTTGGCCTATGTCGAGCATGATAATACATATTAAGCTTTTTGTATCAACTCCTGCATTAATTGGCAATACTGTTTGACAGCAGACATATCATACTAAGCGTTGACCTGAGTGGCGTAAATATTAATTAAATTCAAGATATTATTCAATTTATTTTTTTAAGTTGCGTATCGTTACGATCGGCAGTCTGGCTTATCGTGTAAATCTGGCGCAATCGCTTAGAATATGATACAATATCATTTCTTGTAATATAACCAACTTCTTTTTTGGGAAAGTAAAACAATATGAAACTGAATCTAGCTTAGACTCGCCAAGAGAATCCAATCTACATCTATAAACGAAAAGCCTATATCTGAGTATTCCCATTATGTGACAATTCCACGCAAAAGGACAATGCAAATACATGACCTGGAAAGAGCACCACTATAAACTTTTGAGAAGCCTGAAGAAGTATTTTGTCACGGTTACTAGATTTTTCTGACCAAATAATTCAACTTTTCAAAGAATAGTGTTACAAATTATAATCGAAATTCGGTATGGACATAAATCATCATTTAGGTGTTATAGAATATATTTCTTTATGGACACGCCGGGGACACAATATATTTATTTTATTTTCATTATTCCTGTTTTAAACATAAAGTCCTCTTATTTTAACACCTTATCGGCGGTTCAACAGTTGGAAAACAAATAAAAGGTCAGACATAGATTGGCTCCGAGAGTTTCGTGACCGATTACCTGATATGTCATTGCGTAAACCTGAAAACTGCAGCTTGACCCGAGCAACAGAGTTCAATAAAGAAACTGTTAAAATATTTTATGACAATCTTCAAAATGGCCTTAGTCGTAGTCTATTTATAACTGCTACGAGTGCTGTTCAGAAACAACCAGGGTTTTAGTTCCAAAAGCCAAAAGAAAAATAAGCAACGTTTGCAAAACGTTACACTCGTCACAACGTGTAACATAATAAGTGCTGGAAGTGTTGCACTTCCTGCCACATTCTGTAATTGTCGAGTCTTCAACAGGGTGGATGAACACTAAAACTTATGTAAAGGTGATGAAACATTTTGTGCAGCGGGCAGGATCTACAAAAGATTCTCCCACAGTTCTTATAATGGATAACCATTTGATTCACCGAAAGAGTCAGAGGTAACTGCTCACTTCACACACCAGCGAAACTTCAACCATTAGACGTCAACGTCCACGGACTATTTAAATCATACTATGCGTCAGCAATGCAGTCATGGACCATTTAGGAAATTAAAACACTAGTGAGAAGGCTATGACTCCGACAGTGAATATAAAGAACTCATTCAAGGAAACCGGAATACACCCCTCCAACTAGTTACCTGGTGCGGGTCGCTGGAAATGCTGGATGCGGATAATGCAAGACCGGCAATTGTGGAGATCTTTGGGGGAGGCCTTTGCCCAGCAGTGGACGTCTTTCAGCATATATAATGATGATGATGATCCGTCAGGAATGCAGTCATGGATGATAAGAAATCCTGGATTCATCATATGTGAAATTGGAACGCTAGATAGTCAAAACCATGAGATGGCTATGATACCAGTGAATATAAAAATATCATTCAAGGAAACTGGAATATACCCCTCCGACTAGTTCAACTGATGAATTCCGCAAACCTTTAAAAGTAGCCGCAAGGAGGAATAAAACAAAGCCGAAGCGATTTGGCAAATTTCTTTTTGCTACGGACTCACCGGAAAAGCACAAAATTGAGAATAATAAAACGATAATGAAAAGAAAAGACGGCGATGCAGTAAAAAAAACTATTAAAAAAAAACTGAAGAGGATGGCGAAACTGTCTTAGATGATTACTCAGCAGACGATACGAGTTTGTTGAGTGATGAAAAAGATAATGATGATATAATAACGCAAATGCCGTTCATGAAGCTTTGCCAAGAAAGAAAGGGAGAGTACGTCTACGTTGAATTTCCGCCCAAATAACACTTTCTGTGCTACATAGCTTAAGTACTGGAATAACGAAACGAAACGATGTTTTCCATTCCATATTATTGAGACTTGGCCTATGTCGAGCATGATAATACATATTAAGCTTTTTGTACCAACTCCTGCATTAATTGGCAATACTGTTTGACAGCAGACATATCATACTAAGCGTTGACCTGAGTGGCGTAAATATTAATTAAATTCAAGATATTATTAAATTTATTTTTTTAAGTTGCGTATCGTTACGATCGGCAGTCTGGCTAATCGTTGAAATCTGGCGCAATCGCTTAGAATATGATACAATATCATTTCTTGTAATATAACCAACTTCTTTTTTGGGAAAGTAAAACAATACGAAACCGAATCCAGCTTAGACTCGCCAAGAGCAACCAATCTACATCTATAAACGAAAAGCCTATATCTGAGTATTCCCATTATGTGACAATTCCACGCAAAGGACAATGCAAATACATGACCTGGAAAGAGCACCACTATAAATTCTCGAGAAGCCTGAAGAAGTATTTTGTCACGGTTACTAGATTTTTCTGACCAAATAATTCAACTTTTCAAAGAATAGTGTTACAAATTATAATCGAAATTCGGTATGGACATAAATCATCATTTAGGTGTTATAGAATATATTTCTTTATGGACACGCCGGGGACACAATATATTTATTTTATTTTCATTATTCCTGTTTTAAACATAAAGTCCTCTTATTTTAACACCTTATCGGCGGTTCAACAGTTGGAAAACAAATAAAAGGTCAGACATAGATTGGCTCCGAGAGTTTCGTGACCGATTACCTGATATGTCATTGCGTAAACCTGAAAACTGCAGCTTGACCCGAGCAACAGAGTTCAATAAAGAAACTGTTAAAATATTTTATGACAATCTTCAAAATGGCCTTAGTCGTAGTCTATTTATAACTGCTACGAGTACTGTTCAGAAACAACCAGGGTTTTAGTTCCAAAAGCCAAAAGAAAAATAAGCAACGTTTGCAAAACGGTACACTCGTCACAACGTGTAACATAATGAGTGCTGGAAGTGTTGCATTTCCTCCCACATTCTGTAATTGTCGAGTCTTCAACAGGGTGGATGAACACTAAAACTTATGTAAAGGTGATGAAACATTTTGTGCAGCGGACAGGATCTACAAAAGATTTTCCCATAGTTCTTATAATGGATAAGCATTTGATTCGCCGAAAGAGTCAGAGGTAACTGCTCACTTCACACACCAGCGAAACTTCAACCATTAGACGTCAACGTCCACGGACTGTTTAAATCATACTATGCGTCAGCAATGCAGTCATGGACCATTTAGGAAATTAGAACACTAGTGAGAAGGCTATGACTCCAGTGAATATAAAGAACTCATTCAAGGAAACCGGAATACACCCCTCCAACTAGTTACCTGGTGCGGGTGTCGCTGGAAATGCTGGATGCGGATAACGCAAGACCGGCAATTGTGGAGATCTTTGGGGGAGGCCTTTGCCCAGCAGTGGACGTCTTTCAGCATATATAATGATGATGATGATGATCCGTCAGGAATGCAGTCATGGATGATAAGAAATCCTGGATTCATCATATATGAAATTGGAACGCTAGTTAGTCAAGCTCAGGAGATGGCTATGACACCAGTGAATATAAAGATCTCATTCAAGGAAACTGGAATATACCCCTCCGACTAGTTCAACTGATGAATTCTGCAAACCTTTAAAAGTAGCCGCAAGGAGGAATAAAACAAAGCCGAAGTGATTTGGTGAATTTCTTTTTGCTACTGACTTACCGGAAAAGCACAAAATTGAGAATAATAAAACGATAATGAAAAGAAAAACGGCGATTCAATCCACAGGAAAGTAAACTATTAAAGTGCCCGTCACGAGAAGCTATAAATTATGTAAACAAACATCTTTTACTAAGTAAACATTTTATACTGCGAGATAATAATAAATTGACCATATTCAATCGACATGAAATATAGACGGGTTATATGAAAGTAACAACCTATTTAATTTAGTCGGATCATATTTTAACGACGCAAAGCGCTATCGTTTGTGTTTCTTGGTACCGGAACGCGTCCGTCGCAGGGATTGTAAACTATCGGGACGCCATTTTGAAATAAACGCGTCATTCGAGTTTCGAATGCGTACGAGTTTGTTTCATTGCTTTGCATATATCGCGGATCTGGTTGTTGTTGTTAATTTTGTTATTGTTTCGTTATCACTTTTTTATTGTTGTTACTTTAATTGTTGCGTTAATTTTATTTGTTATTACGTATAATGGAGCCAGTAGCCAGTACATCTAAGGAAATAAATTCGCCACGAAAAAAACGTCAAAAGGTGCGTAATACAATTTATCTAAAATATATAATAAGTAAAAAGAAAGAGTTGTTTGTTCAAACGCGCTAATCTTTGGAAACTTAAGGTTAATATTAGAAGTAGGTTTTAAATTGTAAAGTAATTGGTTAGGTTTATTGGTATACCTGGAGATATAGCTTGAGCTTCGTGTGACAAGTGACTACAGGTGATTTTTACAGGTGACGAGCTTTACGGCTAATGAGAAAAATATGGTGATCAACGTATATAAGTACGTGAAAGAAAATTGGTCATCGAATGAATATTCCTACAAAACCGAAATAAATAAAAATACAGCATCGATTTTGGGAATTGGCATAGCATCTGTGTATAATATATTAAAAGAATATAAATCAGAAGAGGGAATAAAATCACCTATCAAGTCTAAAGACAGGCCTAAATTTTATCTGAAAGTAGACGATTTTGATAAATCCGTAATTAGGAAAAAAATTCACTGTTTCTTTTTAAATGGCCAATTACCAACAATTCCCAAGATTCTTCAGGCAGTCAATGACGATGAAGATTTGCCAAATTTTAGCGAAACAACTCTCAGGCGGCTTAGGCTGCGTTTCCACCAGAGATGTGCGATGGAAATGTGTCGTGCGAGGATGTCTAGCTGTGCTGTGAAAATGTGTGGGTGTTTCCACCAAAGCTGTGCGATGATAATGTGCCTACAAGGATGTGTAGCGGAGCTGTGAAAATGCGCATTTATATGTGGCGCGAGGATGCGTTGCGAAGCTGTGAAATGTGTCGACGGGGGTGCGGTGTAGTGGGAGCGGAGTAACGCGAACGCCTGCCTGCCGCTCACCGCGCTGCGCTCACGTCTCACTTTGCTGTCGTAAGCGCTTGTAGTCGTACGCATGTCGTACGGTTGCGTGGCATAATGGACGAAAAATTAATTGATGCCGTTAAAAAGTTTCCGTGTTTGTGGACCACTTCTTTGTCATTTTACAAATGTAATGAAACTAAGGACGCTGCGTGGGAGGAAATAGTCAAAGAAATAAAATATAAAGATGGTAAGTAATAATCATGTATTGAAATCAGGTATATTAAAATACAAGTTACAATATTTGGGTATTTATTGTGTGCGATGAATTCGTGACGAAATACGAGTATCTTGCCATGACACTTTTCCTTGATTATTGAAATAAGAGCAGTATTTCTCTCTTACTTCATAACCATCACTTGACACGACGACGGAAATGCTAGGAACGGATACAAGAGTACTTGTATTTGTGTTATCAATGCAATCCAAATAATTAGTTTGTCTTTCAATTAAAAAATTATGCATTACACATGTGGCTTTTACGATTTTGTCAACCGTTTCCACTCTGCATTCAAAGTCTTTACGATACACATACCACTTTCGTGCCAATACACCGAATGTAGCTTCTACAATGCGACGTGCCCTCGAAAGTCTATAGTTAAATATACGTTTCTGTTGGTCTAACTGGTCCCGCGGATATGGGCGCATGAAATTTTCCATCAAAGGAAAAACCTCATCTCCAATGAATACAAATGGTACTGGTTCACCTCCTTCATATAATGGTTCAGGTTCTGGAAGATTCAATCTTTTTTCTTTCAAATATTTTCCAAAAACACTATCATCAAATATTCCAGCATCACTAAATCTTCCCATGGATCCCACATCAACCATTATAATCTTTCTCCTAGCGTCAGCTAAGCACATAAGCACTATAGAAAATCTTTGTTTGTAATTAAAAAAAGAGGACCCAGTGTTTGCAGGACACATTATATAAACATGTTTACCGTCTAGAGCCCCCAAACAATTTTTAAACTGCCATAGCTCTTGAAAATCCTTTGCTATTCGCTTCCAGTCGTCTTTGGTAGGTTTTGGAATAACAAGAGGTTGTAAAACAAGCCAAAGAGCATTACAAACTTCTGCCACAATTCTCGACACACTTGCTACTCCAATCCTAAAATTTTCTGCCAATCGTGTGAACGACGAGCCCGTGGATAAATACCTGCAAAAAAAGGAATGTTTATAATAATAGTAAAAAAATTCATTAACAAATAAAAAAGTACTCTTTACCTGTTACTGATTTTTTTGCGATCTGTAAGACAACATAATTGGTATAAAAATGTTATATTCCTAATCATAATTTTCTATTATTTCAGTGAAAAGCGCTAAGTGTCGTTGGAAACAACTACGGGATAGCCATCGGGACGCGCTAAAGAGGCAGAAATCTAAAAAAAGCGGACAGGCTACAACCAAAACACGTGAATGGAAATACCAAAAATTGATGGAATTTCTTTTACCGTACATGGCCAACAGAGATAGAGAGTCAAGTTATAAAGAGGATATTTCGTCACCAAATAATAAAGATGACTCTTCACAAAGCACTCAATATTCATTAAACCAAGATGACTCTTCGCAGAGCACTGAACATACACCAAATCAAGCTGACAATCCCAACAATCTTTACGAAATAGCCTCAACTTCAGGCATTCCAACAGATTCGGTCACCCCGTCATCATCAAAGAAGAAAAAAGGCGATGAATTATCAATTTTAATACAAAAACATATGAAAAATCAAGAAGATTTTCGAAAAGAAAGGCAAGAATTAAGAGAACTTTTAAAACCAACGGACTGCGATGATACTGATCATTTTTTTCTTTCAATGGCGAAAACATTTAAAAAATTACCAGATTACATGCAAGTTCCTTTAAAAAGGAAACTTTTTAATATGATTAGCGAAGCCGAAGAATCTTACGTGCTGTCGTGGTATAATCAAAATATTGGTTATTCTTCAAGCTCTGGTAGCAGTATAGCAGTAGGTAGTAATATAGCAGGCCAGATGGATTTGCCGCCTCAGCTGGATCCTGAACAACTTGGTTATTCTTCAAGCTCTGGTAGGAATACAAATAAAACAGTGGGCCAGATGGATTCATCTTTCCAACTGGAAGCTGTACAACCAGCATCTCCGGGAACACAACATTCAGACCTACAAACGCCAAATACTTCAAACAAAGTAGGAACAGAGCCTAATTTGCCATGAAAAAGAGGAACTTGTTGTCTACTTATTTTGCAGATTATGTTGTACTTTTCAATTAATATGTTTAATAAAGACAAAATTGATTCAAACTATTTTACTTACTTTAAACATACCGCCAATTTTTCCTTGGTGCTGATGCATTCTCTGTAGTGAGTGTCTTCTTTCTTGATAATGTTCTCAATCAAATTGTGTAACTCATAAAAGTTACTTCTAGATACTCGATAAGAATTTTCGAATATTTCATCATCAGCCGTATAAAAAAAGGTAAAGAATTCTCCATGTAATCGATGATATTTAATATGGTTACGTATCCAAAACCTGTGTGTTCTTCTATTGCTCAAAATTATAGAACTAATAAACTCCGTATCTTCTGCTTCCATTTCTTCATCACAAATTGTTAAATATAAAAGTATTTTCTTTTTCCAATTATCCATATTATTATCTATTTTGCGCACTTCTACTTCCAACAAACTCCGTCTATGGACTGGCTGGTACAGTATGCGCAAACCTCGCAACACATCTTTCTCAACACACATTCCTCGCACACTTCCCTCGTACACATCCCTCGCACACATCCCGCGCTTGTTTTGTATGCGCAAAAATCTAGCTCCGCTGAGCCGTTTCCACCAGAGCTGTGCTGACCGAGGCAAGGTAAATGAAGCGATCCTATTGGTTCTTTACAAACACATCCCTCGCTATGCATCCTCGCACATCTCTGGTGGAAACGCAGCCTAATAAAGCATTTAAACTTTAAATATATAAAACGACAGCGAAATAACGCACTTATTGATAGAGATGACATAACAATATGGCGGCGAAAATATTTGAAATCTATTAAAGACTATAGACAACAAAATCGCCAGATATTTTACATGGATGAGACATGGGTGAATGCAGGTTAGTGTGTTTTTTTTTTATTGCAGTGAAACGGCAGACTACCATACGGTTCGCCTGATAGTAAGCAAATACCGTCGCCTTTACCGTGAAGTGATGTGTATGATACTGCAAATCTATTTACAAAATATAACCCACGCGCCGCCGACCTTGAAACATTAGTTCTTAAGGGCTATCACAAGTGTGTATTAATAATAATGTTCAACTTCAACTCTTTTACTGCGCAAGGCGCTAATTAACAAATGTTTAATTGTTTTTACAGGACATACCGTAAATAAAACTTGGGTAGACAAACAAGTTAAAAGTAAGAAGCAGGCTTTCCTAGAAGGACTTAGCATTGGTGCACGTAACCCAACGTCAAAGGGTAAACGATTAATAATTACCCATATTGGCAATGAGAACGGTTTTGTAGAGGGCGGTGAAAATATATTTGAATGCAAGAAGACGGGAGATTACCATGAATAAATGGATGCAACACATTTTGAACAATGGTTTGAAAACGTTCTCCCAAAACTTGGAGAAAATGCAGTAGTGGTAATGGACAATGCACCATACCACTCAAGGCGTCTTGAAAGAATTCCTACTACTGCCTGGAAAAAAATGATATACAAAATTGGCTTGTAAGTAAGAATATTTCTTACGACGACAATGAAATTAAGACTGAATTACTGCTACAAGTAAAAAATGTTAAAGACAATTTTAAAACTTATGTAGTGGACGAGCTCGCAAAAAAATATAAGGTGGAAGTATTGAGACTCCCGCCACATCATTGTGAGCTTAATCCAATTGAGCTAATTTGGGCCAACGTAAAAGGATATGTTGCTCGCAAAAATACAAATTTTAAATTTGACGAGGTAAAACAATTATTACAAGAGGGACTGCAGCAGATTACTTCGGAAAATTGGAAGCGTTGTGTGGAGCATGTTATCAAGGAAGAAGATAATTTTTATTCCAATATCGATGAGATGATTGATAAAACTGTAGACAGCTTCGTGATACATGTCACTAATTCTGACACAGAAATGGAAACATCTGAATCTGACGAATAATTATTCTTAAATAATATATGTTAATTAATATTTGTTACTTAATAATTTATTAAATCTTAAACAAATTCATTTTTTTTGTTGGTCCAAATGTTGTGAACTCCTGAACACTTGTTTACAAAATTTATAGCTTCTCATGACGGTTACTTTAGAAAAAAGCTGAAGAGGATGGCGAAACTGTCTTAGATGATTACTCAGCAGACGATACGAGTTTGTTGAGTGATGAAAAAGATAATGATGATTTAATAACGCAAATGCCGTTCATGAAGGCTTTGCCAAGAAAGAAAGGGAGAGTACGTCTACGTTGAATTTCCGTCCTAATAACACTTGTTGTGCTACGTAGCTTAAGTACTGGAATAACGAAACGAAACGACGTTTTTCCATTCCACATTATTGAGACTTGGCCTATGTCAAGCATGATAATACATATTCAGATTTTTATACCAACTCCTGCATCAATTGGCAATACTGTTTGACAGCAGACATATCTTACTAAGCGTTTGGTACGCACAGCTTACCCTAGTAAATCGCCGGGCCAATCGCCCTACAAACACTTCACACGGCCCCAACGACACGAGGCGCAAGCGCAGCAGAACGTGAACCAGCCATTGACGTCAGCCGAGGTTTCCTATATCATGGGAACGTGGAACGGACACTTTTTGATCATTCTTCGATTAACTAGCACCTACTTAGTTTCATTAATAATTGTAACCTGTTAAAATAAATTAGTTTAAATAAATTTGCATTTTTTGCATCTCCTGGCTGCAGCGATCGTAATTGGCGCAGACACGGTAGAATAGTCGAGTAGACTCAGTGAATCACGAATAGCGGCTATCAAGAACCTACAGCAGCTGTGGCCAGCAGAGTATCCAGAAATCGATACCGCAGAGACATGCAGATTAGTATACCTAGATCGTACTAGAGTGGCTTACCGTTCCTAATTATAATTTTCCTTTTATATATCAAATCCTTTTGTAATTATTGTCTTTTTCTAGAGTGTTAATTTCCCACGTGGTTGTTTAAAGTTTCCAAAATTTTCCACCCACGGGAATCGCGGACCTCTGGGTCATCTAGTAATAACAGAATCTTGCAGATTGATGCAAATCGGAACTTAGATAGTATTTTAGAAAACAGAATTTAGTGATACGTTGAATTTAGGAAAGTACTTAAATACCAACATGAGTGTAGACTTAGTAGACCAAGTTTACAAGGCCTTACGCCTATTACCCGAATTTGGATGGGAACCCTAATGTGCTTACGCGGTTTATCCATTTATGCGACCAGCTAGTATTACAGTTTGTTCAAGCTGACCCTGCATATCAGGTCAATAACTTAGCATTGCTAAACGGCATCCTCAACGAAATTACCGGCCATGCCGCACGCACAATTACTTCTAACGGCATCCCAGAAAACTGGGAATGCATAAAAATGCTTTAATCAATAATTTTTCGGACCAGCGAGATGACACAGCTTTACCTCGCCTACTTAAACCAGAGACATTTGTCCCCTCAAGAGTTTTATGAAAGTTGCCAAAGTCTCTTTAGTACTATATTGACGTATGTCACGCTGCACGAAACGGTGCCAACCACAATAGAGGCAAAACGCGCTCTCTATAAAAAAATAACTTTGCAAGCTTTTGTTTGCGGCCTCAAGGAGCCTCTAGGTTCCCGTATTCGGTGTACCGTAAAACGGGGTGGATAGAAATCGCGGGGTGAATGGAGACAAAACCAAGAAAGTTTTTTTGCCCTGACCTCCAGTCTTTTGAAATAAAATTTTTACTATTTTTTTTATGATTTTAAAATGGCAACATTATTTTTATAAGATGGCAATTCCAGTTCACCATGAAGTTAGGCGAAAGTAAAAGAAAAAATACGTTTGAATATTAACTGCCGTACGGTGATAATTTGGCCTCCTATAAGTTGGTGATTATAGATAGGAAATACAAAATATAGTGTAATAAACGTTATAATAAAGTGTTCCTTAGTTCATCAAGATAAGGTTTTATATACAAGTAAGGACAATATTGATTCGAATTCCTTGATATTGATGAAAAAGTTATAATTGTGTGATTTTGCCTATGCTTGAGGTTAATAGAAATGGGAAAGGGGCGAATAGATACGTAGTACGGGTTCAATAGATACGTCGTATGGGGTTAATAGAAACGGGAAAGGGTTTAATGGAAACAAGAAAGGGGTGATTAGAAAAGCCTGACTAGGGTTGCCACCTAGCTATGAAAAAGGAAGGTACATACTTACATACTTTCTTAAGTTGCATAATATTTTTCATGTTTTAGGTACAAAATGCCTCGTTTGTATAAGCCGGACCCAAGAGGAAAAATATACAAAAAGTATGACGAATCTTTATTACAACAAGCGGTGGAAGAATACAGAAAATCGAAAATGTCTTTAAAGATTGTAGCTGAAAAGTATAATATAGATAAGTCAGTGTTGTATAGGCATAGTACAAGGACAATGCGAAAACAAGGTGGACAAACAGTCTTTTCGGAAGAGGAAGAAAAGAGTATGATAAAATATATAAATATATGTGCAGAGTGGGGCTACCCTCTAGATTCTGTAGATTTAAGATACCTGGTGAAATGTTATTTAGACAAACAAGGGCGGACTGTACTAAAATTTAAAAATAATTTGCCTGGACCAGATTTCGTTACAAGTTTTCTTAGAAGACATAAGGATATAATCTCACAAAGAAATTGCCAGAACATAAAAAAAAAAACAGGGCCGCTGTCTCACCGGACTCAATAAGAGCATACTTTCGGGAGTTGGCAGTTTCATTGGCAAATATTGAGCCCTGTAATATTGTAAATTACGACGAGACTAACTTAACGGACGATCCGGGTCGCAAGAATAATTCTGACAAAACGGGGAACGAAGTACCCTGAGCGAGTAATGAATCATTCAAAAGCATCAACTTCTGTAATGATATCTGCTAGCGCCGCCGGGGAACTGCTGCCACCATATGTGGTATATAAAGCTCAAAACCTGTATGATACTTGGACGGAAAATGGGCCACCAGGAACACGATATAACCGGTCGGCAAGCGGATGGTTTGATGCAAATATTTTTGAGGACTGGATAAAATCGACCGCATTGCCTTATTTTAGAGGTAAAGAGGGGAAGAAGTGCCTCATAGGTGATAACCTATCCTCGCATCTGTCATTAGATGTAATCAAATTGTGTCATGATGAGAACATTACGTTTATTTTCTTACCTGCAAACAGTACGCATCTGACACAACCATTAGACGTGGCCTTTTTCCGTCCGATGAAGATTGCGTGGCGAAACATTCTTTTAAAATGGAAAAAAACGGATGGCAAGACACATGCATCTGTTCCAAAGGGATGCTTTCCAAAACTCTTGAAAAAACTTATTACTGACCTCAATGAAAATGCCAAAGATAATATATTGGCAGGATTCAGAAAAACAGGCATATGGCCCATTAATGAAAATCAGGTTTTGGGTAGATTACCCGAGGAAAATAATAATAAAAAAAATGAAGATGCTGTGGAAAAATCTGTCCTTGATATTCTTAAGGAGATGAGATATGGTACTATGAGTATCACTGAATCAAAAAGAAAAAGAAAATTAAATGTCATTGCAGGAAGAAGTGTTGGCACGGAAACAGAGAGCTATGTGGACACAGAGGAGGATAATTTTGAAAATACTAAAAAAATAAAATCAGCTGATACTATAGCATGCATAAAGACTAAGAAAGGCAAGGGAAGAGGTAAAAAAACCAAAAGACAAGACGAAAACACAAAAGGGACTGAAGAAGATAAAACAGAAGTTGCAGATATTGTGTTTGAAGACATTACGTTATTCGGCGAAGAAGTAGAGATTCCGCCAGACGGCAATTCCCAAAAAAATGATGACATATATTTCAGCGAGAACTTACAATCAGCAATCAACGATGATGTACATGAAGAGACTCCTGAACATTGGGGAGAGAAGATAAAAATTATAGCGAACGAAAAAGTATCACAGGAGTATTTTATTACCACCAAAAATAAAATACCGTTACGGTTGAAACCTATTTCTGCTACGACTCCTTTAAAAATTTTAAAGTCAAAAGTTGACCAACCAAGCACAAGTGGTTTAAAAATGAAAACGATGTCACGGATATTTTTTCTGATATTTTTAAGGATCTAATGAGTGATTCTGATTAATCATATAAAAGGGCTTTTCTTATCTTATTATTTAGAATCACTCATTGAATTGTTTGGTTTGGGTGTCAGAGTCATTAGGTACTGTAATTTGTCTGTTTATATAATTAATTAGCAAAAAAATATGATTACCTGCTAGAAACTTATTATTCTCATGTGCAATTAAAGGCTGATTAGAAAGTTAAATTTGTTTATATTTTGACTTAAAACACTTTTATACACATTACAAACACCTTTACAAAAAATTCAACTGCTTTTCAACTTTACTTTTCAGATATTACAACAAATGATCTTGTTTAAAACGAGACAACCCTACCGATTTTTCTATTAACCCCATACGTCGTATCTATTGACCCCGACACCTGGTAAATAGAGATGGCTTATATTTATGCGATTTTTGTTCAAAATAAATAATAAAAATAACTTATGAACATTAAAAAGTTTAAAACCAACCTTGACTCAAAAAATAATTACGTTAAATACGATGAAACAAATCGAAAACAATATGAATATCGATTTCAAAGTTCCAAACTGTATCTATTCACCCCGTTTTTATGTATGCGACCGGATACTATAGAGAAAACGCTCGAGTTTGTCCATGAAGAAATTAACACACTGTATTTACAACAACGTAACGACCACTTGCCGGAGCGGAGAATGCAGTCTACGTCTTCATTTGACACTTATAGTAATACAAATAAGACCTTCAATTTATCACCCATGGGACCATTTAATATGTTACCCCCCAATCATAATTTACCAGGCCCTTCGAAACCCTTTGGTTTTCAACAACCAAGGCCAATGCAAGTTTGGAGACCCCAAATCCTTTTAATCGTGGCCCCACGCGAACACAACAGATGTTTAGCGCACCCCCACCTAATTATAGACCGCAAAGTAACGTTTTCCGAATGCACCAAAAAAGGCCAGGATATACGCCTCATAATAACGGCCCTAAGCCTATGAGTGGCGTAAGTCACTTCGTACCTAAACCTCTACCTAGGCCTGTGACCGGACATGACTGGACGAAACACGGAAATCCGCCTCCTACGAACTATTTTAAGACTCGGGAAATGAACATGAACGAATTTGATTTCTATGACTATTACGACTATCCTGAATATGATTATGAATGTTACGAGACCCCTTACTTTGAACCAACGTATGAGCCCCTATATGGTCAGCAAGTCTGTAGTAATTATGTCCCAGTTTTTGGAGAGGAGCCTCAGGAGGAGGTCACTACTGAAAGCCAGGATTTTCAGATAGCTCAGAAATCCGACAAGCCAAAATAGAGATAAACTTACAAACACAAAGACAGCTTCCTTACATACAGATAGCAGATCCACCCTTAAACTTATTAATAGACACAGCCGCGAATCAATCATTCATAAGCCCCGAAGCAGTAGATAGGTACTCTAATATGAATTGTAACTTTGAACCTTTCGAGGTCACCAATATTCACGCAACCACTCGTGACAATTATTCGATTACTTTGTCATGCTTTCAGGAGTTTCAGGAAGATTGTGACATAACCCCTTTTATATATAAATTCCTAATTATGGAATTTTATAATATTTGATGGACTAATTGGTTTAGATTTATTAGAAAAGTTAGAGTCTAACATCGATTTGAAAGACAAGGTCCTAGTAACGCGAAAGTCCACCAACCCTTTACGTGTGTATGACTCTCGTAATTGTAATTTATACGAAGATATAATAGCGGCTAATTCATCTAAAATAATTCACGTCCCAATTAATTTCCATGACGGCGACGCATGGATAAGAGCGGCTCCATTCTCTGCAATCTTTTTGATCCCGGGCCAAACGTACTTTGCGGTAACCAGCTAAGTCGTTGCGTTTGCACCAGGGTGACTAAGAGAATGCAGGCTCCCGAAAACTTGGCGACGGTACTTCTCTGGGACATAAGGCCGAGAAGAGTCATTGCTCACATCGCAGTAAAGTTCCGTCTCAGATCCCGGCACCTTGACTTTAGCAAGACACAATGACGACGTATTGCGACTGAGAAGTTGTTGTAGCTCACGGTCATGTTGTTGAGATTCAGCCAGCGTAGTCAAGTCTATTGGCTGGGTAATTTCTTCTATTCGTGATAATGGATCCGCTACAACATTATCCTTGCCTGCGATGTGTCGTATGTCTGTCGTAAATTGAGAAATAAAGTCCAGGTGTCTGAACTGACGCGGCGAGGACTTCTCCTTTCTCGAATGAAATGCGAAACACAATGGTTTATGGTCCGTGTAGATCACACAGTTTCGTGCCTCGACCATATGCCTGAATTGTTTAATTGCCTTGTAAATCGCCAACAATTGTCTATCATATGGGGAGTACTTTACCTGGGCTGAGCTGAGCTTCCGAGAATAGAACGCCAGTGGTTGCCATGGCTCTCCGTCCCTGCACTGCTGCAATACGGCACCTAGCGCGGTATCTGACGCGTCTGTCCCTACTGCGAGTCTGGCGTCGCAGTCGGGATGGGCAAGCATTGTGGCTTGCTGTGCAGAGGTCTTCTTTGCAGCTTTCAAAGGCACGCATCTCTTCCGATGTAAAATTCACTGGATGTGATGCTTTAACCGAGCCCGCGAGTAAAGCGTTTAACGGAGCCTGGCTTTGATCCGCATTGGGTATGAACCGCCTGTAGAAATTGATTTGTCTTACGTGCCAGGTGCAACGGTGATGCCCATGGTGATTTAGAGGGTCTGACTGTACCATCCTTCAGCATTGCATCAAACTCAACTTAAGCAATATTTAATTTATCCGGTGCCAGCCGGCGTGGTCTGCATGACACTGGCGGCCCGGGTGTGGTATGTGTATGATGAACCGTGTTGTGTGTAGGTGTGCGGTGTATGCCGTGTGGACGAATGATGTCGGGAAATTCCTGTAGTATGTGTCGGTATGTGGACTCACCAAGAGATACCTTTACCGACGAAATGACATCGGAAGACCGTGCAGGTGAAGCCGTAAACGTAGTGCTGTTATCGATCAAGCGTTGATTCTTGCAATCTACAATCAAATTAAAATAAGATAAAAAATCTACGCCTATTATCACCCTAGTAACGTCTGCTATTACAAACTCCCAAGTAAAATCACGGCGCAACCCTAGGTCAGGCGAAATACTTTTTCCACCGTAAGTGTTCATGGAAGTTCCTTTTGCCGCACACAACTTATAATCACTGTTCATGTTATGTAGCCTTCGAACTGTCGATCTGGGGAAAACACAAAGGTCGCCTGTGTCGACCAAGAACTGCATTTTTAATTTGCGATCGGTGACAAATAAGCGACTACTACTTGGGCAATCTTCGGTCGCCATTACGCATTGCCCCTCGCGTTTCCCGACTGATGATAGTCGCGGGGCTTGATACACTTCTTAGCCTGATCTCTGAATTTAAAGTGATACCAACACTGAGGGTGGCGATGATGACTGGATTCGGATCGCGTACTTGATCCACCGGAGCGATGACCATTGCGACTTTTTGCACAACCGTGCGGTCGTGACAACCTGTCGACCTTCGCCGCCAGTATCTCCACTTGCCTCGTTAGTGCAGCCATTTCGGAATCCCGTGTAGTCGAAGAACTGGGAGTTAACTGCGAAAATCCGATTGCTGTCGTTGTAAATCCTTGTGTGCCCACGACATCGTGGACTCGGTCAGCCAACAGATCCTCAATCTTAGCCTTAGTCTGCAAGGCTACGATGGCCTGCTTACTATTCGGTAGGTGATTTGTCGAAACGGTACGCAGGAAGTCTTCAGGAACGCCCGGTCCCGCCAAATCTACCATGTGCCGGTAAAACTGTGACGGCTTCCGGTTACCAAGCTGCTCGTGTATTAGAAGCTGTTTTATTTTCTTCTCCTGGGATGCGGACAACCTCTTTATTTACTCCGCCTTCAGTTTTTCGTATTTTTCGGTGAGAGGTGGGTCGTTGATAATATCGTCCACTTCACCTACGTATCGAGGATCCAAATTTCATATTATATAGGAATACTTGGTCTCGTCAGTCTTAATGTTGGCTATCACAAACTGCGCCTCCATTTGTTTGAACCATAGTGCAGATTTCTCGGGATAAAATGGAGGTATACGCACGCCCACCCGAAAGGTTTCTAACGGCTTGCTGTCGGCTTGTGCTGCCGGTAAATAAGCCCTCTCGTCAGTCATGTTCCACGCACCAGTGTAGGAATGTACATGTGTAAATTACGTAGCGAGAGTTTTAGCGCGGTGGCGAACGAAAGAACAAAGTGGTCACGTGCGTAGCTAGCACTGGACTGCCGGTCTGCGCGAGCGCAACAGGCAGCGATAGCTCCGCATCTGTATGACGTCACAGTCAGCATGTACTACTTTCACTATTCATAAAGAATCGGCCCGTCCGCCGACAACATACAAACTTATTTACTGTATATAAAAATTATATAATATATTAATGTAAGAACTAATAAAACTCCTTACTTTTTTTTAAATTATAGTTACAAGTTGAAGAATGGAACGTAGTACGAGTGACGATTAAAAATAAATGCGGGAGACTTGAAAAGTTTTGAGAGTTATTTACCAATAGATTTTTAATTGTGTTTACGCGTTTGTTTGTATTTTTACAATGGAGGACAGTGATTTTATTATAGAAAATAATCAAAAACGGTTTGATACTATTTTCTACAATGGATACCGATATAACAATATCAAAAGGCGAAACAATGATGGAAGTACTTTTTGGCGCTGTGTAAACAGAAAGGAGTGCAGTGCATCAATTAGAGTGGACCCACACCTGACTACAATTCAACATTGTTCCAAGCACAAATGCCAGCCTGATTTTATTAGATATGAAATATTGACAAAAATGAACAAATTGAAAAAAAATGTTTGCGAGGATTTGTCACCGATTAAGCCGATGTATGAGAAACATTTTAATAGGGATATCTCCGCTGCAGAACCGAGCACAACTCTTCCAACATTTAATAACAAAAAAGACAGCCTTTATAATACCAGGAAAAAGTATTTGCAAAGCGAAATATTAACTTTTAATACACTGGATCGCGTATTTGTGCCTGAAGGTTTACGCAAAAAGTTCCTTGTTACGGATATGGTACTACTGAAAGAATATTGGTGCTTATGACAAAATTAGCGAAAAAATTATACGTAAGGCACGGCAAAATTTTGGTGATGGCACGTATAAATGGGTCCCACGGTCATTTTATTAATTATTTAGTATTCACACAGACCTACATTCGGATAGAAACACAACTAACGTGATTCCCGTTTTATATGCATTACTACCGAATAAGTCACAATCTACGTATACCAGATCGATCGAAATAATAAAAAGATATGGTATCAAATTAAAAAAAAAAATTATGCGACTACGAAGTTGCCATAATGAATGCAGTGAAGGCAGTTTATCCGGAGTGTGTGGTTAGTGGGCGCTGTTTTCAATACCAGAAGGCCAAAAAGGAAAGGAAAAAAAGCAAAAGATTTAAATGTTGCAACAACAAGTGAAAAAAGGCAAATAGTACGTATGGCCAACCTTTATCTTTACAACCAGCTGCTAATATTCCAGAGAGTCGCCAAGTAATTTTGACAAAAATAGAAACAGTCCCTTCAATGCATCAGTTTGGAAATTATTAAGAGAAGCAATGGCACAGAATAAGTCCGTCCATCTTGAGTTGTGCAGGCCAGCGTCATCGAACCACTAACAGGCTAGAAGGGTATCACCACCGATTAAATGTACTGATACCAAAAAAATCCAGTCTCTTCTACTTTATACTAAAGTTGCGGCAAGAAGCCAAACACTGTGATATGAGGTTAAGGGATTCATTTTTCATGGGTTCACGAAAAAATCGCCGAAACCGTTATATTATGTTTGATAAAAACAAAATATAACGGTTTCGTAACACAATTTCTTTTTTGTAAAACAAAATGTATTACAAAATATTAAAAACTGAAATATCAGAAGTCTTTTCTAAGAAAATGATGTATATTTAACTACATATTCCCAAGTGAAATTTTGTATTATGTTTGATAATTGTTGATTTTTTGAAAAGAAACCGTATAAATATTTACATTCGCGCTACATAATGTAATACTTGACATTATAACATTAGAAATTACATCAACATTTGAAATATATGATTTGCCAACTATTACATAGCATTTTATTTACGAGATTCCTATTCAAACTACTTACTGTTCTTAGAATGGAAAATCAATCATTTATAGAATCAGTCAATTGTAAAAGTTGCAAAGGCCATATATACTAAAAGGCCACGAAATAATCATTAAAAGACTACTAAGCCTCCAAACTCCTACGCTTTCTACAGACCTGCCTACATCTCGTTCTTCTAGATTCAGCCATTCTCTCACCAAATTACCGAGACGTGACCCAAAAAGAATATTTAGAAAACATAGCTCTGGTTGTTACAAAATTTTAGTTGAAGAAGGCCGTAAACCAGCGGAAGCATCTCGCAAAACCAAAAAGACGAATATGGAGTGTCTAGGGTGCCAAAAAGCTTTTTTCTTTAACTGTTTTAATAGTTTCCCTTGAAATAAATATAACATTAGTCCGTCTTTTGTTTTATTTATCACCCAAAATTATCGCATTTTTGATAATGGGGTACTGGCAACTCAATTGCTCGGATTCAAATAATGGACTTTGCACATGCACGGCATTACAACAAACATCTACTTTAAAATACCTCGGCATCGAAATAGACAGCAATCTAACTTTTAAAAAACATATAATATCTTTAAGTGGTCGAGTCCGTAAGCTACTGGTTATTTTCAAAAAACTTCGACATGTTCTTGATCCAAAACTATTAAAAATGACATATTTTGCTTTGTGCCAATCAATTTGCACTTATGGTATTTTGGTTTGGGGAGGATCCCCAAAAACTTCACTAAGACCCATAGAAATAGCTCAAAGAGCACTGCTGAAAGTGTCTACATTCAAACCCTTCTTATACCCAACAAAATTATTGTATAATAACTGCGAAGTCTTAACTATACGTCAATTATACATCCTCAGCATTGTTATGAGACAGCATAATGAACTAACGTTTGACAATAAGGTTTTGAATAAACGAAAATCCTACAATATTTGTAAGCAACGCCATCAGTATCGTACCTCATTTGCTCAAAGATTTTATGGTTTCCTAGGCCCATTTCTGTACAATAAAGCAAATAAGCAACTTTGTATATACCCTGACAAAAAAGAAAAAGCCAAAAGAAAAGTCATTAACTGGCTTCTAGAACTATCATATGATGACACGGAAAACCTTATAAATGTTATAAAATAAAACTAAAAATAAATTAGTACCAAAACTAATTAAATATACAGAATTACGTGATCTTACTCTCATACACACACGAGCACACACACACATACACACACACATACATACACATACATGAACACGCACACACACACTCACACAATAACCTATATTAGTTTTATGTCATAGAATAAACTTTTTAGATTATCCGGAGAGAGCCTGGAGTTCTGTAGTACAGGTCTCGACCTAGTTCAGACTCCAGACTCTCACAAGGACCGATAGCAACGAAAATTGTTAACTAGATATTTTTAATTGTAAATTTCCTTGTGAGATGTGAATAAACATATATTATTATTATATTATTATTATTATTATTATTATTATTATTAATTAAAAAAGTTTGTCCGGTTTTAAAGTAATATTAATTCTTATTTTATTGTTATAGCTTATAAATTTGCGAACAACGACGTAATTAGCGCTGAGTGGTAGGATTCCCGAGGACTACTGCGTGTCTACGAGTCGTCCTGGAGGTTTTCAAGCCTGGGGCTCTACCGGCTAAGTCGCCGAACATCGATTTCTTAAATGGCGTTCAAATAAATAAAGGTAAAAAATGACTAAATCAATGGTTAAATCGGCTTCCATGACCACATGTGACGTCATAAATGGTCCGGAATCGATTTTAAATGTTGAAGCCGATTTAACGATTGATTAAGTAATTTTGTACCTTTATTTATTTGAACGCAATTTAAGCAATCGATGTTCGGCGACTTAGCCGGTAGAGCCCCAGTACGAGGGAACTGAATCTACGTGTCAGGCCATCGATACCGCGGAGAACGCCGAGATGCAATTAATGTGAGTACCTCTAAAATCTTTTAGTGAATTGCTCATCCTTTTCTTTTTAAGTTTCCTTATAATTTCCCAAGATTTTCCATCCACGAGAATCTCGGATTGATAGGTTAGGACATAGTAGTAGGCAAAATACATTCGATTTAAACAGAAACATCAATTTAAATTCGAGATTTGAATCCGATGACTTAGAAATAAGGATGTCAGCAGAATTAGTTGGTATTTTTAAAGCCCTCCGCTTGGTACCAGAGTTTGATGGCAACGTCAACGTACTTACGCGTTTTATTGGCCTATGTGAAGAGTTAATCAGTGAATTCGTTAATAAGGATACACCTGCTAGTAAATTGTGCAAATCGGCCCTTCTTAACGGCATCTTGAATAAAATAACCGGTCCTGCGGCTAGATTAATAAATACCAATGGCATTCCATCAGATTGGGCAGGCATTCGAAAAGCATTGATCAATAATTTTTCCGACCAGCGCGATGAAACAGCCCTGTATAATGACTTGGCTCTTTTATCACAAGGTAACGAGACCCCACAGGAGTTTTAGAAACGGTGTCAAAATTTATTCAGTACATTAATGACTTATGTTTCGCTTCATGAAACCGTACAGACACCGTACAGTTGACGCTAAAAGGGACCTCTATAAAAAATTTACCCTACAAGCGTATTTGCGCGGCTTAAGGGGTCCATTAGGCGCACGCATTCGTTGTATGCGCCCGAATAATATTGAAAAGGCTTTAGAGTTTGTTCACGAGGAACAAAATATTTGCAGGAACGTAATAGTGCAGTCCCAGATAGAAAATTATTATCATTGCAGCCAACGTTACCGAAACAATTGCCCGTACAGGGATTCAGTGCTCCCTTGCCCAGACCACCCCTTTTTAATGTAGGTGGACCGTCTAAGCCTCAATTTGGTCAACCAATGCTGGCTCAAGATCTTGTACAATGGCTTCCCAATTTTAACTATCAAAACCAGGCTGGACCACCACGAACGCAGAAGATGTTTCGAAGTGCACCCCCTCAGTACAACCCAAATAATGCATTTAGGTTAACTCGACGTAACCCAGTTCAACAGACTAATTTAAATAATCAACCACCCCCTTTGAGCGGTGTTAGTCACTTTGTATCGCGTAATCTGGCTCCTAATCCTGGTATAAGGGGTCATGATTGGTCGAAATCTGGCAACCCGCCACCTAACAACTATTTCAAGACTCGCGAGATGAATTTTAACGATTGTTGGGACTACGAATATGGAGGTTACGATAATTATTATTTTTGCGATACTTATGATCCCTATGATCCTTATTATTCTGCCAATCACTGTACCGATTTTAACGAAATGCCGTCTCAACAACCTGAACTCGATTTTAATGTGGCTTTAGACTCAAACGTGCAGCCTGATGATCATGCGGATTTTCAGGAGGACCGAAAGTCCGACAGACCAAAATAGAGGTTAACCTTCAAACACAACAACAACTTCCCTATCTTCAGATTCAGAATCCCCTTTAAAACTTTTGATAGACACAGGTGCTAATCAATCATTTATTAGTCCTGAAGCCGTACATAAACACTTAAGTAACATAAGCTTAGATTATAATCCTTTCGAGGTGTGCAACATGCACGCAGTAACACGTAGCGATGTTTCCATAACTCTACGTTGCTTTCAGGAGTTGAATGATAATAATTCCGTCACACTTTTTGTTTATAAATTTCAGGATTACTTTGACGGCCTAATAGGGTCTGATTTATTAGATAAATGGGAAGCAACTATTGATTTTGAAATCAAGTCTCTAATTACAAAGAATGCATCGAACCCGATACAAGTATATGACTCCCGTAACGCTAATCTGTACGAAGAAATCATTCCAGCTCGGTCTTCAAAATTAGTTAAATTGCCAGTTAACATTCAAGATGGTGAGGCTATTATTTCAGAACAAGTTATATCGAATTGCCACATAAGTGAGTGTCTCACTACGATTAAAAATAATAAAGGCATTTCAGAAATACATAACCCTAGCCATTGTAACGTTGCATATATATTCAACGCTCCTTAGTTCATTTTATTATTAATTCTCCGCCGCTTAAACCGGTTCGGTAGCCGTGAGCCGCCGGGCGGTCGCTAAGTTATCGGTGGGTGTTCAGTTCGAGATCGCACTCAATGTGTTAGCACGCATGCACAGTATTAATAAGAAACGTTTATTTTTCTTTTACTGTGTGTCGTCTATCGTGCTAAAACAATTGAGAGCTTCTCAAATATAGTTATTACGTAAATGGTACAATCAGTGAGTAGCAAATATCATGTCTTTCCATTCTGCTTCAATTATTGTGTCTAATGCCTACAATCTAAATTTATATTATGTGCGGTGCTGCACACCAATAATTTTATAACATTTTTATAACAAACTTAATTTGTTAACTCCGATTCTGACTGTGACAATTGCACAAACTCGCCTTAAGCGCAATTAGTACTCCCGCTTCCCCATCACCATTATGCGGTCACAGTCAGGAGAGGCTGAGGTCAAATGAATATTTTTATTTAGTGGACTTCAATTCCCAGGGTCCAAAGTTCGGCCTACGAGGGTCCAAAGTACGGTCGTTAACCGTACCGCAACATCGGACTTACCGGTACCTGGTTGGTGGTCAGGGACACCGCCACACTACAGACCAGCCTTATCCCAGTGAGTCATCCTCCGGCCTGATAACCTCCCGGATCTACGCGTCATCTCCTTCATCGACGAAGCCAAGAGAGTACTTGGCGCGCCTACCTCCATAGGGCATAATAATTGACGGGCTTATAACCCATGACTTTTTTTTGTTATTTAAATAAATTTGTAAGTGGTGAGCGTGAATCGTTTAATTGTTTGTTTTTTTAAACCACACCTCATACGCTTCACGATAACGACATAATTTTTTACATGGACCGGCCGGTACAAGCGCAAGTTTATAATATTGAGTGCACTCGTACTGAACAAGCACCTCAACGGGTGAAAGAAGTATTATCGCGATTGCGCACAACGCACTTAAATGAGGAGGAACGTGTTAATTTAGAGTTATTATGTTCGCGATATGCGGATGTATTTTACTTGGAAGTAGAAAACCTTACATTCACTAATAAGATAAAACACTCTATTAGGACTAGTGATGAAATCCCAATATACACAAAGAGCTATCGTTATCCTTTCGTTCATAGGCAAGAGGTAGAGGATCAAATTAATAAGATGCTCGAACAAGGCATCATTCAACCATCAAAGTCCGCTTGGAGTTCACCGATATGGGTGGTCCCCAGAAAGGCAGATGCTTCGGGCAAAATAAAATGGAGATTAGTAGTAGATTTCCGGAAGTTAAATGATAAAACCCTAGACGATAAAAAACCGATACCAAATATTTCCGATATTTTAGATAAGTTGGGTAACTGTCAGTATTTCACGACTTTAGATCTAGCAAGTGGTTTCTACAAAGTACAAATGAACCCTGCGGATATCCGGAAAACCGATATTTACAGTAGAACACCGACATTTTGAATTTTTAAGGATGCCAATGGTTTTAAAAAATAGCCCATCTACCTTTCAACGGGTGATGGACAATGTTTTAAAAGATTTGCAGAATAGCATATGCCTAGTTTATCTTGATGACGTCATCGTTTTTTCTACCTCTTTGCAAGAACATATGGTGTACCTTGAAAAAGTGTTTACCGGACTACGAGAATCCAACTTCAAAATCCAAATGAATAAATCGCAGTTCCTTAAACTAGACACCGCATATCTTGGGCATATTATTAACAATGACGGCATCAAGCCGAATCCGGATAAAATTTCGGCCATCAAGAATTATCCTCTTCCGAAAACCTCTACCGAAATTAAAAGATTCTTAGGACTTTTAGGGTATTATAGGAAGTTTATTCCAGATTTTGCCAGAGTAACAAAACCTATGACAGTGTTTTAAGAAAGGTTCTAAAATCACTTTAGATCAGAATTACATTCAATGCTTTGAAATATGCAAAACCCTACTTATGAATGATCCTATTTTACAATACCCAGATTTTTCAAAACCTTTTGTACTTAGTACTGACGCCTCAAATTTAGCAATTGGACGGGTACTGTCTCAGGGTACCATTGGGCTAACCCAATGGTACCCTGAGACAGTACCCGTAATGTCAAAAAGGTCAAAAGTCAAAGTAACTTTATTCCGTAAAAATTGTACATTTATGGAATCGTCAGTTCGTCATGTTTTTTTTACCCTACCGTGCAGTGCATGACGTGGCAGCTACTGAGAAACACTGCCAGAAAACTCAGTAGGAATCCTTTTTTTTTAAATATACTTAAGATTAATTACAATCATGTGTGTTGACTCAGAACAACTCCATACCAAGCACTTTTATCACTTAAATAATCAGAAATTGTGTAATATGCCCTGCTACACAATTTGGCTTTAATAATTCTTTTAAACTTATTCGTAGACAATTCTCTAATATCATTGGGAAGTTTGTTATAAAATCTGATACATTGCCCCATAAAAGAGCTACTTATTTTGTGGAGACGGGTAGTATGCAGTATGAGATTATTCTTATATCTAGTATTTATATTATGTGTATCGCTCCTTTTACAGAAGGAATCGATATTTTTATGCACATATAGTAAGTTTTCATATATATACTGAGATGGTACAGTTAGAATGTTGACCTCTTTGATTTTTTCTCTTAGAGACACTCTCGGGCCAAGATTATAGATAGCTCTTACAGTTCTTTTTTGCAATATAAATATGGTGTTAATGTCAGCAGAGCTACCCCAGAGAAGAATTCCATAGGACATTACACTATGAAAATAACTGAAATAAACCATTCTAGCTGTGTCAACATCAGTCAGCCGTCTAATAGTTTTCACTGCATATGCTGCAGAACTTAATTTGCCGGACAGTTTTTCTATTTGTGGGCTCCATTGTAGCTTTGAGTCAATAGTGATACCCAAAAACACAGTTGATTCAACAGGGTCCAACCTAGCTCCATTAAGTTGTACATTGGTTGTCGCCTGTTTGACATTCGGTGTAGTGAATTTTATGACTTTAGTTTTCTTATCATTAAGCACAAGATTATTGGTATTAAACCAATGAACAACTTTAGAGATTGCATCATTAACATCGTCAAAATTGCTTAATTGTCGGTTTATTTTGAACGTCAGGGAAGTATCATCTGCAAACAACACAATCTCATGCTTATCCCTTACGTAGTAAGGTAAGTCATTTATATAAATTAAAAACAAAAATGGGCCCAGAATTGACCCCTGTGGGACGCCCATTACCACTGGAGATCCCGGATATATTTTACCGTTTATTTCGACCTTCTGAATTCTATTGCCCAAGTAAGAAGTCAGAAGTTCGAGAGCCTTGTTCCTAATACCGTAGTGGTGTAATTTTCTGACCAGAGTATCATGATGAACGCAATCGAACGCTTTGGACAAATCGCAAAAGATACCTAATGCATCTTGCGAGTCTTCCCACGCCGCGAATATATCCGATATGACAATGCCATTATGTTATTGCAGGAAAATGAAAATAAGATAGCCACACAAATCAATAACCGTATAAGCTTAAATAAAAATGGGATGTCACAAAATTCAATCATTTTAAAGGACCTAATACTAAATCAAGGCAAAATTCAGAAAGTTGTAGATGAAATCTTGGCCAAAGACATAGAAACTGATTTCATATAGTACACCCATTTAACCCAATTTATATTAACTTTAGCAGATAACGTAGAAATTCTTAGGTTAGAAAACTTACTAGCTTTTATTCGTGCTAAAAGCACACATTTTCTTATGTTTAGATTAGATATGTTTCATTATATGATAGAACAGTTAAATGCTCTCTATGGCAGAGATCAAATACTGAGTCTTAGTTTTAGAGAATATTTTGATATAGTTAAATTAGGATATTATTATAAAGGTGACAGTTTAGTAATCACATTTAAATTTCCAGTTATTCACCCTTCCACTTATATTCTCTATAAGTTATCTATAGTCCCTAACAAGGATTATAAGATACTCATCCCTTCACATCCCTTCCTGGCAATTCATGACAAGGATTTTATGTACATAGAGGCTGAATGCCCGAAGTCTGGCCCATATTATCTCTGCGAGGACAACATCAATTACCACTATAATAATCAAGATGACTGCATCTACCAACTGATCACCACTCAACAAATCGACGCAATATACGTCGTACATTCGCAACGGCCAAATTGACAACAGAAGCTGTAGAAACCCTCGACGATCGGCACTATGCGGTAAATTTCCCAGTTTCCACCAAGATTCATCTGACCTGCACGCAAGATCAGTACAGCACAATATAGGGAAGCTATCTAATCACTATTCCCAAAGGCTGCACTCTACGTAGCCCGAAATTAACTCTAATAAATCATGATGACAGAATAAAAGGACAGGTAGTCAAGATAATAACCTTCCCGCATTATAAGGAGACTATTCAGAGCCCAGAGAAAAAAAGGTTGACATTGAATTCTATCGATCTTCATCGCCTGCAAGTAAGCGCTAGTGAACTGTCAATAGAACCGCCGTTGTCTCTGAATAAGGTTGAATTGTACAAAGTATATTATACTATTACTCCACTATACCTACTGCTATTTGGTCCATGTGCACTTGGTATTGCGCACACAGTAAGAAGATATTGGAATCAACGTCCACAAGTTACTATTCCCAACAGAAATAATCAGGTAGAACAGGATAATAACTATGCCGAGATCCAGATTCATCCCGCCACCACACAAGCTACATTCTCAGCGCTACTTGTGAACTAGTCCACTAGTAGTGCTGATCTACGGGAGGGAGAGGTCAAGTACCAGATTTACTTGGAATGTGCAGATTAAGGAAAATAATTGTAACACAATGTAAATGTTGCATCACCCCAGCGACCACCGTGGAAACGCTGACAAGACCCAACGTGACCCGCGCGGCGCATCGGGCGGCGGCATCGTCTTCCAGTTATTGCTCATTCTTATTTCTTACATTGAACGATTGTCACTAATTTAGAATTAATATAACTTTGTAATTTTTAAATATTAAAACCTGTTGCAATAATATCAGTTTTTTTTTGCAACCCGTCTGCCGGACTGACGTAATTCGTTGGAAAATATTGCGTCTTTATTCAATACTGAATCTTCAGAAATTAAACGAAATTTCAAAATATAAGTAGCCATTTCTTTCGGGAACACCTGAAATATGAAGAATAAAAAAAAAGTGGATCAGGAAGGGATGATATTCAACCACCAAAGTGGTTTGCTTAAAGAGCATTATCATGCCTCAAAGACAAGAATAAACCTGTGTCCACTAAAAATAGTGAAGATACTTCGGTAAGTACCTAAAGATACATTAGTGTTTATTGAATTGGTCACAAGTTGTCAACCTATCGCCCAAGAGCTTCAAATACATTTATACAAATAAATTTAAAAACTAATATCTTTAAATAGCTATATTAATAATTCCGGGAAGGGTTTCGGTAGATAGTTACTTACGGTTTTGTTTGGTGCTAGTGATATAACCGAGTGATTTTAAAATGTCACAAGTAGTGCATGCATCACATAACTTATTATCGTTTTTTTTTCAGATTGTTCTTGATGACAGCGCGAACTCACGGCAAAATGGAAACAAAACTACCCGAAAGAGGAATGCTGAACCAGAACCAGAAATAACAGAAGCTTTACAATTGTTGCGAGATATTACATCTAAGAAACGCGATGACGTTGATGTGTTTGCTGAGTTTATAGCTTGCAAATTGAGGAAAATGGATGACTATACCAAGTCCTCAGTTCAAATCAAATCCAAAACCTAATTTTTGAAGCTGATATGAATATGTTTTCGGATACTCGACGTGAATTTAATACTTCTTCAAATTTTCGTTCAGGTTATTTTACTAAGCAATCAGTAACATCAACGCCGTCAACGTCGCAATCTTATTCAACGCGAGTACACGAGTACATTGTGCAAGATGGAACTGAATTAAAGCGACAACTTCATACTCACGTTACTTCACAAAATGTTACCAGCAAAATTTTTTTGAAGTTATACTTCTTTTGGCGCGATGGAGAAAAATGATGAGAGTGAATTTTTACGATGCGCGCGCACACCGACACCAAAAAATTTTACAGCATGAAGTTAGTTTTAGGTGGTATGACAGTGAATTTTTACGATGCGCGCGCATCGTAAAAATAACAGCATGACGAAAGTTCTAGGTGGTATGAAAATTGATAACTATGTTCAAGTTGTATATTAAAAAGTATAACTTCTAACGCGTGTACATAAGTACACACAAGTTTTTTTTTTTGTTGTTTCTTGCTTATTTCTTACTTATTTTTTTTTAATAAAAGCCTTTTTATTGGATACACACACAGGTGGATTGGTTTTATTACAAACTAGGCATCTACTTATCTCACCGTAAGATAGTAAATAATAACGTTAGATTATAACTGTCGAAAGATTGTGAACTGAACAATTCGCTTACAATTTAACGCATTATAGATAGATTACAATCTGACGAATAATAATACGTTAAAATGTAAGCAGTATGTCACGGTTCACAATCTTTCGACCGTTTAAATCTCGCGAGATAGATTATAATCTAACGTTATTTATAATTTTGTTACGCAAACATAGCCAGAGCAAAGTGCAAGTATGCACTCGCTTCAATAACACAAGCGCTGTTGCCTAACTGCTGACACCACGTAACGTGCCGAAGACGACACCGGCATCGTGGTTCCCAGCATTATGTGAGAACGACTCACTTCTTGGTCGATCGCCGACATAGCTAGGTTATTGTTAGTCATAAGTACTTTTACATCGTAACTTTTATTTACTTTATATTAAATTTAATTTAAACATAATTGGTTTTTTTTGGAACCCCTGTGGCCAGGGTTCGTAAGTATTTTACGCTGACATATAAATTCAAAATATAAACACACTTCTCACATTATATTCGGTGCTGCCAAGGAAGTTGACCCTGTTCAGATACAAAGTAATTGTGAAGCTCATTTCTAATAAACGCTGGCTCAAAATTAGCCGTATTCTACATACTATTTAATTGTATAGGTACTTCCACTGTGAAATTCCTGTTACCTCGCCTTATAAAATTATGCAAACACCACAAGTTTTGCTTTCTGAGGTTGTAAATTCATACTTGTATTTAGAATTCTGAATGTTTGTGCTAAAATGCCAAATGCATCTTCTACAACCATGCGTCTTTGACTTATCCTGTAATTGAAAATTCTCTCCGATAACCCCTTCGCATGATTTCCTGAAAATGGTTTCATGATGTTGGGTGAGATGGCCATACGTCATCACCGATGAAATAAAAAGGCACTAGCGTATTTCTTCCTTCTAATGTTTTTGCTTGTGGTAAGTGTGCAGATTCATCTTGTATCATTTGAAACAAACTAGTGTTACGTAGAACTCCACCGTCAGATATGCGCCCTTGGCAACCGATATCTACGTATAAAAAGTTACAATTTGCATCAACCGCGGCAAGCAAAACAAAACTAAAATATGACTTGTAATTGTAATATTCTGATCCACTATTTCTTGGACATATTACACGAACGTGTTTTCCATCAATGGCACCTAAACAATTAGGTACATTCCATTTTACCATAAAAGTTCGGGATACTGGGGGCCTACTCTCTTTCTCCAAATTTCGTTCGTTCGTTACGAATTTCTTGTGTTCGAACGAACATAGTTTGACATTTAGATTCTCTAAACCTACTCCAATTCATGACGTTCCAAACGAACATTTGATTTTGACACACCAAACTTCGTAATTTAAACTTCAAAATTGACGAAAACAAAACAGACTGCTACCTTTTGATTTTCGTTTATGTGGATTTTGCTTCAAAGTAATTGAAATGTCTGCAAGAATACTTATAATTGAGCCTGCTTCATGTGAAGAATGTTTAGAGCGTAGAAGAAAACGGTGCCGCCTAAGAAATCATTTAAATGTGAATAGAATTGCCGACCTAGAGAAAAGTGCCTTTTGATTTTGTTTTGTATGGGTTTTGCATTCAGTTTAATTGAAATAGGTGCAATAATGCTTTCAAATGAGGCTGATTTAGGTGAAGAACGTGTAGAGCGTAGAAGAAATCCGTGCCGCCTGCGAAATTAATTAAATGTGAATCAAATTCCCGAAAATAGTGAAAACACGAAATGTAACAATTACATTTACAGAACCAAGATGCCAGAGACACACGGGACAGACTCCAAAGCATTGTGGATGAATTTGACCAATGTAGGAGTGAGTTTTAATGTAGTTTGATAAATAAAAATATTGATACATTTATACAGAAAAGTATTTTGTATTCATAATTTAAATACTCTAAATAAGCATAATCTTGTTGCACATGCTACTGATCTCCACAAAATCAGTAACTCTTCTATGGGGCAGTGTTTAAAATTGTGTAGCAAGGTATGTTAATGATAAAACTGCTTTCCCAAGCAATTCCCATGAGTAGATTTAATTCAACACTTTTAGATGATAATTTTGTAGTAAATTGGAAGTTATTATTTTAACCATGTTAAGGCTTTGAAGCTCTCTTTTGATTTTAAAAAAGGATTCTTACTGTGTTTTTTAGGTAGGGAATAAAATTGTAATGATTCAAAAACCATTGCAATTTTTACTGAATAAATATTATGACTATGCCTTGTGCCTTTTTTTAAATTAATTAATTAATTTATTATTGTCACAGCGGACGTTGTGGGTTGATTGCCACGCAGGACAGATATTTGTGTGCATAGATCAATGAGGCCACCATTTGCTATAAATATACTTTCACTTTGTTTTAGGACATCCATCACCAACTATATGTCGGAGATAGTTAAAAATTAAATTCGCCAACCAAGTTAGACATTTAGTTGGTACTGTACAAAACATTGTTGAGAGTATATTTTGATATTGTAATTAGATTATAGTTGTTAAAAAAACAACTGTTATAACTTCACGATAATTCCTGTTAGATTACTTGATGAATTGTAATAGTTACACTATTTGGATTTAGATCCTTTTTGTAAATTGTATCGACTAAACGCGAGACGTATTTCCGTACGCCATTGAACAGAGCTGTTTGGAGGGAGTGGGAGGCGTGGCCTACCCCTATATAAGAGCTCGCACTGGCTTGTACAGGCACAAAAAAAGAGTCTCGTTTTGACAGTCGACGCGCACGGACACGTTCTTGCGCTCCTGCCTCTACCCGACTATTTCCGACCATACGTGCTCGTGTACGTTCGTCAGTCGAGATAAATCGATCGTTAGATTGGTTGAATCTCGGCAAACCTTCACACTATTAATACGCTACCCCAATATAGTGTGTGTTTCTTAGTACTTCTTGCCCCTTCAGGGAAAATCCACTTTTCTAGTGGTACTTGGTGGAAACGTAACCGTGCCAACTAAGCCAAGTTAGTGTAGCCCCAAGCACTAGGCCTTGCTCCTTCAGAGCAACGCCAGTTAATTGGAAGCGGTTTGGAATCATTGGCCTTGGGGGCTACCCTAGTCAACTCCAAATCGGAATCCCACCTCCTTACCCTACCTCCCCATTCTCTTTTGTTGTTTGGGTGCTGACGGCTTCGGCCCATATCACCCTCTGCATTAGAGCTGCTAGGAACCCTTTCGCACAATAAGACTGGCGAAAGGGATACAAGCTTAGGGCTCACCTCAGGTACACATACCTCCTCGTCTAACCCGGCGAGGAGGGTGATACACACACCAACACACCCTCGGGCCCGTCCAACCCGAGGCGATAGGTGTTAGGGACATTCAACTGTTAGAGCGACTGCCGAGAAGTTTCTTGTTGGTTCTTCTTCTCGGAACGCTCCGGGAGCGAACCAACGTAAAATTTCGGTAGCTGTTAGGCTTTTAAAACCATCACAAGATGGCCGCCCCCGTACCCGCCTCTGTGGCTGACGTAACTAAAGACCCCCGCTTTATTGAGGCGGTCTTTAAATACCTCAAGTCCGACCCAGTTGCCTGGACTTACCTGATGGAGACCGTTAAGGTCCGCATCATGTTAGAGGAACCTCTATCCCTCCCTTGCTCCGGCGCAACAGCGCAGGAACAACTTAGTCTCTCCGTCCCCTCCTCTTCTGCCCCGTTCACCCAGACGGACAGGCAGTCACCACTCCCCCGCAACCGCACCCCCTCTCCACCTCAGCCTCTAGCCATAGAGGAAGAGATGGACGTCGTACAGTTAGACAGCGATGACGATGCCCACAACGAGTGGACAACTGTCAAGCGCGGGAAAGCTGACAAGCGGACCCGCGCCGACAAGTCGTCATCGTCTTCGTCTGGCAGCTCTTCGGGCTCTGATTCTGAGGCTTCAACTCAGGAGAAGAGCAAGAAGAGCGCCAGGACGAAGAAGTTGCGCACGGAGAGACCCTCCGTCACAAACTCTGTCCCCTCTTCCCCCACTACTAGCGCCCCCGCCTCTCAGGCAAAGGCCAAACCCTCTGGCTTCACGGCCAAGATCACCAAGCCCCCTCCTATCATGCTACTCAGCATCGATAAGTGGGAAGACCTGTCTACCGCGTTAAAGTCAAAAGGAGTAGTCGCACTTAGCACTACATACATCCTTAAAGAGCAGATGTATAAAATACAACTGCAGACCCCCACCGAGTACAGGACAACGACGGCCCTCTTCGATGCACGTAAGGTAGACTACTACACTTACGGCACCGCAGAGGACAAAACACTCCGCGTGGTTATCCGCCGAGTCTGCCGTCACCTTCCTATCGACTTCATCAAGGAGGACCTTATCACCCAGCGGTACCCCGTGAGAGAGGTGCATCGGATGCGCCGATCAAACGGTGGCGAGCCCTTCGAAATGGTGCTGGTCCACCTTGATCACTCGAAAGAAGGACAGAAGATCCTTACTGTCCTTAAAACAGTTTGCGGCGTCGGCGGCATACACGTCGAACCGCCGCGGCGACGGACCGTACAGGGGCAGTGCCACAACTGCCAACTGTACGGGCACTCGTCAAAGAACTGTCACGTCGCCCCGAGGTGTGTTAAATGCCTGACCCCAGGTCATCACACCTCCGAATGCCCCAGACCTAAGGATCGTTGCGAATGCTCCGAGCCACCTGGTTGTGTCAACTGCCAGTCCTTGGGACACCCCGCGAACTATCGCGGCTGTCCCAAGGCACCGGCGAGGAGACCCGCCAGGAGGCCTCGCAGTAAGCGCAACGCTCGTTAGCCTCAGGCGCAGACTAGCTCCGCCAAGCCCCAAGCAAGCCCTCCCCCGCTAATATCCTTGGATGTCCAAAAGACATCCCTGCGACCAGCAAGACCACACTGGCCTCTGCCAGATTACGTCCCCTCGACCGCACCCAAGGCTGCGGGTGAGGCGGTCGCCCCTAAGGCTGTGCCAGTCCCAGCTAAAGAGGCGTCCCCCAAACCCTCAACCAGCGCGTCCCCTCCCGCCCCAGTCCAATCGGGCTGGGCTTACAACCCGCTGACTAAGAAGTCACAGGTTCCAAAGGCCCCGGCCAAAGGTGCCCAGACTCCAAAGTCATCAGCCCCAGCGCCCAAAACCCGGGCGCCCCAAGCGAATAGCAAAGGGCGCGCCTCAGGTTTTGCCGAGCGCATCATGACTCAGGGCTGGGAGTTGCTCGATCAGTTTGAGGACCTCACCCAGAGGGCCGAAGCTGATCCGACCAACATCCAGTTGGCCATCGACGCGGCACGCGTATACCGCCGCTTTATTAAATCAATACAACCGTAATGGCTGTACACCCACTAATGACTCCCCAATTCACTTGCAGGCTAAAACCCAGATCTCTAAAGATCGGGTTTTACAATGCAGACGGATTAGCGAGACAACGCGATGAAGTCGCAGAATTCCTCTGCGATCATCAACTTGATCTCTTCCTCGTTCAAGAGACATTCCTCAAACCGAGCAAACGGAGGAGTCCTACAGTTGCCAACTATCGTATAGTTCGCAACGATAGGACCCACTCCGTCAAAGGGGGCACGCTGAATTACTTTAAGAAATCACTGCATTGCGTACCTTTGGACCCCCCGTGCTGAAGAACATTGAGGTCTCTGTCTGTCGAATAGGTATGACAGGCCATCAGCCAATCACGATAGTCTCGGCCTACCTCCCCCCAGACAAGGAGATGCTACTTAGCGATCTCCAAGCACTGTATGACTTAGATGGCTCTGTCATAGTGGCAGGCGATTTAAACTCCAAGCATGAGCAATGGAGCTGCCGTACGAGCAACTCGAACGGCCGCGCACTTGCTAATCACTTGGCAATCATACCGTTCGATCCTATAGTCCCTCTCGAACCGACCCACTTCCCCAGAATTGACAGTCACCAACCCGACATACTCGATATAGCGCTCCTTAAGAATACAAACCTACGTTTGGCTTCTGTAGAAGTGCTACACGAGTTAGACTCTGACCATAGACCGGTCGTCCTTAGCCTTGCCTCCCGCACTAGCCACTCTGGCGCGGATAGCAACCTCCCACCCAGATATGTAACCGACTGGCAGAAACTTGAGGGTAAACTCAAGTCAGCCACGTCGGAGCACTTAGATTCGATACCGTCCCTCATAGAGACCCCCGAGCAAACGCTCGCAGCTATCGGCTCTTTCACGACTCACGTCCAAATCCAAGTGAACGAATGTTCCCGGGAGGTCCCAGCGGCTGACGCGTTCAGACGGTGGAAGCTCCCGGAGGATTTGCGTGAGTTAGTGACTGAGAAGAACGCGGCCATCAGAGCCTTCGACTCCTATAACACCTTGGAAAACCGCACTCGAATGCGTGAACTACAGCGTACTGTACGTGAACGCATGACCGAGAGGCGGGATTCCGGGTGGGATAGGACGTTACCCGAGATTCATCCCTCGCGGAAGGCCTTTTGGAATCTCTGCAAGCGACTCAAGACCGACTGGACCATCCCCCCGCTGACGCGTCCGAATCAACGCCCCGCGTTCGATGACGACGAAAAAGCCGAATGCATGACCGACAATCTGGAGTCCCAATGTTCTCCCAGCAACCTACCAGTAGACCCGGAGCACCTCAATGAGGTTGACTCTGAGGTAGAACGTTCGGCTCGCCATCCCTCTCCCTCCGACCCCAACTGCCCCCTCCCGGGAGGATGCAGACGTCGACGACGACGACGATCCCCTGAGGCCAGTGACCATCGAAGAGGTTAAAACTCTGATCATGAAACTCCACCCTCGTAAAGCCCCCGGTTATGACGGACTCACCAATCGCGTTTTCAAGCAACTCCCATTGCTTCTACTTAGCCTGATGGTCGCGATTTTCAACGCGGCCTTTTCCAACAACATCTTTCCACACCAGTGGAAACAGGCGAACGTGATTGGTATCCCGAAGCCGTTTAAATCCAAATCCGATCCGGCGAATTACCGCCCCATTAGCCTTCTCTGCGCCATGGGGAAACTCTACGAGCGCATCATCCACGCCCGTTTGTCGTCGTACATTCACGCAAACGATATTCTCCCAGACGAGCAGTTTGGCTTTCGAGCCAGACACTCCAGTGTCCATCAGGTGCATCGCATCGTTGAACACATCCTGGTAAAAGCCGCCCGAACCCGTAGTCATACTGGAGCAATCTTCTTCGACGTGGCCAAAGCGTTCGACAAGGTCTGGCACAACGGCTTATTATATAAGCTGATTAAACTCAAAGTGCCTGACCGTCTCGTGCACATCCTACGAGACTTCCTTACGGACCGAACGTTTCGCTACCGCGTCGAGGGAAATTACTCCTCCCTCCGACCGATACGTGCAGGAGTTCCCCAAGGCTCAGTCCTTGCCCCGCTCCTGTTCTCGCTGTACACCAGCGACATCCCCAGACCCAAGAAGGCTCATCTAGCCCTCTTCGCTGACGACACAGCTCTCTACTACTCCAGTAGGGACCCGTCAGCCATTCACCGAGAACTCCAATCCTCAGCCGATGCCCTCGGCAAATGGTTCAGGAAATGGAGGATCGAAGACAAACCGACCAAGAGCGCAGCCGTGCTCTTCTCTAGGGTAAACCCCGCGCCCACCACAGATCCCGTCCGAATGTTTGGTAAACCGATCCCCTGGGAGAGGAAAACCAAATACTTGGGAGTGATCCTCGATCAGAAGTTAAACTTCAAGGATCATCTGAGATACGCTCGTAACCGTGCCTCATTTGCCCTTTATCGATTACACAGCCTCCTGAATGCACGCAGTAAAATGTCCCTTGAAAACAAGGTGAGAATTTACAAGACGTGCATTCGACCCATGATGACCTATGCGAGCCCGGTCTTCGCGCACGCTAAGGAACATCTCATCCACCTCCTCCAGGTAGTCCAGAACAAGTTTATGCGACGAGCCGTGGGCGCACCATGGTTCGTCCGTAACAAAAGCCTCCATGCCGATCTCCAATTGCCTACCATCAGGCATTGGATGAAGCAAACGTCCAAAAGGTATTTTGACTCTGCCACTCACCATCCAAGTAAATTGGTGGTACAGGCGGTCAATTACACTCCCCTCCGACTCACAATTAAGCACCGTCGTCCGAAGCACGTCCTGGACGAACCGGACGACGAGACCACCGTTTACCTTGACCACATCAAATCGATTAGAGACTCTCGCAACACTGCACAACCGATATTTCGTACTCGCCGGACGCGAGTACGACCGCGAACGCGTTGCGACCACCAGCGTCCCCCATGACCCTTAGTTTGCATTCGATCCGATGAATGCCCGCTCCGGACCTAAACCGGTAGCGAGGCCCGCGTCGCACATTAACGTAGAGCGACAGTTGCACAAAATCCCCTAAAACCACGATATCTTGCCCTCTCCACGTCAGTATCCGCCCAGAGCCGAGGTTCGAGCCCCACAGGGGGCGCCCTCCGGCGCGGCAGCTTGTAGTTTTGAATTTTACTAGGCGGTTAGAGCCCACGCTCACCCCTACTGTCCGGTGAAGCAGTAAAATCCGAGAGGCTAACTGCACGCGTCACATGAAAAAAAAAAAAAACATAAAATAAAATTGTACAGGCTGTCTATCTTCGGATTAGACTCGATAAAGAGCTCTGCTCCCAACATAACTGTTGGTCTACTTGGTACAGTCTTGCACTGTATATTGCATACGCGGAATTGCTGACGCGATACCCGATGCTATAGCTATATTGCCTAGACAATACGCTATTCGGGTGATTGTATTGCCACTATACGAACGTAGAATTAAGATTCTGTTCGCCTCCATTTTACTTTCTTTATTTTTATTGCAATTATTGTAATATTGTAATTAGTGTGTAAATTAATCGACCTTGTTAGTTAATTGTGGCTACTTAATCCCAGCTACATGGGAGCTCCAAACCCTGACATACCGCTTTTGGCCCCCGGATCCTACATATATAAATTTACTTGAAAGTATATAAGTATAAATTGTAGTGAAATAAAAAACTGCTTTTTTATATTTGTTTTATTTACATACTTAACCTAGAAGTAATAGTTTAGAACATTCAACAGTTACTTTAATGTAATGTATTCTTCCATTGCCCACCAAGCTAGTGGTTGGGCATAGTAGTGCAATTGTTTATAACAATTGTGATTCATTTATTTAAACGAATGAGACATTTTAAATTAAATATAACTGTTCGATTAATGGGCAAAGACTATATATATATACTATCTTATTGCAAAATTAAGTTGTGAAACGGTTAATTAGACAGTTAATTATGTGGAGTATGCAGATATAAATTTAATTGATCAAAGTATTTTCTCATTAGTCCAGCTCTCAACAGGACACCCCTAATGCCTGCAGGCTGTGTTCCTGACTATTTCTTTCTCTACATGCATCTCTTCCAATTGTAACAATCTGCTACTGAAGCCAGCTGCTAATTGTCTCCTCCTGGATTTTGTAGCTGCAACAAAAACAATATTACAATTTAAAATAGGTACATTCCATAAAAATAGGACCTTTCAAAGGATTCACTACATCATTATATCTAAATAAATATTGCCTCCCCCCCTACAATGTGGGACTAAGACCATCAGTAAGTAGGCAAAATGTGGAAGTTGTAATATATCTCTACCATCTCTTTGGGGACACAGATATGCCACTATATATAAAATAATTCAATTCGTAATAACTTTTTTATATAATGCACTACTTAGTTATGTTTATTGGATGCTAAAGTAAAATTTTCATTACTAACCATACATTGGAAAGCTATTTCATACCAATATACTAACAAAAAAAGTACCTTTATGTTTTGTCATGTACATTTTTTTTACAATATTAAATACTGAAAATACCTCAAAGAAATGCTTACAACTTGTGAAAGTCAGGGTTTCTTGTGACACTGATGGTTAACTTGCAGTTTCTAAGAGTAGTGTGTGCTGACTATAGTCCACTCTGTGTTCTACATACTCCAAAACTTATTCGGGCAATTGCGGCTGTTTAAAGTTCGGTGGTTGCCTTCCAATTGCTTGACTACTGACATTTCAAACTGAAAAGATGTTACGAATGCTTATTATTACGAATAGGCCGTACTTTTAGTATAAAAATAAATATTTATGTGTATTTAAAATATTTACTTACGAATTGTATTAATCGAAACCACAACAGCTTTTGGTCATTTGTGGAGAACATACAGTAGGTAGGTACTCCTTGTAACTTTGCGGTTGCGAAAAATTTAAAAAGCACCTGAAAACGTAATTATTAACACAAGACTAATAATTTAACAAAGAATCCAAACAAAAATCCTTTAATCAAGATTTGACCAAAGAGAATGTAACAAACTATGATGCTATGGCGTTTGATGACATTCCGTGAATATACGGATATTTTTTAATGTCGCATATTCTACCGATCGTTTATATGAAATAGTACTCTTCACATTAGCCGGTTTATACCGTCAATTTAAGGGTTATTTATATAATCCCGGTTGATATCGTTGGAAATATATTTTAAACCTATGTATTTATAATTTCTGCATTAATATAACGATAAATGCTTAAAAAACTACAAGATTATTTTAAAATTAAAATACAAAGCCAATTCATTTAATTATTAAAAAAAAGTCCAAACAGTAGTTTACCAAAATGAGAAACTAAAATCCCCACACTATATAGTTCAACACAATCGTTCACGTAAAATAGTCTATAGAAGCGAACTACAAGTGTGTATCCGAAAATGAAATAGAGTAGGTCAACTTCAACTCTTAATTGTGGCACTTGTGGGATAACCACCACAATTTCGCCAATGTCGAGTTATGATAGGCCAACAAACGAAGGAAATCAACAATCAGTAAAAAGGCCAAGTACTATTTTGTGTTTAAGTAGATGGGTAGAGGCACGTTGGAATCTACAACAAACAAAATAGACACACACATTTATCAACCACCAACATAAATAAGGAAATAAAATTCTAAATGTACTTAGATAGATAATTAAAGTTTAATTTTATTAATTCTTATATATTTACATAGTATATATATAAAAGGAGTATATACTAGGGACAGAAGGTATTTGAAGGAGATTGGACGAGGGATATGGGACGGAATCATATCATATAACGAGAACTTCTGATTTTTGCAATTAAAGAATATATGGTCAACATGTCCTTCATCCAAACCACATTCACAAAGTGAGGAGTCCCTAATCCTAAGTTTAGCCAGGAAGACAGGAGTGCAACAATGGTTTAAGCGGAGGCGACAAATAGTAGAAGTGGTGACTTTATCAAGATTTTTAAATTTGGAAAACCAGGGTTTATTAGGTATAGAAGGTTGAATGTCACCATAATATTTAACTTTAATTGATTTAGAGATTTGCCATGCCTTAGTCCATGAATTGTACAAATTTTGTTTTAAAGATGAACATATATCATGGCTATAAATTTGAGAGTGATCAAGAGAGCCTGATTCACTAGCACCCCTGGCATAGGAATCGGCTAATTCATTGCCCACTATACCTGAGTGACCAGGTATTCAAGCTAGAATCACTTGAATATCAAGATTGTGACACTGAGACAGCTCCTCTCTTATCTTAAGTATTATGGGAAACCTAGATTTTGAACGGAAAGGGTTTGAAAGGATGGCTTGTAAGCAGCTTTTGGAATCAGAGAAAATTATAGACTTCTTCAACTTATGAGACCGAATAAAACGAATAGCCTCTAGAATGGCAATAGATTCCCTTGTAAACACAGAGGTTGCAGAAGGGCATTTATAGCTCAAGATGATAGAGGTAAAAGGAATCCACACTGCAACACCAACTGGACCATCATTAGAGACTTTGGAAGCATCAGTGTAAAAAGGGAGCCAGTTTTTATATTTAGATTTGATTAGTTCAATAAATACCCTGTTTGCCTCCATGGTGTTTTTGTCAATGCCAAAGTCCAGAATAATGTTGGGTTGAAATATTAGAGACTCATAAGGAGCTGAATAGAGAGGGTTTAGAATCTGTTGAAAGAGTGGAGCAGAAAGACGGTAGAACTGTAGATGGGCACTGAGAAGACAAGGCAATCTCAAGCGGGACTGGTTTTCACGCAAATTGTAAAGGGCAGATAGCTCTTCTAATCTATGAAGAAGCGGGTGGCCTGGATTTTGGACAAGTTTAAAATAAAAACGATTAGCTAAAAGTTGTCTGCGCAGAGCAAGGGGCGGATCACCACATTCCACTTGCATAGCATTTATTGGTGATGACTTCATAGCACCCAGGATAATACGCAAACATTTAGCTTGGACCTTGTCAAGCTTTTGAAGACCTGCCTGGTTGCAAGGATCCAGAAGAAATAATCCATAGTCCATATGACTACGGATTATAGCATTATATAATAGTCTCTGAGAAGTAGGGTGAGCACCCCACCAAACTCCAGTTAGGGAACGTAAAACATTGATATTTTTCTCGCACTTTTGGACTATATAATCAGTGTGTGCAATACCAGAGAGCTTAGAGTCTAGCCATACCCCCAAAAACTTTACTTTGTCTTGCTGGGGAATAGTTTCATCCCCAACTACAATTAAAACAGGAGGAACGTGTCTCTTGTTCGTAAAAACTACAGTCCTGCTTTTGGAAGCTGATAACGATAATCCATGCTGGAGAAGCCAATCAGTTAAGTAACCAAGAGCAGAGTTCAGCCGGGTTACAGCCACATCTAGAGACTTACTGGAAATATATACTGCCAAATCATCAGCGTACTGCAAAATTTGGCAGGAAGGCTCCACTGATAGTTCTAGGTCGTAAGTGTACAGACTGTAAAGTAAGGGACTAAGGACTGAACCTTGCGGAAGACCTTTCCAGACAGTTCTAGAGGAAAGAATTGAGTTGTGACATTTTATGGAGATAGATCGCTCCATAAAAAGATTGCAAATGAAGCGTACCAACTTCACAGGGATACTCAGCTGGTGAATTAGTTTATTCCTGAGAACCGGAAGGAGGACATTATCATAAGCAGAAGAGATATCTAGAAAGACCCCAACTAGGTATTCTTTCTTTAATATGGAGAGGCGGATATCGGAGGAAAGTAAAGAAAGGCTATCCATTGTGCTCATACCTTTTCTAAAACCAAACTGTGATTTTGCCAATACATTCCCATTTTCAATAAACCACTCAAGTCTATGTTTAATCATATGTTCAGTAAGTTTAGCCAAAATGGAAGATAGTGCTATAGGTCTGTAGCTGATAGGGTCTGAAGGGATCTTACCGGGTTTAAGAATTGGGATAATAATTTGAGACTTCCAAGATATTGGCACTACACCTTCTTCAAAAAATTTATTTACTATTTCAAGATAGTATAAAAGACATTTTTCAGAGGCATTTTTAATAAATGAATATGGTATTCCATCAGCTCCAGGAGATGAGTCAATTAGACCAACAAGAGCTGACTGAAGTTCAGAGAGGAGAAAAGGACTATCCATAAAGTTTGTACTTGCTAAAGGGATTGGGGGGGATGGGAAATAGTTTTGGGACAGATGGTGGTGACATTTTATTTGAAAAGCCTTCAAGCCAAATGGAGGGGTCATTAAATGATATGTTCTCCCTGTTGAGTGATCCCCTATATCTCTTAATTTGTTTCCATACTATGGAAGAAGGAGTTTTTGGGGATACATTTTCGCAAAAGCGAAGCCATCCTTCTCTCTTCTTCTTAGTAAGGATTATAGTTGCTATGGCAGCTTTTCTTTGGTAAGTATTGAAATTACTTTGGGACATATCATCATTATATGCCTCTTCGGCATTCTTTCTATCTTTCACAACAGTAGTACAATCTGAATCCCACCATGGGGTAGAAACTCTAAACCTATAAGTCCCCATACCTTTCTTAACAGGGAACTGTTCATCTGCAGTGGATATAATTGAATCTACAAGTCTTGAGTAACTGTCCAACTTATTAATACTGTCAGGTGTAGGTAAAGACTCCAGCTTAGCATTAAGTGATGAAGAATAAGAGGCCCAGTCAACATTGGATAAACGGTATTTAAGAGTAGAAGAATAATTATAGAATGGAACTGCTCTGTTGGGGAGGGAAATGATGATAGGAAAGTGGTCGCTCCCATAGGAATGGGATAACACATTCCATGATAACGTAGAAGCTAAGGATGGGGAGCAAATGGTCAGGTCTACGGCACATTTGGGATTTTGATTGGGGAGAACTCTTCTGGTAGGGCTACCCGTATTGATGACACAGAGATTTAAATCATCAAAAGATTCGAGGAGTGCCAGACCAAACAGGTCATCATGACTTGAGCCCCATGAATTGTGGTGAGCGTTAAAGTCACCCATCAGAATGATGGGCTGGGGAACAGAGGAGATGATATATAAAATATCAGGAATCAGGGTAGAGCAAGGGTGTGGTATATAAACAGAGAGATAAGATATGCCATCAGCCCTAACGGCTACAGCATTAATCTTTGAGGAAAAGGAGGGAAGAGGAAGCTGAGAAAAAGAGAGGTAACGACTTACAAGTAAGGCTACCTGCATATCCATCAGCCCTGTCATCCCGGAGGCAAGAGTATCCCGAAACATCAAATCGGGATCCAGGCACCAACCATGTCTCCGAGATGGCAATAATTGATGGATGAAATTTATTTATTAAATATAAAAGTTCAGGTTTTCTTCTTGGGAGGCTTCTAGTGTTCCATTGAATGACGACTTGGGCCATTAAGGACAACAGTAAGCTTTTGGGCAACGTGGGACGGTAAGTTAGAATTTTTCCGGGATATCAGGTCGATAATTATATTAAGGAGGGTTTCCAGGAGATCAACATCCTGCCTCAATGGAGAGGTATTAGGTTGTTGAGCTTGAATGGCACAACCATTGGGTAAAGCAGAAGGCTTATCGGATATCAACTTTTGATGGGCAGCTCTGTCAAATGACTTACCTAACGTAGGCCTAGCGCGAGGTTTTTTTTTTTTGTTTTTTTTTTATGGGGTTCCTCCGTTCTTTCTGGAGGAAACGCTTGGCTCATCAGCCTTAGGCCGAATCCTTGTTTAGGTTGTTATTGTATTGTTTTAATGTTTTCTGTTTTTTGAGTTTATGTAATGTTACTTCTTATATTTATTTTCAAATTTATTTATTACATTGCTATAGATTGCTTGATTAGTTTTAGATTATTAAGTTGATACTGTCTAGAGTTTTTACATGTTTCATAGATATGGTTATTCTATTTATTTACTACGTTGTTGCATAGTTAGTATCGTTTGTTTAAGTTATTTTAAATTTAGTTGTTTTTTTTATTACTGTTAAATTACCAATGCTCTTAGCCAGGTACTTAAGTTTTTATATTTGTTTTGCAAAGCGTTTTCTTTTCTTGACCTCTGTCTTTTTTTTTGTTTTTTTTTTTTTTATTCTGTTTCGACACAATTGTCTTGGTATGTAATATAATATATTTTAGTATTGTTTGTAGTGTTTATGTATTATTATGATAATTATTATAATTACTAGTATTTTATGTGTTTAGTTTGTTGTTATATAATAAATATATGTTATCGTTCCTTAACATCTGTCCTTTTTTGCAATTTTTATATATTATGCATAATATATATTCTTACAAACCTTTTCTTTATTCTTTCCATCCTTCTTTTAATATTTATGTATATTCTTATAATTATGTATGAATATTATGTTTCTTATTTTCGTGGTATTTCAGTTCTGATTTGGCTTTATTTGTATATCGTTCATTACCATTATGCTTCAATACAAATTTTTCTGCTTATTTAGTAGACAATTGTGTCGATGATAAACAACTGTCCTGGTGTACGCTGTAGGGTCCACGAAAAACGTTTCATGTATGTGCTGAGTGCCACTTCCTCGAGTTCCCCCATTTGTTTGAAAATGATGCTTTTATAATTAAATGTCTATTTTCATAATAGCACATTTTAATTTTGTTTGTGTTTTTCAGGGGGTTCCCGGTCCAGTTTCGACACATTTCGCATTCGACAATGACTGTCTTTTGCGATGTGCTAGGAATAAGAAATTCTAGCTCTCGCAAGAGCGTCCCATTCCTTACGAATGGGACAGACGCTGTCGAATGCGTTATGGTCTTGCTTTACGGCTTTTGTAGCACTGCAGTTTTTACATCTGGGCGAATCTCCAGCGGACCAGCTTGGGCAGTCGGGCTTCCGATGCGAACCGCCTCAGTGGGAGCACAGGTCTGCTTCCTCCGTGCAGAGTTTTCGTCCATGACCGAATCCCAGGCAACGTGTACATTGAACCAGCGGGCTTTGGTCGTAGACTCTCACCCGCTGAAGGTCAATGTACACCCTCTCCGCCTCGATCAGCCGCCTCCACACGGGGGGAGAAACCTCCAGAACGATGTGTTGTTCGTTGGGGTTTCTCGCTATTCGCCTGTACCTCACCGCGACGGTTATCTGGGCGGGCGTGAGATCACCCAGCAGGTGTCCATTCTGGGTCTTAATGGACCCCACGATGTCTTCATCGGTGTTGGTAGACAACAGGTCAGTTAGGACTATTAATGGGTTCCGGGGTTTTGTTGTCTCCACTTTTTATTTTTTCGGCCACACCCTCTATGTCTCCTTTGCTGATGCACCCTATTACGACCTTTTGATTCCTGGCTTTTCGAAGTTGGTCCACCCGTATTCCCGACATCTTTGCGTCCACGGTAGTCCTGATTTTCTCCATAATCATCGCGGCGGTGTCCATCATATCCTTCGACGAGACGATTATGGAGTGGAGTGGTGGGGGCATGCTGGGTACACGGGAGGACGTAACTTTGGCATATGTGGTTGTGCTGATTGGTTCCGCTGGGGGAGGCACAGGTGAGCGAATTCCGTCCTGTATGTCTTGCGAGAGTGTGCGTGTAGCGTGCGCACACTCCATCATGTCTTTTCTGCTCTCCTTTACCTCCCTTAGCAGCGCAGCACTTTCACCCTCTGCCTTGGCGGTCGTAAGGTCACCTATAGGAGCCTCAACAAAAGAGACAGTTTGGGTCTCCTCCTCCTTTGTGTCTGGTCTGTCTGTTGTGTGGGCGCTAGTATTTTCAAGATGGCCAGCCACTGCCACGACCATTTCCATGATCAGGCCGGGAAATCTCGACAGGTTTTTGTTGAGGGTCTCCTTTATTTCCCGTTTGAGGTTTCCGGACCGCTCCATTGCCGACTGGGCCTCTTTAGTTAGACGCTCGGCTTCTCTAGCTAAGGTCTCGAGCGTAAGGCGCAGTGCATCCTCGGAGCGTTCCGGAGACTGGGCGGTTAATGTCATTGCGACCGCTGTGCCTGTCGAGATGCGTTTTGCCATAGTACCGATATCCCTGGCTTTGGTCGGGGCCGCAGCTGGCTTTTTGGTAGGTGGGGGCTTTCTGAGAGGAGGAGAGGGCTTGATATGAGCCTTCTGCCGCAGTGGATTTTGTCCACCGACGCTGCCGGTGCTGGTGCGCGTTGTTTTGGCAGCCGCACCGGCAGCGTATGTGGTTTGAGTAGGGGAGGAGTGGTCCACTGTAAATGATTTTCTCTTCTCCAGGTCCCCCTCTGCCGTCCCTGTAGAGTTTCTGGGTGGAGTGCGGAACATATTGTCAGGTAGGCAGGTAAAATTAAAACAATCAATAAGCTAGTGAGTGGTGTATATGGCCAACTCAACTAGTAAGTCAAAAAAAAAAAAATAATAATAATAATTGAGTACAATAAAATGTGTTTTTTGTGCCACGATGAGACAAGTCTAATTGAGGAATTCACTCAACTACAGATATGGGTCGCCTCGGTGGTCGGGGGTATGCCACCAATGGTATTTTTCCGAAGCTCTGAAGGAGCTCTGTCCGATTGGCGAATAAAAAATTTTTCGTAATTATTCGCAATACCCCAAAGTTGTAATGGCCAAACCCTAACGGGTGGGTGGGCGGTCCAATTTTTGACGTTTTTGTCGTCCGATTTCCGCGAACGGGGTGTCCAGGGACGCGCCTCACCGGGGGCTATTCAAAAACGACAAAAAATGGATGGGTGGTTATGAAAAATTTTTGAAAAAAAAGGTCCAAAAACCTGTTTTTGCACCAGAATTTATGCCGAAATTTGGGTTATTTAAATGACACTGAAACTAAATGCTATAACCTAGCGCGAGGTTGTGTGAAAATAGTTTTTTTGTAACTCAGAGGAGAAGATGAAGAGTTGTGTTGAATCATTTCACTGTATTGAGAAAAGTTAGGTTGGCTAGGTTGAGTATGGAATGGTTGGGAGGGGGTAGTTCTTTGTGCCATTTCGGAGTAAGGCCTATTTACCTTTGGGCATAGAGAGGAAGCCTCTTCATATGAAATATGTTCTTGAGACATAAGAATTTTAATAGCCTTTTGTCTCCCCTGCTCTGGGCAATCCTTGCTAGTAGCAAAGTGGCATCCAGAACAGTGAATACATATAGCGTTACTAACAGCTACATCACATTCAGCTCCGGAGTGATGATTAGTACATTTAAAGCACCGGGGGCTAGATCGACACTGTGTCTGAATATGGCCAAATCTGCAGCATTTATTACACTGGATGGTTGGGAATTGATAGGTCTCCACGGGCAAAGATGTGTGAAAAGAGAATACCCTATCAGGAAGGAATTGTCCTTGAAAGGTGAGAACAACAGTTTGAGTGGGGATCCATGTGATTTTGCCATCTTCTGAGGATTTTCTGTTGAGGCGGCGGGCCTTCAAAACCTCACCACAGCCATTTGGTACAGTCAAATTTTCTACAAAATCATTCATTGACAAGTCTACAGGTACCTGACGAACAATGCCCATTTTAGAAATGTTGTAAGTAGGGATTGTTGCTATACATTTATTAGATAATAAAACTGGGTTGTCCAAGAATGAATTAGCGTCAGCACAGCTCTTGAATTCAACTGATATTTTGTTTCTGCCCACTTTTTTAACACCTCCTGAACAAATATTTCGAATATTATATCTTGTTAAAAATTGACAAATTTAATAGGGCGAATAGTTGATCCTGCAGAAGGGTCAGGTTCCGATCGAGACACATGGACTAAGAAAGGGCCTCTGTCTAAACTCGAGTAAGCTTTAACACCTACTACCAGGTTTGGGTGCATATACACTTCCTGTATAGAGGCATTAGGCATCTCCAGGTTTGTAACTAATTTTTTTGCATTATGCTCCGCTGAGTTACTGTTGACCGATGGACGTTTTGTTGCGTCTGAAGACGATGGTTTACCACGGGTTGGTTCATCGACATGTCGGGAGGACTAGGAGAGGGGAGGTCGTCCATGACGGACGCCTCCACCGAACGGAAAACTTACAACACAAACACTAGGTACTATCTACTATCTTACCAAGAAACACGAAGGACAAGTTGTTAATATGGTTAATAACACATAAATCTACTCAAAACACTTAATATTATTACAATTACACTAATTCTGACAAACTTTCTTAAAAGATTCTCTAACACGTGTATCGGCTATCAATACCCGCGAGCGAAACCAACCAAATGTCATAGAGTAGGTCACTTGCAAAACTTCGTTACAATATAGTTATCTTACATAGCCCGACAAATGCTTGACACATGTCAGAAATAATTGAACCAACTATTGATAATATATAATTTATTGACTGTATTTGGCATTTAAATAAGATTTTGTTGTTATTTTTGGTGCCGTATATCTGTTTGTGTTTGTTTTGTGTGTGTATACAACGTGTAACAGAAAGTGTGAACGTAACTTAAGGGGGTTATAGGGTATCAGGACGGCTACCTATGGACGAAACTCCAAACAGAAATAATCATTTTTTTATTCAACTAGTAATTTATTTTTATATCGACAACCTAAATCAACAAGTAAGATTACCGACGTTATGAACAACACTAAGCAAAACTCAGCCGCAAGGGTAATGAACCTTACCGAGAACTCTTTGGGTACCTACTACTTAGACTGTAAATAAAAAGTGTGGTTCTGTACAGTCACATAATTTATTACACGTGTTTATTTTAAGATTCAATCAAATGTTTAACTGAATTTTTGCTCTAAATTCATATAAATTTGATAACTAGGAAAAATCACTGAATTTAATTTAAAATGATATTCCGCAAGATGTTGGATCTAGGAGAAATAAATAATTTAATTGACTTATGTAACTGCAGATATTTTTTTGTGTGTTAAATAGTAAGAATATTAAATTTTTCTTTCAGTATGTGAATTTAATCTGGCCGGAAACGAATAGGTACTTAATTTTTAATACAAACTAACCAGATAAACAAACACACGCGGTACGACTACTGATAAATTACGAAAAAATATGAATAATGTACTAGGCTCATATGAACATTAGGGGACATTTCGAATTCCGTCCTAATTTTGTCGCAAGGAACTCTAATACGGCGGCGAATACAAAGGATTGATGTAGGTAAATAATAAATGGTTAAATATTTTTTAATATTCATCAAAGCGGGCCCCGCGCGTGGCGGCGCCTTTGAGAGAGTCAAAGATGCCGCCACCGCGCGCCGCGCGCCGCGCCATTTGAATGTGTTCGTGTATAACTCATTGGTCTAGCGGTAGCGTGTTCAACTGCAGATAATAAAGTCCTGGGTTCAAATCCCGGGTCGGGCCAAAAAGTGATTATGGGAATAATGAAGTCCTGGGTTAAATCCCGGGTCGGGCCAAAAAGTGATTATGGGAATAATGAAGTCCTGGGTTCAATTCCCGGGTCGGGCCAAAAAGTGATTATGGGAATAATGAAGTCCTGGGTTCAAATCCCGGGTCGGGCCAAAAAGTGATTAGGGGAATAATGAAGTCCTGGGTTCAATTCCCGGGTCGGACCAAAAAGTGATTATGCGATTTTCCCGTAAAAAGAAATTTCTCAGTATCAGCCCGAAGTCTGGGAGTTGACGATATTACACCCCCATGCCTCGGAGAGCACGTAAAGCCGTCGTTCCTGTGCCTGACCTCTTTCCGGTCGTATCGCTAGTCGTCCCATCGGATCATGAGAGTGATGGAATAGAAAGTGCAGGGGCACTTTCAATTACACCTTTAAAATTTAGAGTGATATACACTCTAAATTTTAAAGGTTTCCTGTTACGAAATATTAATCATTCATACAATACATACAAATAAAAAAATATGAATAATCTACTAGGCTCATATGAACAGTAGAGGACATTTCAAATTCCGTCCTGATTATATCCAAAGTTACACTAATATGGCGGCAAAATCAAAGAGTTGATATAGGTAAATAATAAACGGTTAAATATCTTTTAATATTCATGGAAGCGAGCCGCGCGCGTCGTAGATACCTAGGCGGCTCTTTTGAGCGGACTCAAAGACGCCGCCAAAGGGGCCGCGTTCGATGAAAGCCGCCAAATTCATCAAATATTGTGCAATTTCATTTATTTAATAAAAATATTAAAATCATCAGTTGTTCGTAAACTGTTGTCTATTTAGGTCGTGTTTAGTTACTAAATCGTCTAAAATGTCGTTTAGTAATGAGTAAAGCGTTCCGCGAAATCCTTAACTATGTCGTTTACTGATCGTAATAATTTTGAACATTTCGTGCATTCATCTATGAAAGAATAGCCTCAGACGTGCACTTTGTGATGATGAGGATTCATAGGTCACAGAATTTAAGGCCTTTTAATTACGAGGAACCTATGTCGTGAAGGGTACAGTGTCGCGATGGAGGCCACGCCTCTTTATAACTAAGAAACATGAAAGCTTTACGATTCTATGAATATGTTGTACATGAGAGAGACTCGTGTTAGTTGGCAAGTCTTAGAGTCAAGCTTTCGGTGTCGGTGCAGATTTTAGTGAACGTGAAATAATGAAATTCTTCCATCAGTACTGAAAACAACTTCAACTAGAAGTTAAACTATAAAAAGATTCTCGTAATGTGTTTGTGTATCACGTACTTATACGATGTAAAGTATCCAATAGCTATTCAGCAGTGCTATAAATAAAAACATAACTCGAAAATAAAACAAAATATGTGTAGTGAGTGCAATCGGAATCAAACTACCAGGCGTGCATAGAAACACAGAGGTATGTCAAACAATTTCTAGCGTAAATCAGAATCAGCTGTGCTGTGTTAGTACGGATGTTCGTTATATCGATAAAAATACTTGTCGATATATTGAATGGTATATTATTTTACGATCAAGATTAAAATGATGGTATTTCGGTATGAGATTTTGTGTATAGGTAGGCTTAAGGAGACCGTATATGCCCCTTAAGTTACGTTCACTCTTTCTGTTACACGTTGTATATTCATTGGTGGTAAGTTTTTGTCTGTTAAACTCGTATTTTATGTCGGTCGACCATGGATGTGGATGATCCGCACCCTGGCCGCCCGCCTGATCCCTTAATTTCCCGTGATGGTCCTAATGTTGTTGTTGAATCAATAATATCCCAAGATGCATTTACATATTCAACAAACTTAACTGTTCCTTTGGCCACTTTTGAGGTTATTGAGAATTCGCAGTGCAGTGCTGATAAGGATTTTCATTTATTCCAAATTTCTATTCCCATTTTAACTAGTATTGGACCTACTTGAGATTATGGAATGCGTAATGTAAACAACCCCACAACGGTGCACTTATATGATTGTGGCTCTTACATTTGTTATTCCAATAAAGATAAACTTCATTCCAAACCTTAACACTTGTTGATTAGATGTGGTATTAGAATGCTATACTAGAGACATTACAAACGTGCGAACTGAGTCATAAATCATTTCTATCAGACCTCTCGCTCACACTTATAGATATATCGGAAGTCTCGCTCGCACTCCTAGTGTTGTGTGTAACAATAAAAAAAGGATTTGTCGATAGTCAATAGCATGTAATGAGGGAAAGGTTAAGGAAATAATGCAAAATATGTTCTAGCATGATTTTTTTATTTCATAACTAATTTACTACATTTATACATAAAACATTGACACAAAACATAAGTACAATATATTAAATGTTATAAAACTTTATTAAGTACATACAAAGCAAAGTTACTCGTACTTCTATATCTATGTCTGTGTCATCTTCTGAGCCGTCACTGTCATCTTCCTGTAAATTTATTATCAGAGGCTGTATTGACTGATCTCTCGAAATTGCCTTGGCTAAGTCCCGATCCTGTAATTCCTCTGCATGCCTCACACATTTGACCCAGTCATCTTTGGATACATTTCCGACAGCTTCGTGTAGAAGGACCTCGACGTCTGCTATTATGAATGTATTGTTTTTTGATGCGACTTCGCCCTTCACTTGTGCCCATATCAATTCAATGGGATTATATTGGCAATGATACGGCGGTAGCCGAATATTCTACTTCATGACCGTACTCAATTGCCAGTTGGTCAATTTCATAAATCTTTCTTGGGTTGCTTTGTTTTACTTTCATTATTAATTCTTCTTTTATGTCGGCATTCGAAAATAAAATATTCTTCTTTTTGAGCCATTCCTGTATGTCATTTTTTTTCCAAGACATTGTCGGTATGGATTCTAATTGCTTGGAATGGTAGCTGGCATTATCTATAACGATAATGGATGGTTCATCCAAAACTTGTAAGAATTCCTTAAACCATGCCATATATGTTCCTGCATCCATTTCAGTGTGGTAATCGGCGTTATTGGATTTCACAGCTCTAAAAACTAATTTTGCTTCTGGTACGAAGCCTGTCTTAGCGGAGCCGGCGTGACACACAATTAAACGATGTCCTTTCCCCACTGGCTGATTTTTGAAGCCACCTTGATCATTTTCTCCAAGCCACATTCACTTTCTGCTGTGGTTTTGATTAACCCAGGTCTCGTCCAGGTAAAACCGCGGACGGGTATCGTTTGTCTTCTTTAATGTATCAAGTTTTCGTAAGAACTCAAGTCTAGCACAGACAATATCAATTCGTTCCATTAGGTGTTTTCGGCCATCATTGTTTTTTTTGAATTGGTAACCTGTTTTCTTCTAGATTTTTTTCAACGATGACATACCGCACTTAAATTCAGGCATCTGTTCTTGCATTTTCTGTAATATTTTATCCACTATTGGGTATTCGCCGTTGTCATAAAATGAAGAAATGGTGCGTTGCAACAAACAAACTTCGAAGTTATCGATATTTGTGACTGTTTCTAATATCTTTCCCTTGGTGTACATGGATAGCCAGTTTGAAGAATTTCTTTCTTCACTTTGTCCACAGTTCTCGTACTAACTCCACAAAGAAGTGCCGTAATATCTCGTGGTTTATTTAAATTTAAATATTAGGTCTTTACCTATGAAATTGCCGTTCTGCAGTACTGGCCATTTCAAATCAAAATAATTTTTGTTTGGCTAAGAATTCTAATTTCAAATTAATTTTATTTAAAAAACATGGATTCTTTTTTCCAAAAGTAGTCATTTCTTTATTGATTAGTGTTACATTTTCATCGCATTTCAATCTTTTCGTCATCATGGATACGTTAAAAATTCGAGTAATTATGGAATATGAGTACCGTCGTGGCAGCAACGCGGCACAAGCGGCACGCAACATCAACGACGTTTACGGAGCTAACACTACAAACCAACGCACCACCTGTTATTGGTTTGCTCGCTTCCGTTCTGGAAATTTCGACCTGAAAAATGAACCTCGCGGTCGTCCGAAGACTTTGGTCGACAATGACGAATTAAAGGCGGTTGTGGAAGCTGATGATACACAATCTACGGCTGAATTAGCAGCAGCTTTCGACGTTAGCGTCAAAACAATATTGGTCCATTTGCGTCAAATTGGCAAGGTAAAAAAGCTTGACAAATGGGTGCCCCACGAACTCAATGATCGCCAGCGCGAAGTACGCGTCGAGACGTGCCTTGCACTGCTCAACAGACACACAAATGAAGGAATTTTGAACCGCATTGTTACCTGCGATGAAAAATGGATTCTGTTTGATAACCGCAAGCGCTCAGCAAGTTGGTTGGATCCTGGTTCAGCACCTAAACAATGCCCTAAACGAAAACTTACCCCTAGAAAAGTGATGGTCACTGTTTGGTGGTCTAGCGCCGGTGTGATTCATCACAGCTTCTTACCAAACGGGGTGAGCATTACTGCAGATGTGTACTGTGAAGAACTGAGCACAATGATGGAGAAGCTGGCGCATCTCCAACCAGCATTGGTCAATCGCTCGTCTCCGCTGCTCCTGCACGACAACGCGCGACCTCATACTGCACAGCAGACGGTCTCCAAGTTGCAAGAACTGGGGTTGGAAGCTCTCCGTCATCCGCCCTACTCACCAGACCTTGCGCCTACAGACTACTACTTTTTCCAGAATTTGGATAACTTCTTGGCGGGAAAAAAATTCAATACCCGAGAGGCAGTACAAAATGCCTTTGAAGAATTTGTTGCCTCCCGTCCAGCTGATTTCTTTAAGAAGGGCATCAATAAACTGCCACTGCGATGGCAAAGATGCATTGATTGCATGGGTGATTACTTCGATTAATACAAATAAAAAAATTCATGAAAAAAATTCGTTTAAATTTTTTCATACAAAACGGCAATTTCATAGGTAAAGACCTATTAAGTAATTTTTTGCGGGTCACTTTTCAATTCGTTAAACACTGTCAACACATTGTGAATAACCGTACGGCTTTGGGCGTTAATATCGCCTTTTAATTTAAACAAATTTAAGTTGGAGAAAAATGCGTCCATGGTTAGCTTGTGATAGTCTAATGACAACTAACACAATTCTTATAAACACCTGCCTACCTACATTTTTGCTAATGACAAGTACCTAATTGCATTAGTCATCACCGCGGAGTGTCCTAGCTTAGCTACCTGCGCAATTGCGCCCGAGCGGCATCCCTTTATCGATAACGAGTGACGCGGCATTGTCACATTCCTATGACAATAAGATTTATGACTCAGTTCGCACGTTTGTAATGTCTCTAGTATAGTAGCAAACTTTATGTTTACTGGCTCTTATTCTCACTGGACCCTAATCTTATGAATTCTATTTTTAGCCATGGTGATCTTTCAAGGCTTCAGGACTTCAAGGTAAGGTACGGAGTAAACGGTTGTGGCAGGAGTTAGCAGAAATTTTAAATGCAGTGGGTGGTGGTGTTAACAAAACAGCTGACAAATGGAAAAGGGTAATAAGCTTTAATCTGTTGAACCCTGCGCGGAACTTTATTTTATTAAATGAATTGCTGTTGTATATGCAGACCATTTATTTCAATGTATTATTTTATATTTTGTGCTACAGGTATGGTCTGACTGGAAAACAAAAAAGAAAGCCTCCCTTATCAATCGGGATATTCATGGCACTGGTGGTGGGCCCGGTAGGGGTAAACCGTTAAGTCGACTTGAGGAAAGGGTGTTACGAGTAATTGGGGTCAGCTCAATTACTGGTAACCAAGAAATACAAGAAGCAGGCTTTCAAGTAAGTGAACCCTTTATATATTGCTTATTTTAATAAATTCTAATTTCTAATTTCATAAAACTACATGCATAGTTTTGATCAATAACAGGTATTTTTTTGTACTTAGGAACAACCTCAAGTAAGACAGGAAGCAGAAACGGTACCATCACCAGTGGATACCATAAACATACGATTAAGTCCAGAGGTTACACCCCCATCAGTGCCCGTGCCAGACTTTACTGCTCCACCTGAACATCCTGTAAGCCCTGTGCCAGACCCTTCAAGCAGTAGAACTGTACAAAGAGGTAATAATTACAACATTAGTATTTTACTACTAAATGTATTAGGATTCCTAGTAATAAATTATTAAATAATTATAAATACTAATTTAGCAACATAAACTAATAACTTACTTGCAATATCTTTTTTCAACTTCTACCACATTTCAGTATATTAGATTTACTTTTATTCTTTCAATATACTACAAAATACTAAAGTAATAAAAATAGCTTTGTCTGTGTTCACAGAAAGGTCGCCAGTGTCTGCCGGCCCTTCTACTCCGCGCCGACACCGATTCAGACAGCGAAGACTCCGCCAAACTCCGTTCGACCGAGCCACCAGCGAGTTTGTGGCAATAGAGATAGAAAGGGAACGATTGCGCATAGAAGCACACAGGGTTCAGGTGGAAGCAGAGCGTGTCCGGATGGAAGAAGCCCGCATGCGCACAGAGGCAGAAATACGTGACTCTAACCATAGGCTAAGTTCTCAAATCACATCTCTAATGGCACTGTTGGAGACTCGTGATTTGAGAACAAATTAGTATGTATTTTTTTTTTTATTTTCCTTTTTTATGTTTGTATTACTTATATTTATATTTTTTTTATTTGTTTTCGTTAAGACTTATTTATTACTAGATAGTGTAAGTATAATTTAAAAAATAATAAATGTTGTAAAGAAAATAAAACACTTTTTAAATTTGATATGTTCCTTCAAAGTCAATGTCAAATCATTTATTTCTATTAGATCAAAAAGGCAATTTGGAACATCATTTACAAAACAAAAATGAATCTAGTTGCCCATTCCAAAATGTTGTTTCATATGGAGAAAAATGGGCAAGAAACTCCATACTTACTCTTTTAAAATAATAGTGTTACAATAACATTTTTACATGTAAATTAGAATGAAATATGTAAAAAACCATTTCCATCACAAATTACATGCATATATAAAAAAATAACTACATATTTATACAAATTCGGAAATGGAAACTATATCATGTTCCCAAGCATAGTGTTCACAAGTTTACAATTAATAAACCACTTTCCCCAAACAATGAAAATAATATGTGAGCCAGCAAACTTCTCTTCTTCAATTTGCAAGTTAGGTTTTGTTACATGTATTTAACAAAACCTAACTTGTTTATTTAGGTATTTACAATTGACTATTGAAGTCTGGACAAAAGATTATTCAGTGCTGCCCTGCCTTGGAGTAGCTCACTTTGACTACTAGCAGCACCAACACTATCAGATGCATTATCTTGCTGAGCATCATCTTCTACTTAAATTAGCCTCTAAAGCCATGTTGTGTAACACACAACAAGCAAGTACCATTTTCCCAGCAACCATATGATGGTAATGCAAGGTCCTGTGTCTTAGTAAACACCTCCATCGTGACTTCAGCAATCCATAACAGCGCTCTATACAGTTCCTTGCTTGTACATGTCGCTGAGTATATGTATCTTCAACAGAGCCAGGAACTGCATTGAGTATAGGAGTCATCAGCCACGGCCGCTGTGGATATCCAGAATCACCTAAAAAAATACATTAATAAATATTAGCACTATGTACTTAATAATTATTTGCCACCAACAACAAATTATTCTTTTTCATATTTTTTTTGTGAATAAAATGTTTTCATTGACACAAACAAAAATATCTGCCCTATAATTCATAATTTAAAAGTTAATTGACATATATAACCTACCTAACAACCACACTTGTTCTCCATTTTGGTGCAACTCTCGCATAAATGTTTCCATTCTGCTAGATGCCCATATGAATGAATCATGGGTGGCTCCTCCGAACTTAGAATTTACGTTTATAATTTTTTAATTACTGTCGCATACGTAAACAAAGGAAAAATATAAAAAAACATATAGATATATTTCTGTAAGTACTATTTACGGCATTAATATTATTACAAGCCACAAACAAATGTAAACTTACCATTTGTACATTCAATGAATGATAACCTTTCCGATTAAAAAATAAGTGTTCATCTTCTGATGGCTTGACAATTGCCACATGGGTACACAGTCTATGCATCCAACTATACCCTGGAGTCTAAACCGCCTCTGAAACCTAGTTATGGAAAAAATAATATTATATATTATAGTTAATAAAAGGACAGGTTTTTTACATACAAATTTAGAACCTAATGTGCATACACTCCATGTGGCATTTTCTAATACCTGTTGGCCTTAAAGTAGATATGTTTAGGGTGAAATATCAGCAATATGCTACTAATAAGTGGTAGTTAAGTACATAAATATAGTTTACATATCATAACTTACTCAAGTCTTATTTGGGCTCGTTGTTGTGGTGTCCTCGGAAACACAATCCATTTATTTATAATGGCTGGGTGGCTCAATGCATCAACAACTTGACGTATGCACATACTAGCCGTTCTTTGCACCATATGCTGCGATAGTCCAACAATGCGTTGATATGAACCCGTAGCTAAAAAACTAGTACACAAAACCTGAAACATGGTTTAATTGAGATATGACAAAGGCACTTAATGTTATGTAGGTAAGGTTAGAAGTGCAAAACATACCTTGAGTTGTAAACTAATTTCCCGAGTGCCTTTTAATGAGGTTAAACGCCGAAGATCATCACAAAGACTCCAAAAACTTTGTTTATCTAATCTAAAGCGATTAACAAATTCCAAATCCGGTATGTCCACAATTTGCTCCAGTTTACGACGATTTATTCTTGTTTGACGTCTTTGCAATGATGCTTCATTATTTGCTTCCCAAAATAATCTCAAAGAATGCATTTTCACTAAAGAATTTAACTAAAACACACTCAAAAAGTTCACTGTTTACTCCTTCTTGTGGTTAGCGTCAGGGTCCGATCTCCCGCTAATATAGCGTGTCGCGGAAACGTCAAAATATCACTAGCGTCTGTCAAAAGTGCCACTTGTCTACCATTTTTATGAACATTTTTAGCGTTTACGTTTCACGCTCACTTCAACTTTCCTTTCCGCATAAGGAATAATGACTTTGTCCACCAATTTAGCGGCCGTCACGTGACGTCTGGTTAGCAAATGTTAATTCCATACAATTTGATTTTTCTGTTGGCGTTAACGCTTACAGAAAAGGGATTTTGTCTTGCCCCCCAGGTCACCCTCATGTTGTCGGGTCGGGTCAATAGAGATGTCACCGAAGTACTTTATAGTGCCAATCTTTGTGCCCTTAAAAAGAAAGATGGTGGAATTCGACCTATCGCCGTCGGAATGACTTATCGACGCCTCGCAGCCAAAATTTGCTGCAAAAAAACAACTTCTCATTTATCGGATCTGTTTCAGCCCGTGCAGCTTGGTTTTGGTTCGCGAGGTGGTTGTGAAGCTGCTATTCATTCCGTGCGGACTTTTCTAGAACAAAACCGCGGAGAGGTGCTGCTTAAGGTGGATGTGAAGAATGCCTTCAACTAGGTGGATAGGGGAGCTCTACTGACACAAGTAAAGGTCAAAATCCCAAATTTATATAATTTTATCTGGCAATGTTACAGTTCACCTTCTAAATTGACATATTTCGTCAACGAAATTTCTTCCGCTGTTGGATGCCAGCCAGGTGATCCTCGTGGTCCAGCAATATTTAGCCTTGCCATTCAACCCATCATTCAACGTCTTCAATCTAAGCTTAATGTTTGGTATTTGGATGATGGGACGATGTCCAGTAAAGTTGAGACCGTTTATAATGACCTATGTTTTCTAATAGAAGAGTTTCCACATAGGTCTGGAACTAAATTTTTCCAAATGTGAGCTATTTGTTTCAGACGACTGCCCTTCCAAAGATTTGGTTATCAATAAATTTAACATTTTGGCTCCGAATATAAAACTTGTTGACAAAGGACATCACCCATTTTGGTCCAAATTTGAAAATGGCAGCCAAAGAAAAAAAATACAACATTCAGTTAGAACTTGTTCTCCTAAATATTTTTTATTATGGCACCAAAACTGTGGGATCGTTGTCTTCGGTTTTATTTGAGTTCAAAATCGCACACATTTTTGGTAACATAAATTGTCAAAACAAAAGATTTAGCTTCAATAAAAACTTCCAGGTAACAAGCCCTTACCGCCACACAATGTTATAAAAATATGAACATATTTTAGTGTAAAATAAAAGTGTTACCCCTCCCCTACCCGCTAAACGATCCGCCCCGCTCCGCTCCATTCAAAACAACTGCCATTTTGTTTAGTATCGAAAGCAACGCTATCGTGTACGCTGTGTGAACGCTAGCCCCTGCTATATACTGTTTTGTGGTTTTTGTTTGTTATCATCCTTGTTGAGTTTTGTTATTGACTGTTGCGTGTTTTGTTATTGTTTTTGTTGAGTTTTAAACTGTTATATTAAAGTGAACCATGGCGGACTTATGTATCTTGTGTCGTGAATCGACAGAGAATCGACGAAGATACTCTTGGAGTTCTCGTGAAAACGATCACCTTGATATCTCCCAAATAGTGATAGAAGAAGTGCTACTTCGACAGGTAAGAACACAGTGCTCTTTATGTATATCATTATTATTTGAGAAAACCTGTATTTTAGGCATATTATTATCGATGAGAAGACCGAATTTATGTTTGTTTGTATGATTGAAAAGAAACATGGTGCAGTATTACATTAACAGACAACCTACTAACAGCCCAAAATATACATTAAAATATACAGGCACTACGCCTCTTCATCTCAAGGTCAGTCCGAGACAGTCAAAGCACGGTATGCGATCTTGACATCACAATGCTTGCAGTCGGCGCAATAATCTTTTGAAACATTTATGACCTGGCTGGAAGGGCTATTCATAACAATGATTTTTTGTCTACCAAATATTTATTGTTTGTTTACTTTCTAGTTGGAGGCTACAGAATTCATTTGCCGTCCGTGTTGGCAAAGAACTGAACGTACTCACCGACGACGTATGCGAGAAGCTGAAGAACAAGTCGATCAAGAAGATGAACCAGCCGAAAATCCAAATCCAAGACCTCTTTCGTTGGAATTGCCTGGTCTTCTTCGCGCACCGAATACCTCAAATAGCTGCATTTTGCAACATTGTTTGAATGAATCTCGTCGTCGGATACCCGAAAATATAAGGTTTCGCATGTTGTGCCGGTACAGTTATTATGTGCCAGAAAGCACACGTGTATGCAATGAACACATGGAGCTAAATATGTGGCATTTACTCCCTTTACAAGACAGCTCATCAGAAGAGTTCACTGCTGTTCAAATAATTGACATAGTGTCAACATTACAAAGACATATTACTCAAGACCATATTAACTTCGAACAATATGAAAATATGGCATCGGACGAATTCCATACCTGGACAGGAATATCTCAAGACCAGTTTGCCGAATTGATGGAGGGTTTGCCAAGCTTGAGGTCAGTTAATAAAAAAAATACTATTGTGGCAGCAGTATTAGTTAAGATGAGGTCTGGAGATTCCAATGCTAGGTTAGCAAACATTTTTAAATGTGGTGAATCAACCTTTCAAAAGTGGTTGCAGATTGGACGCGATGCGCTCTTACAGGATTTTGTGCCTTTAAATCTTGGTTTTGATCACATGACACGTGAGAATGTAGCACAAAGGAATACGTTAATACCAAATAGTTTATTTGGGAACCCCTTGAGGTCAGAAGATGAAAGGAAGGCTATAACGATTTGTGATGGTACGTACATATATTTGCAAAAAAGTAGCAATTACTTTTTTCTGCGAAAATCTTACAGCCATCACAAATATAGAAACCTGCTGAAACCGTTCCTCTTGGTTTGTTGCGATGGACATATTATTGACGTAATCGGACCGTATGCTGCCGTTACGTCCGACGCTGAAATCATGAACAATATGATTAAACATGTAGACAGTGCATTCCATTGGTTTTTTAGGACCGGAGATGTTTTTATATTGGACCGGGGATTTCGCGATTCTGTGACAAACCTTGAATCTTGCGGTTACAAACCACATATGCCAAAAGAAAACACCAAAATGAAACACAACAGATCAGGCAAACAAATCAAGGCTGATTACTATTTGTCGTTGGGTAGTAGAAGTGGTGAACGGCCGATTTAAAAGAGATTTTCGGCTGTTACGAAATATATATAACAATAGAGCCGCTAAAAGCATGTTTGATTACTTCAGAATCGCAGCAGCCATTTTAAATAAATACCGCGTTGTCATCGAAAATAATCCACATGCTTCAGATATATTGGAAATAATAAATGAAAAAATGAATACACCAAATGTCTTAGCAGAAGTGGTTAATCGCCATAATTATAATCGCAGACGAGCACAGTTCACCCTTATGACAGCAGATATGCCAGAGTTTGCAGATTTTCCGAGGCTGAGTGAAGATGATCTTATGTTATTCGCTCTTGGCGTGTACCAATTAAAACAAGCCAAAAGTTACTATGGCGAACATATCCTCCAAGCCGGATCATTTTCAATAGAGCTCAGCAATGAAATGTCAAATGAACACTTGGAAGAGTTAGGAGGAACCGATCTGTGGATGATACGAGGACGACTACAATCTCGACATGTCCGAGCTCGCCAATATTATATCTATATCGTAATAGATAGAACATTATCCGGTCGGAGTGCAATTCGTCACTATTATTGCACGTGCATTATAGGAAAAAGAACGATTGGGTGCTGTTCGCATATTATGTGCATAATATGGTACATGAGCTACGCTCGTCATTTACAAGTGTTATTACCCCCGGCTTTGGGATTAGAGAATATTATGGTAGTTCCAGACGTGGATGATTAACCATAATTATTATTATGTAATGTACTTGTAAGACGTGCATGTACTTTTAGAAATAAAGGATTCATTAACAATTGAGAGTAAGATACAACTGTACTTTTTATTTTTTTAATCCCATAAGCCACAAAAATAAAAAAATATAAAAAACACTATAGGCTATTCACTATAGGCGCTATTTTCTCCATACCTAGGTATTGTATTTTTTAAAACTATTGTAATGCTATAGCAGTATAGTTATTTTTATAAAAGAAAAATGTTGAAAAAAATTGTATAAAAGAAAGATTTTTGGACTCATTTAAAACCGAAGGCAAATGGTCTCACAGTTTTAGTGCCATAATAAAAAATGTTAAGTAGAACAAGTTCTAACAGAATATTGCATTTTTTTTCTTTGGCCGCCATTTTCAAATTTGGACCAAAAATGTATGGAATGCGGGTGATGTCCTTTTCGTTGTCTTTTGGGCTCTCCTATCTTTGACGAATTCATTCCTTCTTTTATCGATACCAAAATTCAAAAATTCGTAGAGTGCTCGGACCGATTATCAAAAATTAATATGCACATGGCCTTTACTATTTTAAAATTCTGTCTTTTCGTGCCTAATTTTACATATATTTTGCGATGTTGTCAACTTTGGAAGCACACTGAGTTACTACAAAACTTAGACAATATCGTGAAAAAGACTTTGGCAACCGTTTTGAACATAAATTTTGAAGAGCGAGCATTGTTGCAGGCTTCACTCCCAGTGCTATTGGGGGGTCTTGGCGTCAGGGCTATTTCCGATGTAGCTCTTCCTGCATTCCTCTCCTTCGTTCATGGAACACAAATTTTAAGCCAAAAAATTCTTGCGACGTCTTAGTAATTTAAACGTAAGTAACATGGCGGAGGCCAGGAGTGAATGGTGTTTAGCTTGCCCAAACACCGATTTCCCAACCAACACTTCATCCCAGCGACAATGGGACAGGCCGTTCTGCGAGCTAGTACGGAAGGAACTCATACAAACGCATTCTAGCCCTGCAGATCGTGCCCGTCTTTTAGCCGCTGCAGAATGGGAGTCGGGTTTGTGGCTTCAGGCTCTTCCATCGCCTAACACAGGCACTTTAATGGACGGCACCTCTTTCCGAATTGCAGTTTCCCTACGTCTGGGCGCATCGTGCTGTGCACCGCATCGTTGCCAGTGTGGAGTTGTCGTCGCCCAGCTCGGTCACCACGGGTTATCATGCAGCAAAAGTGCTGGGCGGATTCCCCGCCGCGCCAGTCTAAATGACATCATCCGCCGGCTTTTACCACCGCAAACTACGCCGCTATTTTAGAGCCGTCAGGTTTATTGCGCGACGATGGGAAAAGACCCAATGGGATGACTCTCATCCCATGGAAGATGGGCCGGCCTTTGGTGTGGGACGCTACCTGCGTGGACACCCTTGCGCCATCTCATCTTATCGGGACTCAAATAAGGGCTGGTGCGGCGACTGAATCAGCTGAGAGCCTTAAGAGGCGCAAATATAACACGCTTAATAGCAGTTATATATATTAAGCCTTTTGGGGTTGAAACTTTGGGGCCGTGGGGACCGGGGGCCAAAGAAATCTATAGAGAAAAGGCAGCTCGACTAGGAGAAACGACACGTTCCCGAAATGCTGGCCTATATTTAGCTCAACAACTGAGCATTGCTATACAACGTGGCAATGCTGCCAGCATTCTAGGAACGTTACCCACTGGCACGAATTTTGAATTTGATATTTTTAGAGTTTAGATTTTAATTTAGCTTTAATTATTATTATTTTTTTTTTTTAAATAAATACTTTATTGACAGAAAATTATTACAATTAATATGATTATCTGCGGTCTCTGCACTAAGCACTGATGGCTTGTGTCGCAGTGACCAAAAAATAATTAACAATTAAGTTTTAGGCAGTACTTATTTGAATAACAATAAAAAATAAGAAAAGGTAGAAACATAAAGTAGGATAACACAATTCGAAATCATAACATGAATCAAATTAATCAATTGCATGGAAAGTTATTAATTTTATACTGTAGTGCTTAACTGATAAGTGAGTACAGATAGATTTGGATATGTTTGTGTATGCGAATGAGTGTACAGGTGAATATGTATGTTTGTGTGTGTGTGTGTGTGTGTGTGTGTGTGTGTGTGTGTGTGTTAACCAGCCGTTAAAATTATGATTTCAGTTTCTAGATATGTTAGATTTATTAGCCATTGTTTAATCTTAATCTTTGCTATCCTGGTTGGCATTTTTGTTATTTCTTTAAGTTGGTGGCATATTACGTTGTATGTGTGCGGTAGGAGAAAGATAGGTAAGTGTTTAATAAAACTTGTTTTAATGGGCGGAATTGGTACCCGATATACCCGTCTTTTTAGGAGTTGGTTGTTTTCTGAGGAGTTTATGGTTTTCTTATGCATTGTGGCGGTTGCTTTCAAAACAAAGATTTTTCGTACACTGAGAACTTGGTTTTCTTTGTACAATGCTTCAGTTGGATATCTGAAAGGCTTTTTCAGCATTACCTTTAGCACTGCCCTTTGTGCTCTTTCAAGTTCGATCATCTTCGTTTTAACAGCGCCTCCCCACGCCAAGATACAATAGTGCAAGATATAATAGAGTCAGGACTTTGTTTACCATCAGGAGTGTGTCTTTGCTAGCGCTATTACGTAAAGATTTCAATATATATATGGTTCTGCGGATTCTTCCTGACTGTTCATTCAGGTGCTTTTTAAAGGATAGTTGTTCATCCAGTATGACTCCTAGGTATTTAATACTGTCTGTTTGAGTAATAATGTTGCAGTTACAATGATAATTGTTACTCTGCTTACAGGTATGAATAGTGAGTGGTGGGAGTAATGCCGGTCGAGATGCTCGAGTTTTATAGAACGCGATGAGTTTGGTTTTTTGGTAGTTAAGCGTCAGTAGGTTTTTGCTTAGCCACTCGGTTACAGTAGACATGCCACTTTTTGCTGTGCTAATAACTCTAGCCCATGACTTGTCTTGAAATAATATAACGGTGCCATCAGCATAACAAATTACCTGGGCGTTTCGTAGTGGGAGCTCTAAGATGTCGTTGATATAGATAGAGAAAAGTGTTGTGGCTAAAACGCTCCCTTGCGGAACACCTGCGCTAATATCAGATGCATGGCTAGTGTGAGGCCCAACTCTTACACACTGGCGACGTTTCGTGAGGTAGCTCTGGAACCAGTCTAATGCTACTCCACGGACTGCCTTTCCCTCGAGTTTTCGTAGGAGTATGGGGACAGACACGGTGTCGAATGCTTTGGCATGATCCAGAAAGATTCCCAAACAACATTCATTTCTGTCCAATACAGACGACACCACGTCTGTTAACAAAACAACAGCGTTCTCTGTTGATTTTCCTGCCTTGAAACCGAACTGTTTTTCTGACAAAGGGTAGTGATGATTGATAAATTTATTAAGACGGTTGTTCACAATTTTTTCCAATAGCTTTGATAATATGCTGAGTAAAGAAATTGGTCTGTAGTTATTGGGTAATCTTTTGTCACCGTCTTTGTGGATTGGGGTAATAACAGCTAATTTCCAACAGTCGGGAAAAACACCTGTGGCTAGACTTAGATTGAAAATGTCCGTTAATGGCTCGAGTATTATGTTTTTTACATACTTAATAAGTATAGGTGTGTATCCATCAAGCCCGGGTGCACTATCATCTTTTAGGTTGTCTATTAGTCTGCTAACCTCGTGGGGGTCAGTTGGCCTCAAGAACAGTGATCCGGCTGGGGATTTATTTGTCCTGTACTCAGCAGCTAGTAATTTTTCTGAGGTGTTCAGTCTATGAAGAATTTCGTCAGTTAGTTGCCTACCAACTTCTGAGAAATAGTCACTAGTTTGGTTTAGTGATGCAATGGGATCTGTGTGATTTGTAGTTAGTTCCGTAGCATCCGATTGTCATGGTGCTTGTTAATGTAGAAAGTTGAGATTTCATTTCTGAGATGTCCTCCCTTAGTAGTCGTATTTCCATAAGTAGATCATCTGACGGTGGTGTTTTAGTTAAGTCTGAGGTTTTCTCCAAATTCTTGGCCTTACTGCGACTTCCTCTTGTCTTATTAACATTCTCGTCATGCGTATAGGTATTGTTAAGTGGGCGTATGGGTTTACTAATGTCGTAGCTTTTAGGCCTTGAGCAGGTACACAACGGACAATTCCAATATTTCTTTTGGTTCTCAGAGAAGCTATTAAAAGCTTCTTTAGTTATATTTAAACAGTCTAGGTCGTATAGGAGTCGACCATCGACGCATTCTAGATAGAACAATGTAAGAATTTTATTACCGCAGGCGTTGCAGGTGGTACTCGACATGTTTCTAAGCTTCGCAAGTCAGTTTGTTGATAATTGATAATATTTAATGCTTAATGCAGTAGCGTCTGCCGTGCGTAGGTATTAAGTTTGATGCACGTAGAACGGCCGCAGTGCGATCGCGTTTTCCGTGTTCTTCTCCTAATAGTTCAATACCGAAAAAAATTTAATGGGAAAAATAATTTGGGATATTTTATTTTTCCCAGAATTTGTTTCTATTCACCCCTTAGTCATTTCGTCATTTCGCCAGTGTGTCCTACGGTCAGTCGTTTTTGGACGAATTTTTTGATGTCGTGAAATATTGTCTAAACTTCTTATTGGTTGCTTATATTGAATGAATCATCTGTTCCTTGTTTACATCACTAAATTAAATGGTTAACTGATTTACCTTACTATTTTCTAAGTGTTACTATTTTTCCAAGTATTGAATGTTACAGAATGAGTAGTGTTACCGATTTGTAAGGCAGTTTTGCTGTTTATTATAACTTTAGCACTGGGTCCTGTTGTCTATGCACTTTTACACTGAGTCATTTTATTGGTGTATGTAGTTTAAGGTTTGCCAGAATAACACTGTCACTGTGTTCCTGGAGTATTTTGAGTTAAATGGTTACGTTTTTGATTATGTATAACACTGGAAAGTAATTTTAATTTCACAAAGCTTCATAGTTCGACCGTTTTAAAGGCCAGTGTTGCCACTTCCAAATTACTAGAATAGTTTTTATTGGAATGATAAATTAGTAGTATATATATATATATAGAGTCATATTTTTCTTTAGGTATATATATATATATATATATATATATATATATATATATATATATATATATATATATATATATATACATATATATAATCAACTATTTGTGGAGAAACTGTGAACAGAGTACCTAAAGAAAAATATGACTCTCCTGTTGCCAGGTATCTCAAAGCTATTGTTAACCGAACTTGAGCTGGTATAGCACTTCTCCAATTAGTATTCGCTTTCGATATTATGGGTCCAGTTAAGCATAATAGTGTTTCAAAAACTTCACTTGAAACCCTCAGAAATAATTCAAATGTTGAACGAACAATCTTCGGTTTATGTCATCCATTCTAAACTCTTGAAGCATTCTGGGAACATCACGCCTATTTCGTAGACGTGGTCTCATCCAAAACTTCTATTGCTACTTTTTTTCTTTTGATAGAGAATATACACCAAAATTGCGGCAGCAATTGCGATGTTATCGCCCATTTTTGTTTCCAGTATCTGCTTACGCTTCTTTTCTCACCGAAAGTCACAAGACAACTGAGAATATCGATTCACAGCCGCGCTTGCCGGCGCCGCACATACGGCTAAATAACCAGTTTACAGCTGGTTCACATTAGGTCAGACCGACAGTTTGCCGTTCACCGACTGCCGGGTTTTGCTGTTCACACTAGACGCCGCCGACCCGACCTAATGTGAATATAACTGTCGGTATGGTCGTTTTACTGCCCCGCCTGGGTCGTCACAAAACAGTTGTAAGTTGGCTTTCGTGTTGGATGGACGACGAAGACGTTTTAATTGCAATGTGGTATTTAAATCAAAGGCAGAAAAAAAGAAAATGGAAATATTGGGTGCATCCAATAATTGCCGAGCGAAATGAAGTTGGAACAAATTTCACGCCATGCCGCTAGTTTTGAACTTTTATTTTTGTGCTGTTCACACGTTTTATCCCACAGTAAACTCCTGTCTTCCGCAAGAGAAATCCAAACTTCTACATTAATTTTGCCCTCCATATTGAAACGTGTCTTCTCTGCATACACGTTGACGAAACTGCTTGCGCGAGTACCGAGAGCGGGGTAAGGGCGGGTGGGAGGATGGCACGCGGGTGTCGCCGCCGCTTCGCACAGATGTGAACGGCGCCATACTTGCTAGTACGCCAATATTATGTCCGAGGCGACAGAAATCGTGGCTGAACGTACGGTAAAAGTGTCGGCTCCGACAGTTTGGTCGGGTCGCCCTAATGTGAACGGCGCTATTGACATACATACGCCAATATGGATCTGACACGTTTGTCGGGCCGGTAAAACTGTCGGTCCGACCTAATGTGATCCGCTCTTAGGCGGTCAAAAATATTTTTTTCTAGTTTAAGATTAGGTCTAAAATTTCTTGTATTCTTCGAATCAAGTACTTAGTCAATCGTACTGGCCATAAATATCCTTTGTAGTGTTTATAACAAAGGCGCCCGAGACTCCAACAGATAAGCATTGTGCAGTGTACGGCTAGTTGCATTCGAAACCCGAAAGCATTATAACGTGTTATTTTCGTTCATCTTGTGCAAAAATCTATATATTTCAAAGTCAAAGTCAAAGGTACTTTATTCCGTAAAAATTTTACATTTATGTGGAATCGTCATATTTTTTTTACCCTACCGTGCAGTGCATGACGTGGCAGCTACTGAGAAACACTGCCAGAAAACTCAGTAGGAATCCTTTTTTAAAATAAAATATACGTAAGATTAATGACAATCATGTGTGTTGACTCAGAACAACTCAATCCCAAGCACTTTTATCACTTAAATAATCAGAAATGTTGTAATATGCCCTGCTACACAATTTGGCTTTAATAATTCTTTTAAACTTATTCGTAGACAATTCTCTAATATCATTGGGACGTATGTTATAGAATCTTATACATTGCCCCATAAAAGAGTTACTTATTTTGTGGAGACGGGTAGTATGCAATATGAGATTATTCTTATATCTAGTATTTACATTATGTGTATCGCTCTTTTACAGAAGGAATCGATATTTTTATGCACTATATTAATTATGGACATGGAAGCCACAGGTATGTTTATTAATAACATGTTTTTTAACTCCAGTTATATACTTTAAATGCATTATATTCATCATTATATTCATAAATAAATATATTTCCTTAGACTTTCAAAAAAAGTTCCGCTTAGTACCGCTTTCTATCTTATATATTTACACTTGTGTGTTTGTTGACTACCTATAATGTGAATTTTGGGAACTCAAACCAACGCATTGTGATACTAGACCCTTTTGTTCACAGGTAGTCGGAGTGGACCAAGTCACTCGGAATTAAATATAAAAAAATGGATCTTGTTTTAGTGTTAAAAAGCGAAAAATTTTATAAGCAATGATCGTCTGAGTGTGTAGAACGATTAACTAGTTATATATTGAACAAGTTTAGTGAATATAAGCGTTCAAAGGATAGTATAAATAAAATCAAGCGTGTCCTGAAAGTGTTTGTTTCAAAATTGTTACAAAAGAGGAAAAAAGCGAAGTGAAACATGGAAAGATTTAAGAAATACAATTCTAAGTGGTTAATGCGATTTGAGCTTGCCAGCAGTAGGCACTACAAGTGCAAACAATGATTTACAGGTGAAAAAAACAAGAGGCAGACCTGCAAAATCTTTTGAAGAGGCTTCTTTACGAACAAAACGAAGGGTGATGAAACCAATTATTTATGAGGCAAGCCCAGAGCTATTGTGTTCTACAGCTCAAGCCAGCCTTACTAAGAGATGAAAAAGGACAGCTGCCAAACTAGTGAGCTTAGCTTTAACTACAAGCCCTAGAAGATACAAACGCATGAAACAAATTTACGATACGCCATCATATACGGCTTTAAAGCCTTACTCTCCTGAAGAGGCTTTAGTTCTAATAACTGATTCAGACATGGGAAACGAAGATTACATTAATTGGCAAAAAGGAGCGAAATCGCGAGGCGTCAACATCTATGCAGCTTACAACGTAATAGCACAAACAAAAAGGCAGTGTTATCCGAATAACATAAAAATGACGGAGACTGAAGTACAAATTCCAGTTCAAGATATTTTGGACCATACAATTAAGAGACTTGCTTATGTGCAGCAGGATGTACTTCTGTTACACCACGATTACGAGAAAAACTCTACGATCGAAGTCATTTACAAGTGGGGTCTTAACGGGAGTGGTGGACATTTCACTTCCAAACAATATTTTGCCAACAATTCATTGTATGGAGACACTATCATAATTCTATGTACTATAGTTCCATTGCAAATGTCACAGGTCATAACGAATGGAAAACATATTTTCTGGCAAAACCCAAGTCCGTCTTCGTCGAGATATAACCGTATCATTCGCCTGTAGATTGAGGAGGAGACAAAGGAATCAGTAAAACTCCATTACGAAGCTATAGAGGAACAAATATTAAGTTTGCAGCCTACCGAGGTCACTCTTGGAGATAAATCTTATAAATTTGTACATCATCCTGTGTGTACAATGATGGACGGAAAGACATGCAACGTACTCACAGACACTTCGTCAACACAAGCGGGTAATGTGTGCAAGGCAACACCCAAGGATCTCAACAACCTTGAGTTACTTTTGCAGAAACAATATCCCACAAGTTCATTTAAGTTTGGAATATCTGTACTGCACTCATACCTTAGATGTTACGAGTATTTGTTACATATCTCCTATAAACTAGAATTACGGCAATGGCAAGCGAGGGGCAGAGAAGCCAAAGAAAATATAAAAAGGAGAAAAGACGAAATAACTACTAAGTTTTACCAGGAAATGGGTTTAGTGGTGGAGCAACCGAAGCAGGGTTAGGGCAACTCAAACGATGGGAATACGGCAAGGAAGTGAAAGCGAAAATGTGCTTAGAACTATATAATTGGTACAAAATGAGTGCATCTGTGCACAAACTGCTATTACACGGTGCAGACATAATAAAGAAGCCACATTTGACTGGACCTGGTTTAGACTGCAAAAATGTAGAAACATACGAACATGATATAAATAGAACTTTAACTTCAATAGTGGGATGGTTAGATGATAACAATTTAAATATCAATTTAAATAAAACTAAAATAATTTATTTCAATCAACGAAAGCCTTTAAAAAGTAAATTTAATATTCACCACAATAACAATATTATACATGAAACAGAAAACACAAAATTTTTAGGACTCCAAATTGATAAAAATTTGAACTGGAAAACACATCTCGAGTCTTTAAATAAGAGGATTTATAAGTCAGCATATGCTTTAAGTTGCCTATCACCTATTATATCTACAGATGCTCTCCTCACTGCCTACTATGGCTTAGTAGAATCACATCTCCGGTATGGTCTGATATTTTGGGGCAATTCGACCGAGAAAGAATCAGCATTTAAAGCCCAAAAAAGATTCCTTCGGTCTATGTTTAAATTAAAATCTACTGACAGCTGTGTGCCATATTTAAAAAAATGTAATATACTGACTCTACCTTGTTTGTACATCCTTGAAGTGCCTGTGTTTGTCAAAACTAATCTTGATCGCTTTACACGTCGAGCAGAGGTAGTTCCACGAAACAGACGCGACAGTAGCAAGCTATGCCTGCAGACCGCAAATACAGCACTCATGTGTAAGAGTGTTTTCTGCATGGCCCCATGCATTTACAACAAGTTACCGATATCTTGGAAGGCATTAAGCGTACCTTTATTTAAGAAAAAATTAAGTAACTTCTTAGTAAAAAAAGCTTATTACAATATCTCTGAATACTTTTCAGAACAAAATAATGCATTTGTTTGATTATGGTTGTTTATTTTTTGTAATGTAATTACGTGATATATGTACGTATATTGAATATGTAAAGTCGTTCGTCTTTGTTTTTAGGCGTTTGTTATTGGTCTTGTACCTTTCGCATGCCTTATGGTAAAATATGGCTGAACTGTATAATGTATAACACCATGTATTGTACCCATATTTGCGAAATAAAATATCTTATCTTATCTTTGTCAGTGGGATTGTTTGCAGAAGATGTGCTGGAAACTAGCCAAAAATAATATAAAGGTTTTTAATATAAAGGTCTTTCTCATGCTAGAAAAACTTCCAGAATACACACTAATACAGACATTGTACACTGGATGCTAATAGCTTCTGATCCAATTATTGCATAGAAGAGGAGTCACAATAAAAAAAAAACCGTTTCCTAAAGAGGTGCTGGAAATGTTGAACATGCCACTTGTAGAAATGATCGAAGACAGGGATGATAATGACGAAGAAACAATGGATGATCATGACGATAGTGATAGTAATTAAATATGTAACTGTTTATAACATAATCGATGTATGATTTATCATTGTGTGTACTTTTACTAAAATATAAAAAATGTTATTACAATACTATTTATTTCTAACTATTAATACCTTTTAGGTAGGTAGGTACTTATAGGTACAAGAACAGGTAGGTAGGTACAATACTCTTAGAGGTCAGAAACATTGCTAAGCATAAATGCACATATTATATCACATCTATGATTTTTAATACAATAGAATTTTATTGAGAATAAAAACATGTTACATAAAATATTATCCCACCAAACTGCATAGCAGTTTGTCAGCGGGATTAGCGCTCGTTAACACAATGACAATAATTATATCAATAAATAAATGCTAAAATAAAAAAGTAGAAAAAAGTAAACTAACACTAACTAAAACTAATACAACAATTGTAAGCGGAATTTAAGTAGTCACTGAGTAATATATTTTTAAGTTTATATCTAACTGTTTGTTTTTTTACTTTATTAACATGCGATCTTAACCAGGCATACTTATTAAATAATTTTGGGGTCAGATATTTGGTAGTTCTCTGACCATAACAATTTCTTACCGAGGGTATTACAAATTTCTGTTGTCTAACGCTCTTAGTATTGTACATATTTTCTATATTTATTTTGTACTTATCCTCATACAGTTGTTCTAGCACCACCAAGTAATCGACCTTTTTATGTATAGGAAGTACTTTACAAATAGATAATAATCTTTCATAATTATTTCTACACTCATGTTTTGTTTTCCTATTGACTAAATATTTCATGAAGCGAATTTGCAGTGTTTTTATTTTATCTAAATAGGTTTTGTATGTACGTCCATACGTGCTCAAACCATAGCTAAGCAGCGAGTCAGCGAGTGCAAAATAAATGACACGCAGCGTTTTCTTACTCAGCGGCGCGTTTAAGACATAAAACTTACTTAATACCGCTCTGAGTCTAGTGCACACCGAGTCCACATGCAAACCCCAGTTCATGTTGGCATCTACCCACAGACCGAGGTACTTAAATTTTTTAACATATTCTAATCATTGGCAATGGCAATTGGTATTATGTGTGTGCATACACTCATATGTGTGTCCTACAATACTGATATCTGAGTAATTAATGTTTATTGCTAATCTATTACAAGGTGAATAAATATGCATTACTTTGGTTTTATTTATGTTAAGAATAATGCCATTGTCGTAGCCCACCTAGTGATGTTATCGAAGTCTGCCTGTAACACAGCACTAACCTCCTGAATGTCCTTTGACGAGTACAGGAAGCACATGTCATCTACATACATGTAGACCCGACATTTATCTACCACATTACTTACACTATTGACGTGCATGATGTAGCCCACCGGGCCGAAGACCGAGCCAGTTGGCACGCCAAGGTTCACTACTGCTTCCTATCCGGTCACCCCCACAATGTAAGTCTGCAGAGTCCTGCCGCTCAGATAGTTACGGAACCATCTGTTTGTCGGGCCCCGTATTCCGCAATCATCCATGGCTCGCAATAGCGTCTCATGCTCTAAGGTATCAAATGCCTTTTTATAGTCAATAAATAAAGCCAGGACCTTGTGGCCTTGATCTAGGCTGCTATTGACGTCATCTGAGAACTGCGAGAGTGCTGCATCGGTACTTTGGCCGCGCCTGAACCCGTATTGCGCATCGGAAAGTATATTGTTTTGCTCTAAGAAAGCGCTAACTTGGCCTACAACTACCTTTTCTACTATTTTGTTGATAACAGACAGTATAGCAATTGGCCTGTAATTACTATAATCTGTATGCAATCCAACCTTGAAGATAGGCCGTATGAGAGCATTCTTAAGTAGGTTTGGGTATTCTCCGGTAGACAAAGACATGTTTATAAAATGTGCTAATACTGGCGAAATATGCTTTTTAATTATTTTTAAATCTATGACTCTGATACTATCAACCCCCGGCGCCTTATCGCTGCTTAACTGGTCTATTCATTTAGAAACTGTATTATTGCAAACTGACTTGAAACGAAATGTAACATTACTGGCATTTACATATTTATTCCTATTTAAAATTTTTATACTACAGTCTATTTTTCCTTACTTGTCTTATTTGGTAAACAAACATGGCGTACTGGTAACCAAAGACAATTGATAGAGTTGGGAAATTATCGAATGAAGGACTGAACTCAAAAAATTTCACTTGTCAAATATTACTTTTAGTCTACGACCAGTTACAACAAAGACTTTAGTTTTTACAAATAATGACTTACATTACGATACACACATAACTTGAGATATATATATAAACATTCTGCTTTATTATTTAGTTTTTTAACATTAAAATTATACAGGCCACACTGGTCAGAATCATTCATTCACTTTTCCCTTCTCTAAGTTCCAAAGACAAACTAGCATTTTGAAATGTCAAATTGCCAATATAATTTTTTATCTGTGGAAATGGATTCTGATATTATTTTGATTTTAAGAGAATTAATGTGTTTGGATGGTTAATTTGAAGCAGTTTTTGGTGTTATTTATATAGTATGTGTTTCTTCCAACAATCAAGATGTTCATACCTAACTAAAAGTGCGTGATTGATGACGAAACTAGTGATTTTCGTACCGAGTAGTGTTTGTTTACCAAATAAGACAAGTAAGGAAAAATAGACTGTACAATTATGCTTAATATGACTAATTTCTTTCGTAAATGTATCTGTGAATTTACTGCATATATTATACATTGTAGGGTAGAGCTACCTAAGAGTGCGCATTACCAAAGAGTACGCAATGTTCCATTTTGTTAGTAAAGTTTACCGTATGGCAACACTGTGACTATTGTCAGTTTCAGTGAAATGTCAGTAGACACATTTTCAAGTCGGTGAGGTAAGTGTTAAAATTTTTATTGCAATTTTAAGGTTTTTAATACATTTGATCTAATTTTCTAACAACTTTGAAGACCTATTAGAGGATTCGTGTGAATGGTCCACCGGAGAATGTTGGTTATTCTTGGAATGTGATTAATATATTTTGCTTTAAAGTTAGGTTATGTGTGATGTTTTTTACAATGTTATAACGGTAATGGTTGATAGCAGATCCGACGCAAATCGTAAGAGTGCGCACCCAAAGAGTGCGCATGTGTACTCTTAGCTTGTATGAAGCAACTAAATTTTATTTTTATTTTACAGGTCACAAATATGACTACATACAAAAGAAAATCGCAAAGAAAATTATTTTTTACCGAAGAAATTTTAAAAAATGCACAGGATTGAATATTACGAGGGGAGAGTCAAAGGGCAGTCGCAGCGTCTCTGGATATCCCAGAATCCACCTAAGGTAAAGATTAAAGGCAGGTACTGTTCCATGTTCTTTGGGCAGATTTTCGAGTGTATTTACACCTGAATTAGACACTAGCTTAGCAGAACACTGGATACTGAACGCGACTTGGATAAATGTTTCTACGGCCTGATGAAAAAAGAGCTAGGAAGGATTGCGTATGACCTAGCAGAAAAAAATGGCATAGACCATAGATTTAATAAAAATAAAAAAGAAGCTAGCAAAAAATGGGTTGAAGCGTTTGCCAGGCGACATAACCTTAGTCTTCGTCAGCCCGAAAAAACCAGCTTGGCACGTGCTGCAGGATTCAACAGTGTGCAAGTGCAAAGATTTTTCGATAATTTGAAACAAGTCCTTACAAACTTTTAAATTTGTGGGCAGACAAATTTACAACATGGATGAAACTGGTCTTCAGACTGTACCAAATAAGCTGCCAAAAGTTTATGCTCAAAAAGGCAAAAAAATTGTTGGAAAAATAGTTTCTGCAGATCGAGGGCAAACTGTTACTGCTGTTTGTTGTATGGGCGCTACTGGAACATTTGTACCACCTGCTCTAATATTTCCCAGAAAGCGACAAAAGCAAGAATTGATGTATGGAGCTCCAGCTGACTCTCTACAACTAGTATCTGATTCAGGCTATATGAACTCTGAGTTATTTGTAATCTGGCTCAATCATTTCATCAAAATGGTCAAACCGTCTAAAGACGTCCCTGTTCTTTTAATTCTTGATAATCATTCATCTCACTTAAGCTTAAAAGCAATTGAATTGGCTAGAGAACATGGAGTTGTTCTTTTAAGCTTACCGCCACACACAAGTCACCGCATGCAAAGTTTGGACACAGGATTTTTTGGGCCACTAAAAAAAGCTTATTCTGTAGCATGTGACAACTGGCAAGTTTCAAATACTGGGCGTGCTATAACCCAGTTTCAAGTTGCTCAGTTATTTGGCATAGCTGGTTGCTGGTTTGACAGAGCTAGTAAATCATTCGAATCGTGCGGCATCATAAATAAAAAAGGTTTTTATTCACGTAGACTTTAAAAAAGCGCTTGTAAATAGTCAGAACATGTTTGTAGTAATATAGTTGTATACATTAGATATTATTTCTAGTAACATAGATATTTAGGTACATCTTGTATGAAAACATTTATAACATTTATTTTATTACAGAAATGATATTTAGCTAGCTCGTATCAAGTTATTGTCAAGAGATTATGTTTAATTATCTAGTTTGTGTCAAATATTTTTACTACATATTGTCAATGGTTCTGTCTATATTAAAGGTATTATTATTATGACGGACCTTGTGTTAATAACGACGGTCGCGCTTTAATGCTACCACCGGATCCAATGCGCCCCAACTGAGAAGACCCAGCGAAACAAACTCAGTGGCTTTCATCTGGCCTTTTAATGATCAGATTTTCTCTGATGATGATTTTGCGCCTGCAGATGTTACTGAGCGCCCTAATCCAGCCATAGAAACTCCAAATGTGGATGACACCATAACTTCAAATCAAGCTACTCCATCAACAACAACCACAGAAACTGTTTCCCAAAGTCTAGATGCTACTGATAATGCAAATGTTGAATTACCACTTACTCCATCAAAATCGAACGCACCCCAGCAAGATCTAAGAGGAACTGAAACACGTGAATCCAGTGATAGTCTCCAGGTAACCATAACGTTACCAGAAAATGCACCCAATGATGATCAGGTACCATCCACGTCAACCTTTATTAAACCAGCGGACATCTTACCATTGCCTAAATCAAATATTCAGAAGAAAAGAAACATTAAACGTAAGAAATCAGAAATTCTAACAAGCTCTCCTTTTAAAAACCAATTAGAAGCAGAACAAAAAGAAAAAGAAGAAAAGGCCAAGAAGACAAAGACGACAATGAAAAATAAGAAATCTACAACACCGACATTACGGGTTACAGATACAGGTTCGGAGATAATTCGATGTCCCCTTTGTTTGGAAATCTACATAGAACCTCCGAACGAAGACTGGATCCAATGTAGCCAATTTGAAGCTTGGTGGCACGACCAGTGTACTGATTACCTGGGATTTGGGGTTTTTAAGTGTGACAATTGTTGTTAAATGTTTAGCTGTGGATATAGGCTCTATTAATCTCATGCGCGCTCTTAGCTAGTACAGAAAGCCATAGATGCGTACTCTTTAAATCCTGTACCCCTAAGAGTGCGCAAGAGATAAGTTTTTGATTTATGTGATTAATAAATATTATATGATAGTTGATAATTTAAAAAAAATTAAAATATGTTCCTAAATACCCAAAGATTAATTATAATCAAAACGGAAGACTGTAACTCATTAGTTGATTTTTTAAATAAATATTTTTTCAAAACTGCGCACTCTTAGGTAGCTCTATATCATCTTTATTTCCTAAGTATCAAAACAAAAAAAAAAATATTTGCATAAATGTGGTGTACATACAAATAGATGACAAAATTTTCATGGTATCACACATTTACCATCTTTATATCATGGCATACAAATATCAAACTTAATATTAAAGATAAAAGAAAAACTACCTACATGATAACAGTGATCAACATTACAAAACAAACAATTATTATTAAACCTTACATTTAAAGTATTCGTCTACATTATAGAAACACTCGTTTAATTATATCATCAATATTAGCTTTCTTTCGCCCTATCCAGCTATTTATGACTGCCCAGATCTTCCTAGGATCACCGTTACACTTTTTTATTTCCTCTTGCCTATATTTGTTTTTTTCTTTAAATATTAACTCATTTACTATATTACGAAATCTGGTATATTGCAATCGTTTAGTATAATCCCTAGGCGACTCCCTCTATTCTCTAAACAGCTGATCCCTACGCACCATCATATTATTAAGAGTTCTACTGTGTACTAATAGTTGGCGATTTTAATATGAGTAGCATTTCCTGGTTGCCCAGTAACTTCAGCAGTGAGTCACACTTGTGCCCCGGTAATGTAAACACTGTGGATGAGCAATCATTTATTGATTCTTTATACATCCATGATCTACGGCAGTATAATGGTATATTGAATAAGTACGGTCGAATATTGGACCTTGTTCTATCGCATGACGTAGTAACGGTGTCCAACTGCGATCAACCCTTTGTCCCCCTAGATCCCCACCACAATGCGCTCATTATTGAACTTAAATTCATACAAATATCGTATTTGATATCGGCTTCGCGTACAAAACAGGTTTTTTCTAAAGGAAAAAACCTGTGTGTAAAATTATCTAGAAATGAATGATGATATTGCCAATGTCAACTGGGAGTTGGAATTCGCGGACTTACCAATAGAGGGCGCTGTGGATTTTTTTTACTAATTTCTTAAGAAATTAATTAATAAGCACGTCCCAATTAAACGGGTTAGGAGTGGGCAGTATCCAGTTTGGTATACTAATGCAATAATAAATGCAATAAAAGAAAAACATAAATATCATAAAAAATTTAAGCAGTATGGTATTATTTCACACCGAAATTGTTATGAGATGTTGAGAGTGAGAGTGAAGAAGTTAGAAGAAGATTGTTATCAAAATTATATTAAGTCTGTTGAAAGTTCTATAAAAAATAACCCTAAATATTTTTGGAAGTTTATTAAAACCAGATATAACTTAAGTAGCATCCCGAGTACTCTTCATTATAACAATATCGTAGCTTCCGGTAGTGAAGAAATCTCTGATTATTTTGCGACAACTTTTTACAACCAACATCAAACCAAGGCAGCATAAACTTGGGCGACTCATGCATGTCAGATATCTGTAGTGCTACAGTTGAACAGCATAAAGTAGTCAAATTACTGAAGGCACTAGACGTAAACAAATCTGCTGGCCCGGATTTAATCCCTGCTTTTCTATTGGTAAACTGTGCCGAAACTATTGCATTACCAATCACCTTGTTGTTTAGAAAATCGTTAGATGAGTGTAAGATGCCATTAATGTGGAAATCGGCTTTTATAACGCCAATACACAAGAAAGGCGCTAAGACTGATGTTACAAATTACAGGCCCGTATCAAAACTATGTTTGATTGCTAAAATATTTGAAAGGATCATCCATACTCAACTATATGAACCCCTTAGGGTATACATTACGAAATTTCAACATGGTTTTGTTAGAGGCAAATCTACAGTTTCTAACCTAATTATTTTTGATGATTTTATTACAGATAATATGAGCCAGGGTAAGCAAGTTGATGTCATTTACACTGATTATAGTAAATGTTTTGATAGAATAGATCATTCCACCCTAATACAGAAACTAGCTAATGCGGGCATAAGGGGAAACTTGTTGAGATGGTTTATTTCATACATTTCTAATAGATCACAAGCCGTAGCCTTAAATAGTTGTATATCCAGCTGGATTTCAGTGCCTAGTGGCGTGCCGCAAGGATCCCTACTAGGTCCTTTAATGTTTGTAATCTTTGTGAATGACATCGGCGATTGCTTCCATTCCTCCAGATTACACTGTTATGCAGACGATATGAAAATTTATGCATCTATCGCATCCCAAGCGGATGTCCAAGCTCTTCAAGCTGATTTGTATCGTCTTGATAATTACTGTTCGAAAAATAAATTGGACCTAAATCCCTTAAAATGCTCTGTTATCACTTACACCAGAAGTAATCGACCTATTACATCCACCTATTGGTTAAAGGGTCAAAAATTAACCAAATGCCATAAGATGCGTGATCTCGGGGTCGTATATGACTCTAAATTGCTCTTCGATGAACACATTGATAGCATTGCAAAGAAGGCATCTCAAGCTCTTGGGTTTGTTATGCGCACTTCATCTTGTTTTAAAGATGCAAAAACGCTTAAAATATTGTACTGTACATATGTCCGTAGCAAACTAGAATATGCATCGCAGATTTGGAATCCGAGATACAGCAAGTATACCGACAGGATCGAGGGTATTCAGAGGAAGTTCATGAGGTACTTATGCTATCGAACTAGATTTGTTTATAAATCTGAAGATTATCTAGAACTTTGTGCAAAATTTCACCTTCTTCCATTAACTGAACGACGTGATATCGCAGATGTCATGTATTTCCTAAAACTTTTAAATAATCAAGTTGATAGCCCTGAACTTCTTTCCCAAATTAACATCAACGTCCCAGTACGATCAACGCGTCATTACGTACCACTAGTTTTACCGTTTGTTTCAACTAATTACCGCCAGAATACCTTTCTGTGGCGAGCAAGCAAGACAGTAAATGATGTTTTCAAACAATATGATGTAGATATATTTAATGCGAGTATAGCGTCAGTAAGAAGGCTGATGAGCGCTGAGTTTTTCAAAAATTATCTTAATGTTTAGCTTTCCAACGTAGGCTTTATGATTCTCCCTTTGTTAATTGGATTTTTTAAGTAACTTATTTTTTACTTTTTTTGGTTAAGTGTATTTATGTACTAACTGGTAATATTTTCATGTCCATATTTTTTAACTAGATGTTTAAAAGTGAAGACCTGTAATTGGCTGTGTGTTGCTTATAACATCTATTTATTTTGAAATTGTTGCTGTTGGTTTTCCAAATAAATAAATAAATTATCCAAGGTTGAGCAATTCGTTTATTATTATTCTTTGACTTTACCGGTAATTTACTCTCCATATAAATATCTCCAAATATTAATCTTAACTTATCGTATATAGTTAACGGATTATCATCACATAACCATGAGACCAGTCATAATCACAGATTTTTTTACTTACTAACTTATTGCTAATTACATACCTAGCGTCCAAGTCCTTACTGATATTACACTGAGATTGCCTATTTAACTGCATTGACACACCAATTATATTATGATCAGAAATATTGCACTCAATCACAAACGACGCGCAGTCACGCAGCCGTCTCGCTCGCACCCAAACGTCTCTCTCACACCAGCGACGACAGCCTCGCGCGTAATTTCGCTAACCGGTATGACGCACTGTAGGCCTAGTGCACACATGCTGTCTGAATAACTCGAAACTTGGCGACTGCAATTCGGTTCTGATAGGTTTATGTTGATATCGCCATAAAATATGGTATCCTCATTTTGTGGTAAATTCTTCATTATCTGCTCGATTTCTGATACAAATTCTTGCTTATTAGTTCTAGGTGGTCTGTAAACTGCAATGATATTTAATGTCGATTGGTTTGTGGTGAGTTTACCATACATTGTTTCAGCCGAATTAGTTTGTAATTTTTCTGCTTGTAAATTAAGGTTCTCTTTAGCATATATCAAAATTCCTCCACCTCTTTGGCTTTTTCTTGTATTTGAAAATAAATAATATCCCTCTATGTTGTATAATGGCAGCTCTTCCTCTTTAATGTTTATTTCAGTCAGTACTAGTATGTCTATACCATACAAACTATTTTTCAGTAAAATTAATAATTCATCAAAGTGCTTCCTAAGTGATCGAATATTTAAATGTATTATATTTAAGTAATTTGTGTTATTATATAATATATTATGTCTCCAAGTAGTAATATCTTGAAACCTTTTAAATTCACAATCCAATGTACTAATTGCATCGTAACGATCCATTAATTAGTAATTGAAGTAATAGTACGGGCGTGTATACAACGCACTTTGTGTGAGTTTGGCTTGGGTCGCGTCGGTCGCGCGCCGCGCGGCTAATCATTTTTTTCGATGAATCGCTGAATATCACTTTCGTAGCGAATGGAAAATATTTTATTATATGTTCCGATTGACGTCCGAAGTCCATTATGAGAGTACATCGTCTGATTTCCGGTGCAGGTCGCTAAATTTGACTACTTCCGTTTTCTAAACTGTGCCTACAGCGCCCCCTATGCTCCGTCCTGGAACTAAGCTGACAAGCAAAGACAACCCGCCATATTGTGTCATTGTTGCGTCGTTTTTCCACGCGTGCAGTCGTTAAAAAGTTTAAAAATTTATTTTTATAGTGTTAAATGTTAAAATACAACTTCGAGATTAAAAGTAGAAGTTAATTTCAAACAAGCATTGTTTGTCTTCCGTTTCTTGAAACCTCAAACTTTCAAATGAGTGACGAGGTTATCGCGCCTAATCAAAATAAAACTAAGTGTGGATAGTGGTTCGAGTTCTTCGGATATTTCATCGGAGAATAAAGACGAACCAAGGAAACGCCGAAACCGGGACTAGTCGCGAGATCTGGATGAAAGGTTTGACTTATTGTCACAACAATTGGTGAGTCATGTGAATAATGTTTTAACCTCGATTCATGCTATTAATGGTTTTGCACCGGCAGCACCGCCCTTACACTAACAATTTACCGAAAACAATTCAGACACGTGTAGTCAAAATTAAAGATATGCAAAGATTTGAGCATCGACGTGTTGAAGACTCTTTTAGTCTATTACGTTGGTTCCAGGTGGAACGTAGATTTGCTGCGTTTTCTAATGCCTTTTTAGCACAGAACGAATTCGTTAATACTGCCTTACAGAGTCTTGTTGATTGGTCAAATTCTTCAGACGTTCAGCTTAACGCTTCCTCTGTTTATGAAAACATGAAACAGCTATTTGGTAATGATTCTGGTTATAAGACAGTTTGTCACGATATTCTTCAGATAATTTGCCGTAAGCGGGCCGAGGTGTAGGAATTACGCCGTAGGGATCTCTTAAACAATTTAAAGGATAGATAAACTTACGTGGTTGGCAAATGCTTGCTTTTCACGTCGGAGGTCGTGGGATCGATTCCCACCCAGGACAGATAATTGTGTGCATGAACATGTCTGTTTGTCCTGAGTCTGGGTGCAATGATCCATATATGTATGTATTTTCAAAAAGAAAAGTAGTATATGTATTATGTCAGTGATCTGGTTTCCATAGTACAAGCTCTGCTTAGTGTGGGATCAGACGGCCGTGTGTTAATAATGTCCCAGGATATTATTATTATTTCGAGTCTGGCAAAATGCCAATAAAACTAAACAAGCCGAAATCAGAGATTCTGAGCGATTCTATCCAAATAATTCCTCAGCCAAAAAGATGGGGGGAGGGGGAAGCAAGTACAAAATGGGACGAAAGTCGAGTAGTAAAAATAAATGACTCCACAGGAATTTCAGGCGGGTATCTAAGACTCTATCGACACACCTGGACTTGTTTCAATGTACCCAACGTAATATTGAAACTAATAACAGGTGTTCGAATTCCTTTCAACAAGGCACCTCCATTGGTTCTTCCAACCTTGTAGGTTTTAGCAAAATTTCAGACTCCAACATCACGTTTAATGTCAATCTTAAATTCAGAACTTGGTTCAATTGAGAGTTTTAGAACCCGCTCCCCTGACACCATCTTTCATATCTCCGCTGTTCATAATTTCCAAGATCGAGGGAAAAAATTCAAGTAAAGATGGCTATAACTTTTCTGACCAGCTTAGGTTGGTGGATAATTACGAAATAATCGGTTATGACACCGACGAGATTAATAAACCTTCAAGGAATCGTATGGGACACCAAATCCAACACCAAGTCCCTGCCCTTGGCCAAAAAAGATAATTTGTCGGAATTTGCTAGTGCGACTTGCAGCCGGCAGTTGGAACCTAAAGCAGGCGCAACGCCTCTTAGGACATCTCAACTTTGCGACTTTCATCACCCACCGGGGAAAGTTGCATTGCCGAGTCCTGCAGTACCACAGCAACAAGCTCAGGAGGTATGCCCACTTACAAAACAGTATCCGGACGCGGTACGTACAGAGCTGGTACAGTGGTGGGGACACCTCAACTTTGCGACTTTCGTCACCCACCGGGGAAGGTTGCATTGTCGAGTCCTGCAGTACCACAGCAACAAGCTCAGGAGGTATGCCCACTTACAAAACAGTATCCGGACGCGGTACGTACAGAGCTGGTACAGTGGTGGGGACACCTCAACTTTGCGACTTTCGTCACCCACCGGGGAAGGTTGCATTGTCGAGTCCTGCAGTACCACAGCAACAAGCTCAGGAGGTATGCCCACTTACAAAACAGTATCCGGACGCGGTACGTACAGAGCTGGTACAGTGGTGGGGACACCTCAACTTTGCGACTTTCGTCACCCACCGGGGAAGGTTGCATTGTCGAATCCTGCAGTACCACAGCAACAAGCTCAGGAGGTATTCCCACTTACAAAAGCAGTATCCGGACGCGGTACGTACAGAGCTGGTACAGTGGTGGTTAGAGAACATCAGTCAGAGGACACCAGTTCATCCTCAGAGAATGGCCACGAACCTCGTCATTACCGACGCGTCGGACATTCAATGAGAAGCGCTTGTCAACAACGAAATGGTGAAAGGGTCATTGGAACACCACCAGAGAAAATGGCACTGCAATTTGAAGGAGATGTATGCAGTGATAGCCGCCATATCCTCCAGAGCAACGTTGTTCTAAGACTCGACGGTAATTCTTCAGAACACAGAACAGTAGTTTCTTATATAAGGAACGAGGGAGGAACCCGGTCACGACAACTGCTGGTTCTGACTCAAAAACTGCTGGATCTGGTAGACCACTTCAATGTTGTACTTCTCCCCCACTATTGTGTCCGGGACTGTTCAACACCGAAGCCGACCTCTCGCGCAATCGCGCCGGCTCAGAGTGGCATCACAAAGCTGTTCTACCTGTGAGGAACACCAGACAGACTTGTCCGCGTCTCGGACCGCTCACGTGGTAACAAACTATGTTACTCTAGACTTGCTCGAGTCGAACGCCTGCTGTCACGACGCGTTCAGCAGATCTTGGCACTATCGACTGGCATGGTTGTTTCCGCCGCCCGGCCTGATACCCAGAGTGCTGGGCCACCTCAACTCGGCCTCGGCCGTGGTCTCTCCTACCGAACCATTTTAGTTCATACATCGGCTATAGCATCTATTTGCGAAACTGTAACGAATATACAAATAGCATCAAGCCCAATAGTGAATCATATTCTCAAAGCTATTTCCTTGGCAAAGCCGGCTTCTCCTAAATTACCCATATGGGATGCAAGAATTTTGGTTTCTTATTTAAATAATTACAATATAGATTTCAATAGTCTATATCAAGTACCTAGGCACACTGCAGCCATTTTGCTGTTATCTTCGGGTCGCAGAGTACATGACCTTACTCGCTTACATGTTGACGGTGACCATTTTATTGATGATGTTGGTTCTATTACCTTGCATCCCATATTTGAGTCGAAAACTGATTCATCTTTTTATCAACAATCAAGTTGGACATTTGTAGCTGCTCTTGACCCACACATCGGTGCAATATACTGGTTACGCCCTCTTATTAATATGACACAATATCAGAGGAAATATTAGTAATCTTTTCTTAGCAACTAAAGACCCTACTAAACCAGCGATGATCGGTGGTTGAATAAAACTTCTTTTAGCAGAGTCTGGTATTCAAGCCTCAGCTGGAAGTTGCGGAGCGGCAGTGTCACCTTTAAATTGGGTAAAAAATTACCACAATAATGATATTCTAGGTAAAGGTAACTGACAACATGAGCATAATTTTAGAAAATTCTATCAATAACATATTATTAATACATTAAATACAGATATAACTTCTGAGAAATCTCAGTCCGAGTAATTTCATACTAAATCTTAATATTTCATTGAAAGATATTTGATTTATGTCAATTTGGATTATGTGGTTAATGCCTTGCTTCAATTAAATATAATGAATCACATTGTTGCGTTTTTAAATAAATATTATTTTATGACAAATACAACCCACCAGGAGATAACAAACAGTCTCTCATAATGGACTTCGGACGTCAATCGGAACACATAATATAAAAATTTTACCTTCCAATAAAATTTGTATTATGTTTCCTAAGACGTCCGAAGTCTAGATAATGTCTTCCTGTGGCTACATCCATCATTATGAGCCGAACAATGACACAATATGGCGGGTTGTCTTTGCTTGTCAGTTTAGTTCCAGGACGGAGCATAGGGGGCGCTGTAGGCACAGTTTAGAAAACGGAAGTAGTCAAATTTAGCGACCTGCACCGGAAATCAGACGATGTACTCTCATAATGGACTTCGGACGTCTTAGGAAACATAATACAAATTTTATTGAAAGGTAAAAATTTTATATTTTATTTATTTATTTATTGGCTCACCAACAATTGTTTACACTTATAAAATTATAAATTATCTCAAACAATATCTATTAACAGGCCTAGTGTAACAATTTTTTAGAGGTAAGCACCTCATGCACTACATACAAATCATTTATTATGCTTATGTACTAAATTCTACAATAATGTAACAATAATAAATTTAAAAATATACAACAATAATAACTAGTGTAGCTAACTTTACTTATCTAAAATATTCACTAACTGTTTTGCGGAACTTGGCAAATGAGTCGAAATATATGTCAACAATATTGCTGTAGGCATTCAGAAGTTTACAAAGCCGAGGGATGATGGAGGTTGCACCAAGTACTGTTCTACGGAGTGGAGGATGTAATGGAGTAATGGCGGAACGAGGGTATCTAGCAGGGACCTTAAATTGGAATTTTTGGAGTAATTGAGGACAATCTATTTTGCTTCGAAGAATTTTATACAGAAAAGTGGCATCTATGATTGTTCTGCGTTTCTCCAAGGACATCATTTGGAAGTGAGATAGTCTGGCTTCATACGATCGTGTTGTTTTAGCAATTCCAGATGAGTATACTAGATGCCAAAGAAATCTTTTTTAAGTAAATGATGTTTTCAAACAATATGATGTAGATATATTTAATGCGAGTATAGCGTCAGTAAGAAGGCTGATGAGCGCTGAGTTTTTCAAAAATTATCTTAATGTTTAGCTTTCCAACGTAGGCTTTATGATTCTCCCTTTGTTAATTGGATTTTTTAAGTAACTTATTTTTTACTTTTTTTGGTTAAGTGTATTTATGTACTAACTGGTAATATTTTCATGTCCATATTTTTTAACTAGATGTTTAAAAGTGAAGACCTGTAATTGGCTGTGTGTTGCTTATAACATCTATTTATTTTGAAATTGTTGCTGTTGGTTTTCCAAATAAATAAATAAATTATCCAAGGTTGAGCAATTCGTTTATTATTATTCTTTGACTTTACCGGTAATTTACTCTCCATATAAATATCTCCAAATATTAATCTTAACTTATCGTATATAGTTAACGGATTATCATCACATAACCATGAGACCAGTCATAATCACAGATTTTTTTACTTACTAACTTATTGCTAATTACATACCTAGCGTCCAAGTCCTTACTGATATTACACTGAGATTGCCTATTTAACTGCATTGACACACCAATTATATTATGATCAGAAATATTGCACTCAATCACAAACGACGCGCAGTCACGCAGCCGTCTCGCTCGCACCCAAACGTCTCTCTCACACCAGCGACGACAGCCTCGCGCGTAATTTCGCTAACCGGTATGACGCACTGTAGGCCTAGTGCACACATGCTGTCTGAATAACTCGAAACTTGGCGACTGCAATTCGGTTCTGATAGGTTTATGTTGATATCGCCATAAAATATGGTATCCTCATTTTGTGGTAAATTCTTCATTATCTGCTCGATTTCTGATACAAATTCTTGCTTATTAGTTCTAGGTGGTCTGTAAACTGCAATGATATTTAATGTCGATTGGTTTGTGGTGAGTTTACCATACATTGTTTCAGCCGAATTAGTTTGTAATTTTTCTGCTTGTAAATTAAGGTTCTCTTTAGCATATATCAAAATTCCTCCACCTCTTTGGCTTTTTCTTGTATTTGAAAATAAATAATATCCCTCTATGTTGTATAATGGCAGCTCTTCCTCTTTAATGTTTATTTCAGTCAGTACTAGTATGTCTATACCATACAAACTATTTTTCAGTAAAATTAATAATTCATCAAAGTGCTTCCTAAGTGATCGAATATTTAAATGTATTATATTTAAGTAATTTGTGTTATTATATAATATATTATGTCTCCAAGTAGTAATATCTTGAAACCTTTTAAATTCACAATCCAATGTACTAATTGCATCGTAACGATCCATTAATTAGTAATTGAAGTAATAGTACGGGCGTGTATACAACGCACTTTGTGTGAGTTTGGCTTGGGTCGCGTCGGTCGCGCGCCGCGCGGCTAATCATTTTTTTCGATGAATCGCTGAATATCACTTTCGTAGCGAATGGAAAATATTTTATTATATGTTCCGATTGACGTCCGAAGTCCATTATGAGAGTACATCGTCTGATTTCCGGTGCAGGTCGCTAAATTTGACTACTTCCGTTTTCTAAACTGTGCCTACAGCGCCCCCTATGCTCCGTCCTGGAACTAAGCTGACAAGCAAAGACAACCCGCCATATTGTGTCATTGTTGCGTCGTTTTTCCACGCGTGCAGTCGTTAAAAAGTTTAAAAATTTATTTTTATAGTGTTAAATGTTAAAATACAACTTCGAGATTAAAAGTAGAAGTTAATTTCAAACAAGCATTGTTTGTCTTCCGTTTCTTGAAACCTCAAACTTTCAAATGAGTGACGAGGTTATCGCGCCTAATCAAAATAAAACTAAGTGTGGATAGTGGTTCGAGTTCTTCGGATATTTCATCGGAGAATAAAGACGAACCAAGGAAACGCCGAAACCGGGACTAGTCGCGAGATCTGGATGAAAGGTTTGACTTATTGTCACAACAATTGGTGAGTCATGTGAATAATGTTTTAACCTCGATTCATGCTATTAATGGTTTTGCACCGGCAGCACCGCCCTTACACTAACAATTTACCGAAAACAATTCAGACACGTGTAGTCAAAATTAAAGATATGCAAAGATTTGAGCATCGACGTGTTGAAGACTCTTTTAGTCTATTACGTTGGTTCCAGGTGGAACGTAGATTTGCTGCGTTTTCTAATGCCTTTTTAGCACAGAACGAATTCGTTAATACTGCCTTACAGAGTCTTGTTGATTGGTCAAATTCTTCAGACGTTCAGCTTAACGCTTCCTCTGTTTATGAAAACATGAAACAGCTATTTGGTAATGATTCTGGTTATAAGACAGTTTGTCACGATATTCTTCAGATAATTTGCCGTAAGCGGGCCGAGGTGTAGGAATTACGCCGTAGGGATCTCTTAAACAATTTAAAGGATAGATAAACTTAAAAAGCAGGCACTATCTATCTACCCGTATTCGGCCCAAATTCACGGTGCCCTCAATTTCTACTGCCAATGCAAAGCCATTTGCCTGCTGGCGTGGTTGGCAAATGCTTGCTTTTCACGTCGGAGGTCGTGGGATCGATTCCCACCCAGGACAGATAATTGTGTGCATGAACATGTCTGTTTGTCCTGAGTCTGGGTGCAATGATCCATATATGTATGTATTTTCAAAAAGAAAAGTAGTATATGTATTATGTCAGTGATCTGGTTTCCATAGTACAAGCTCTGCTTAGTGTGGGATCAGACGGCCGTGTGTTAATAATGTCCCAGGATATTATTATTATTTCGAGTCTGGCAAAATGCCAATAAAACTAAACAAGCCGAAATCAGAGATTCTGAGCGATTCTATCCAAATAATTCCTCAGCCAAAAAGATGGGGGGAGGGGGAAGCAAGTACAAAATGGGACGAAAGTCGAGTAGTAAAAATAAATGACTCCACAGGAATTTCAGGCGGGTATCTAAGACTCTATCGACACACCTGGACTTGTTTCAATGTACCCAACGTAATATTGAAACTAATAACAGGTGTTCGAATTCCTTTCAACAAGGCACCTCCATTGGTTCTTCCAACCTTGTAGGTTTTAGCAAAATTTCAGACTCCAACATCACGTTTAATGTCAATCTTAAATTCAGAACTTGGTTCAATTGAGAGTTTTAGAACCCGCTCCCCTGACACCATCTTTCATATCTCCGCTGTTCATAATTTCCAAGATCGAGGGAAAAAATTCAAGTAAAGATGGCTATAACTTTTCTGACCAGCTTAGGTTGGTGGATAATTACGAAATAATCGGTTATGACACCGACGAGATTAATAAACCTTCAAGGAATCGTATGGGACACCAAATCCAACACCAAGTCCCTGCCCTTGGCCAAAAAAGATAATTTGTCGGAATTTGCTAGTGCGACTTGCAGCCGGCAGTTGGAACCTAAAGCAGGCGCAACGCCTCTTAGGACATCTCAACTTTGCGACTTTCATCACCCACCGGGGAAAGTTGCATTGCCGAGTCCTGCAGTACCACAGCAACAAGCTCAGGAGGTATGCCCACTTACAAAACAGTATCCGGACGCGGTACGTACAGAGCTGGTACAGTGGTGGGGACACCTCAACTTTGCGACTTTCGTCACCCACCGGGGAAGGTTGCATTGTCGAGTCCTGCAGTACCACAGCAACAAGCTCAGGAGGTATGCCCACTTACAAAACAGTATCCGGACGCGGTACGTACAGAGCTGGTACAGTGGTGGGGACACCTCAACTTTGCGACTTTCGTCACCCACCGGGGAAGGTTGCATTGTCGAGTCCTGCAGTACCACAGCAACAAGCTCAGGAGGTATGCCCACTTACAAAACAGTATCCGGACGCGGTACGTACAGAGCTGGTACAGTGGTGGGGACACCTCAACTTTGCGACTTTCGTCACCCACCGGGGAAGGTTGCATTGTCGAATCCTGCAGTACCACAGCAACAAGCTCAGGAGGTATTCCCACTTACAAAAGCAGTATCCGGACGCGGTACGTACAGAGCTGGTACAGTGGTGGTTAGAGAACATCAGTCAGAGGACACCAGTTCATCCTCAGAGAATGGCCACGAACCTCGTCATTACCGACGCGTCGGACATTCAATGAGAAGCGCTTGTCAACAACGAAATGGTGAAAGGGTCATTGGAACACCACCAGAGAAAATGGCACTGCAATTTGAAGGAGATGTATGCAGTGATAGCCGCCATATCCTCCAGAGCAACGTTGTTCTAAGACTCGACGGTAATTCTTCAGAACACAGAACAGTAGTTTCTTATATAAGGAACGAGGGAGGAACCCGGTCACGACAACTGCTGGTTCTGACTCAAAAACTGCTGGATCTGGTAGACCACTTCAATGTTGTACTTCTCCCCCACTATTGTGTCCGGGACTGTTCAACACCGAAGCCGACCTCTCGCGCAATCGCGCCGGCTCAGAGTGGCATCACAAAGCTGTTCTACCTGTGAGGAACACCAGACAGACTTGTCCGCGTCTCGGACCGCTCACGTGGTAACAAACTATGTTACTCTAGACTTGCTCGAGTCGAACGCCTGCTGTCACGACGCGTTCAGCAGATCTTGGCACTATCGACTGGCATGGTTGTTTCCGCCGCCCGGCCTGATACCCAGAGTGCTGGGCCACCTCAACTCGGCCTCAGGTCGGTACATAATAGTGGCACTCAAGTGGAAGAAGCCCTTTTTGACCTAAAACCACGAGCTCTAAAACGACCCGTGAAAATCCGAAATCTGAGCACCAGCCTGGTGGACACAATGACAATGTCACCGCCAGTTGAAGTGAGCGATCTAAACCTGGAAGCTTGGCTCATTTCGGGTGGGACGCGCTGACGGATACATGAACATCGCAGGAGAAAATCTTATTATTATCGTGCTGGAGAGGGTCTACTATAAAGACATACGCCCCTATTTGGAATAAGAAGCTAAGGTTTTGTCAGGAAAATAGTATAAATTGTCGTGTACCTGAACCGGCAAATGTGGCTAGATATCTCGGTTATCTGTATTTATCTCATGGTCTCTCCTACCGAACCATTTTAGTTCATACATCGGCTATAGCATCTATTTGCGAAACTGTAACGAATATACAAATAGCATCAAGCCCAATAGTGAATCATATTCTCAAAGCTATTTCCTTGGCAAAGCCGGCTTCTCCTAAATTACCCATATGGGATGCAAGAATTTTGGTTTCTTATTTAAATAATTACAATATAGATTTCAATAGTCTACATCAGTGTTTTTCAACCTGTGGGTCGCGACCCCCTGGGGGGTCGCGAAGCCTCTATAGGGGGGTCGCGAAGCTTCTATAGGGAATTTGCAAAAGGTTAGGAAAGCTAGTCATAGGGTCCCAAATGTATTTAGAATATTATGATTAGGCCCGCTGCAAATACATTAAAAGTTAAGCGCGAAGTTTCAAAACTCTGGCTGTACTTTGTCTCTTGATAACCACCTGACCTCTGTATGATAAAGTAAATTTTGGTGGAGTGCTCCCATATTTTCGCAAATTTTCGACACAGACGTATCCGAAACGCTTTTTCTTTAATAGAATTTACATTTTTTATAACAATATTTAGAACTTGGCTGTATTCCTGTGGCAAGGTTTTGGTCGCAAGAGCTTGACGTTGGAGAAAACTATGTGTAGTGCTGTAGTATTCGTGAGAAGCGTTATACAAAACAGTATTTCTTCCATTACATTTTCCTTGGATTCAACGCACAAAAGCTAGAAAATGCACACATTCCGCAGTATCGGTAGATTCTTAAAATTTCAAGGAGTCATCGAAACATTATTCGTCATATCGCTTATCCTCGATTGAATAAAGTATCGAAAAAATCTTTATCAAGAGAAAACTTCGAGGAAAATAACACACTGTGATTTATTCCCAATCACAGTAAAGCTGAATTTCAAATAACTGATGTCGTCAAAAAGTTCTTCCTTATTTTAGTTACCGTCAACTTCTAGCGGGAGTGATCCCGCTAGAAGTTGACGGTTCTATTGGTCAATTCAGACATTAATCCATTTTTAATCATTAAAAACCACTGTTAGATACTTAAAAACAATGTCTGTCGCTCGCCAAACAGTATCTGGCTGACGGTCTCAAATAGTAGCAAAGCATGCAACTCGCGATCGCGCGTGCCGCCACTGCATAGCCATCGTCGGCCCCGTAACGTTCATTGCGTTTAGCTTATTCATTCCCTCAACTCGCATTTTAATTTTGCATTTATCCGAACCCTAATTATGAAAATGGATAAATAAGTTGGATTCAATATTTGTCACAAAAGAAGACAATTAATTATAATAATTCTTAACATTCCATGGATTCACCCTGCGGAAACCGGGTCCATCGCGTGTTTGAGGAGGGAATACTCGACAGAGTCTGAAACTTGCGACTCATATGTAGGTTTAAGAGGTATCCCTGTGATGCATCAACGGTCACCTTCTCTGTCTCTCAGTGTTCCCCCCTCTTCCTAGCCCAATTTGGTAAGATCCTAACAATACCTCTTTGGACATTCGTTTTAATATAGATCTTACAGAAGTTTTTGATAATCCTAGGTCTTTTAATAGGTTTAAGAGGCATTTTGCTGGTATACCTCTCACACCCACTTCCACGGCATATAAATTAACCACAAAACCGATTCTCGTTAATTCAATTGATAAGTCGTAATACTTGTTTGTCTTGAACGGTGATCTTTAGGGATGTTGGTTTCCCACGGTACGGTAAGCTCTATGACCACGTAAATACATGAAAAAAAGCGGGTCAATAGCGGGTAGGGGCGTCGCGAAAAATTTCTTCATACTAAAGGGGTCGCGTCATGAAAAAGGTTGAAAAACACTGGTCTATATCAAGTACCTAGGCACACTGCAGCCATTTTGCTGTTATCTTCGGGTCGCAGAGTACATGACCTTACTCGCTTACATGTTGACGGTGACCATTTTATTGATGATGTTGGTTCTATTACCTTGCATCCCATATTTGAGTCGAAAACTGATTCATCTTTTTATCAACAATCAAGTTGGACATTTGTAGCTGCTCTTGACCCACACATCGGTGCAATATACTGGTTACGCCCTCTTATTAATATGACACAATATCAGAGGAAATATTAGTAATCTTTTCTTAGCAACTAAAGACCCTACTAAACCAGCGATGATCGGTGGTTGAATAAAACTTCTTTTAGCAGAGTCTGGTATTCAAGCCTCAGCTGGAAGTTGCGGAGCGGCAGTGTCATCTTTAAATTGGGTAAAAAATTACCACAATAATGATATTCTAGGTAAAGGTAACTGACAACATGAGCATAATTTTAGAAAATTCTATCAATAACATATTATTAATACATTAAATACAGATATAACTTCTGAGAAATCTCAGTCCGAGTAATTTCATACTAAATCTTAATATTTCATTGAAAGATATTTGATTTATGTCAATTTGGATTATGTGGTTAATGCCTTGCTTCAATTAAATATAATGAATCACATTGTTGCGTTTTTAAATAAATATTATTTTATGACAAATACAACCCACCAGGAGATAACAAACAGTCTCTCATAATGGACTTCGGACGTCAATCGGAACACATAATATAAAAATTTTACCTTCCAATAAAATTTGTATTATGTTTCCTAAGACGTCCGAAGTCTAGATAATGTCTTCCTGTGGCTACATCCATCATTATGAGCCGAACAATGACACAATATGGCGGGTTGTCTTTGCTTGTCAGTTTAGTTCCAGGACGGAGCATAGGGGGCGCTGTAGGCACAGTTTAGAAAACGGAAGTAGTCAAATTTAGCGACCTGCACCGGAAATCAGACGATGTACTCTCATAATGGACTTCGGACGTCTTAGGAAACATAATACAAATTTTATTGAAAGGTAAAAATTTTATATTTTATTTATTTATTTATTGGCTCACCAACAATTGTTTACACTTATAAAATTATAAATTATCTCAAACAATATCTATTAACAGGCCTAGTGTAACAATTTTTTAGAGGTAAGCACCTCATGCACTACATACAAATCATTTATTATGCTTATGTACTAAATTCTACAATAATGTAACAATAATAAATTTAAAAATATACAACAATAATAACTAGTGTAGCTAAATTTACTTATCTAAAATATTCACTAACTGTTTTGCGGAACTTGGCAAATGAGTCGAAATATATGTCAACAATATTGCTGTAGGCATTCAGAAGTTTACAAAGCCGAGGGATGATGGAGGTTGCACCAAGTACTGTTCTACGGAGTGGAGGATGTAATGGAGTAATGGCGGAACGAGGGTATCTAGCAGGGACCTTAAATTGGAATTTTTGGAGTAATTGAGGACAATCTATTTTGCTTCGAAGAATTTTATACAGAAAAGTGGCATCTATGATTGTTCTGCGTTTCTCCAAGGACATCATTTGGAAGTGAGATAGTCTGGCTTCATACGATCGTGTTGTTTTAGCAATTCCAGATGAGTATACTAGATGCCAAAGAAATCTTTTTTGGATTCTTTCTACCTTCAAATTGTGGGTAGCATAATGAGGAGAACTCCGAACTTTTTAATAATTTTCTTCAGCTCGTCACTCTTTCTTATTAGGATCTTGCCATCCTGTACCCATATGTATTTATAGGAGCCCTTTAGCTGATTCTTGGTCATCCATAATAAGTTTCGTTTAAATCTATTCAAATGTTCGTTAATATAAATACGACTTGCATTTTTTGTACCATGTACTTGTCCGTTAGTTAGATGCTTACTAAAGGCTCCTACACACAGTGCCGGCGGCAGGGCCGCCGGGTAAGCCGCCGGCTTTGCCGCACAAAGGAGCCGCCGGCGTGGCCGCCGGGGTGTGCCGGCGGGTTACGCGGCTTGTCGGCGTCATTCGTGCCTGGCATTCGAACGGTAGTGGTGTGCGGTTTGTGTGTATTCAACAAATGAAAATGTCGTTTCATTGGGACGACGAAACTGTGTTGCTATTAATTGAAAACTTCATGAAAATGATATATTATGGAATCCCAGAAATGCAGACTATAAGAATAGGAACAAACGAATGGACGCCTTGAATATAATTGCAAGTGTATTTGTCATTGATAAAGGCGAAGTAGAGAGAAAGTTAAAAAATTTAACCTCTCATTATTTTCGGGAAAAAAAGAAGGTTGAACAGTTGTACAAATCTGGTGCAAGCACAGACGATGTACAGGAACCAAAGTGGTTTGCTTACAAGGCATTGAACTTTTTGCGAGACAAAAATAAACCACTACCCACAGTAAATAGTGAGAATGATGTAAGTATTCATGTTTCATATTTTTCTTTATTTTATCACACACTAACTACTCGCGGGCACAGAACATAATATACTAAAGTGAAGACGCGACACTTGCATGTGAACACAAAAAGTGAGTCGCGGACTCATGGCTATGTGTGCGTGCCCGGGCGAGCGCGGGGGCTGTGCGACGCGACTAAAGCGTGGTATTTATTAATTTAAACAATCATACCCAGCGTATATTGTTGTAAATATGGCTGTAGGGACAATCGAACCGAATAAAAATATTTACAATACCTAGATCCACATTAAATAAGTAATAATGTTGTATAAAGTCTTATCTCATATAAAGGTTAAATACAATTAAATTATACTTGTTAAATGTGTTGCATAAAATATAAAGAACGTCAAACGTAAATAATGTATGAGCAAAATAATGATATTATATTAGATAAGGTAATGTTGTATATTTGTTTATACATTTTCATTTCGATATTTAAGACCTTTAAATATACAAGAATGCAATAAAGATTAAAAATTGAATTGAATTTTAAAAATACTAGTGTGTCAACCATGGTTGGCAAAGAGCATGACAGCAATGAGAGCAAAAGAGCATGAAGAGCAAAAAAGTCTCGCTTTTAAAAGTTATTAGGGATTCCTCATGAGCCAGCTGTGCTAACGTTAGAAATCGATTAAAATTTCATAATTCATCGGTGCTCCATTCCCGAGATAAAAGCTTTTTTTTTGTTTTACCTGCACCAGGATCTCAAGAAGAGGTGATCAGTTCTTAATCAATATAAATTGGTTCAGTAGTTCCGAAGATTACCCCGTACAATTTATTTATTTATAATATTAGTATAAATATTAAATAATATTTAATTGGTAGCATTATACCATATATATGTCTCATTCTTATTTTACCACGTTAATATTGTACTCTGACGGTATTTAAGATTTGTATGTAAATAACTCGGAGGTAAATAATTATGCATTCCGTGTAGAAATAACAATTATGACATTGACATTTTAACAATTTTTTTTCATCGACTGTCAATCATACCCCGCGAGACTGCGGATTTTGGCGCTTGTTGTTACGGATGAAACGTGGTATTGTTTGTCTAATATTCGGTTGTTTCGGTTTTATTTTATATTTTTTTAGTAAAAGGAGTGTGTAGGGGTTATTATTATGTTTAGTTGTATTTTGTTTTATATTTGTTATTTTATTACGCATTTATAGTATTGTTATTATTATTTAGTTTATTATGTCTGCTGGTAGCGATTACGACGATTTTCTTTCATACTCTTCTTCCTCTACGTCTGAACACTATGCTACTTTAGTGATGATGAATCACTTCAACTGCGCGACCAGCTCTATTCACATCTTTCGTTTTCGTCATCTAAATGTTTTAATGTGGTACACATATATGCTCAAAGCATTCACGCTCATTACCCTGACCTTCTGTCATCTTTTGACTCTGACCTCATTCATGCTATTCTTGTTTCTGAAACATTTCTTAAACCAACACTTCCTTCGAAACAGTATGCTATACCTGGCTATAAGCTAGTGCGCAATGACAGAACTGGAAAGGGGTGTGGTGGAGTGGCTATCTATTTACGCATGGATTTGAAGCATAAGGTGGTCGACAAGTCTCCAAGTGATTATTCAAAATTTGCCGAAAATCTGTTTATCGAGATTGCCGTTAATCATTCGAAAATGCTTTTGGGGGTGTATTATAGTCCATCATGCCATATCGACTACTTCTCTTCTTTCGAATCTAAACTGGAAAATCTTGCGCCCCAATATGATAACATAATAATCCTTGGAGACTTTAACACCTGTTTACTTAAGGATGATGCACGGAGTCGTAAGCTTCTTTCTCTGATTTATTCGGTCAACATGCACATTCTACCACTGGAAGCTACGCAACATGCTCCTCACAGTTCTCCTTCTCTTTTAGATTTAATAATTGTATCCGACCTATCTAAAGTATCTTCTCATGGCCAGTTGCCGGCTTCCTTTTCCTATCATGATCTTGTATATCTTTCATACAAAATTCGCTGCCCTCGACGTAAGTCTCAATTTCTCTTCATACGCAGCTTCAAAAATATTGTCCTGGACCGTTTAAGGGAGGATGCGGGCAGTATTGACTGGTCTCCTGTTTACAACTGTAACGACTTGAACACAAAAGTTGCCACATTTACACACTTAATTTTAAATTTATATAATTACCATGCTCCGATAAAAAAAAGTGAAGGTTAAACATGTACCTGCACCATGGCTGTCCGATGAGATAAAAAAAATTATGTCTAAGCGCGACAAGGCCAAAAGACGATATAGAAAGGTTGCTTCGAATGAGAATTGGGACGTATATAAAAAAGCTCCGAAATCGCTGCAGTCGTATGTGTCGAGATGCTAAAGGACGCCACATACAATAATCTCAGCACTACAAAAGTATGGCATTTCCTAAAATCACTTGGTGTTGGCAATAGTGAAACTGGCAGTGTTACAGCTGCCAACAGCTGTAACCCTGCAAGTAGCCAACATACTCATGACAGCCTTTATTCATATTTGGAAAATAATTAAAACTCTTTTAGATTTATGATGCTACGTTAAGAATTTAATAATTAAAACTATGATTGTACTGGTAAACTGTGATTGATAGTGAGATTAATGAGGCAAACACAGATTAACAAAATGTTACCTAGTTAAAATTTTACTGAAAATATCATTATATAGATACTTATATGCTAAATAAACGTTGTTCCCAATAAAAATATGTTTGATTTATGAAATGTAATTTAGCCATGGAAGTTGTCCTTGCTCTGAAAGAAAATAGTTCATCAACTCATTTCTGACCATTGAAGGTTCCAAATTTCGATTTATTTCAATATTTGGTGCCGGTATCGTTATCATATTATCCTCAACATCAACGTCATTTCTTCTGATAAAATTGTGCAGGCATACACAAGCCATTACTACAATTTTCATTTTCTCTGGCTGTAAATTAGCTATTGAATGAAATATTCTGAATTTTTCATATAATATGCTGAAAGCATTTTCCACGACTCTCCTTCCTCTACAAAATCTGTAATTGCATATTCTTTTCGGAGATCCTCGCTCATGTTGTCCAGGAAATGGTTTCATTAAGTTAGGAGAAATCGGAAAAGCATCATCACCAAGGAAATAAAATGGTACATTCATAGTCCGTCCAGGTAAAGGTCTTGGTGTCGGTAGATTTATAAGATTCATTTCGTAATGCTTCGTAAAGCGAGCTATTTCTAAAAACACCCCCATCCGAAACTCTTCCTTGACAACCAATATCGACGTATAAAAAAATATAATTAGCATCGACTAATGCCAACAACACAATACTGAAATACGATTTATAATTGAAAAATTCTGAGCCACTATTATTGGGGCATTGTATACGTATGTGTTTCCCATCAATGGATCCACAACAATTGGGAACATTCCATTTCTTGAAAAACAAACGTGACACCGAAAGCCATTCTTCCTATGTTATTGGCATCTAGAAGAGAAAAAGGAAATAAAAATTAATTTAAAATAAACATTCAAAAATAAGTATATACTTAAACGTTTAGCAAATGTGCTTGTAAGCCTAAATGTAATGCTATACTCAAATACAGGGTGGGCCAGAGTAAAGTTCACTTTTGAAACCTTTATAAAAAAAGACTGATAGTACTAAAACAATTTATTTAAAAAGTAACTTAATGTAACATTATTATAATTTATTTTTTGAAAATAACATCATCTAGATGTGCTCCCTCTCGCCGGGAGCACTCTTCCAAGCGGTGTTTAAAATTTTCAAAAACGCGCTGGCACGTTGCTGTTGATATAGCCGCCATTTCCGTTCGAATGTTTTCTTTCAAGGCGGTAATTGTCTCTGGTTTATAGGAGTAAACCTTATTTTTGAGGTATCCCCACAAATAAAAATCCGGTGGAGACAAGTCGGGGCTTCGTGGTGGCCACTCGATATCACCCCTCTTAGAGATCACTTTACCGGGGAACATCTCCTTTACGACCTCCATACTGGCATTAGACGTGTGGCAGGTGGCGCCATCCTGCTGGAACCAAGTCAGGGAGTTGTACTCCTGCAGCCCAGCAAGAGTTGGTCTTAAAAAATCTTTTAGCATTTTGACATATCGCTCCGTATTTACCGTCAATGCTTGGCCGCTAGAATTTTCGAAGAAATAAGGCCCAATGAGCCCTCTAGCTGAAACCGCTGCCCAAACCGTCACTTTCTGGCAATGAAGAGGCTTTTGATGTTTGCGTGAAGGCTGTTCAGCGCTCCAATAACGGCAATTTTGTTTATTTACAAATCCGCTCAGGTGAAAATGGGCTTCGTCTGAGAAAAGGATGTTCCCGAAGTTGGAAAACCGCTCTAACATGATGGAAGAAAATCTCTCTCTTTTTGTATGGTCATCAGGGTTGAGTTGCTGGACTAATTGGATTTTATACGGATGAAGCTTTAAATCGTGTAAAATTCGTCGTAAACTGCTTCTTGAAATTCCCATAGCTGCCGAACGTCGCCGTGTAGAGAGTTCCGCATTTTGCTCAACAGATTGATTAACCTCTTCAATCGCTTGCACTGTGCGTACTGTGCGGGAACGACCTCGACGTTTCTTAGGAAGCGTCGAACCAGTTTCTTGGAACCTCTTTAGCCATTGCTTAAGTAACTGAGTGCTAGGACACTGGCGGATACTTCGTAAATTAAATTCAACTCTGAACTTACGCCGCGCAACAATATAAGAACGACCATTTTCGTAAAACGCTTGAATAGCGAACGCGCGATGCTCACCCGTGAACGGACTCATGGCGACTAAAAATGCGAGAGACGCGGCAACCGATCATACCCCGCGCTCCCCGCTACCTGCCGCGAGCAACGGTTTTTTTTGACAAGGGAAAGTGAACTTTATTCTGGCCCACCCTGTATTATCCAATTCCAGCAATATCACATATATTCAGGCCATATCGTAAATAAAAATAAAATAAAAAAATATTTATTTGGTCAATAGAGTACAAATATATATTAGGTTATGGTGTTCTCTAGCTTCCCCTCTAGGATTCCCTGTGAGTGAGCTTCCCTGTGAATATCAAGAGTGAGTCATAAAAAAATGATTACCTTAATTTGAAGTTTTGATATTATTGCTTGACAGACTTCGGGAATCAGTGAGGAAAGAAGTTGTGGTGAAATTTTAAACAGTTCTCCAAGGCTGAAATAACTTTCTCCTGTAGCTAAAAACCGCAACGTTACTGCCAACCTCTCTTTAGCGGGTATAGCCTTTCTCCAGCCAGTATTTTTTTTGCTAATGTCATTTCAGTACTCTCTAGCAAAAATTCAAAATCTTCATATGTCATTCTCAGAAACCCAAAGAACATACTATTGCGCAAACGTTGACATCCCACATCATCTTTTTTATACTCTTCTATCATTACAGTACCGTTCTGCCATTTTCTATTTTGTAAACTTGGGCGCACCCAAAACCTTCTCATACTTTTGTATTTTTTTCTTATTAAAATAAAAATTACAACTGCGCCGGTACTACTGATGATTTTCGTATTCATTGTAACCAACCGACCAAAAAAAAATTTCACTTCACTGGCGTTCTATGTGACAACCGGAATGATGCTTGACGGCTTTGAGCGGCTTGTGCCGGCGACTTGTATTGCCGGCGGCATAGCCGCTCGGCATGAACCCGGTATGTGTGTAGTAGCCTTAAGGGTCCTACACACAATGCCAGCGGCAATACCGGCGGTCGGGGCTCCGGCACTGCCGCCGGCAGACCGGCCGGTATTCGAACCGCCGGGCTTGCCGAACATACGAGCCGCCGGCATGGCCGCCGCCGGGGTGTGCCGGCGGGTTGCGCGGGGTACCGGCGTCAGAACGCTCCAGGCATTCGAGTGATAGTGGTGTGCGGTTTGTTTATAGCGCAATACACATTGAGCCCGCCCGGCCGCCGACAAAGCCCGGCGACACAACCCGGTGGCCTATATGAAAAGAATCATTTCGGCAACATGCGCCTGCGCGTGTTACCCGCCGACATGTTGGCGGCTTGGGTACGCCTGCGCTCAGTTGCCCGACGACGCTCGACCTGTAGTGACGTGCTTGTATTGTTTACGACATGGAGTGGAACGACGGAAAATGTCTTACGTTAATTAATCTTTATCATGAGAAGGAGGTATTGTGGAATCCAAAACACCCAGATCATAAAAGTCGACCAAAGGGTCTCGACTCAACACTCGACAATTGAATGAAATAGCAAACCATTTTAAAAGAAATGTATCAGAAATAGAAAGAAAAATTAAAAACTTGACAAGTCAGTATCAAAGAGAGAGAAAAAACGTAACTGACTTAAAAAAGTCGGGTTTAGGTAGGCGACGGTTACTCGTAAGGTATTTACTGTGATTCATCAGTAAATAATGACGTATCGTGGTATTTAATTAACGTGTAATGATGTATGTCATTATTTATTCATGGATTGCTAGATTTCTTGATTCTGTATTGATGATCCGTCGGATTATGATAAATATTGATCGCGTAGCCTCGCGTCAATATTTATCACGGCAGTACACGTTACGCTGGCAATCGAATAAATAACATTATTTTTGAAACCAAAATTGGATATCAGACAGATATGTATGCAGATTAGACCCTCTAGCTCCCGTAGTCATCCAGGGTACTATACAGGTTCTCCAAATGATCAGGCAAATGCATATCCTTCTAACCACTCATCATCTGTATATTCTTCTATTACGAGCCCGGATCATTAGCATTTTACCACCACAAATCCTTATAATCAGTCAAATACAAACCCTTCATCTCTATATCCCATCAACATAAGCCCTCACCCGCAACTTCCTGGGGCTGAATCTTCGGTACCAGTAGCGCTTGATGAAAGTTCTAATAGTGAACGTATAAGCAGCCAAGATATAGAGAACGTTTTTAAATCCCTAAATTATTATATTGTATTGTTATATATTGTTATCTTTATTATATTGTTATAATTTGAAATAAATATAGCTTAGCATATATCAAGAAATAAATCTGTATTTTGAAGTGTTACTATTAAGTAACGGCCTCGTTCACCACTTCCAAGTAAAGCTTTGATTAGTTACTTCCTAATTAACGCTATTCGGCAAGTAAAAGTTTCAAGTAACTTCTGTCGATTTCACAAGCGAAAAATAAGCTCTGAGTAACAACTTGCTGGATAAGTGAATGATGGAACTAATCGTAGGTTACAGACGTTCAATATTACGTCAATGTCACTTGTTAAACGTCATTGCAGTTGACAATTCTTGTTGGTCGTGTCGTTTTTGGTTGGAATTAATATTCACGTGTTAATTTAATTTGCATTGTGTTAGTATTTGTTTCTATTTAATACAATAGATAAAGTTAGAGGAGATAGAAGTGCAAACTTTTCTATACATGAGAGGGACATTTTGGTGTCACTAGTACAGAAATACCAAGCTGTGCTGGAAAACAAACAAAGTAATGCTACAACATGGAAAAAGAAAGAGGCTGCATTGGAAAGCATTCAAAATGAATATAACGCTCGATCGGGCATTTTCAGATCGACCAAAACATTAAAGGTCAAATATGAGGGTCTAAAACGTACGGTAAGGAAAAAGTCGGCTGCATGCCGCTCAGAACTTTACCGTACCGGAGGTGGCAAGAACACTGCACCGCCACTTGATAACGTGGAAGAATAAATAAAAGCCAAGATAACATTAAGCACCGATGGCTTGGAAAGTATTTATGACTCGGATATGTTACCGTAAAATGGGGTGACATTTGAATAGCGGGGTGTCTTTGATGATTACTTTTTTTCGTTGATTTTTTAGTAAAATCTCGGAGTCTATGGACTGCAGATTTTTTTTTTATTTTGGGTTGGCAACATTGACAGTTTTGCCATATTTCTTAAAAATGGCTGCGGTTTAAGCTGTGACATTCCATGACAATAATGATTTAAAATTAATAGTGCGACAACTAGCAAAATAGTGTGCTGGAGAACTTCAGTGGTACAAGGGTAAGTATTATTATTGTAGTTTCAGAACTTATATTTCATAATTATACGGTTTCTTTAGAATAATATAAATCTGATAACTTCGATTGATGACGACCATTTTGTTTTCTGTGTTGAGTTTTATTCCTTGGGGTTAAATTGATTAACGGTACGAGGCGACATTGATAGTTATCAAAGTGACCCCAAGAAACAAAATTTGCGTGTATTCATACTAAAAGTACTGCTTATCAAAGTCATCCTTTTTAAAGGTAAAATGGTGCGAAACTACAAGAAGACGCCGGGTACCCGCCACTACAGGAACTATACGGATGAAACCCTCGAAGAAGCTCTGCAAAAAGTTACGGATGGAGATTTGAGCATCAACGCAGCGTCGGTAAATTATAAAATACCATTCGGTACTTTATACAATAGATATAAGGGAATGCATGGATCAACTCCTGGAGGGCAACCTGTATTTACGTATGTTGAGGAAGTTGCAATTTTAAAAGCCGCCGCAACTTGTGCCGATTGGGGATTTCCACTCACCAGTTTTGACTTACGAATGTTTGCAAAATCATATTTAGAACAGCATGGAAGATATGAGGCTAAATTCACAAATAACATTCCTGGCATTGATTGGGCGATGAGTGTCCTAAAACGCCACAATAATGGATATGGTCAAAGAGTTGCCACCAATATAAAAAGAGCAAGGGCTGCAGTAGGCCGGGATTCGATCAAGGCCTACTTCGATAATCTTGAAAAGGTTATAGAAAACGTACCACCGTCGAACATCTTTAATTATGACGAGTCAAATTTATCTGATGACCCGGGCAAGAAGAAGTGCATTTACAGACGCGGTGTTAAATACCCCGAAAAGGTGATGAACCACTCGAAGAGTTGTACTAGTATTATGATTTGTGGATCTGCCGATGGGACTTTACTGCCCCCATATGTAATCTACAAGAGCATGCACTTATACGATACGTGGAAAGAAAGAGGCATAGCTGGATATCCTTGCTGTCAGCAACCATGTTGCAGTCGTGGCAGCAGATATAATAGGACTGCAAGCGGGTGGATAGACGCTTCAACCTTTAGAGACTGGTTTATGAGTTGTTTCTTACCTCACGCTAATAGGCTCGATGGCCAAAAAGTGTTAATTGGAGACAATTTGTCGTTACATTTAGATTCTGACGTATTAGAAACATGCCAATCACATAACATTAGTTTTGTATGTCTTGTGCCAAACTCTACGCATATCTGTCAACCTTTGGATGTTAGTTTTTTTCGGCCTATGAAAGCCGCTTGGAGAAAGACCCTCGAACAATGGAAGCTTAGTAACCCTAAAGCTTCAGCTGTACCAAAGGACGTTTTCCCACGACTTCTGAGAGAAAACTTAACAGAAATGGACAAAGTTCGAACTCCTGGTGACGCCAATGAAGAGTTCACATCTGCTATTAGAAGAAATTTGATCAGTGGTTTCAATGCAACGGGAATTTATCCTTTGAATAGAGCAAAAGTTTTAAACAAAATCCCTGCGTCTCAAAACGAAGCAGACGTAACTGCGGCTGTGAGGGATTCATTGACTGATTTTTTGAAAGAACAACGTTTTGGCAAAGATTCTGAACCAACACGTAAAAAAAAACGACTAGCCGTTGAGCCAGGAAAGAGCATTTCAACTATCGATGAGCCTGGGCCTTCGACATCCACTGCCGAGGCTGAACCTTTGACATTTTCACCCATTAATGAACCTGATATCGGCGAAATTATTTTGGAAGATAGCATAAGCCAGCGATATTTGCGCCAAAGCGTTCTAGATAACGACGATGATGCAACAGACTGCGAGTCGGTTGCAGATGACCAAAGAACACAAAAGGAAAATGTTAGGCAAGGTCCAGAAACTGGTGAATTTATTTTGGCAAAATTCAACTCAGCCAAAGGAAAAAAAACTTATCAGTATGTTTGCATGGTTGAAGAAAATGTCGGAGACAAACTCGTTGTTCTAGGATTCAAATCTCACAAGAAAAATAAAACTATATTTCATGCAGTAGAGAATGATGTCTCCATTATAGATCAGTCTGATGTCATAGCTTATCTTCCCAAACCTAAACAGGAAAGTGACTTATACATATTCCCACAAAATATAAATGTAAAAGAGCTGTAAGCTATAATTTCTTATTTTCTTGTATTAAAATTAAGTAAAATGTTGATCTCAATGTTTAAATTAAAAGACTGTACGTGATACTTATCGTAGTTAAATATAATTTTAAAGTTTATTACCTACTACTTTAGGAGTACACGTTGATTTTGACGATTTTTCTAGTAATTTTTGTAAGCACTAAAGTGCAATAATAAAGCAGAAGGCTGATTATTCGTAAGGAATCTGTTGTTTTGTTAGAAGGCTGATTATTTGTAAGGAATCTGTTGTTTTGTTACTAAGATTTTGTGTTTAATTCACTACATTTTGTCTATTTCATAATATGATATTTGATTATACTACAAAACGTGTTTTTTTACCATAATATAGCTCTAAAATCAATTCTCAATGTTACCCCTGTTATCAAACACACCCCGGTGAACTTTGGAGTGTTTTAATTCAAAAACTAATGAGTGAACATTTTTTTTAATTTTTGTTTTTATTTCCTGTTAGGGGCTACTTTCTTATTACATACAAAAAACGGGGGCAATCAAAGTGACCCCATATCAAGTATAAAGATGATAAGCCACTTAATGTTTTTTTTCTCGGAACCTACAGGGCGTCAAAATTAAATAAATAATTTTATCAATAAAAAACCATGAGTCGCCATTACAGTATTTTTTTTTGTATTTTTTTATAAATAACTGAAGAAGTTACAGTCAGTTTTATTTCAAAATTAATCAATGTAACCCCACTTTACGGTACCAGAAAGTCAAAGTAAGTTTGTTTAGTTGTGTAAACCTAATCATTAAAAACTGACTGCTCAAATATTACCCATTATGTGTATGTTAAGGTGTAATCTAGCCAACGCTGATGATGATTACCTGGTGTGATATAAGGAATGTGACACCTTTTGTGGTTGTTAATCATATGCCTAGTTAAATTAAAACAACAATGCTTTGTTACAGATGGAATAAATGTTCCCAAAATGGAAGAGTTTGTTTTACTTCCATCATTACATATGGACACATCTAAGGTTGTACCTGTAGAGAATGAGGCTTCTCAAACCCGTAAGTAGGGGAAGCCGGGGCATTACGGGCCCCCGGGGAAAGACGGGCACCCCCTCTTCCCCGCAGGATAATAAACCGAGACGCTCGGAACTAGTCGGATCGCGTTGCAGTCGACCTCGCGCCAGCGAGTAAAGTGGTTGTGTGCGTGTAGATGTCCGTCGTACGTCAACAGAACGAAATTACGTAAGTTGATGCATTTGATATAATTTTTTGGTTTTAAGTCTGTGCTATTGCTAATTCGTGTTTGTGTTAAATGCCCAATTATTAAGTAAATTGCTACGTTCAATTATGTGTCTACATAACTAGAAAGAGTTGTGTACTAACCAATATCATTTGTTTTGTTTGACCTCGGGGGCATTTTGGGCGGGGCAAAATGGGCAGGGTGCCCGTTTTGCCTCGGGTAATCTTATTAAGTTGATCTTTTTTCTGCAGATATAATTATGGTTCGCCACTAACAAAGGAAGACAGAACGTGCCAAATGGAGCTTGGAGGATATGGAAGCAGCCGTAAAAGATGTGGCTAGTGGCAGATTAAGCTGTAAACGGGCCGCTCTTGAGTACAATGTGCTAGAGATGGGCGTCGAATCAACGAACGGTTTAAATCGACGGTCGACGTAGAAACAACGCGTAGACGGTCTATCATTCAAGCGTGGACTAGTCGATTCGTAGACGGCTAAAATCAAAAGTCCACAACGTTCTAACATACGGCCAACTCAACATCGGTGCTTAAACGTAGTCGGTTATTACAAGTTCGGGCGTTCATACAAGCGAAATTGAACGTTACGCAAGTAGTAATAGAGAGGATTTTATGTGAAATGGTATAATAATGTGAGGGAGTACTGACAGTCGAATACGTACACGGTCTATCTAAAAGGGTTGCCAACTGTCTTTGGACAAAAATATACATATTATAATGTTTTAGTAAGACGAAAAAAGTATTAGAATTAAAAAATATTTTTCAATTGTTGTATTTATTTATTGTTTCTTCTCTGGAACACAACCGGAGGAAACTCGTTATGTTAAGATGGTCACCCAACCACAGACCAACCTTGGCAAGCGTTGCTTAACTTTGAAGATTGATCTGTGTTCTATTACTTACACTGAGCCACCAAAAAATTAAAATTACGCAGTGGTTAAAAACTTTTCCTGTATGTACCAAAAATAAAATACGTTTTTATAAAAGTATGGTTGGCAACTCTAAGCTAAGGGCGGCGCGAGCGGCGGGCGAATTAAACCGGTTTATACTGGTTAGAATTTCTTAGAAGTTGAATATTTGTTGTTATTGATATTTGGATTTTTTATTTTAGTGAACATCGTGACGTAATACGAATCGCGTGCAAGGTCATCGTTGTGCATAAATCGCGGATTGCAATTTCTTTTAAAATAAAATTGTAGGTAATTAGTCGAACATTCGAAATTAGTGTATATATTATAGTTATCTGGAGTTCTAAGTGGTATTTACTATATTTAAAAAAAACTGTGAATTTAATTTAATTTCTGTAAATATTGTAGTTAGGTTAATTGTAAATAATTAAATAAAAATATTAGTGTGACAAAAAAATGGCGGGACGTAGTGAATTGTGGCATCATTATGAAAAGGACGCTTTAAGTGGCAAAGCTGTTTGTAACTTATGCAAAGAAAAATTAGCTTATAAGTCTACTACGGCAAATCTAAAAAGCCACCTAAAACGGAAGCATGTATCTGTTTTTGCGTCACTGTCGTCGCAGGCGCAACCGTCTCAAGCTCGGCAACAGAATAGCACTGCGGCTGGTGCTGCAGTTGATTCTTACCATTTACCTGGCCCGAGCACATCTACGAACAGTACGAATGAAACAACAGATGGGACTATGATTAACGTATGTAAAAAGCAAAAAATTATGGATACATATATCAATAGTAAAAAAATAAGTAACGAGCAAAAACAAAAAAATAATTTAGATTTGCTTGATCTGTGCACGGACAGTTTCCATCCGTTTTCGATTGTTGAAGAAAGAGCCTGTGGCGGTCCAAATACTCGGACCCCACCTGAAAGTTCGAGCGGAATCGCTCCGCTCAACGATGTGCGACCACACCGCAACTGCATTGGACAAACAAGTCCAAAGTCCGCCCTTACACGTGCCGCGCCGGCGCAGCGATCGAGGGAACCGGTCGACGCGCATAGCAACGGCCCGACGACCGGCACACACTGCTTCGAGCTCGCGCGCCGTACACTACTTATTTTCTATACTTATAATAATTATTGCTGGTGTAAATTAATAGTAAATCTTTAATCTAAATCTATAATAATACTCTTCATTCTTCGCCTTCATCCTTCTTTTATATACCTATATACACACTATCACCTGCTATCGCACGATTTGGATATTACTATAACGCGCACGGTACGGGTTCTATTCCCGTGCAAGTTAGGAGTAAGTACACTGCTACTTATTTCTACATTGGTGACCCCGACGTGATCTACCGACGTGATCTACCGACGTGATCAGCCGACGTGATCTACCGACGTGATATTCCGACGTGATATACCGACGTAATCTTTCGACGCGACGTGATCTGACGACGCGACGTGATCATCCGACGCGACGTGACGCCCGCGTTCCTCAAGAATCCCAGACGATCCAGAGTATCCCGGAGTGTGGTGTATCCAGGTTTCGGTGCATCCAGGTGTTCGGCGTGCTGGAGTGTCAGTTTATTCAGAAGACAACGTGCTTAGAAGTGCGACACAGACGTCATAGATATTCTGACACGGACATAAGGGTTTGGCAACTCATAAGCGGTGAGCGATTTTAAATTTATTTTAATATGTCATATTCCGAAGACGTTGATTTGAAGGACGCTCCCGCCATCTCAAGAGAGGTGTCGGGAGTCGGAATGCCATTGCGCTGTCCGCCATTTTGTCCGGAGGAACCGGCATTATGGTTCGCGCAGCTTGAAGGCCAATTTATTTTATCTAGAGTTACAAGCGATACGACGAAATTTTATTATGCTTCTACGAATTTGGAGACTAAATATGCCTTGCAAGTTAAGGATATTATAACCAATCCTCCTGACAAAAACAAATTTGAGAAACTTAAAACCGAGCTCACCAGTAGGTTGTCCGCGTCTCAGGAGAAACGAATACAGCAGCTGCTGCTTCACGAAGAACTTGGTGATCGGAGGCCGTCACAATTTTTAAGGCACTTACAAAATTTAGCCGGTCCTTCAAGCGCGTCAGCTTTTGTGAAAAGCATCTGGACCAGTCGGTTGCCACAAAATATTCAGACTGTAATCGCTTCTCAAATTGCAGAATTGGAGGTGGAAAAGCTAGCCGAAATTGCAGACCGAGTCCACGAGATCGCGCCAATGACACCGCAGGTTGCGAGCACCTCTACTTCCACTGACCTGGCGGCGCAAGTGAGTGAGCTGACGAGGCAAGTAGCTTTGCTTACGGCACAGATGAATAGCAGAGAAAGGCCTCGCTCACGCTCACGACCACGTGGTAATCGACAATATTTTAATCGATCTAGGTCTAGACCCAAGCAGCCACCCCCGAACCACCCGCACTGTTTTTACCACTATACGTATGGAGACCAGGCTCAAAAATGCAGAAAACCGTGCAGTTTTCCAGCGGAAAACTTCCAGGGCAGTCGCAAGTAGCGGCCAACGACTGTCCCGTGTCTTCAGGCCGTCTATTCATCACGGACCGGATATCAAAAATGCAGTTCCTCGTGGACACTGGCTCTGACTTGTGCGTTTTTCCCCGGTCTGCTGTTAAGACGCCCTGCTTACGATCAAGGTACGACCTGGTAGCTGCCAACAACACGGTAATTCATACGTACGGTCCCTTACGCCTCACGCTCAATCTAGGTCTCAGAAGGAACTACAGCTGGACTTTCACGATAGCGGACGTATCGAGAGCTATCATCGGTGTAGACTTCCTCGGTTACTACAACCTGCTGGTAGACTGCAGGAACCAACGACTGCTCGATAGTGTCACGTCCTTATCAGTTCCGGCTACAAACTGCAATTCCTTGGACATCGCGTCTATAAAGGCTGTGGTAGGTGACACTGACTATCATCACATCTTACGTGAGTACCCAGAGATTACCCGACCACCAGGCAGACAGCTACCAGGCAAGCACAGTACGGTGCACTACATCAGGACGACACCGGGACCACCTGTGGCATGCAAGCCTCGACGCCTCGACCCTGCTCGACTGCAGGCAGCTAAAAAAGAGTTCGAGGATATGCTCGCGAGTGGAGTAGCACGGCCATCGGAGAGTGCTTGGTCCGCCCCACTGCACCTGGTGAAGAAGAAGGACGACGGATGGAGACCATGTGGCGACTATAGAGCGTTGAACGCCCGTACAATACCAGACAGGTATCCCATTCGCCACATTCAGGACTTCTCCCACCAGCTTGCAGGCTGTACCGTTTTCTCCACAATCGACCTCGTCAAGGCATATAACCAGATAGCGATAAACCCGGACGACATACCAAAGACCGCTATCACTACTCCCTTTGGTATGTACGAATTTAGTTTTATGAGTTATGGTTTGAGGAATGCAGCACAGACCTTCCAGCGGTTCATAGACGAGGTACTCCTTGGCTTAGACTTCTGCTACGGCTATATTGACGACATAATTGTATTTTCCACGTCTCCCGAAGAGCATAAGACGCACTTACGAGTACTGTTCGACCGTCTAACGAAGTACGGTATCGTCATCAACACGGCGAAGTGCAATATAGGTCAGCAAGAAGTCGTATTTTTAGGATACCGTGTCACAGCCCAAGGTACCAAGCCACTAGAGACAAAGGTGCATGCGATCCAGCAGTTCCCCGTCCCCAAGACCGTAAAAGAGTTGCGACGATTCTTGGGAATGGTAAATTTTTATCGCCGATTTGTCCCGAATGCAGCTCAACTTCAAGCGCCTCTCAACGCTCTCCTTGCTGGCCCGAAGGTGAAAGGTTCACACCCAGTGAACATGACTTTCGAACTACTGAAGGTGTTCGAAGAATGCAAGTCGTCTCTGTCGAAGGCAACTCTCTTGGCACATCCAGACGCAACAGCTGAACTCGCCATCATGACCGACGCCTCTGATGCTGCCATTGGAGCCGTTCTACAGCAGCGTAAAGGTGAGAACTGGCAACCTCTAGCCTTCTACTCTTGCAAGCTCAGTGGTGCCCAGAGGAAGTACAGCCCGTATGACCGAGAACTGCTAGCTGTATACGAGGCAATCAAATACTTCCGGCACATGGTCGAGGCTAGAGCGTTCACCGTGTTCACGGACCACAAACCACTTGCCTTCGCGTTTAAGACCAATAGAGAGAGTTGTTCGCCGAGGCAGTACCGATACTTCGACTTCATCGGGCAGTTTACGACGGATATAAGGTATCTACCCGGAAGTGAGAACGTTGTTGCAGATGCATTGTCGCGTGTAGACGGAATATCTGTGCGTGGCATAAACTTCGAGGATCTTGCAAAGCTTCAGGACGAGGATCCAGAACTGCAGGACCTACTACTTCATGGCTCGTCACTTAAATTGGAGAAAATAGCAACTGCCTGCAGCAATTACCTACCCGTTTACTGCGATACCTCGATGCAAATAGCCCGTCCATACGTTACGCCGACACTACGCAAGCAAGTTTTCAGCTCACTTCACAACCTTCACCATCCGGGAAAAGCAGCTACAGTGCGACTGGTTACGCAAAACTTTGTGTGGCCAGGGATTCGCAAAGATTGTAGAGAGTGGGCAAGGCAATGTTTAAATTGTCAGGCGTGCAAAGTAGCGCGCCACACCAAATCTCCACTTTACCCATTCCTTACTCCTTCCTCTCGCTTTTCCCACATCCATCTAGACATCGTCGGTCCCTTAACGATTTCTAACGATTACAGGTATTGCCTCACCGTCATCGATAGGTACACTCGATGGCCTGAGGTGTACCCCTTGAAGGACATCACGGCGGAGACCTGCGCAGCCGCGCTGGTGTCTGGTTGGATAGCCAGGTTCGGCTGTCCAGCACGGGTGACTACCGACCGTGGTCGCCAGTTTGAGAGCCACCTCTTCAACTCACTTACCGCCTTGGTAGGTGCTCAACACCTGCGTACCACCGCCTATCACCCGGCAGCGAACGGCATCGTGGAGCGACTTCATCGTCAGCTGAAGTCGGCAATCATGTGCCATGACTCTTCCCAGTGGACCGAATCACTGCCACTAGTACTACTCGGCATGCGTAACTCTTGGAAAGAGGACGTCCAAGCTACGCCAGCCGAACTCGTTTACGGGGAAGCACTTCATCTTCCTGGTCAGTTCCTGTCACCGAGAGAGGACTACTCTGCAGCTGACGTCACTGAGTACGCTCAACGGCTACGACAGCACATGGCCAAACTTGTTCCCCGACCCACTACTTGGCATTGTAATACAACACCTTTCTACGTGCCCCGAGATCTTCACACATCCTCTCACGTCTTTCTGCGACGTGACCATGTTAGAAGCTCGTTAGAACCACCGTACGCTGGTCCCTATAAGGTGATACAGAGGCACCCCAAATACTTCACCATCGACATTCAGGGAAAACACAATAATGTCTCTGTCGACCGCCTCAAACCTGCCTATGTGATGCGGGAGGAGAATGAAACCATTTCGCCCACCACTACCACTGCTACCAGTTCGAGCACTCCTGCCGCGACCGATGTGGAGAGGAAGACAAGGAGCGGACGTCGAGTGAGATTCCCCGATTTTTATCGACCGTAGTCACGGTCTGGCCGGGGGGAATATGTGGCGGTCCAAATACTCGGACCCCACCTGAAAGTTCGAGCGGAATCGCTCCGCTCAACGATGTGCGACCACACCGCAACTGCATTGGACAAACAAGTCCAAAGTCCGCCCTTACACGTGCCGCGCCGGCGCAGCGATCGAGGGAACCGGTCGACGCGCATAGCAACGGCCCGACGACCGGCACACACTGCTTCGAGCTCGCGCGCCGTACACTACTTATTTTCTATACTTATAATAATTATTGCTGGTGTAAATTAATAGTAAATCTTTAATCTAAATCTATAATAATACTCTTCATTCTTCGCCTTCATCCTTCTTTTATATACCTATATACACACTATCACCTGCTATCGCACGATTTGGATATTACTATAACGCGCACGGTACGGGTTCTATTCCCGTGCAAGTTAGGAGTAAGTACACTGCTACTTATTTCTACAAGCCTTCCGAAAATTCTGTCGATGGATTCCCGGCTACCAGCTGCCCACCAGAAAGACGCTATCCAACTCAATTATGCAGGAGGCTTATACTAAACTGCATGATGCATTGACTAGCCAATTACGCAAAGAGGTGCATAGTATATGCCTAACTGCTGACATGTGGACATCTTTAAAAACTGAGAGCTATATTGCTCTCACAGGACACTACCTTACAGATGATCTAGAGTTAAAAACGGTATTGTTAGGCTGTTGTCATTTTCCAGGCCATCACACATCAGAGAACATCGCCGCAGAAATAAGCACATTAGTTGACAAATATGACCTAAAACATAAAGTAAACTTTATGATAACCGACAATGCTTCTAATATTGTGAAGGCCGTCAAAGAATTATTGGGGTGGAAGCATTTTGGTTGTTATGCACATAGCCTCAACTTAATAATTGAACACGCGCTGCAGTTAACGAAACCCCAAATCGACAAGGTAAAACGTATAGTTGTTCACGTAAAAAAAAGTACAGTTTCGTCCGAACGACTTCAAAAATATCAAATTCAACAAGGTCTAGAACCTAAGCGATTGTGCCAAGCGGTCGAAACTCGCTGGAACTCAACATATTATATGTTGAAAAGATTTGTAGAGTTAGAAGATGCTATTCGATCTACTTTGGCTTTTGCAGACAGAAATTTACCAACAATTAACCCGGAAGACTGGAAGCTATATGACCAACTTTGCCATGTTCTACGACCATTCGAAGAAATTTGTGCATCGATGAGCGGCGAAAAGTACATAACGGGAAGTTCAATCATTATTGTGACTCGTTGCTTAAAAGAAGCTTGCCAAAAGCTCTTAAATAAAACCGATTTGCTACCTCAAGCATACGATACAGTGCTCTTGTTAAAATCAGGTTTAGAAGAACGATTCCGATTTGTGGAAACTAGTGGCACGTTCGCGTTGGCCACTTTTATGGACCCTCGCTTCAAAATGCAAGGTTTTTCGGACCAATCCGAAGCGATGAGAACAAAGGAAACGGTACGCAAATTGGTAGCTGCTTTGATTGGCGAAAAAGAACATGCCACTCCAGCCACTGTCTCCACTGTCGTCGACGGCGAAGAAGCTGAACCTGATCTCAACCCCTGGAATATCTTCGACAAAATGGTAGCGTCGAGCACTGCTCAGGGGACACCTCTTTCAAGAGCCATAAAAGAGGTAGATATGTACCTTTCAGATGAACTCCTGCCCCGGAAGGACCAAAAGGGAAATTTAACGTGCCCTTTGGAATGGTGGAGGAAACACCAATTTGTATATCCAAATTTAAAAAAAATATTTGTAACCCGGTGTAACATCGTGGCAACATCCGTTCCGTGCGAACGAATGTTTTCCAAAACGGGTCTAATTATAAATGAAAGGCGAACGAGACTCACTACAAGCAAAGTCGAGAAGATCATGTTTTTGAATGTCAATTCAAATAAAGAAAGGTTCGATGGGTTTTGAGTTCTGGCTGGAGCCATGTATGTATATGTGTACATAGAAAAAAAAAAAACTAAAAAAAAATACAAATGTAAATATAAAATATTATGTACATAAAATCAGTTGATCTTCTAAATACGCCTGAAATACAACTTTTCAATTTTTATAATTATTTCAACAACATATTAGGTCTTTACCTATGAAATTGCCGTTCTGCAGTACTGGCCATTTCAAATCAAAATAATTTTTGTTTGGCTAAGAATTCTAATTTCAAATTAATTTTATTTTAAAAACATGGATTCTTTTTTCCAAAAGTAGTCATTTCTTTATTGATTAGTGTTACATTTTCATCGCATTTCAATCTTTTTCGTCATCATGGATACGTTAAAAATTCGAGTAATTATGGAATATGAGTACCGTCGTGGCAGCAACGCGGCACAAGCGGCACGCAACATCAACGACGTTTACGGAGCTAACACTACAAACCAACGCACCACCTGTTATTGGTTTGCTCGCTTCCGTTCTGGAAATTTCGACCTGAAAAATGAACCTCGCGGTCGTCCGAAGACTTTGGTCGACAATGACGAATTAAAGGCGGTTGTGGAAGCTGATGATACACAATCTACGGCTGAATTAGCAGCAGCTTTCGACGTTAGCGTCAAAACAATATTGGTCCATTTGCGTCAAATTGGCAAGGTAAAAAAGCTTGACAAATGGGTGCCCCACGAACTCAATGATCGCCAGCGCGAAGTATGCGTCGAGACGTGCCTTGCACTGCTCAACAGACACACAAATGAAGGAATTTTGAACCGCATTGTTACCTGCGATGAAAAATGGATTCTGTTTGATAACCGCAAGCGCTCAGCAAGTTGGTTGGATCCTGGTTCAGCACCTAAACAATGCCCTAAACGAAAACTTACCCCTAGAAAAGTGATGGTCACTGTTTGGTGGTCTAACGCCGGTGTGATTCATCACAGCTTCTTACCAAACGGGGTGAGCATTACTGCAGATGTGTACTGTGAAGAACTGAGCACAATGATGGAGAAGCTGGCGCATCTCCAACCAGCATTGGTCAATCGCTCGTCTCCGCTGCTCCTGCACGACAACGCGCGACCTCATACTGCACAGCAGACGGTCTCCAAGTTGCAAGAACTGGGGTTGGAAGCTCTCCGTCATCCGCCCTACTCACCAGACCTTGCGCCTACAGACTACTACTTTTTCCAGAATTTGGATAACTTCTTGGCGGGAAAAAAATTCAATACCCGAGAGGCAGTACAAAATGCCTTTGACGAATTTGTTGCCTCCCGTCCAGCTGATTTCTTTAAGAAGGGCATCAATAAACTGCCACTGCGATGGCAAAGATGCATTGATTGCATGGGTGATTACTTCGATTAATACAAATAAAAAAATTCATGAAAAAAATTCGTTTAAATTTTTTCATACAAAACGGCAATTTCATAGGTAAAGACCTATTATGTACAATGACGGACACATCTGGTGCACCACCGATAAGGCCAAAATCGCTTGCACTCGGCGTCGGAACGTAGGAGCTAGCTCCGCCCCTAACGCACACATACTCAATCTACTATTACTACGGAATTACGCAATGAATGAATATTCGATTTTCATAGTCTTTTTTGTTTTGGAGTGGCTGTAGTTTAAAATATGGGATTTACATTGAAATAATGGAACAAAAGGCATCGAGTGACTTGTGATTTTTGCGCATGCATTTTTATAATGTGTGTTTAAGTCGAATGCACACCGTATTTGAAAATTATAGCTGATTATTTGTGAAGGATAAATAATATTAATTTGTGAAAAATAATATTAATTTGTGATTCCATATTGAAAAACCGGCCAAGTGCGAGTCGGACTCACGCACGAAGGGTACCGTATCATTATCTATAAAAACAAGGAAAAATTTCACGTTTGTTGTATGGGAGCCCGCTTAAATATTTATTTTTTAGTATTGTTGTTATAGCGGCAACATAAATACATCATCTGTGAGAATTTCACCTGTCTAACTATCACAGACAGACAGCGAAGTCTTACTAGTAGTGTCCCGTCTCACCTTTTGGGTACGGAACCCTAAAAACGAACTCGCGTAATTTGTCATTCAAACATAATTTTGCCTTCAAGAGTGTAGCACAAAACTGTCAAATTTACCCACGTTTGTAAGTAGTATGCGTATGAATATTGGCTAATCGAGGTGCCTGAATAAATTTAAAATGAATGTTTTTGTAAATGATACAATATCTACATTGATGTGTAAACACAAAATTACTATTAATGCTTAATCAATTGCAATATAGATCTGATAATTTCCAAATATTTATATATTAATATTTAATAATAAAAAACATGACTTCACAACATAGTAACGGACTGAACTTCGAAATATAAATCACCTGGAATATGATTAAAATTTTAAAAACAAACAATACACAACGTAAGCTTTTTACAACGTTCAGCAATAAATAAGTTAGGCGTGTGAAAGAACATGGTCAAAGCACGGCATTCGGCTAAAACTTAAAGATTATAAAAATGCACAAGCAATAAAACATTCTTTTGTGCCCATTTTGTAAATATTTTGCTGTAATCCCTTTTATCTTTATGTCGTCTAATTTCAACTCGTCACATCATATTTTGTTTACTATGTTGGACAAAAGGCACCGAGCGACTTTTAAGTTCGTAAAAATATTTCCTATGTGATTTAGTCGTATATTGTGACGGATTGGTAAAATACAAGGAGATGACAACATGTATTGTTGTCGTCGGTTTATTCTTTAGTGGAATTAGACGACATAAAGATTAGGGCAAAAACAAAATGGCTACAAAACAATATTTTATTGCTTCGGCACTTTATAATGTTTTCAATTGAGCCGAATGCAATGCTTTGAAAATTATAGCTAATGATTATTTTTATATTTTATCTTCCCATTACTTTAGTCTTAGATTTGGTTTGAAACCGACCTTAATATATAATATACTGGTTTTTCACAGTTTTCACCAAACTCAGTTTAGTTGTTTAGGTGTAACCACGTAACACACAGACATAGTTACTTTCGCATTTATAATATTACTAGCTTTCCGCCCGCGACCTACATTTTATATCACGGTTGAAGCTTTATGTCGCGGAGACTCGAGCCCAGGTGTGATAAAAAAGTAGCGTATGTCCTTTCCCAAGCTCTAGACTTTACCATATTACCATACTTATTTCATAAAAAGGTTCGGTTCAGTGGTTAAACGTGAAAGCGTGACAGATAAAGTTACTTTCGCATTTATAATATTAATAGAGATATACTCATAGTAGGGATTTAAAAACCAAACCCCTTAATTTTAAACGCGCGTCAACTTGAGAGATGTTTTATCTTTGACATTCAAATATAATTTTGGTTTCAAGAGAGTGGGACAAAACACCTCACTAGTTGAACCGCGTCTATCTATGAGTAAGGGTTACCCCCTTACTTATAGACGCGGAACAACTAGCGTATTACCATTTGAAGTAAGGTTCCCGGATTAACCGTATTAAAACTGACGTCAATAGATAACGTCTATTATTAAAATGAAGCTGTAATGCCTTACGTGTGTGTGTGTGTGGTGCGACTTTCCGTCTGTCACAGCTGTTTATCTCAGCAAGTACTAAGGCTATCGAAATTTGAAATGATGATAAAAATTTACCCAACCCTTATTGCAAATAAAAAAATCATAAAATAAGATTATTCTATTTTCAAAAGGAGCACGAAGGGGGAATCGATATTTCAAACTGAGACAAGTGGGGTATTATATGAAAGGACTAAAGGATAATGCTCAAAAAAAACCCAGGCCCCGGCGCAAACGGTACATATCTCAAATTCTTAGTATAAAATAGTACTTTCATACTAAAAAAAAATATAGGCAAAAATTCGTTTTTAAACGTAATATTTTGCTAATCCTTTTTTCGTAAAAGTAATTTTTAAATAGAATTATTTAATGGAAATATGTATATACATATATTTTAACATACTACGCTAACCATTATAATATTCTCAGTGGTTGTTGCAAGGCGGAGACGCACTAAACTAAACCGGTTGTTTGTTCACTCAATACCTTTCCGTCGTCGTCGCTCGCTACAAAAACGAACTAAGAGTCAACTGCTATTTCACTCGCACTTATAGGTTCCCTGTATTCTCGTACCTTATCAAGTTACCGGCCGAGTGTCACTCATTGTGAAGTCTCGCTCACGCCACGTGACCAATACGCAGGCGCAGTCCTTCGTTATACTTCGTTGAGATCTGTGCGCTTCATTGTTTATAATCGACTTTTGTGAACTTATAACCCTGCATACTACTTTGGCATTACTTTGGACTTGGATAAGCTTCGCGATTAGTTATTTTTGAACATGAACAGGTGTGTTGTGTGTGATCGGTCGTTATACCGAGGTATTCGAAGACACGTTCTGACACAGCGTTTTTTCGAATCCCGGAGAGACTTCGTTGAACGTATTTTCCAGAATTTGCAACCGCTACAAGAGGTAAGATATATAATTATTTACGTGTACTTATGTAGTATTAAAATAGTCAATATGATAATTATGCATGGGTATTAAACATTCTGTGTATATTTCACATCTGTGTATATGTACCTACAAATACAATCTGAAAGCAGAGCAGGTGTACCTACTTATTTTTTATTATGAAAAGCAAGGGGTATGTATGTATAGTCATAACATAAATAAACCGGCTCTGTAGCCTGGGTGGTAGTGTAACTGCCTCCGACGCACAGGGTCGCGTGTCTGAATCCCACCCAGGGCAAACATTCGTGTGATGAGCACTTGTGTTTGCCTTGTGTCTGGTTGTTGTTTATTTATATATGTATCTATTTATATATCTGTGTATGTATATCAGCTGTCCGAGACCCACAGTACAGGCTCTGCCTAGTTTGGGGTCGGATGGCCGTGTGTGAGATGTCCCCACATATTATTATTATTAAACCCCTTACTTTTCATAATAAAACGATAAGTATACCTGCTTTCAGGTTGCATATTGTATAGGTACTCAGATATGTAATAATAATTACATTAAATATAGCTATGAATAAAAAGATAACATAGATAATCGACCGCGGAAAAATATTAATCGCTAGCACCACATCATTGTCGACGTTATTTACTAAAATATTTAATTCTATGTTACAGGTAGCTTTCGATGGATCGAGGTCAATATGCCATCCTTGTTGGCATAGGATCGACCATTCTTTACGTCCTGATCCTGAACCACCAGCTGCTCTTATCCATCAAGCTGGAGGTGCCGCAATCACAGTTCCAGATTTCACTAGGGCGGCCAACACTTCCCGTCGTTGTATGATGGAGAATTGTGGCAACATGCAACTCCGACAAATGCCTAATTCGATTAAGGTATTTTTACTTAGTTATTATAGATTATACATACCCCCGCTCGCAAGGATTTGTGAAAACCATCTGAGAAATACATCCTTGGAAGACATGCCTCATAATGTGTCACATCGTGAAACAGATTTTAATAGTGATACTTTTAAAGATATTGTGAATATCTATACGCTAGCACTGGAAAATAGATGTCAATTGGATTTTGATAATATAAACGAAATATCACAAGAAGATTTACATTTCTGGACTGGCTTAAGTCATGAACAATTTGATACTTTATTGTCACAAGTACCGACCTTGTCTCGGAGATCTAGTTCTGCTCGAAAAGACTTAGGCATTTACCTTTCTAAAATAAGAACAGGTGAACCCAGTATTAGATTGGCAAGCACTTTTAATACATCTCGGCAAAGTATAGACCGAAAAGTCGCGCTGGTGAGAGAATGTCTTTACAATGATTTCGTTCCTTTGCATTTGGGCCTGGATCATATCAGCAGAGAAGAAGTAATCCAAAGAAACAGAATTCTCCCTAATTACATCTTTGGGAATGACCAATCAACAAAAGCGTTGATAATATGTGACGGCGGTTACATTTTTATCCAAAAAAGCTCCAATTTCCTTTTCCAAAGGAATAGCTACAGCCTCCATAAGTATACCAATTTGATAAAACCTTTTATGTTGGTCTGCGGTGATGGACATATTATAGACGTTACAGGTCCATACTCAGCTTCGACCTCTGATGCTTCCATCATGCAGCAGATTTTACAAAATCATGATGGCCCATACGAAGAAGCACCGATTAATTATTATCTTGAACAAAACGATGCGTTCATTCTTGACAGGGGATTCCGTGACGCAATTCCTCTTCTAGAAACATATGGTTATGACGTGCACATGCCCCCGACCAAAAGACGTGGTGAAACCCAGCTGACATGTGAAGAAGCCAATAAATCTAGGCTGGTCACCTTATGCCGCTGGGTCGTAGAGACAATCAATGGACGGTTTAAACGTGATTATAAGATTTTTAGATACAGAGTATTTAATCAAGCATTGCCCTCAACAATGACTGACTATAAGATAGCCGCAGCGCTTATCAATGCCTTCCAAGAACCCTATGAGGACAGTCAATATACTGAACAATTCGTTGATATTATAAATAGGAATGTGCACAAGCCAAACCTTTTGGCAGACTACGTCATTGAGCACAATTTAAACAGACATAGAGCCGCATTTGTTCGTTTGGAAGCAAATGACCAGACGTTGGAAGATTTCCCCAGACTTTCCCAAGAAGAGTTGATATTGTTTGCTGTGGGCACTTATCACTGTAAAATAGCACGCTCCTATTGCAGTGAGCACATTAAACAAACAGGTGTCTACGAAATTGAAGTATATAGACATCCGGTGCTCGTAACAATTAATGGCGAAAGCGGTGTTTTAATAAGATGCCGTATACAATCGCGGCATGTAAGGAACAGAACTTACTATACATATATTTTGTATAGAAGAGAAACCGGTATTAATGCAATTTCAGAGCATTATTGCTCTTGTATACATGGCAAAAGAACTTTGGGTAGCTGCGCCCATATTATGAGTGTACTGTATTACTTGGGTTGGGCCAGACATCAAAATGATTTTAATCATCCCGGATACACTCTGGAAGATGTAATCATAGACTTAGAGAACCAATAATGTGTACAATAATAAAATAATTTCATTTGCCTACTCTTGTTTTTTATTAAGTTTACCCTAACATTGCACAAAATGTAGATGGCGTTGTCAAAATAGATGCCTAAATGTCATTTATAGAATAAGAGTAAAGAAAGAAATAATTAAAAAAAAATCACATTTTTGAAGCTCCTTACATAAAACAACTAGCAATTTTTATGACATTTAAAAAAAGATTTTGGTAATGCCCCCTACTGAATATTATGTCACATATAAATACTTAAAATCTGAGATACATTTTATTTGCGCCGGGCCTGGGTTTTTTCCCCATACATTGTGAGCATTGTTCTTTGCACATCACAAAAAAAAAGATTATTGATCCTTCTAAATAAGATACATTGATAATGTTATTATCTATCAGGAACCTAGACATCAGAAAGTTATAATGCTGTCTGTAATGGAAACCAACCAGGTCGTATTTTTTAATGAGAATAGGTAATGTTACCTAGCCTAATACTGACCTAGATTAAACATGGGATATTAGGAAAAAATATAATAATAACCACGAAATGTTTACCTACTTATACAATATTTCGTTATTATTATCTACCTTCGACTTTTAGCCACTAATACTTAAAAAGCAACAATATGTATGTTTGAATATAAGTGAAGTAAGATTAACTGCAAGTGTGGCGCAGCGGCTAAGACAGTCGCCGCTGCGTGTTGATTCCCGCGCCGGACAACTATTTGTGTGGCCCATAAATAGTTGTTCAGAGTCTGGATGTAATTTGTGTCCGTCAATTATATGTTTGTAAATTATTAATATATATATATACACACACACACACACACTTATACACTTCATTGTGTTCCATACGGCGGCGTGGCGCACGAGCGCAAGGAGTGACCGGACAGCTGACGTCACGCGTCGAGCGCGCGATATCTTGGATATTTAAAAATGCTCAAAACTTCTCACAGTCATAACTTCCATTATACTGCATTTTTAATTAATTTATATTAATTTAATCTTTATTGTTAAGTAGGTTTTAGTGCAATATTCGCATGTGTTGGTAACCCTCATTGAGATCGTTATAATTTAAAGTAGATTTATTAGCCTTACAAGTGACTTCAGTACAGTATTAGATAATTCAATAAATAATATCTCAGTTTGGCTTATATCTCTTACTTATTAGCCTTACAAGTTGCTTCAGTACAAAATAAGATCATTCAATAAATAATATCTCAGTGTGGCTTATTTCTCTTTAAATCTTATTAGCCTTATCTCACAAGTGGGTCAGTCCCGCTATGGTGGGGTGCATGTATGGCACCCTCTTATAATTCCTACTAAAAAGTACCGCTATTGTACCCATCTTTTAGATCTACGTCAAACAATAGAAGGTAATTGAAAAGAAAAGTGCATCTATAATTTTGTGTCTACCGTTTTACTTTTTAGGAGTGTAAAAATAAAACGTCTGTTTGCGATATTAAATCAGTCCTTTTTTCATTCAAAATATTTGTTACAAATGATCAACCAGTGCAAAGAAATATTAATTATAATGTAAATTTAAAAATAATTGACAATTTTAATTACCAATACCAATAATCAACACTGAAAAAAAAAAAATTATAAATAATCAATATCTCAGAAAAGTATTATTGTCAATACTACAAAAAAAAAACCGACTATAAAATATATTAATTACAAATAGCCAACATCTAGAAAAGGCATTAATTGTAAACAAACTACAAAAAAAATCAACAACTAGGCAAACTAATTAATTACAAATAATCAACATCGAGAAAAAGGCACTATTGGTAAATATAAACTATAAAAAATAATCAACATCGAGAAAAAGGCACTATTGGTAAATATAAACTATAAAAAATAATCAACATCGAGAAACAGTATTACAATATTAAACATTTTAATAGGCTATTAACCAAATTAAAAATAAACTATTTTATAAATGTTATGATTGATGATGATCAACCAGTGGTAAGAAATATTAATTAAAATGTAAATTTAAAAATAATCAACAATTTAATTACCAATACCAACAATCAACATCTGAAAAAAAATGTTAATTATAAATAATCAATATCTCAGAAAAGTATTATTGTATATACTACAAAAAAAAACGACTAGAAAATACATATATTTATTACAAATAAATACAAAAAATATGAACAACTAGACAAATATATTATTATTATTAGAAATAATCAACATCAAGAAAAAGGCACTAATGGTAAATATTAACTATAAAAAATAATCAACATCAAAAAAAGTATTACAATATTAAACATTTTAATAGGCTAAAAAAAATGAAAATTGGATTATTCAATAAATAATCTTTAAGTGTGGCTTATTTCTCTTTAAATCTTTAAAAAAAGCAAAACAATGTAATTACCTACCCTGTTAATAAAATATACAATCGAACACTAAAAATATAATGGAATCGTTATTAGATGACAATCAAAGACAACATTTTTTTAAAATGAAGTAGTCCGAGTTAGCAACGCTACTTTTCATAAAAAATATCCATAATTGACCGTATTATGTATATATTTTTTTAATTATTTTCTTTGTCTAGTTTAATCTTATATCGGTTCTATGTGGACAGTGATCAATAATTATTATTATTATACTCAGTCAGCAAACAGGCGTACGGCTCACCTGATGGTAAGTGGTTACCGTAGCCTATGGACGCTTGCAACACCAGAAGCATCACTTGAGAGTTTCAGACTCTTTAGGAACCCTATAACTCCCTTTTTGAAGGGTTTTATAGGGTTTAAACGAAGACTTGTTTATTAGTAATATAAACAACATTTCAATCGTTTCACACTAAAATGTTTTTAACTTTAATATTTAATAAAATTATTATATGAGCAATACCTGCGTGGAAATATAATTACAATGCTCTTGAAGTTCTAATCACATAATCTTATTTTTTTTTTTACTTTTTAAACATCAATCATCATTTTTAAATTAAATCTATGTTAATAATAAAATTTTTAAACGTATGCTTAAAACCTAATATCTCGTCATAGCTCCCCCTTTATCAATAACTTCGTCGAGACGGCTGCGCATCGAGCGGACGAGAATTTCACAGAAATCTGAGCCCCGAAATGAGTTCCAAACCTCGTCACAATGGGAGACGAGTGCAGGCTTGGTCCTTTCATTTCTAAAATCCCATCTTTGAACCATCATGGCCCACAAATGTTCGATGGGATTTAAATCTGGAGACCTAGAAGGCCAAGGGATAGTTCGAATCTCCGGTTGCTGGAGGAGCCAATTTTGGACAACTCGTGCCCGGTGTATCGGGCAATTATTTTGGAAAAAGTAAAAATAAGGTACTTCTTCCCTTGGATACACCGTACGCACAGTAGGCAACATCACTTCCTCCAGCAATTCGGCATGTGATTGCCCATTAGCCCTCCGGTCAATATAAAATAGTTCGCCTGGTCCATCTGCACTCATCCACCCCCACATATTGACTATGATTCGCCCCGACTCGTTGTTGGAAGTCACGTTTCGAGGCTCATATCGAGTATTATTGATACGCCATAAATTTCGACGGCCGTGTTGACTTGATTTAAACGACTTTTCATCGGAAAATATGGCGCGCGAAAAGTCAAAGTCGCGAAAGTCACGCGCGAATCGCACTCTCGCCTGTCTTAGGTCTTCAGTGAGCACTAGTTTTTTTGCTGGCCGTCTATGGTGTATACCAACGGCATGTAGTGCTATCCTTACTGTTCGCGTATTGCACTCATATTGTTCAGCGAACGTTGATGTTCTAGTGAACGGGTTCTCTTGGTATACATTCACCATATGCGCCACGCGATCTTCTGTAAGGATGCGCGGACGAGAGGCACGATGTCGAGTGTCAATGGACCCCTCCTCGGCATCTCGGCGGACCCAGCGCCGCACAGTGTTTCTCTGTAAATGAAGTATTAAAAAAAAATATGTTTGCCTACAAATATTTTTATTTTATGTTAATATCAATATTGTTAGTAATGCTTTTGCAATTATTATAATAAATATGATGCAATCAAAATAATTTTTATTGGGTACAATTTAAATGCGTATCAAATTAATTTAAAGAATACAATACCAAATCACAAGAAAAATGAATTGATAACATGGGATAAATGTAAATATATTTGATATAAAATTTTATAAGATAGCCTCGTCCCGGCTTCGCACGGGTGGACATTTATTTTTTTAACATTTTGGCATAACGTAAACCTATATCTCGGCCTCTATAACGTAAAACGCGACCCTATTACTAAGACTTCGCTATCTGTCTGTCCGTTGTCTGTCTGTCATGAACCGTGATAGTTAGACACTTGAAATATTCACACATTATGTATTTCTGTTGCCGCTATTACAACAAATACTAAAAGACAAAATACAATAAATACTTAAGGGTGCTCCCATACAACAAACGTTTTTATAGAATGGAATTTTTTGCTCGTTTTTATAAGAAATGGTTCTGAACCCTTTGTGCGCGAGTCCGACTCGCACTTGGCCGGTTTTCTTATTAATTACATTTCAATTTTAAACTCGTAATATCTTTCGAATGGAATGTCCGATTTAACTAAAAAGTAATTTACTGGTATTTAAATCGCCTTGCTTGAGAAATCATTTATTTAGGTAAGGATTAAGGCAAAGGTATAAGTAACTTGGTCTGATTTTGGTCGGAATTTCTAATAAATTTTAAAATATAAAAAATCGTTATAGTGACATAACTGCAATAGTTATACACATGCTATTGCGACATATTTAGTAGATATTGATAAGAGCTTTAATTTTGTGAAACATTTTTTTTCTATTATCAATAGTTTTCGCAGCGCATGCGAAGATAGATATTTTATAGGCATTTTTTTACACCTTGGGTAACATTATTGTAGTTTTAGAAGGGATCCTTATTTCTTTCTTGCAATTAAAAAAAGCCTATATTAATCAGTGCTAATGTAGCATTTAAATGGTGAAAGTATTTTTAAAATCGGTTCAGTACTTGTTGAGCCTATTCGTTACAAACACATACAAACCTTTTCTCGTTATAATATTAGTATATATATTATTATTTATTTCTTCTCAGTGACAATAGCTAAATTTTTATTTAGTTATCTTCACTGAGACAAAATGAATAATTATTAATATTTACTTAACGTATTTATAGTAGGTTTTACGAGTGTAAAATAATACTAGCAACAATTTCACAATTAATTGACTAAATAATAACATTATAAATCGTCCAATTTAGTAACATAAAAATTATGAATACGAATAAATTAAAAAAATACTTCCATTTGTTACATACTCAAATAAAAATAAATTGGAAAATTATTCCAAAACTCTACAAATAGTGTACTTGATATTTACTTACCGCAACATTTAATTCCTCGGCTATTTGTGTGATATTCACTCCTTGGTTATATAGGACTAAAATTTGGTTTCTTTCCTCTCTTAGGAGGTTTCGGGGCATCTTTGCAGTAGGTTAAATACAACAGTCAACAGTCCAAAAAACAAAGCACAGGTCACCATAAAAGAATCAGAATCAAGTCCAAAAAACACAGCACGGGTCAAAATGTATTAGATATAACGAAATAAAATATGAAAAACGGAAATGCGTTGACAACCTGCTAAGTGCAAATTGCAACTGAGCCCACGTTTTTTCTTATCCATTAATGAATGTATGAACGTGTAAACAAACCAACGTGGTCATCTATCACCTGTGATTGGTCGAAAGTATGATGGGCGGGGTATACCAAGTATTGTAGTGCAAAGTATTTTGTGCCGGAAACGGTGCACCGTAAAAGTCCGCAATTGTACATACAATATTAGTATATAGGTACTACTATTGTTATGTTAGCAAAGTTTTTGTATTTAGCCAGTCCTAAGCCTGGAAAAGTATGAAGGGAAGCTCAACTAATAAGGTTTTTGTACATTTAAGTTATACTAACAGACATATTCTTACGATAGGCCGATAATAAGGCTGATTTTTTTTAAATATTATTATTTTATGTTCAACCACTCTCTCCGTCCAGGCGTCTAGCCGTCTACCGTCAACTTATGCAAACATAGTCGAACCCAAAAATCGTCGTATACGTTTAGATTAAACGCATCGTAATCAAGTAAACTAGTCGACGAAATCAACTAGTTGATCGACTCGTCGATGAACGATGATGAACGGTCTAGTTTCGTTAACGAAAATTACGTCGACGACCCATCGCTACAATGTGCCACGATCAACTTTGCAGCGAAAACTCGAGGAGTACAAATCAAAACAGCACTTATCACCAACAAAACTAGGTAGTTTTAGACTAATATTTTCAGCTGCTCAAGAGGAAGAGTTAGCTTCATAATAATATATTAAAGACATGGAAGGTAGATTGTTTGGTTTGTCTCCAAAAGAAGTTCGTCAGCTGGCCTATCAATTGGCAACAAAAAATAACATCTCACATAATTAATATAATCCCATATAATTTTGATCCGACGACTCAAACCGCTGGCGAGGATTGGTTAGCAAATTTTCTGAAACGCAATTCTTCTTTGTCCCTGCGCAAACCTGAAGCCACATCCGCTGCTCGAGCCATGGGCTTCAATCGCCAAGCTGTGGAGGCTTTCTTTAAAATTTTAATCGAGACAGTCGATAAGTTTAAAATTACAGCGGATAAAATTTATAACGTTGATGAAACCGGGATGACAACTGTTGCAAAAAGCCTTGGAAAAGTAGTGGCCACCAAAGGCAGGAAACAAGTCGGATCATTGTCATCGGCAGAGCGTGGGCAACTGTTTACAGTTGAAATCTGTATGAATGCTACAGGGGTTTTCATGCCACCAATGTTCATTTTTCCCCGCCAGAGACTCAAGCCTGAATTAATGGATGGAGCTCCTCCCAATTCTTGGGTAGAATGCAATGAAAAAGGATGGATTACAAAGGAAATCTTCTTGAAATGGTTTAACAAGTTTGTGACCTGGTCCAGAGCTACGCAGGAACAACCAGTTTTATTACTCCTAGATGGACACGCTAGCCATGTTAAAAATTTAGAACTTATCGATATTGCCAGATCAAGCGGTGTTCATATTATCTGTTTCCCACCACATTGCACGCACCGGCTTCAACCGCTGGATGTTAGTTTCATGAAACCACTGAGTGCTTATTATGGAGAAGAAGTTAAAAAATGGCTCCGATCAAATCCAGGGCGTGTAGTGACACATTATCAAGTAGCAACCTTATTTTGCAATGCGTTTTTAAAATCTGCTACAATGCTTGTAGCAATCAATAGATTTCGTAAAACAGGCATCTGGCCAATTAACCCAGAAATCTTTGGTGATGAGGATTTTTTACCTGCTGACACTACAGATTTGCCTATGGATGATGTAATTGTACCACAGTCATCTTTGAATCAAGAATCCCAACCACAACTGTTGGCTATGCATAATCCCACACAAAGTTCAACTGGTTCCCTGACACAGCCAAATATCGAGCAGCCTCCTGTATCACCTTCTCTGGGTCCATTAACAATGGGTCCCGCTATGTGCAACTCCACCGCCTGGAACATCTTTTCATGTCATGTCGCCTTTAGATATCATGCCAAAACCCAAAGCACGTGTCCAAAAACGAGTCACTAGGAAACGCGGAAAAACGGCATTAATAACCAGTTCACCATATAAGAAGGATAAAGAAGAAGCCCAGATACGGAAACCAGTGGCTAATGAAAAGCAAGGCAGGAAGAAAAAGACGAAGAAAATTTAAAAAAATAAAGAAAACGAATCGGAGGAAGAAGATGCAGAATGTTTGTACTGTGGAAATTTATACTCTGAATCTACTGAGGGTTGGGTCACTTGCCGTGCATGCCAGAGATAGGCCCACTGTTCTTGCGCCGGTGAAGAGGATAATGATGACGAATCCCTTCACATTTGTACTTTTTGTGCTCGGTTTTAAGCGTACATGCCTATTATGCATATGACCATTTTACCCCAGACACGGGGCAAAACAGGCAGCTTTTTTATTTTTTTTTTAAGTTATATTAGCACCAAAGACTGGTAGCCTAAGATATTTTTTAATAATTAATGATAATAAGTAATAATGAGACCAATAAATGAATGTTGATTTTTTTCGTTATCTTGTTTTTCTCAGATTTTAATTATCATTTCCCTTAAGGGGCCCACATTGCCCCGGTTTCCCCTATATTTAATAGTTCCTGTAATGTACCTATCATATATCTTCACAAGAATTAAAAAGGTCCCTCTGTGTTGCATAATCAAGGTTAAATCATTATATTCCCTGTTAACTAGTTCGGTAATTTATAACTAATTTATTATATTTTTGTATACTTTTATTGTACTACCTGATATTGTTGCCATCTACTAGTACAGAAAAAGTTATAGAAGATAAAGATATAAATCTGCACATTGTGAATTGTATGTGTTATTCGAAAACAAACATTCTTCAAATAATGGCAGTAAAATAACAAATTAAAAGTAGTCATGTACACTTAATGTCTACCTTAAACAGACCAATGTCTTATTTTCCAGACATAGGTTTGTCATGCCATTATATTATAAGCTGTATGTGAAATTATATCTTCAGTAGGAGTATGTCTAAGTACATGATACATACATTATATTCCAAAATAGTATATAATTATGTTTCTTATTTATAACTTCTTTTACAGACAATAGTTTTCCAGATACTCCTGGAGGGAAATTTCATGTAAATCCTTCAACTTCAGCAATTAAAAAGTGGGTTGTCCCAAGTAGGAGATTATGGCATTAGCATTTTATAAAATGTAATATTATGTTTTCAATTCATTTCACCATTGTTATCTTTACAGCAAATGTACCAAAAAACAACCGTCTTGATGAGTTGACTCAAGCTAGGATAGAGCTAGTTCAACTTCAAAAAGAATTTTTACAAGCAGAAATAATCGAGAAAAAGAATGGGAGTTTGAAGAAACTGAACGCAAGAAGGAGGCTGCCTTTAAAGAAAAGGAGCGCATACGGAAGGAAGAGGAGTATAAGTTAAAATTAGGAAATAATTTTAAATGAATAAATCTGGAATGTAATTATTTGTTTTATTATTTAATGTCTGTTGTTATTAAGTAATGGTAGAAAATATTCATGAACCAGTCTACTTCTAACATCATTATTCAGTTCAGGGCTCTGTGCTGCAATTTCTTCATGAGCCCGTGTATTTGTATATGAGTTGTAGTTGTCACCAAAGTTTCTTTCATTAATGTCAATTGCAATATTATGTAGTACAAAGCCGGACACTATTATGGCTTGTACACCAGCTAAATTTAATGTGACCTGTCGCCTAAGAACAGGAAACCTATTTTTGCACACACCAAAACATCTTTCAATAGTATTCCTTGTTCGTTTGGTGACTCATTTCTCTGCCGGTGATGATGGACTCAAAAAAGGTGTAAAAAGATATTGTTTTAACTCATATCCACTATAACCGAGGAGTATGCTATCTCTAAACTGTTCACTTTCCAATCTTTGTTTTAAACATGAACTATTTAATATTGTCTGATCATGGACAGACCCTGGCCATCTTGCTACAATATCCATGCATTTCAATCGGCTGTCACAGACCACCTGAACGTTAATTGAGAAAATAGATTTTCTATTATTAATTTTCAGCTGTGTCGCCTCCTGAAAGAACAAGTAGTACATTTTAATCTTGAACTAGTCAGATACCTAATGAAATGATTGGTGACTTATTAGCTTATTTGTTTTCTTACATTGACATGATAAAAACAAAACATACCAGGGGATCTTATTGGAACATGGGTACAATCTAGAGCTCCTATTACCCTGGGGAATCTTGCAATATTATAAAAGCCATCATGTATTGTTTAAGTCGTCAGGGAACTTTATTATAACTGGGCGTAGTTGAGCAATAGCAGCAGTAACTTTCTTAACAATACGGCTTGCTGTTGGTAGACTCCACATAAATCAGCCAAACTTCTTAAGTATGATCCAGTAGCGAGGTACCTCAACGTCAAGAGTAGGCATGTTTTAGTTGGATTTGCTTGATTTCTGAAATAATCATAATAATATTTGTACTACTGGCATTAATGGAACTTCTACTTCGACTAAGGAGGTATATCTATACCGTCAAACGGGGTGACTATGTGCCGTGCAGATGACATTGTGCAATAAAGCAGTTGTTTTGACATTTGTCGAATTCCTGTTTTATCTCTGGATAACTTCCCATTTTTATGGCCTAATTATATTCTCTATGCTTTTAACTATATTTTAGGACATTTGTTATTATTAAGTGGTAACACAAAACAAAGTACTTTGATAAAAGTTTTGATCTGAATAGTCGAGTTTAGTTGTAAGTGGTTAACTTTTGGTTGTGGAATAAAAACTATCGCAGGTAGTGTTATCAAGGTAAGTTTTAGTAATAGTACAATTAATTCTCGACTAATATCTCTCTATATATCAAAACACAAAGTCTTGTTATGGTGGCACAAAATTGTAAACAAAAAAAAACTGGTGAAAAAGTGCCACCACCATACTAAAAGTGTTGTCACATTTTCTTCTATGTTTCTATTGGTTATTTTTATGGTATTTTTTTATTTTAGCGCTACTTAAAATAATGCCGCGGGATTACAAAAGAAAGCCAGGAACCAGGGCGTACAAAAATTATACAGATGAAACTCTTCAAACTATATTAGCAGAGATTAAATCGGGGCGTATTTCAGTATTCGTCGCGCAGCCGAAAAGTATGGTATTTATCGCAATACGTTATCGTCTAAACTGAAAGGTAAAGCGCCTTTAAAACCTGGGGGACAACCTGTATTTATTGATACAGAAGAACAAGGGTTCATTTCCCACATCATTGCTTTGTCTTCGTTTGGATTCCCAATCACACCAACGGAATTACGTGTGATTGCAAAAACGTATTTAGATAAGCAGGGAAGAAAAGCGTTTGTTAATAATTATCCGGGAAGAGAATGGGCGTACTCCTTTTTGAAACGCCATAATTCTGTTCTGTCTCATAGAGTGGCCAGAAATATTACTCATGGCCGAGCAGAGATAAACGAAAAAATAATAAAAAAAAAATTTCGACAATTTCGAAAAGGAGACTGAAGGCGTGCCAAATACAAATATCTGCAATTACGACGAAACCTGCCTATACATACATATTGACAACCCTGGCTCAGTTAAGGTTTTGGTAAGGCGTGGGACCAAATATCCGGAAATTATACGGAACCCTTCCAAAGCATCGACGTCTATAATGATATGTGGCAGTGCAGTAGGAGAACTGGCACCTGTCTATACAGTTTATAAAGCGGAAAATATGTGGGAGACTTGGACTGAGAACGGGCCAGAAGGAGCTCGTTACAACCGAACCAAATCCGGCTGGTTTGATGATGCTCGTTGCTTTGAAGATTGGTTCCATTTTGACATGCTACCAATTTTAAAGAAACAGAGCGGCAAAAAAGTACTTGTGGGCGACAATCTCAGCTCACATATTAATTTGGAAGTCATGCAATGTGGACTCTTCTATGTCTTCGTCAAGAATTTCAATGGAGTCACCTGTACCAATACCACCTCCACTACCAACATCTCGGCCAAATGCTTTTATTGAGATACGTAATATTCCTAAAATAATATCACATATATACAAACGTGCCACTGCAACTTCAAGGCATTGTATTTTTCCTGAGTGTGAGCATACTGAACGTTTGCTGATACCATCGGTAATGAAAGAAATGTTACTTATGGAAAAAAATATTATGTACCTGTGAGCGCTCGAATATGTATTCATCATCTGAATAATGGTGCTTGGGATGAACTAAACTTCGTTTATAATGACTTCTCTGGCAATCAAATGAATAATATGATGACCATTATGGATAGGGCTAGTCGCCAACAGATGGATTTCTCTAACATTAGAGAAATGAATTCTCATCTCTGCCACTATTGGTTAGGCATTAACTCTGAAGAGTTTTACCAATTGCTGTCCTATATTCCACAGTTATCACACGAAGTTCCATGCCCAAGTGTGGCTTTAAGTATACTATTAGTTAAGCTCAGAACTGGAGAAATAATCAACGTTGTCAACGGTTGTCAACATTGTTTAAACTTCCAAGATGTACCTTAGAAAGACACATGTCTAAAGCTAGAAATTGTTTAACAAACTCGTTTGTGCCATTATATTTCCGTAGCGAAAATAGTACTTTTAGAAATTATTTTAGACACGGTGACGTTTTTATTTTGGATAGTGGGTTTAGAGATGTAATAGGGCAATTGCATACTTATGGCTACAAGGCGTCCATGCCCGAAACCCTTCTGGAAGGTGAAACTCAGCTTACAACCGAACAGGCAAATCGGTCAAGGTGTGTTACAATGTGTCGATGGGTTGTTGAAGTTATTAACGGTAGAATAAAACGGGATTTTAAGTTGTTTCGTCAAGAATATTTTAATCGTGCTTCAACACATCTGATGTCCGATTTTAACATAGTGTGTGCGTTGTTAAATAAGTTCCATCACCCTTTACAAGATAGACCCGATGCTCGACAGTTTTTGGAAATAGCTCAAATCAAGCTCAATACTATCAACTATTTGGCAGAATATATTATTAGTTGAAATATGAATAGGCGTCGAGCTATTTTTATTTTGATTGATGCTGTGCATTTAGAAACGTTTCCGAAATTAACTTTGCATGATTTAATGACAATAGCTTTGGGTTCCTACCAAGTAAAACAGGCGCGCTCCTATTACGGGGAGCATATTCGTAGGAACGGAAAATATGAAATTGAAGTTGCGAATGATATTGAAGATGATTTACCGTAGGTGCTTGGAACTGTCTATTAAGAGGCAGAATCAAGTCACGGCATGTGAGTAGTAGAACTTACTACGCATATATACTATTTAATAGAAACATAACAAACATGCTAATTGACATTGCTGGATATTACTGTAGTTGTCTAGTGGGCAAGCGCACTGTAAGCTGCTGTGCTCACGTCATGACCATATTATGGTATCTTAGTTGGGCTCGCTACAGATCTACGGGCTACAGGTAAATTACTGGCAACATATTGACGGAATCCGCATTCGTGATTGGTCGAGACTGCGTCATTAATGTCACTTTACCTATAGAATTGTAACTTGTAGCTTTATAAAATTGGACCCTGTTATTCATACTATCATATAAGGTGACTACCTGTCATTCATACTATTTTTCAAATAAATATATTAAAGTACAAAAAGTATTACTTCCTACACATCGCCGCAGTAGAAGACACACGTTGAGTTAGTGACGCAGACTGACATTACCAACTGTACAGACCTTCCCTACACTAACATGCGTCTAGTTGCGGTGATGAAGTAGTATTTTTACTACGTACCTCAACGTTACAGCTCACATACGCCAAGTTGCGGAAGCATGACGAGAAGTTTTTTAACTACTATAGGATGTCCACGACTACGTTCGATTATATCCTATATCATATTAAGGATAGCATCACACTCCAAAACACGAACTACAGGACATGCATACCACCAACTGAAATGTGAGCTGTAACGTTGAGGTACGTAGTAAAAATACTACTTCATCACCGCAACTAGACGCATGTTAGTGTAGGGAAGGTCTGTACAGTTGGTAATGTCAGTCTGCGTCACTAACTCAACGTGTGTCTTCTACTGCGGCGATGTGTAGGAAGTAATACTTTTTGTACTTTAATATATTTATTTGAAAAATAGTATGAATGACAGGTAGTCACCTTATATGATAGTATGAATAACAGGGTCCAATTTTATAAAGCTACAAGTTACAATTCTATAGGTAAAGTGACATTAATGACGCAGTCTCGACCAATCACGAATGCGGATTCCGTCAATATGTTGCCAGTAATTTACCTGTAGCCCGTAGATCTGTAGCGAGCCCAACTAAGATACCATAATATGGTCATGACGTGAGCACAGCAGCTTACAGTGCGCTTGCCCACTAGACAACTACAGTAATATCCAGCAATGTCAATTAGCATGTTTGTTATGTTTCTATTAAATAGTATATATGCGTAGTAAGTTCTACTACTCACATGCCGTGACTTGATTCTGCCTCTTAATAGACAGTTCCAAGCACCTACGGTAAATCATCTTCAATATCATTCGCAACTTCAATTTCATATTTTCCGTTCCTACGAATATGCTCCCCGTAATAGGAGCGCGCCTGTTTTACTTGGTAGGAACCCAAAGCTACTGTCATTAAATCATGCAAAGTTAATTTCGGAAACGTTTCTAAATGCACAGCATCAATCAAAATAAAAATAGCTCGACGCCTATTCATATTTCAACTAATAATATATTCTGCCAAATAGTTGATAGTATTGAGCTTGATTTGAGCTATTTCCAAAAACTGTCGAGCATCGGGTCTATCTTGTAAAGGGTGATGGAACTTATTTAACAACGCACACACTATGTTAAAATCGGACATCAGATGTGTTGAAGCACGATTAAAATATTCTTGACGAAACAACTTAAAATCCCGTTTTATTCTACCGTTAATAACTTCAACAACCCATCGACACATTGTAACACACCTTGACCGATTTGCCTGTTCGGTTGTAAGCTGAGTTTCACCTTCCAGAAGGGTTTCGGGCATGGACGCCTTGTAGCCATAAGTATGCAATTGCCCTATTACATCTCTAAACCCACTATCCAAAATAAAAACGTCACCGTGTCTAAAATAATTTCTAAAAGTACTATTTTCGCTACGGAAATATAATGGCACAAACGAGTTTGTTAAACAATTTCTAGCTTTAGACATGTGTCTTTCTAAGGTACATCTTGGAAGTTTAAACAATGTTGACAACGTTGATTATTTCCTATCGAAGATTAAAGATAGACAACATTTCTATCTCAAGTAACTGAGTCCCTCTGAAACGTTTTCTTTTTGCATTTCCAAATCAAATCGCCTTTATGAAAAATAATTAGTATAGGTATGCTGTATGTTCTAATTTATATTAAATAATTTAATAACGTATTTTGTTGCTTAATTTATTCAAATACGCATTTATAATTTACGTATTGCGTCAATTAACAAATAGAAAACTTAAACTTCATATAATGCTCTCATGGCAACAAAACGCACGTTCGTTAATGGCTATCATTCGTTATCTGTTCAATCAATATCAAAATGAAATATCAAGTGTCCGTTGTTTTTGAAGATGCTTATTTGGTTTATGTTTAACAAATTCTATTTGTGTATATAAAAATATGGCTCAACAATTAACCGTAAGGACGCCTTCAAATTTGCCGCTAAATGCCGCGCGGAAGCAGCGCGTCTGCAGCGCTGCGGTCGCGCTGCGTCCGCGCATTAACAGTGGTCTCGAACCTACCGATTTTTCGGTATTTCTACCGATATGGGCTCTGTCCTACCGAAATACCGAAATGCAACGATTTTTCCACGATTTCAGAGAATATGTGGAAATTCTCCCGATCTTTTTACCGATTTCACACTTCTAACTTGGCAGCCCTTTTCATTTAAGTTTTAAGTTAAGGGGAATCCCTCAATAGCAATAGAAAGCGCACAGCTTAGAAAAATCCCTGTTATAGGGGATTCCCGTTTGGGAATTCCCTATAACAGGGATTACCCAAAAACTTTCGCTCGGCTATATATAAAGGATTTCGGGGTTAATTTATTCATTAATATTCTTAACTTCGAAAAGAAAGTTTGCGAAGTGTTTAAAATTGTGAAAATTATTAAGTTAAAATGTCGTGTGACGAGGAACCGAGTACAAGCGCAAAAAGAAAAAAATATCTACAATTTTATAGAAAAGAATGGGAGGAAGAATTTTCAGGATGGCTGCAAGAAAGTAGTAAAGGCGTAAATTATGCCTATTGTAAGAGTTGTAATAAGGATATTAACATAACATCAGGGAAAGATGCTCTAAAGAAACATAGTTCTTCACAAGGACACTTGGTATCATCAAAGAATATAAAATCACAACCGAAGATATCATCATTTACTGTGAAAAAAACTCAAAAATCTGATACACTAGTTAAACAAGGTAAACATATTTAGTAATTTTTTACAACCTACTATCTAGTTACCTACATTGTTATTATTATTTTGTTTTCTACTAATCGTTGTGTATTATACTAGATGTCATCATCATCATCTTTATCACAACAACCCATACCGCTGTAGGACACGAGGATCCTGGCCTGGCATTCCCCTGCTAGACATAGTGAATGCCCTAATGACCACTAGACATACCTACGTCATTTTAATTCTTTATTTTATTTTCAGGTGAAATAAGATTGGCCTCGTTTGTTGCTGAACACAATCTACCATTCACTATTATGGAGCACCTACCGAAACTGATACAATCCATTTGTCCTGATTCAAAAATAGCAGAAGAGATAAAATGTTCTACGACGAAAACTCACGCCATAATAGATCATATTATAGGTAAAGAAAGTTTCGATAATTTATGTGAAGATCTGCGACAAACTAAGTTTTCGCTTATTATTGACGAGTCCACTGATCTTAGCACAATCAAACACTTGTGCCTAGTCGTGAGATATGCCAAAAAACATCGCATCAAAGATTGTTTTTTAGCTCTTACTCCATTGGAAGATGCTAATGCAGTATCCTTATTTGAACACATTGTTAACTTTTTTAGAAGCAATGATATTCCGTATAAAAAGAATGTAATAGGTTTTGCATCTGATGGGGCAAACGTAATGATGGGGCGTAATAATTCTGTTGTGAAGTTGCTGCAAAACGAAATTCCCAATATTTTTATACTTAAATGCACCTGCCATTCGTTTCACCTTTGCGCTTCATATGCTTGTACCAAACTGCCACGCTTTGTAGAGGATCTTGTAAGGGACATTTACAACTACTTTTCTACTAGTCCAAAAAGAGTGGCAGAGTTTAAAAATTTTCAAATGTTTTGTGACTTAAAAGTACATTACTTCACCCCTCTCAGACACGCTGGTTATCAGTCCATGCAGTAGTGAAAAGAATATTGGAACAAGTTTCTGCTCTAAAACTATTTTTCATAGACCAATATCTAATAATGATCATCTTTTAGCTGCAGAGCATATATTACAGAAGCTCCAAGATCCCTTATTATTTTTGGAATTCCTAGATTTTGCATTACCACTATTTAACGATTTGAATAAAGAAATGCAAGCAGAACACCCGAAAATTCACAATTTATATGACAAAATTACTGGAACATTAAGAACTATTTTTGATTGCTTTTTAAAAAGAGAATATTTAGCCAGCACGCCAATTGAAAATGTTGATTTTAAAAACCCTAGCAATTTTGTGGATATCGACGCCGTATACTATGGTGCTGCGGCGTCTAATACACTACTTAGTAGTTCAGCAGACCTAACACCAGATCAAGTAAATTTGTTTAAATACAGATGCCTAGATTTTTATATAGAAGCCTGTAAGCAAATAACGACACGGTTTCCACTGAAAAATAATCCACTAAAAAGTTTAGACATAATTGAACCAACAAATGTTAAAAGTGGCAAAACTGCGTCGATAGTTCCTATTAGTAGGCTATTTCCCAATATTGTTCAGTGCAAAGATTTCCAGGAAATTGATACAGAGTGGCGCATTTTGAGAAAAGTGAACAAATCAAAACATTTTCCGATGATGTAGAACTATTTTGGGATGAAGTCAGTTTATTAAAGCGTGGCGATGACACTCAAATGTTTCCTTTGTTACCTACTTTTATCTTTAATATTTTATCTTTGCCGCATTCATCCGCAAACGTTGAACGCATATTTTCGCACATTAATCTTATGAAAACAAAACAACGAAATAGGCTATCTACTGAGTCAATCACTGGTCTATTACATGCTAAACGACTCTTCAATGATGCAAATTGTTATGACTTTGAAATAAATTCAAAAATGACTGAGAATATGGCCAAAGAACACTGGTATGGTACTAAAAACTAATTATGTAAGTATTTTTATGTTGACAGCCTATTTAGCTGTTTTGTTGTAGTTTTTTTTGTAAATAAGCTACTAATAATTAATAAGTCTTAAGTGTGTTTGTAATTAGTTTGTAAGTTAACTATTTCTGTATAATTAAACGAATTTAATTGAATTTTGTATTTTTTTTGTCATATACCGATTTTGGGAACAAATAGGTACAAATATACCGATTTTAGTGGACAGCTCTACCGATTTCGCAATTTGACGTTCGAGACCACTGGCGCATTAGTTCATCGATCAACTAGTGACGGTGCGCACGTATTTGTTGTTCAAGCATGAAAGATCAGGTTGAAGAATTTATCGATGAAGTTGAAAGTCGTCCAGCGATATGGGATTCGAGGTCCGATAAATACAGCAATAAAATCGAAAAGAAAAAGGCTTGGGAAGAAATATGTATTAAATTTATTGAAAATTTCACAAACAAGACGGCAAGTGAAAAAAATGAACATGCTTCATTTTTTTCACTTGCCGTCTTGTTTGTGAAATTTTCAATAAATTTAAAAGTAAAAAGTATTAAATTAAATTAAAAAGTATACTTTTAACACAACTGATTTATATTTTCATCGTTTACCATGACAATTCTCCTTCTGGACTAACAAAATAATCAGCTAGTGTATCACGTATAATCGTAGCACTTATTTGTGGGTGATTATTTTGATTTTGTTGTATGTTTTGTAAATCGTATCTCAACATTGTTGGGTTGGAGTTGGATTGCTTTGAATCCGTCTTCCTGAGTAAATTATGTAACACACAACACGCGCGAACGATATCTTCAGCAAAGGGTATTTGTACATTTATCGGACGATGAAGAATTCTCCACTTATTTGCCATTATGCCAAACGAACACTCAATGTATCTTCTTGCCCTCGATAAACGATAATTGAAAATACGTTTCTTCTCATTTAGGTGGTTGCCAGCGTAAGGTCGTTGTAAAAAATTACTAATTCCGAATGCTTCGTCACCAATGAAAATAAAAGGCACTGGTGGTCCATTATTTGTAATTGGCAACGGATTGGGAATATTTAAGTCCTGTTCATGTAGTCTTTTGTAAAAGTTACTATTTTTGAAAATTTGCGAATCAGAAGCTTTTCCGTATGAGCCAACATCTATGTACGTAAAACAATAGTTTGAGTCACATATCGCTAAAAGAACTATATAACTAATTTTTATAATTGTAATATATTGAACCACTATGCTCTGGTTTGATTACTCTTATATGTTTTCCATCAATAGCACCCAAGCAATTAGGGAAATTAGCCTTGGTGTAATATCCGTTAGCAATAATTAACCAATCTTCTTCCTGAAGCTCCGGTATATAAATAGTATGCAGGTTTTCGTATATTGCTCGACAAACTTCTCTGACAATAGCACAAATCGTAGAAAGTCCACGATTATACGTATGATATAAATTTGTAAGACTGCAACCTTCTGCCAAGAACCTGTAAATAAAAATTTTGATTATCATTTTTCAGCTATACTACTGCAACGCAAATGGAAAAACCTAAGGGATTCTTATACTCGTGAACTTAATAAGCAAAGATCATCAAAGAGTGGATCAGCTGCGTCATCACATCGAAAATATCAACATTTTGATCGACTTCAATTTTTATCGTGTTTGTCGGAGACCAGACCTATTGATATTTCTACTGAGCCCTCGACGTCAAGAAAGAGGAAAGTTTCGGAGCCGGTATTAGATGACAGTAATAAAATTTTGAAAATACTCATTGAAAGAATGCAAAAAAGAGATGAATCTATCGAGAATGATGGCGATCGGTGTTTTTTATTATCATTGTTAAGTGATTTTAAGAAAATACCTGAACACCGCAAGACGGATGCAAAGTACGAAATGATCGGTCTGATACGACGATTTATCAATGATAATTTCGAATATTCTTATCAACAACATCATGGCTACTTTAGTTCTACGAATCAATCAAGCCAAAGCCCAGCCAATGTGTCAATACACGAATCACAATTGACTGATATGTCGTCTATTTATGAGAATTTGTTTTCAGAGAGTAATGACTATATTTAAAAATAGTAATAAGAAAAATGTGTAATGTGATTTACTTAAAAAATAAAACACTTATTAATATGTTTTTCATTAAATTTTTACTCACCTGAGTGTTATCATAAGTCTCTCTTCAGCACAAATAGTATTTTTGAAGGTTGTATTTTGTTTTCCAATATAACGTTCTAAACGAGAAAGTAATTCGTAAAATTGTTTTCTTGACAATCTTAAATAATTATGAAATTTTTGATCACTGTAACTTTTCACTTTATAAAATTCAGTTTGTTGAGTTATACAAAATAATGGCAACGTTCTCTTAGGCTTCTTTTTTCGTTTTTTGTTCAAAATACTTTTTCTTTTTAATAGTAACACTAAGAGCAGTGTTTCTTCGTCTCAGTCCATCGTAAAACTGAAATACAACACTAACATTCTCAAACATAGCGACGGCAGCGCGACCGCAGCGCTGCAGACGCGCTGCTTCCGCGCGGCATTTAGCGGCAAATTTGAAGGCGTCCTAAGTATTGTGATTGATCTTATACGTTAAATAATATATCAAACAATAAATAAAAGACTATGATTGTCCGGATTCGCGCTGAAATGTAATTACACTTCTAATTTCAGATGAAGTCAATGCCCCTTGGATAGGACGAAGGACTTTTCCTGCTGGACCTCATAAGTAAAAATAAAGCCATCACTAAAAAGGCAACAAATGCGACCAATAATAAATTAAAAGAAGGTGCATGGAAGCCAATAGCGCGGGAGTTTAGTGCAATGGCGGGAGAAATGCGTCGTCCTGAGCAACTACGCTTAAATTGGGAAAATATAAAAAAAACTGCTAGAAAACGAAGTGCGATTATAAGGCATAACAATTTTAAGGTTTGTGCCTATTTACCTCATATGAATTTACTTGCAAATGTAGCATTCGTAACATTTTATTCAGACATCTTTATCTAATCATAAATATTCTTTACGACTAGTGGTGGAAAGACGTACATCCCTCCAGATGAAACACTGGACCGTGTACCATTTATACTAGGTACTACATGCACTGGCTTCACTGTGGAGTTTGGTGGTGATGGGGTGGAACAAGTGGTGCTTGGGCCAATCTCAACAACCAATGGTGTGGAAGTTCCAGATTTGGAACCTTTGCCAGAAATACCACAAGCAAAACCCTTTGAACTTTGTTTTGACATCGGGTGATATTGTTCCTGAGTATTGTGGTGGTAGTTGTGCTGGTAATGGTGGTGGTAGTACTGATGTCCATGAAAATTGCACTAATTTTACACCAAAGAAATTTATTTTTTAACACCCCTAAAAACTCCTGTAAGTGGTTTTTTTAATCTTTAACACCGATCTATATACTGACAAACCTTGACAAATGATCAAAAAAAGATAGTATCACAATTATTTAACACATTTCTTTGTAGTGGCAGTAAAAATTGGTGGTGTTGTTTTGTAGTATTCAGTAATAATAAAACTTGCATTACATTAAACACAATAATGAGCTCTTATATAATTACTTATATGAACTCATTAATTATAATATAAATCATCCTTAATATTAGAAAATTTCTCAATAGCAGCCCGAGTTAACAAGTTGGTAGTTTCTCCCCCATGTAATAGAATAAACTAAATAGAAAAACACACTTGTGCACTATAATAAGTCGCGTGTAAATAACTGGTCTCCATTTAGATTAGTTACATGTATTGATTGTTATTGTCTTCTTTGTAGCTGAACTAAGCGTTTTTTTACAATGAACAAGCGCCGAAAGCTTGCTGAGGAAATTCAATTAGCACAGCGAAACAAGGAGTTAGCAATGGCAGCTTATTTTAGAGCTTGAAAATGTCAAACTAGAACTTGAACTAGAACAGTAAAAAAAGTCAAAGTGAAACTAGTGTATTGTTGGCAAATAAGATATAGATAATTTTAAGACCATTTATACATCTTATCTTCATTGATATACGTAATACAAATCATAATATTATCTTCAGTGAAACTGATGAGGGATGATGATGGTGAAAGTAATGAGTGTAGAATGATGAGTGCATTTAAGTGTAATGATAATAGTGTATGTATTTATACTACAATGCATTAGACCATAAGTAGTCTAGTGCAATGTAAGTAAGCATGGATAATTGGATACGGTCTGAGATAGAAGAACCATAATTTCCTTCAGTCACTGGTTCTAATTGACAGGCGTTGTTGGTAGATATGCTGCCTTTCACACCACAGGTCGTGGGTTCGATTCCCACCTGAGATAAATATTTGTGTCATGTTGGTTTGTCCTGAGTCTGGATATAAATTATCATTATATAAGTATGTATTTACAAAAGAAAAATTGTATATCAGTTATCTGGTTTTGATAGAACAAACTCTGCTTTTTTTGGAATCAGATGTCCGTGTGTGAATAATGTCCCAGGATATTATTATAATATGATATAACAGAGTAAAACTGCTTGAAGCATGTTTTACATGAGTGTGGCAACTAGCCAAATACACCATTACATACTATGCCAAGTATGCTAGATTTTGTTGACTTTTATAACACTTTGGAGTGTAGTCAGGACGTATTGTATTCTATCCTGTACTAATGGGTAAAAGGGGTGCAACTCAATTCAAAAACGTTACCAATTTTAAACACTTTTTTTAAGCAATCTTATTTATTACTAATACTCATTTATGAATAATCCAGCCTCAACTAAACATTAAAATAATTGTATTAGTTCTTGTCTGAAGGTATTATTATTCTGACCTACTACCTAAGCATAGGTAATACCAGCAGATTCGTTGGGTATCTCAACTTCAGGTTTCACATCAATAATATTATGTCTCCTGCAGATGTTGTGTAGTACAGAAGTGGCAATAATAACATGTTGAGTTGTATGCAAAGCTAGACAAATTTTTAATGACTCAAGCTAGGATAGAGCTAGTTCAACTCTAAAAAGAATTTTTACAAGCAGAAATAATCGAGAAAAAGAATGGGAGTTTGAAGAAACTGAACGCAAGAAGGAGGCTGCCTTTAAAGAAAAGGAGCGCATCTTGAAGGAAGAGGAGTATAAGTTAAAATTAGGAAATTATTTTAAATGAATAAATCTGGAATGTAATCAGTTGTTTTATTATTTAATGTCTGTTGTGATTAAGTAATGGTAGAAAATATTCATGAACTAGTCTACTTCTAACATCATTGTTCAGTTCAGGGCTCTGTGCTGCAATTTCTTCATGAGCCCGTGTATCTGTATATGAGTTGTAGTTGACACCAAAGTTTATTTCATTAATGTCAATTGCAATATTATGTAGTAGAAAGCAGGACACTATTATGGCTTGTACACCAGCTAAATTTAATGTGACCTGTCGCCTAAGAACAGGAAACCTATTTTTGCACACACCAAAACATCTTTCAATAGTATTCCTTGTTCGTATGTGTGACTCATTGTATAAATTCTCTGCCGGTGATGATGGACTCAAAAAAGGTGTTAAAAGATATTGTTTTAACTCATATCCACTATAACCGAGGAGTATGCCATCTCTAAACTGTTCACTTTCCAATCTTTGTTTTAAACATGAACTATTGAATATTGTCTGATCATGGACATACCCTGGCCATCTTACTACAATATCCATGCATTTCAATCGGCTGTCACAGACCACCTGAACGTTAATTGAGAAAATAGATTTTCTATTACTATCATTTTCAGTCGCCTCCTGAAAGAACAAGTAGTACATTTGAATCTTGAACTATTATTGGAACATGGCTACAATCTAGAGCTCCTATTACCCTGGGGAATCTTGCGATATCATAAAAGCCATCCTGTATTGTTCTTAAGTCGTCAGGGAACTTTATTATAACTGGGCGTAGCTGAGCAATAGCAGCAGTAACTTTCTTAACAATACGGCTTGCTGTTGGTGGACTGACTCCACATAAATCAAGCACACTTCTTAAGTATGATCCAGTAGCGAGGTACCTCAGCGTCAAGAGTAGGCATGTTTTAGTTGGATTTGCTTGATTTCTGAAATAATAATAATAATATTTGTACTACTGGCATTAACGGAACTTCTACTTCGACTAAGGAGGTGTATCTATATCGTCAAACGGGGTGACTATGTGCCGTGCAGGTGACATTGTGCAATAAAGCAGTTGTTTTGACATTTGTTATTATGTATTAGCGGTGAGCGTTGAATGAACGAACAGTTTTTTTAGACCGTTTATCGCCGTGAACGGATAAACAAGTCGATGGTTCATGCATAAACTGGTTGACGACGTGACGACGACGATGAAAGTACGCGAACTTGTGTTGACACGTTCGTTCCGTCCTTTCATGCAGTCGAGGCGTTCATCGTTTCTTTCTTTTTGTTGTGGACTTCTCTCGTCGGTCAACGAGTGAAACAGTGTGACCATTTGTGGCAGGATCCTGCATTTTTGGCAGGTTTGGCCCTGTATTTTACTTTCTGGCATATTTGTTTGACGTTTTAGAAATCCGGTAGTATTTGGCAGTTTAGAGCATAATAGGCTTTTTTATTTTTATTTTTTTATTTGGCACTACAGCCTTCAGAAGGAGTAAAATGCAGTATTGACAAAAAAGCAGTAAGTAGGAATTTAAAAATGGTAACATCGGCTACGATAAGACCTTTGGTTCGGGGATTTCCCCTAACATCTCTAGTTGAATTTGTAGTTCATTCCATTGTGAACCTTAAAGTGATAGGCACAATGTCTATAATAATATTAGTAGTAGTCAGTTGTTTTTCTAAATTTCTAATTAGTCGGACACAATTTTGATTCGGAGTTCGTTCGACGTGCATGTTTTTATTCCTGATTTATCATGAAACGTAAATATGAACGGTTATATCGCGCAGAGTGGGAGCAGGATCCAACACTTTCGTCCTGGTTATCAAAATCAAAAGATGAAGATGTTGCATGGTGTAAAGCATGCAACACTAAGTTGATGCCTAGGTTATCTATTATAAAAGAACATGCAACTACCACTAAGCATACGAAGAACATGATTGGATACAGTGGGCAGTCATCGGTGAGTATAACTTTTATAGCATAAGATTATATTAGTAGGTAAGTTATTCGTAGGTAGTATTACTATTATTTTTCTTTTTTATTACAGGTGCAAATGTTTTTTAAAACGTCTTCACTAGAAGATCAGGTGAAAAAAGCAGAGCTTAACATATGTGCTTTGTTGGCAGAACATAATTTACCCTTTCGCGTAATGGATCATATGAGTGAAATCATTTCCAAATGCTTTACCAATCCAGAGGTGGCGAAGTCTTTCTCCTGTAAACGAACCAAAGCAGCTGCGGTAACATATAATGTTTTGAAGCCGGAACTGGAGAGGGAAATGCACGCAGATTTGAGATCCTGTCAAAATATTAGTACCCGTGCACCAGTGTATTCTTAGATAATAGATGAGAGTACGGACGTTTCATCAACGAAAATGCTTGCTATAGTAACGAAATACTATTCTGAAAAATCATCAGTATTAAAAACGAAATTTTTAACTATGGTAGATTTAGAGGGAGAATCGGCACAAAATTTGTTTGACGCTATTTCAAAAGCTTTACGTGATTCAAACCTTAATATTAAAGATGCAATAGCTTTCGGAGCCGACACTACCAATGTAATGTTTGGTGAGCAAGGTGGAATAATTGCTAAAATTAAGAATGTGAATCCGCATTGTTTATTTATCAAATGTGTCTGTCATTCCACGGCTTTATCCGTTAGTCACGCAAGCAAAGACACACTACCACGAGCTGTGAATCAAATAGTGAAGAAAGTTTATGGGTATTTTGCTCACAGTAGCAAAAGGCAGAGGGAATTTTCGGAGTTCCAACAATTTGTTAATACAGATAAACACAAAATACTACAACATTATGATATTCGTTGGCTGTCACTCCACTCATGTGTGAACAGAATTCTTGAGCAATGGGATGCACTAAAACTTTATTATCAAGGACAATATTTGCACGACAAAAATATATCTTAAGGTTAAAGAATTTTTATTTCTCAATAAGAAATTACAAATTTCACTTAATTGAGAACATTTTTAACATATATAAGTTGAGCTTGACTTTGACAAACAAACTTTAAATTATCGGAATTTAAAATCACTATTAAACTCGATACAAAACATAAATTGATCTACCCTCCACTGACTAAGAAATAATTTGTTAACGCTTAGAGATAAGGAATGCTTGATGCCACAGTACAGGAGTATGCAGTAGAACAAGATTATCAATCTAATAGTGTGGTGTTATTTAGTATATGGTTTTTTAATTTTGATTTGAAGCATTTGAAGTTTTTGGCATTCTTTATCTCCTTGGGTAACTTATTATACTGTTGCACTCCTGCAAAAGTTATAGATCTCTGGCCATTGGTAGTTCGCACCTGTGACAGTAAAATGTGATCCCGTCTGCGGCTGCTACGAATATGTATTTGGTGTTTTTTTGTGAAGTTTATTTGTGTGTGAATTAATTTATTAATTATTTTCCTAATTAAAATACTAGTGCAGTATGCGTGAAGTTGTTTGATGTTCATATGTTTTGTTTCCTTGTATATTTGTTTTGTAGGTGTTAAGTAGTCATAATGGAATAATAATTTAATAATTTTATTTTGTGATATTTGTAAATCCTTTAAGGTAGTTTTTGGTGCATTACCCCATATCTCAATCAAGTACATTAGGTGTGGTTTCACTAGCGAGTTATATATTGTCTGCCGTACGCGATAAGGCAGGAAGTGAACAATACTTCGCAATGATATCTTCTCAATTTTTATACGAAAGCTTTGATAACAAAATATTTAAATTGTATTTTTACGCACTCTACTATATCCTGCCTATTGTCAATAAATTAAATACGGTTTTTCAAGGGGATTATGCGACTGTACACTTGGTTTATAAAGACGTGTCTGAAATGTTTATGACATTGTTAAGCAGCTACATGAAAGTCCGTTACGTAAAGAATACAGACCCACTACTTTTAGATCCGACATCTAGCATTAACCACCTACCTTTGAAGGATATGTATTTAGGTGTCAACGTCAGCAGAGATATCACTTGTCTAGCAAGAGATATAAATCTGAAACCGGCGATACAAACGTTTCTTGACCATATGCAATCATTTCTTATTCAACTTTCAAGTCAACTAAAAACACGTCTACCATTAAACACTCTTTTTAAGCAATCGCAGTTCTTAGATCCTCAAGACGTTGTGTACAAGGAGTTTTCTTCGATAGTAAATGTTATTACCCAATTTCCCAATCTTGTTGATGAACACACAATTCAAAAAATTGATGACGAATACAGACAATTAAAACTTGATAAAGATGTTAGTGATGATGATTAGAATCTGGTGGAAGTAATGCAAAGCCAATTCTAAGTGTCGATAAATTTTGGGGTGCCGTTGGCAAAATCCGAAATTCAAATGGAAACTTAAAATATGTAAATGTTTCTAATTTTGTAAAAAGTTTGTTGTGTTTGCCAATGTCGAATGCTGCTTGTGAAAAGATATTCTCGCAAATCAACCTTATAAAAACAAAAACGCGGAATAGATTTATTAATAAGCATGTCGCCTCTATTTTGCATGTAAAACAGGGCATTAGTGAATATGGTGACTGCGTTTCATTCCAGCCAACTAAAGAAATGATTAAACAAATGATGAAAGCGATGTACAAAGAAAGTGATAAAGAAGAATACGATGCTAATACGAATGTATAATTTGATTTATTATTACTCTTATTTGATTATTTTAAATAAAAATATATAAAATTATGTGACTTTTTTTAAAATTTTAGAATTATATCGGCATTATTTCGGCATTTTGTGCAAAAAAGTTTGGCAGGTTTTGTCAGTTTTTTTGCCGAAGCAGGGCAGGATCTCTAATTTGAAGTTGGTCACACTGGAGTGAAACACGAACGCGCCGAATGGTTCTGAACTTGCTCGATGTGCAAGTGCATGTAGGTAGTGTAGGTACTGAACCGAGTCGCCGAGTGCGGCCTGCATCCCGTCTCCCCCGCGCAGTGGCTAACCAAAATTAGATTCTATTTGAATTGCAATAAATGCATTTTTTTGGGTAAGGATTATTATTTTTGTTTATTTGAAAATTATTAAGTACCTATTATTTTTAGTTTCGTTTGACACGCCTTGCAACGCGCCGGTCAAGGGTCACTGCAAATAAAATAATTTGCTTTATCGCGATTATTGTGAACTGTAAATACATAGATACATACATACTTACTATCTTAGTCTTCTTATTAAGTTTTCTTGTAAATATAATATAGTGATATTAGTGTAAATATACAGTGACTTTTAAGTAATTACGCACGTTTTAGTAGGTAGTGAAGACTTTTCTTATAAATAGTGTGAATATCTTGTGATTTTTACGTACTGCACGTACGCATAGGTAGTTATTAATTATGTCGGTTCGCAAAAATACCAGTGTTCTTTGGCACCATTTTGAAAAAGACAATGCATATTTTAAAACCACCTGTAATATATGTAAAGATATTTTAAGTTTCAAATCTACTTCTGCAAACTTAAAAGTCATTTAAGGAGAAAACACCCATCAGTTTTTATGTCAGTGTTCAACTCCGATGACGCTCCTTCAACCAGAACAGATCAGGATATTAGACCATTGGAAGTGGAGCCCGCCGTTCCAAGCACTTCCACTGGGTTACGACAGGCCCCGCTGGCGCCACCATCATCATTATGGATACATACATGCACAATAAAAAAATCAGCGTCGAGCAAAAAAAGCAAATCGATAGGGATTTGCCAGATTTCTGCATAGATTCTTTTCATCCTTTTTCATTAGTAGAGGAGAGAGCCTTCATAAAATTTTGTAGATGGATTCCTGGCTACAAATTGCCGACCAGGAAAACTTTGTCCGGGTCTCTGTTAGAGGACGCTTACAATAAAGTAGAACAAAATATTATGACGCAAGTATCTGAAGAAGCTCAGGCCATATGTATAACCACAAACTTATGGACATCGAGAGTAACCGAGAGTTATATTGCAGTAACAGGCCATTTTATAACTGAGGACTTAGAGTTCAAAATTGTGCTGCTGGGTTGCTGTAACTTTCCCGCTTCGCACACAGCCGCAAATATTGCCACAGAACTAGAAGTGATCCTCAACAAATGGAATCTGAAGGAAAAAGTAAACTTTGCAGTTACCGACAACGCTACAAATGTGGTAAAGGCTATAAAAGAACATCTTGGCATAAAACATTTTGTCACATGTTGGGTTTGTCGATGACGCTCTCAAGCTACAAGACAGCGTCATAGTCAAAATAAAAAAAATAGTGGCTCATTATAAGCGAAGCACAGTGTCATCGGAGAGGCTCGCAAAATACCAGCTACAGCAAAATCTGCAACCAAAACGGCTCATCCAATACGTTAAGACTCGCTGGAACTCAGTGTTCCACATGATTCAGAGAATAGTAGAACTCCAAGGGGCCGTACTTGGCACTCGTTGACAAAAATTTGCCATCCCTCAGTGTGGAAGAATGGACAACTTGCGCACAACTTTGTCATGTGTAGCGCCCTTTTGAAGAGCGCTACACATGACTGCAATGAGTGGGCAAAAATATTTAACCGGTAGTTGTGTAATAATCACGGTACGGTGCCTAACGGAATCGTGCCGCAAAATGTTAGCTAACCCAGATTACTTGCCCGCAGTACGAGATGTGGCCTTTAAATTACTTTTTGGCCTAGAGGGGAGGTTTCAGAGAATAGAGCAAAGCGGCTCCCTTGCTTTGAATACTTTCTTGGATCCAAGATTCAAAATACAAGCCTTCTCCGATACCCACGAGGCCATGAAGACAAAAGAACGCGTCAGGAAACTCGTAGCTGATCACATAGCCGAGCGACCACTTGCCCCATCTACATCTACCGTGGTTGTAGAGAGGCCAAGAAATTACTATAATCCTTGGGATATTTTTGATAATTTAATAAGCTAAAATACTTGCTCCGGTACGCCTATGTCGAAGGCAATCAAAGAGGTCGACATGTACCTAGCTGACGACACACTACCCAGAAAGAACTCCAATGGCGAGTGGAACAGTCCCTTACTGTGGTGGAAAAACCATCGTCACGTGTACCCAAACCTTTTAAAATTGTTTATTACAAATCGCAACATAGTGGCAACATCCGTTCCTTGTGAACGGATGTTTTCGAAATCGGGTCTTATTTTAAATCAAAGAAGGACGAGATTAACATCAAGCAAAGTAGAAAAATTTGTGTTTTTAAATGTTAATTTAGACCCAAAAAGATTCGCCAATTTTATTTAAACTTTTAAACAATAAATAGTGTAAATACAACGTTGATTATTTATTTATTTAAGGATCTCCAACAAAAAATAAACACAATTCATTCGACACAATAGTGCATGCAAAATGATAGTAAGCAGTGTTCTTCTTCACTCATAGGAAACCACAGCTTGCGTAAATTAGCTTATAAGTAAACAAAAATTTGTACACTAATAAAATAAAATATAATCATGTCAGATACTAATTAAATTACAAGAATGCCTACTAAATATTAATAAAATTTAAACATATATTATACAAAAAAAAGGACTCTTAAACTATAACAAATCACAATCTCGAAGAATAAAAATATAAACAATTAATTTCAATTATTATTGGATGTAGTTAGTAGTATTTTCTTTAGGTCCTTCCGGAAAATTGCCAACTTTGAGCAGATATCAATAGCTTCGGATTTTGATAGCGTGTTGTACTGCCTACAGAGCCTCGGCACGGCAGCAAAGTGCCCAAGATTCGATTTAGATACGGGCACACTCAGCAAACCATATTTGTTCTTCCTCGGTAATCGATTAGGTACATTGATATGGATTGTTGATAACAGATTTGCACAATTGATACCACCATTAAGTAGTTTATGGACGAAAACCAAGTCGTTCACCATCCTGCGACTCTCTAAGGTGTTCATATTGTAGTGTTTCAGCCTTTCTTGATAACTGTATAAGCATCTAGCTAGGTTATCTCTATATGACAGATGATAAAGAAATCTTTTTTGCACACTTTCAAGCCGCTTTTTGTAGACATCATAATGCGGGTTCCATATTATGGCATTGTAGGACATCCTGAATTCCTTTGAGTTTCGTATTAGGAACCCGAGTACTTTTTGTTGATGTGTTTATCAAACATTAGTTTAGTATCGAGTGTGATTCCTAGGTCTCGGATGGTATTCAGGTTTGTCAGTTCTGAGCCGTCAATAAAATATTTGTTTAGTCGAAAGTTTTTATTTCGTGTGTATTGTATGTAGTAGCATTTGTCGATGTTCAGATGTAGTTTATTTAATAAACACCACACTGTCAATATCTTCTTGAAGTAGTATTGTGTCTGAGTTGCTTTCAATTGCTTTTATTATTTTCAAATCGTCAGCAAAGAGAAACAAAGTAGAGTTTTGAAAACATTTTGTAATATCGTTAATAAAAACGTTAAAGAGAAGAGGGCCCAAGTGAGAACCTTGGTGAACTCCGGAGGTATTTATGTATGGAGAAGAAGAATGTCCATTTATTACAACTCTCGAATGCCTGTTTCTAATATATGACTCAATCCATTTAATTAAAGCACCGCCTACCCCCATAAGTTTCAATTTATGTATAAGAAGCGAATGATCAACTTTGTCAAATGCCTTGCTGAAGTCAGTATAGATTGCATCAACTGGTATACGTTTATCTAGATGATTTGACAAAATAGAAGTGAAGGACAAGAGATTAGTCGCCGTAGATCTTGATTTAATAAAGCCGTGTTGGTGTACAAAGAATGAAATGAACTTTTAAATTTGCCAGGTACTTACCTAACTTTTAAGTAAGGTTTTATATTACAAGTAAAACATTAAAAACAATAGATCTGCCAGTCCTAAGCCTTTTAAAATGAACTTCCCTTCATACTTTATGAAGGGAAGTTCATTTTAAAATGTACGTAAAATTAGTAGCAAATATAGCATTTTTTTATGATGTTGTTGAAAAATATTTTTACTAAACATAATAATATTGTTTCGTTGATTGATAACCGAAACAGTCTAATCGTTGTCGTTGTCACTGAACGTCGAACCAATCTAATCTACGACGTAAATATAATCGAGTATACATATATATAATCGAGTACGATTATATATATGTATAAAATATTGTGTATTTTGTTGTGGAAGTAAAAATATCATGATTCTAAGTAGATACGGCGCGAAATATCGGCGGCGATCTTATCATGTCGGTTGGGAGGTACCGTCAACAGGAAAAGTGATAGAAATATTTCTTTGAGATCGTGTTCTAAAAAAAGTTTGCTTCTATAGCTTGATGTATGATTTGAATGGAATTATTGTGGTAACCGAAAATTTAATTTATTCTTTTCACCGACATGCATGACTCAGGTGCTGATGTTTCTTTCGTGTTATAAATCCATAGGCCGGGATTGATAGGAGGGAGCATATTTTTCACGATTGGAATGTCCTGAGAACGGCCCATACTGTAGTAGGGAGACAAATGAGTGTAAAATGTATAAAACACATAATTTTTTTGCAAATAGTTAATGTTATGTTTAGCAAATTAATTTAATTTATATTGTTAATATGTTATATTTATAATTTAGTAGTGCACAAATATTTTGTTTCTCCTCGAAGTGATTATGAATCTTTGAATAATGAAAAAATTCCAACCGTTCAAAAATCTTATTTTTATTTTTCGATTTAGAATACGTCCACAGACTGACAGCGACCGCTCTCGGTCCGCTACCCCCGAGTTTCGCTGAGCGCCGGAACCTTACTTTTGGGGGGGTCTAGATTAATACATAATTATAAAAAAAATTACACTATTCTTAATTAATATAATACAATCACATAGTATCCTGGGGTATTATTCTCACACGGCTATGTGATCCCAAACTAAGCAGAGCTTGTACTATGGAACTCAGATCACTGGTGATATATATACTACTTTTCTTTTGTAAATACATACCTGCTTATATAGATAACGACACCCAGACACAGGACAAATAGGTATGCTCATGCACACAAATATTTGTCATGGGTGGGAATCGAACGCACGACTTCCGGCGTGAAATGCAAGCATTTGCCAACCACCCCAGCGGGCCCGCCTAATTAAAATTAATTAATATTTGTTTTAGTTTTGTATTCTATATAAAGCGTGTTATTTAGTTTTTTTAAATTTTATTACATAAATAACTCGAAGATTTTTTTTCGAATTGTACCAAACTGCACGCTCGCATCTTACTCACTCTATCGCATGTTGATGTCTCGCTTTGAGAGTAGTTTTATCAAAATGGTGGACAGTACAGTTCGTTTTTGTTTGTTTTGAATTGATAAAATGTGTTTATAATGCTAATAAGTGATGAACTTAAAATGAAATGTGTTTATATTCGTCTTAAGAATATGTGTTTTTAGTGGAAATAGTTATTTGTGAGGAAATATGTGATAATTGTGTAAAAATTAGTTCGTAAAAGTGCCAAAATTTTTAAAAGATGTGAATTGGTCGCCTATAACTCGTATGTATAATTTCTAGGTAAGTAGCTAGGCTAAGTAATTACTTTAGTGAATAGGTCATTAAATAAGGATTATTTTTATATATAACATGCTTCGGTAAATACTATATAAAGGCGATAATTACGTGTTTTCAAAAGAAGGTGTCCAGACTCAAAGAAGTCCGTTGCGTGTTTGATTTTATAGCGTAGGTAAATTGTTTTTATGGTTTTATTACAGTGTACAGACAAAAAATTGTGTGCTTAAACTGATGTTCGGAATATGAACTTTTGATACATATAGTTGTTTTATGTAAAAAATGTCGAGTTGTTTTAGTCTTTCTAAGAATAAAATGGGTAGTGTTCGCGCACCTACCAACTATATCTTCAAACGCATGACGTCACACGCCGGAAGGTGCTGCCGCGAGTGAGTGGCAAGCGGAGGAACTATCGCGCCGTTGGGAGAAACCCCCACCTGCGCCTGAGACGCCATATTAAAAGCCTTTTTCGATTGTAGACTAGCTACCGGTCACACGCACATGTATTTTCTTTATTATAATTTATTTGTACTCGATCAATAAACATATTGAAACTCAATCAAATAAAAACGCTAATTGAAGACGCCCCGAAGTCCCCCGTTACTGAACATATGGACCTTTGAGCCTGGATATACGAAAGAAGAAGACGACATCGGTCAGATCAACGGTCAGGTCTTCGATCCCGTCTATTCCCGTTTCAATCGGTGTGTGTGTGAACCGTGTTGCTTTCATATTTCAAATTAGTGTGATTGCCGTTGTATTTACCTATTCTTGCCGTACGCTGCGCGGCACGGTGTCGCGACCGTTTGACCTCTGCGTCCACGTGCCATTACTATCCTGGAAATTGAACTGTAAGTACCGAATTTCACTCTCTTAACAAGCCGTTATAATGGGTGGTGAAGATAATTTAGTGCCTTCTGCTGCTAGCAGATCCGTTTCTCCCAAACCGAATCGGCCAAGTGACCTCGTTGACCTTCGCAAGCAGCGTGGTATTTTACGGTGTAGATTAACCCAATTTAAAAAATATTTAGATAATTTTAAGAATAATTCCCCTTCTAATCTTCAATCAAAAGAGATTAAACTCAGAATTAGTGCAGCTAAAGAACATTTTAATAGTTTTAATAATATAGAAAATCAGATTGAGCTTCTGTGCCCCGATTCAGATATAGAATCGAATTTAGAATACGTCGAGTCATTTGAGTCACTTTATTTCAACGCGTTATCTATAGCAGAAAGTTTGGTCGAAGGTAGCGGGACTGTTACATGCTCCTCATCTACGCAAAAGTCTAATATCAAACTGCCGGAGATTAAATTGGCCGTTTACGATGGCTCTTATGACAATTGGCTGGAGTTCAGAAATTCTTTCATTACCATGATACATAAACGTACAGATCTTGATACAATACAAAAACTGCATTATTTACGCTCGGCGCTTAGTGGTCCAGCGAAAGAAGTTATTAGTGCACTAGACTTTGCCGGGGAGAATTATCAAGTTGCCTGGGACTTATTAGAAGCGCGATATCATAACACTAGACTACTAGTTCATAACCACGTTAAGGCACTATTTTCAATTATTTCAATTAAAAATGAGTCAGCGACACATATTAGGAAACTTATTGATACGGTTAATAGAAACCTTCGCGCTCTTAATACACTTAAGGAACCCACCGAATCTTGGGATACGTTGATTATTTATCTGGTGGTCTCGCGACTCGATTCAGCCACTGAACGCGGATGGGAACATTATTTAGGTATTATTTGTTCCGCGCCAGAAAAGAAGGTTACTTTAGAGGATCTACTTACCTTTCTAAAAAATAAAGCGGATACGTTAGATATGATAAGTGCGAATAAGTTGCAAAATAAACAACCTACTGTTGAGCATACAAATAAAAATACTAATGTAAATAGAAAGTCACATAACTTATCTATGCATAGTTTCATAGCTAACACAGGCAAAGGTAAATATACAACTACAAACGTTAGTAAGCAAATGACTCACGCATGTCCATTTTGTACTGGTAATCATTACGTTTATACGTGTTTTAAGTTTTTAAACTTATCAGTTAAGGATAGGTTAAAATTCGTAGATAATAAATTATTATGTCGTAATTGTTTACGTTCGGGACATAATAATGCAGATTGCAAGTTCAGTTATTGTAAACAATGTTCTCGTAATCATAATTCTTTACTTCACCCAGCCGACATGAATGGCATGGATGCTAGTGTGCGTAGCGAGCGATCAGCTGAATACAACGCAGCCGACAACACGGTCGTAGGTTCATCGAGCGCTATGCACTCTGTAGCTATAGATACGTATCATCATGCGGAATCGTACGGAAGCGCATTCAACGATCCCGCGCCTCAAACTATAGGTACATTGCAACCGGTGTTATTGTGTACAGCGTTGGTGGAGATAGAAGACTCAAATAAGCGAAAAATTACGGCTAAAGCCTTGCTGGACAACGGTAGCCAACATTGCTTTATCACCGATAAATTAAGACGATTGTTAAACGCGCCTTCCTTACAGTCCACAGTTCATATTTGTGGCGTTGCACAGTCTGTGACGCAATCAAACCATACATGCGATATAACCATACGATCTAAACTAAACGATTACAGTGCTAGGGTTCGATGCCTTGTCTTGCAGCGTATAACATCCAGTTTACCCTCGACGGGCATTAACACTAAGCTTATACGTATACCCGATAATATCCAATTAGCAGATCCTACCTTTCATATTCCTTCAGAAATAGATTTACTGATAGGAGCGGACCTCTTTTGGGAATTATTAGACGGAACACGAATGCGATTAGAAAACGGGCCATACCTTCAAAATTCAAAATTGGGTTGGCTGCTAAGTGGGCCTTTATACACCAAGACCCCAGGCGTAAAGAGTTTAGGTAAGGTTCAATGTAACTTTACACAATCCATAAACGAAAATCTTATACGATTTTGGGAAATTGAGAATGTGCCACAGGCGCGTAACATTCTCACTCATGACGAGCGACTGTGTGAGAACTTATTTATAAAAACTACAAAATGCGAATCTGATGGTAGGTTTTCTGTTCGCATCCCGCTAAAGGAATCCCCGGAATTGCTGGGTGACTCATTTAATATGGCCAAAAATAGGTTCCTTTCTCTCGAACGTAAACTTGAACGTTCACCTAGTTTAAAGCAAATGTATTGCGATTTTATGCGTGAATATGAGGACCTAGGACATATGACGCGTATAAATAAATTCGGCAACCCTAACTACTTTCTCTGTCATCACGGTGTGATAAGAGACAGTAGTACCACTACTAAACTCCGAGTAGTTTTCGATGCGAGTGCTGTGACTACATCTCAAAGATCGTTAAATGATATTCAATTACCGGGTCCCGCATTGCAAAACGATATTTTCTCAATACTCCTTCGTTTTAGGCAATTTAAATACGTAGCTTGTGCCGACGTTGAGAAAATGTTTAGGCAGGTACTAATACAAGAAGATCAAAGGTCGTTGCAACTTATATTATGGCGTGATAAAGCGACTGACCCTTTGAAGGTCTATTCTTTAAATACAGTCACTTACGGGATGACCTCATCACCTTATTTAAGTATGAGATGTATACGTCAATTAGGGTTGGAAACAGATGATGATGTTATAGCTCGCGTCATTAAAGATGACATATTCGTTGACGACTTAATTACTGGTCATGATGATAATAATACGTTGCTCACCATCTGTGAAAAGACGTCACGAGTTTTGCAGTCTGGTTGCTTTTCTCTTCGTAAGTGGAAGTTCAACTCACAGGACACGCAAAATGCTACCATGTTTGAAGGCGAACATACACAAAATAAAACGCTCGGTATTGGTTGGCATAGTGGGGCCGATGACTTGCACTACACTACGAAAATTAATTTTAATCCAATTGTTCCAATAACCAAGCGAGTAATGCTTTCCACGATCTCACAGATTTATGATCCGTTAGGGCTTCTATCCCCAGTTGTTATAATTGCGAAAATGTTGTTACAAAAATTGTGGCTTAGTAAGTTAGATTGGGACACGCCTGTGATACCTGAAATTGCGGCTACATGGCATAATTTCATTGAGGCATTAAAATATTTACATAAACTTAGGATACCACGTCACGCTATGAGTGATCACGTACAAAACACAGAACTGCACATATTTTGTGACAGTTCACTCAACGCGTACGGGGCATGTGCCTATCTACGTACCTATCGCGACAATTCAAGTGTATGTTGTAGGCTATTATGTGCCAAAAGCAAAGTAAGCCCATTAAAAGCACTAAGTATCCCCCGACTGGAGCTCTCAGCCGCTCTAATCGGAGCTAGATTATATAAAAGGATCACAGAATCTATGAGGCTAAAATTCACTCGGGTATGCTTCTGGACTGACTCGACTATAGTTATTGGGTGGATGCGTATGTCACCGCATTTACTTAAAACATTTGTGCAAAACCGTGTCACTGAGATAAATGAAATAACAGGTGATTCCAACTGGTTACACGTTAGCAGTAAAAATAATCCCGCGGACTTATTGTCAAGAGGGTTAAATCTCGATTTATTATTGAATAGTAGCTTGTGGTGGAATGGCCCGTCCTATTTACATAATATTCACAGTGAGTTTTCTAATGAGTCCATTTCTAATGATTTAGATGTAAATAATTTACCGGAATTAAAGTCCCAAACATTAAACTTAGTTAGCACATTTCAATCATGCGATTTATTTAACTTTGATAATTATTCATCGTTCAATAGGTTGAAACGTATAGGTGCGTATTTACTACGATTCATCGCCGCCGCTCGAAGCGGCCGAGGCGCTAGAAAACAACAAACCGGTTTGTTATCCGTGGATGAATTGAATGCGTCGGAGCGCATGTTAGTTACGCTCGCACAGAAACAGTCTTTTCCGGAACTTTATTTTAAATTATTAAACGATTTACCAATTAAGACAAATACAAAGGAATTAAATCGTATTTCCGGTCTTAACGTATTTATGGACGATCAGAAGTTGATTCGAGTCGGTGGTAGACTGTCTAATGCCGTTAGTTTTGAGTATGGAAAGAAACATCCAATTTTATTGTCCAGTAAACATCATTTCACTGTACTATTAGCCAGATATGAGCACAAACGACTTATACATGCGGGTCCACAACTATTACTGTCCAGTTTACGTGAACGTTGGTGGCCGCTGAGTGCAAGGAATCTTACACGTAAGATAGTGCGTGAATGTGTAATATGTTCGCGTATTAAAGGTAAAACCTTGACCCCTATTATGGGTAACTTACCTTCCGATCGCTTGGATCCAGGATTTCCGTTTATGCGGACCGGTGTAGATTATGCTGGGCCAATATTCATATTAAATCGTAGGGGCAGAGGAGCTCGCTTAACAAAGGCATATATTTGTCTTTTCGTTTGTTTTCTTACTCGAGCTATACATTTGGAGCTTGTAACCAGTCTGACTACCAACGACTATATTTTATCGTTAAAACGATTTATTAGTAGAAAGGGTAAACCTGAGATTATTTACTCCGATAATGCTAAAACCTTCGTAGGCGCAGAAAGGGAATTTGCAATTTTTTTTAACGACCAAAATAATTCTAATCCGATAATTGACTTTGCCACTAATGATGGCATCAGGTTCTCCTTTATTCCCCCATTTTCACCCCATTTTGGCTGTTGGGAGAGTGGGATCCGGTCCTGCAAGTACTGTCTAAAACGGCTAATCGGTAATGCTAATCTGACTTATGAGGAATGTAGCACGGTTTTGACACAGATCGAAGCCGTCCTGAATTCCCGTCCGCTTACACCTATGTCAACAGATCCTTCCGACCTCACTGCACTTACTCCTGGTCATTTCCTCGTTGGCCGGCCGTTGACTGCTCCAGTATTCGACAACCTCACTGACATGGCGACAACACGGCTCGACCGCTACCAGCGCCTGGAACAACTTCGCCAGCACTTCTGGCAGCGATGGTCCAAGGAGTACGTGTCGGAACTACAAGTGCGGACCAAATGGAAGAGCCACCAGAACGACATTCAATTGGACAGCCTTGTTTTGATCAAGGAAGACAATACGCCACCTCTTAAATGGAAGCTGGGGCGCGTCATAAAGATCTTTCCTGGAGCAGACGGAGTTGCGCGTGTTGCTGACTTGCGAACTGCGACGGGCACCCTACGAAGAGGATTCCATCGCATCTGTCCGTTGCCGCTGCAGCAGGGAGATAAAACCTCAACTTTGTTGGAAGCTGGTGCTTCCAAAGGCGGGGCCATGTTCGCGCACCTACCAACTATATCTTCAAACGCATGACGTCACACGCCGGAAGGTGCTGCCGCGAGTGAGTGGCAAGCGGAGGAACTATCGCGCCGTTGGGAGAAACCCCCACCTGCGCCTGAGACGCCATATTAAAAGCCTTTTTCGATTGTAGACTAGCTACCGGTCACACGCACATGTATTTTCTTTATTATAATTTATTTGTACTCGATCAATAAACATATTGAAACTCAATCAAATAAAAACGCTAATTGAAGACGCCCCGAAGTCCCCCGTTACTGAACATATGATGCCAAAGTCTTTTCAAGCTTCTCTTCATTTGTTGGTGAGGGACGATCATGAGATGGCAGAAGCAACGCAGACCGACCCTCACCAACAAATGAAGAGAAGCTTGAAAAGACTGGTGGATGCCGACGATCCCACTCTGGAAATTCCCGACCCGAAAAGGCCCAAACTGATATTGAACAAACCTCTCAAAGTGAAGTGCCTGAAACTCATAATAAAATCCTATGAGAAGATTGCCCTGCTTATTGTGAGCAAAAATGCACCAGTACCAAAGGAGGAAAGAAAAACGTTCTCAGCCAAACTATTTAAGTCCATTCATACTGGCAACAATATTATGAATGTTTTATTCACTTGTCACAATTTGAGAAGACAACAGGCCAGGCTCTCTAAGTCTAACCTGATAGAGAAAGCGGCGAGCACAGACTTTAAAGTGACATTGGACGTGGGAGAAACGATAATCATAAGACAGGAGGCCTTAGACATATGGGACAAGGAAGTCACCACTATGGGGTTCAAATACAATTCGACGGTGGATGAGGACAACGCATGGATTGGGACGATAGGGCCATTCATGGACTTCTTCTCCGGGTTTGCGCTTAGATCAAATGAGTTAAGGCTAGGTCACATGAACTTCCCAATCAGGAAAGAAGGGGATACACAGGTGGCCTTTCCTGTCTCAAAATATGGTTTGAATGGAGCTCATCATGTGCTACTGGAAGGTAGCTCGTTCCCCCCGGAGAAGAGGTCCAGCATGGTCCAATCGCTAGGTCCCATGACTTCCATGATCTGCATGCTGCGCTCTGAAGACAAATACCGGAATAAATACGAGGCAGCTGTCAAAAGAGCGATGGCCCACATTCCTTGTATTGATGATATCATCTCTGTGACAAGGTCTCAACATCGGACCGTGGATACCGCTCAATTGTGCAATCTGCTAGCAGAAATTCTTCTTATAACAACAGCTCGTCAGGCAACGAGAATGTTTTTCCCCATTAACTTCTTATATTACGCCTATAAAAAAGTACCAGCAGCAGATGTTGACAAGTTCTTGGATTTCTTCAGCCTGACAGGTTCTGGGGGATACTATATGTATAAATTGGTATGTGAGTTAAACCCTAAGGTGGAATACCCCTTCACCATGAAAACCCTTATGACTACTGAGATGGTTTCTCAAGTAGTTTTTCACTGTCTATTCGGAACATACAAGGAAGATTTTGGGGTTTTAGCACAGATTACTCCTGTGAAAAGGTGGCTGACGAGAGAGGAGATGGGAGACAAGTTCAAGACGCCCAACTCAAAAGGAGTTCCAACGCCCATATCTTTGATCCCTTTCCTCAAATACTCAAAGATGAGTTGTGCCAATCAATCGGGATTGTTGACCGGGGTGTATTCTCAAGTAAGCACTGTACCTTGCTTTAGTGGTAAGAGAACCCATATATTTGGTGAGGACTTTTTCCAACATCTAGAAAAGAGAGTGACAGCAGGAGGCTCTGGAAAATCCATCCCACAAATAATATCGGTGTTATCCAACACTTACACAGAGCTTCAAGACATGCTTAAGAAGAACAAAGGAAAACTGAAGATGGGGACGGCAGAGTGGAGAGATTGGGGCACCTTAAGGTTAGGAGTGCATGGCGACCCATTAGCAGATTTTTCTGTCGAGGGGACCGGACAGATGTTTATGAGCAAACCCATATAATATTTAATGAGTATATTTCTAAAGGCATATGGACCTTTGAGCCTGGATATACGAAAGAAGAAGACGACATCGGTCAGATCAACGGTCAGGTCTTCGATCCCGTCTATTCCCGTTTCAATCGGTGTGTGTGTGAACCGTGTTGCTTTCATATTTCAAATTAGTGTGATTGCCGTTGTATTTACCTATTCTTGCCGTACGCTGCGCGGCACGGTGTCGCGACCGTTTGACCTCTGCGTCCACGTGCCATTACTATCCTGGAAATTGAACTGTAAGTACCGAATTTCACTCTCTTAACAAGCCGTTATAATGGGTGGTGAAGATAATTTAGTGCCTTCTGCTGCTAGCAGATCCGTTTCTCCCAAACCGAATCGGCCAAGTGACCTCGTTGACCTTCGCAAGCAGCGTGGTATTTTACGGTGTAGATTAACCCAATTTAAAAAATATTTAGATAATTTTAAGAATAATTCCCCTTCTAATCTTCAATCAAAAGAGATTAAACTCAGAATTAGTGCAGCTAAAGAACATTTTAATAGTTTTAATAATATAGAAAATCAGATTGAGCTTCTGTGCCCCGATTCAGATATAGAATCGAATTTAGAATACGTCGAGTCATTTGAGTCACTTTATTTCAACGCGTTATCTATAGCAGAAAGTTTGGTCGAAGGTAGCGGGACTGTTACATGCTCCTCATCTACGCAAAAGTCTAATATCAAACTGCCGGAGATTAAATTGGCCGTTTACGATGGCTCTTATGACAATTGGCTGGAGTTCAGAAATTCTTTCATTACCATGATACATAAACGTACAGATCTTGATACAATACAAAAACTGCATTATTTACGCTCGGCGCTTAGTGGTCCAGCGAAAGAAGTTATTAGTGCACTAGACTTTGCCGGGGAGAATTATCAAGTTGCCTGGGACTTATTAGAAGCGCGATATCATAACACTAGACTACTAGTTCATAACCACGTTAAGGCACTATTTTCAATTATTTCAATTAAAAATGAGTCAGCGACACATATTAGGAAACTTATTGATACGGTTAATAGAAACCTTCGCGCTCTTAATACACTTAAGGAACCCACCGAATCTTGGGATACGTTGATTATTTATCTGGTGGTCTCGCGACTCGATTCAGCCACTGAACGCGGATGGGAACATTATTTAGGTATTATTTGTTCCGCGCCAGAAAAGAAGGTTACTTTAGAGGATCTACTTACCTTTCTAAAAAATAAAGCGGATACGTTAGATATGATAAGTGCGAATAAGTTGCAAAATAAACAACCTACTGTTGAGCATACAAATAAAAATACTAATGTAAATAGAAAGTCACATAACTTATCTATGCATAGTTTCATAGCTAACACAGGCAAAGGTAAATATACAACTACAAACGTTAGTAAGCAAATGACTCACGCATGTCCATTTTGTACTGGTAATCATTACATTTATACGTGTTTTAAGTTTTTAAACTTATCAGTTAAGGATAGGTTAAAATTCGTAGATAATAAATTATTATGTCGTAATTGTTTACGTTCGGGACATAATAATGCAGATTGCAAGTTCAGTTATTGTAAACAATGTTCTCGTAATCATAATTCTTTACTTCACCCAGCCGACATGAATGGCATGGATGCTAGTGTGCGTAGCGAGCGATCAGCTGAATACAACGCAGCCGACAACACGGTCGTAGGTTCATCGAGCGCTATGCACTCTGTAGCTATAGATACGTATCATCATGCGGAATCGTACGGAAGCGCATTCAACGATCCCGCGCCTCAAACTATAGGTACATTGCAACCGGTGTTATTGTGTACAGCGTTGGTGGAGATAGAAGACTCAAATAAGCGAAAAATTACGGCTAAAGCCTTGCTGGACAACGGTAGCCAACATTGCTTTATCACCGATAAATTAAGACGATTGTTAAACGCGCCTTCCTTACAGTCCACAGTTCATATTTGTGGCGTTGCACAGTCTGTGACGCAATCAAACCATACATGCGATATAACCATACGATCTAAACTAAACGATTACAGTGCTAGGGTTCGATGCCTTGTCTTGCAGCGTATAACATCCAGTTTACCCTCGACGGGCATTAACACTAAGCTTATACGTATACCCGATAATATCCAATTAGCAGATCCTACCTTTCATATTCCTTCAGAAATAGATTTACTGATAGGAGCGGACCTCTTTTGGGAATTATTAGACGGAACACGAATGCGATTAGAAAACGGGCCATACCTTCAAAATTCAAAATTGGGTTGGCTGCTAAGTGGGCCTTTATACACCAAGACCCCAGGCGTAAAGAGTTTAGGTAAGGTTCAATGTAACTTTACACAATCCATAAACGAAAATCTTATACGATTTTGGGAAATTGAGAATGTGCCACAGGCGCGTAACATTCTCACTCATGACGAGCGACTGTGTGAGAACTTATTTATAAAAACTACAAAATGCGAATCTGATGGTAGGTTTTCTGTTCGCATCCCGCTAAAGGAATCCCCGGAATTGCTGGGTGACTCATTTAATATGGCCAAAAATAGGTTCCTTTCTCTCGAACGTAAACTTGAACGTTCACCTAGTTTAAAGCAAATGTATTGCGATTTTATGCGTGAATATGAGGACCTAGGACATATGACGCGTATAAATAAATTCGGCAACCCTAACTACTTTCTCTGTCATCACGGTGTGATAAGAGACAGTAGTACCACTACTAAACTCCGAGTAGTTTTCGATGCGAGTGCTGTGACTACATCTCAAAGATCGTTAAATGATATTCAATTACCGGGTCCCGCATTGCAAAACGATATTTTCTCAATACTCCTTCGTTTTAGGCAATTTAAATACGTAGCTTGTGCCGACGTTGAGAAAATGTTTAGGCAGGTACTAATACAAGAAGATCAAAGGTCGTTGCAACTTATATTATGGCGTGATAAAGCGACTGACCCTTTGAAGGTCTATTCTTTAAATACAGTCACTTACGGGATGACCTCATCACCTTATTTAAGTATGAGATGTATACGTCAATTAGGGTTGGAAACAGATGATGATGTTATAGCTCGCGTCATTAAAGATGACATATTCGTTGACGACTTAATTACTGGTCATGATGATAATAATACGTTGCTCACCATCTGTGAAAAGACGTCACGAGTTTTGCAGTCTGGTTGCTTTTCTCTTCGTAAGTGGAAGTTCAACTCACAGGACACGCAAAATGCTACCATGTTTGAAGGCGAACATACACAAAATAAAACGCTCGGTATTGGTTGGCATAGTGGGGCCGATGACTTGCACTACACTACGAAAATTAATTTTAATCCAATTGTTCCAATAACCAAGCGAGTAATGCTTTCCACGATCTCACAGATTTATGATCCGTTAGGGCTTCTATCCCCAGTTGTTATAATTGCGAAAATGTTGTTACAAAAATTGTGGCTTAGTAAGTTAGATTGGGACACGCCTGTGATACCTGAAATTGCGGCTACATGGCATAATTTCATTGAGGCATTAAAATATTTACATAAACTTAGGATACCACGTCACGCTATGAGTGATCACGTACAAAACACAGAACTGCACATATTTTGTGACAGTTCACTCAACGCGTACGGGGCATGTGCCTATCTACGTACCTATCGCGACAATTCAAGTGTATGTTGTAGGCTATTATGTGCCAAAAGCAAAGTAAGCCCATTAAAAGCACTAAGTATCCCCCGACTGGAGCTCTCAGCCGCTCTAATCGGAGCTAGATTATATAAAAGGATCACAGAATCTATGAGGCTAAAATTCACTCGGGTATGCTTCTGGACTGACTCGACTATAGTTATTGGGTGGATGCGTATGTCACCGCATTTACTTAAAACATTTGTGCAAAACCGTGTCACTGAGATAAATGAAATAACAGGTGATTCCAACTGGTTACACGTTAGCAGTAAAAATAATCCCGCGGACTTATTGTCAAGAGGGTTAAATCTCGATTTATTATTGAATAGTAGCTTGTGGTGGAATGGCCCGTCCTATTTACATAATATTCACAGTGAGTTTTCTAATGAGTCCATTTCTAATGATTTAGATGTAAATAATTTACCGGAATTAAAGTCCCAAACATTAAACTTAGTTAGCACATTTCAATCATGCGATTTATTTAACTTTGATAATTATTCATCGTTCAATAGGTTGAAACGTATAGGTGCGTATTTACTACGATTCATCGCCGCCGCTCGAAGCGGCCGAGGCGCTAGAAAACAACAAACCGGTTTGTTATCCGTGGATGAATTGAATGCGTCGGAGCGCATGTTAGTTACGCTCGCACAGAAACAGTCTTTTCCGGAACTTTATTTTAAATTATTAAACGATTTACCAATTAAGACAAATACAAAGGAATTAAATCGTATTTCCGGTCTTAACGTATTTATGGACGATCAGAAGTTGATTCGAGTCGGTGGTAGACTGTCTAATGCCGTTAGTTTTGAGTATGGAAAGAAACATCCAATTTTATTGTCCAGTAAACATCATTTCACTGTACTATTAGCCAGATATGAGCACAAACGACTTATACATGCGGGTCCACAACTATTACTGTCCAGTTTACGTGAACGTTGGTGGCCGCTGAGTGCAAGGAATCTTACACGTAAGATAGTGCGTGAATGTGTAATATGTTCGCGTATTAAAGGTAAAACCTTGACCCCTATTATGGGTAACTTACCTTCCGATCGCTTGGATCCAGGATTCCCGTTTATGCGGACCGGTGTAGATTATGCTGGGCCAATATTCATATTAAATCGTAGGGGCAGAGGAGCTCGCTTAACAAAGGCATATATTTGTCTTTTCGTTTGTTTTCTTACTCGAGCTATACATTTGGAGCTTGTTACCAGTCTGACTACCAACGACTATATTTTATCGTTAAAACGATTTATTAGTAGAAGGGGTAAACCTGAGATTATTTACTCCGATAATGCTAAAACCTTCGTAGGCGCAGAAAGGGAATTTGCAATTTTTTTTAACGACCAAAATAATTCTAATCCGATAATTGACTTTGCCACTAATGATGGCATCAGGTTCTCCTTTATTCCCCCATTTTCACCCCATTTTGGCTGTTGGGAGAGTGGGATCCGGTCCTGCAAGTACTGTCTAAAACGGCTAATCGGTAATGCTAATCTGACTTATGAGGAATGTAGCACGGTTTTGACACAGATCGAAGCCGTCCTGAATTCCCGTCCGCTTACACCTATGTCAACAGATCCTTCCGACCTCACTGCACTTACTCCTGGTCATTTCCTCGTTGGCCGGCCGTTGACTGCTCCAGTATTCGACAACCTCACTGACATGGCGACAACACGGCTCGACCGCTACCAGCGCCTGGAACAACTTCGCCAGCACTTCTGGCAGCGATGGTCCAAGGAGTACGTGTCGGAACTACAAGTGCGGACCAAATGGAAGAGCCACCAGAACGACATTCAATTGGACAGCCTTGTTTTGATCAAGGAAGACAATACGCCACCTCTTAAATGGAAGCTGGGGCGCGTCATAAAGATCTTTCCTGGAGCAGACGGAGTTGCGCGTGTTGCTGACTTGCGAACTGCGACGGGCACCCTACGAAGAGGATTCCATCGCATCTGTCCGTTGCCGCTGCAGCAGGGAGATAAAACCTCAACTTTGTTGGAAGCTGGTGCTTCCAAAGGCGGGGCCATGGTCGCGCACCTACCAACTATATCTTCAAACGCATGACGTCACACGCCGGAAGGTGCTGCCGCGAGTGAGTGGCAAGCGGAGGAACTATCGCGCCGTTGGGAGAAACCCCCACCTGCGCCTGAGACGCCATATTAAAAGCCTTTTTTCGATTGTAGACTAGCTACCGGTCACACGCACATGTATTTTCTTTATTATAATTTATTTGTACTCGATCAATAAACATATTGAAACTCAATCAAATAAAAACGCTAATTGAAGACGCCCCGAAGTCCCCCGTTACTGAACATATGGTCCTTCGAGCCGGATAAAAAAAAAAAAAAAAAAAAAAAAAAAAAAAAAAAAAAAAAAAAAAAAAAAAAAAAAAAAACATGTTCGCGCACCTACCAACTATATCTTCAAACGCATGACGTCACACGCCGGAAGGTGCTGCCGCGAGTGAGTGGCAAGCGGAGGAACTATCGCGCCGTTGGGAGAAACCCCCACCTGCGCCTGAGACGCCATATTAAAAGCCTTTTTCGATTGTAGACTAGCTACCGGTCACACGCACATGTATTTTCTTTATTATAATTTATTTGTACTCGATCAATAAACATATTGAAACTCAATCAAATAAAAACGCTAATTGAAGACGCCCCGAAGTCCCCCGTTACTGAACATATGGACCTTTGAGCCTGGATATACGAAAGAAGAAGACGACATCGGTCAGATCAACGGTCAGGTCTTCGATCCCGTCTATTCCCGTTTCAATCGGTGTGTGTGTGAACCGTGTTGCTTTCATATTTCAAATTAGTGTGATTGCCGTTGTATTTACCTATTCTTGCCGTACGCTGCGCGGCACGGTGTCGCGACCGTTTGACCTCTGCGTCCACGTGCCATTACTATCCTGGAAATTGAACTGTAAGTACCGAATTTCACTCTCTTAACAAGCCGTTATAATGGGTGGTGAAGATAATTTAGTGCCTTCTGCTGCTAGCAGATCCGTTTCTCCCAAACCGAATCGGCCAAGTGACCTCGTTGACCTTCGCAAGCAGCGTGGTATTTTACGGTGTAGATTAACCCAATTTAAAAAATATTTAGATAATTTTAAGAATAATTCCCCTTCTAATCTTCAATCAAAAGAGATTAAACTCAGAATTAGTGCAGCTAAAGAACATTTTAATAGTTTTAATAATATAGAAAATCAGATTGAGCTTCTGTGCCCCGATTCAGATATAGAATCGAATTTAGAATACGTCGAGTCATTTGAGTCACTTTATTTCAACGCGTTATCTATAGCAGAAAGTTTGGTCGAAGGTAGCGGGACTGTTACATGCTCCTCATCTACGCAAAAGTCTAATATCAAACTGCCGGAGATTAAATTGGCCGTTTACGATGGCTCTTATGACAATTGGCTGGAGTTCAGAAATTCTTTCATTACCATGATACATAAACGTACAGATCTTGATACAATACAAAAACTGCATTATTTACGCTCGGCGCTTAGTGGTCCAGCGAAAGAAGTTATTAGTGCACTAGACTTTGCCGGGGAGAATTATCAAGTTGCCTGGGACTTATTAGAAGCGCGATATCATAACACTAGACTACTAGTTCATAACCACGTTAAGGCACTATTTTCAATTATTTCAATTAAAAATGAGTCAGCGACACATATTAGGAAACTTATTGATACGGTTAATAGAAACCTTCGCGCTCTTAATACACTTAAGGAACCCACCGAATCTTGGGATACGTTGATTATTTATCTGGTGGTCTCGCGACTCGATTCAGCCACTGAACGCGGATGGGAACATTATTTAGGTATTATTTGTTCCGCGCCAGAAAAGAAGGTTACTTTAGAGGATCTACTTACCTTTCTAAAAAATAAAGCGGATACGTTAGATATGATAAGTGCGAATAAGTTGCAAAATAAACAACCTACTGTTGAGCATACAAATAAAAATACTAATGTAAATAGAAAGTCACATAACTTATCTATGCATAGTTTCATAGCTAACACAGGCAAAGGTAAATATACAACTACAAACGTTAGTAAGCAAATGACTCACGCATGTCCATTTTGTACTGGTAATCATTACATTTATACGTGTTTTAAGTTTTTAAACTTATCAGTTAAGGATAGGTTAAAATTCGTAGATAATAAATTATTATGTCGTAATTGTTTACGTTCGGGACATAATAATGCAGATTGCAAGTTCAGTTATTGTAAACAATGTTCTCGTAATCATAATTCTTTACTTCACCCAGCCGACATGAATGGCATGGATGCTAGTGTGCGTAGCGAGCGATCAGCTGAATACAACGCAGCCGACAACACGGTCGTAGGTTCATCGAGCGCTATGCACTCTGTAGCTATAGATACGTATCATCATGCGGAATCGTACGGAAGCGCATTCAACGATCCCGCGCCTCAAACTATAGGTACATTGCAACCGGTGTTATTGTGTACAGCGTTGGTGGAGATAGAAGACTCAAATAAGCGAAAAATTACGGCTAAAGCCTTGCTGGACAACGGTAGCCAACATTGCTTTATCACCGATAAATTAAGACGATTGTTAAACGCGCCTTCCTTACAGTCCACAGTTCATATTTGTGGCGTTGCACAGTCTGTGACGCAATCAAACCATACATGCGATATAACCATACGATCTAAACTAAACGATTACAGTGCTAGGGTTCGATGCCTTGTCTTGCAGCGTATAACATCCAGTTTACCCTCGACGGGCATTAACACTAAGCTTATACGTATACCCGATAATATCCAATTAGCAGATCCTACCTTTCATATTCCTTCAGAAATTGATTTACTGGTAGGAGCGGACCTCTTTTGGGAATTATTAGACGGAACACGAATGCGATTAGAAAACGGGCCATACCTTCAAAATTCAAAATTGGGTTGGCTGCTAAGTGGGCCTTTATACACCAAGACCCCAGGCGTAAAGAGTTTAGGTAAGGTTCAATGTAACTTTACACAATCCATAAACGAAAATCTTATACGATTTTGGGAAATTGAGAATGTGCCACAGGCGCGTAACATTCTCACTCATGACGAGCGACTGTGTGAGAACTTATTTATAAAAACTACAAAATGCGAATCTGATGGTAGGTTTTCTGTTCGCATCCCGCTAAAGGAATCCCCGGAATTGCTGGGTGACTCATTTAATATGGCCAAAAATAGGTTCCTTTCTCTCGAACGTAAACTTGAACGTTCACCTAGTTTAAAGCAAATGTATTGCGATTTTATGCGTGAATATGAGGACCTAGGACATATGACGCGTATAAATAAATTCGGCAACCCTAACTACTTTCTCTGTCATCACGGTGTGATAAGAGACAGTAGTACCACTACTAAACTCCGAGTAGTTTTCGATGCGAGTGCTGTGACTACATCTCAAAGATCGTTAAATGATATTCAATTACCGGGTCCCGCATTGCAAAACGATATTTTCTCAATACTCCTTCGTTTTAGGCAATTTAAATACGTAGCTTGTGCCGACGTTGAGAAAATGTTTAGGCAGGTACTAATACAAGAAGATCAAAGGTCGTTGCAACTTATATTATGGCGTGATAAAGCGACTGACCCTTTGAAGGTCTATTCTTTAAATACAGTCACTTACGGGATGACCTCATCACCTTATTTAAGTATGAGATGTATACGTCAATTAGGGTTGGAAACAGATGATGATGTTATAGCTCGCGTCATTAAAGATGACATATTCGTTGACGACTTAATTACTGGTCATGATGATAATAATACGTTGCTCACCATCTGTGAAAAGACGTCACGAGTTTTGCAGTCTGGTTGCTTTTCTCTTCGTAAGTGGAAGTTCAACTCACAGGACACGCAAAATGCTACCATGTTTGAAGGCGAACATACACAAAATAAAACGCTCGGTATTGGTTGGCATAGTGGGGCCGATGACCTGCACTACACTACAAAAATTAATTTTAATCCAATTGTTCCAATAACTAAGCGAGTAATGCTTTCCACGATCTCACAGATTTATGATCCGTTAGGGCTTCTATCCCCAGTTGTTATAATTGCGAAAATGTTGTTACAAAAATTGTGGCTTAGTAAGTTAGATTGGGACACGCCTGTGATACCTGAAATTGCGGCTACATGGCATAATTTCATTGAGGCATTAAAATATTTACATAAACTTAGGATACCACGTCACGCTATGAGTGATCACGTACAAAACACAGAACTGCACATATTTTGTGACAGTTCACTCAACGCGTACGGGGCATGTGCCTATCTACGTACCTATAGCGACAATTCAAGTGTATGTTGTAGGCTATTATGTGCCAAAAGCAAAGTAAGCCCATTAAAAGCACTAAGTATCCCCCGACTGGAGCTCTCAGCCGCTCTAATCGGAGCTAGATTATATAAAAGGATCACAGAATCTATGAGGCTACAATTCACTCGGGTATGCTTCTGGACTGACTCGACTATAGTTATTGGGTGGATGCGTATGTCACCGCATTTACTTAAAACATTTGTGCAAAACCGTGTCACTGAGATAAATGAAATAACAGGTGATTCCAACTGGTTACACGTTAGCAGTAAAAATAATCCCGCGGACTTATTGTCAAGAGGGTTAAATCTCGATTTATTATTGAATAGTAGCTTGTGGTGGAATGGCCCGTCCTATTTACATAATATTCACAGTGAGTTTTCTAATGAGTCCATTTCTAATGATTTAGATGTAAATAATTTACCGGAATTAAAGTCCCAAACATTAAACTTAGTTAGCACATTTCAATCATGCGATTTATTTAACTTTGATAATTATTCATCGTTCAATAGGTTGAAACGTATAGGTGCGTATTTACTACGATTCATCGCCGCCGCTCGAAGCGGCCGAGGCGCTAGAAAACAACAAACCGGTTTGTTATCCGTGGATGAATTGAATGCGTCGGAGCGCATGTTAGTTACGCTCGCACAGAAACAGTCTTTTCCGGAACTTTATTTTAAATTATTAAACGATTTACCAATTAAGACAAATACAAAGGAATTAAATCGTATTTCCGGTCTTAACGTATTTATGGACGATCAGAAGTTGATTCGAGTCGGTGGTAGACTGTCTAATGCCGTTAGTTTTGAGTATGGAAAGAAACATCCAATTTTATTGTCCAGTAAACATCATTTCACTGTACTATTAGCCAGATATGAGCACAAACGACTTATACATGCGGGTCCACAACTATTACTGTCCAGTTTACGTGAACGTTGGTGGCCGCTGAGTGCAAGGAATCTTACACGTAAGATAGTGCGTGAATGTGTAATATGTTCGCGTATTAAAGGTAAAACCTTGACCCCTATTATGGGTAACTTACCTTCCGATCGCTTGGATCCAGGATTCCCGTTTATGCGGACCGGTGTAGATTATGCTGGGCCAATATTCATATTAAATCGTAGGGGCAGAGGAGCTCGCTTAACAAAGGCATATATTTGTCTTTTCGTTTGTTTTCTTACTCGAGCTATACATTTGGAGCTTGTAACCAGTCTGACTACCAACGACTATATTTTATCGTTAAAACGATTTATTAGTAGAAGGGGTAAACCTGAGATTATTTACTCCGATAATGCTAAAACCTTCGTAGGCGCAGAAAGGGAATTTGCAATTTTTTTTAACGACCAAAATAATTCTAATCCGATAATTGACTTTGCCACTAATGATGGCATCAGGTTCTCCTTTATTCCCCCATTTTCACCCCATTTTGGCTGTTGGGAGAGTGGGATCCGGTCCTGCAAGTACTGTCTAAAACGGCTAATCGGTAATGCTAATCTGACTTATGAGGAATGTAGCACGGTTTTGACACAGATCGAAGCCGTCCTGAATTCCCGTCCGCTTACACCTATGTCAACAGATCCTTCCGACCTCACTGCACTTACTCCTGGTCATTTCCTCGTTGGCCGGCCGTTGACTGCTCCAGTATTCGACAACCTCACTGACATGGCGACAACACGGCTCGACCGCTACCAGCGCCTGGAACAACTTCGCCAGCACTTCTGGCAGCGATGGTCCAAGGAGTACGTGTCGGAACTACAAGTGCGGACCAAATGGAAGAGCCACCAGAACGACATTCAATTGGACAGCCTTGTTTTGATCAAGGAAGACAATACGCCACCTCTTAAATGGAAGCTGGGGCGCGTCATAAAGATCTTTCCTGGAGCAGACGGAGTTGCGCGTGTTGCTGACTTGCGAACTGCGACGGGCACCCTACGAAGAGGATTCCATCGCATCTGTCCGTTGCCGCTGCAGCAGGGAGATAAAACCTCAACTTTGTTGGAAGCTGGTGCTTCCAAAGGCGGGGCCATGTTCGCGCACCTACCAACTATATCTTCAAACGCATGACGTCACACGCCGGAAGGTGCTGCCGCGAGTGAGTGGCAAGCGGAGGAACTATCGCGCCGTTGGGAGAAACCCCCACCTGCGCCTGAGACGCCATATTAAAAGCCTTTTTCGATTGTAGACTAGCTACCGGTCACACGCACATGTATTTTCTTTATTATAATTTATTTGTACTCGATCAATAAACATATTGAAACTCAATCAAATAAAAACGCTAATTGAAGACGCCCCGAAGTCCCCCGTTACTGAACATATGATGCCAAAGTCTTTTCAAGCTTCTCTTCATTTGTTGGTGAGGGACGATCATGAGATGGCAGAAGCAACGCAGACCGACCCTCACCAACAAATGAAGAGAAGCTTGAAAAGACTGGTGGATGCCGACGATCCCACTCTGGAAATTCCCGACCCGAAAAGGCCCAAACTGATATTGAACAAACCTCTCAAAGTGAAGTGCCTGAAACTCATAATAAAATCCTATGAGAAGATTGCCCTGCTTATTGTGAGCAAAAATGCACCAGTACCAAAGGAGGAAAGAAAAACGTTCTCAGCCAAACTATTTAAGTCCATTCATACTGGCAACAATATTATGAATGTTTTATTCACTTGTCACAATTTGAGAAGACAACAGGCCAGGCTCTCTAAGTCTAACCTGATAGAGAAAGCGGCGAGCACAGACTTTAAAGTGACATTGGACGTGGGAGAAACGATAATCATAAGACAGGAGGCCTTAGACATATGGGACAAGGAAGTCACCACTATGGGGTTCAAATACAATTCGACGGTGGATGAGGACAACGCATGGATTGGGACGATAGGGCCATTCATGGACTTCTTCTCCGGGTTTGCGCTTAGATCAAATGAGTTAAGGCTAGGTCACATGAACTTCCCAATCAGGAAAGAAGGGGATACACAGGTGGCCTTTCCTGTCTCAAAATATGGTTTGAATGGAGCTCATCATGTGCTACTGGAAGGTAGCTCGTTCCCCCCGGAGAAGAGGTCCAGCATGGTCCAATCGCTAGGTCCCATGACTTCCATGATCTGCATGCTGCGCTCTGAAGACAAATACCGGAATAAATACGAGGCAGCTGTCAAAAGAGCGATGGCCCACATTCCTTGTATTGATGATATCATCTCTGTGACAAGGTCTCAACATCGGACCGTGGATACCGCTCAATTGTGCAATCTGCTAGCAGAAATTCTTCTTATAACAACAGCTCGTCAGGCAACGAGAATGTTTTTCCCCATTAACTTCTTATATTACGCCTATAAAAAAGTACCAGCAGCAGATGTTGACAAGTTCTTGGATTTCTTCAGCCTGACAGGTTCTGGGGGATACTATATGTATAAATTGGTATGTGAGTTAAACCCTAAGGTGGAATACCCCTTCACCATGAAAACCCTTATGACTACTGAGATGGTTTCTCAAGTAGTTTTTCACTGTCTATTCGGAACATACAAGGAAGATTTTGGGGTTTTAGCACAGATTACTCCTGTGAAAAGGTGGCTGACGAGAGAGGAGATGGGAGACAAGTTCAAGACGCCCAACTCAAAAGGAGTTCCAACGCCCATATCTTTGATCCCTTTCCTCAAATACTCAAAGATGAGTTGTGCCAATCAATCGGGATTGTTGACCGGGGTGTATTCTCAAGTAAGCACTGTACCTTGCTTTAGTGGTAAGAGAACCCATATATTTGGTGAGGACTTTTTCCAACATCTAGAAAAGAGAGTGACAGCAGGAGGCTCTGGAAAATCCATCCCACAAATAATATCGGTGTTATCCAACACTTACACAGAGCTTCAAGACATGCTTAAGAAGAACAAAGGAAAACTGAAGATGGGGACGGCAGAGTGGAGAGATTGGGGCACCTTAAGGTTAGGAGTGCATGGCGACCCATTAGCAGATTTTTCTGTCGAGGGGACCGGACAGATGTTTATGAGCAAACCCATATAATATTTAATGAGTATATTTCTAAAGGCATATGGACCTTTGAGCCTGGATATACGAAAGAAGAAGACGACATCGGTCAGATCAACGGTCAGGTCTTCGATCCCGTCTATTCCCGTTTCAATCGGTGTGTGTGTGAACCGTGTTGCTTTCATATTTCAAATTAGTGTGATTGCCGTTGTATTTACCTATTCTTGCCGTACGCTGCGCGGCACGGTGTCGCGACCGTTTGACCTCTGCGTCCACGTGCCATTACTATCCTGGAAATTGAACTGTAAGTACCGAATTTCACTCTCTTAACAAGCCGTTATAATGGGTGGTGAAGATAATTTAGTGCCTTCTGCTGCTAGCAGATCCGTTTCTCCCAAACCGAATCGGCCAAGTGACCTCGTTGACCTTCGCAAGCAGCGTGGTATTTTACGGTGTAGATTAACCCAATTTAAAAAATATTTAGATAATTTTAAGAATAATTCCCCTTCTAATCTTCAATCAAAAGAGATTAAACTCAGAATTAGTGCAGCTAAAGAACATTTTAATAGTTTTAATAATATAGAAAATCAGATTGAGCTTCTGTGCCCCGATTCAGATATAGAATCGAATTTAGAATACGTCGAGTCATTTGAGTCACTTTATTTCAACGCGTTATCTATAGCAGAAAGTTTGGTCGAAGGTAGCGGGACTGTTACATGCTCCTCATCTACGCAAAAGTCTAATATCAAACTGCCGGAGATTAAATTGGCCGTTTACGATGGCTCTTATGACAATTGGCTGGAGTTCAGAAATTCTTTCATTACCATGATACATAAACGTACAGATCTTGATACAATACAAAAACTGCATTATTTACGCTCGGCGCTTAGTGGTCCAGCGAAAGAAGTTATTAGTGCACTAGACTTTGCCGGGGAGAATTATCAAGTTGCCTGGGACTTATTAGAAGCGCGATATCATAACACTAGACTACTAGTTCATAACCACGTTAAGGCACTATTTTCAATTATTTCAATTAAAAATGAGTCAGCGACACATATTAGGAAACTTATTGATACGGTTAATAGAAACCTTCGCGCTCTTAATACACTTAAGGAACCCACCGAATCTTGGGATACGTTGATTATTTATCTGGTGGTCTCGCGACTCGATTCAGCCACTGAACGCGGATGGGAACATTATTTAGGTATTATTTGTTCCGCGCCAGAAAAGAAGGTTACTTTAGAGGATCTACTTACCTTTCTAAAAAATAAAGCGGATACGTTAGATATGATAAGTGCGAATAAGTTGCAAAATAAACAACCTACTGTTGAGCATACAAATAAAAATACTAATGTAAATAGAAAGTCACATAACTTATCTATGCATAGTTTCATAGCTAACACAGGCAAAGGTAAATATACAACTACAAACGTTAGTAAGCAAATGACTCACGCATGTCCATTTTGTACTGGTAATCATTACATTTATACGTGTTTTAAGTTTTTAAACTTATCAGTTAAGGATAGGTTAAAATTCGTAGATAATAAATTATTATGTCGTAATTGTTTACGTTCGGGACATAATAATGCAGATTGCAAGTTCAGTTATTGTAAACAATGTTCTCGTAATCATAATTCTTTACTTCACCCAGCCGACATGAATGGCATGGATGCTAGTGTGCGTAGCGAGCGATCAGCTGAATACAACGCAGCCGACAACACGGTCGTAGGTTCATCGAGCGCTATGCACTCTGTAGCTATAGATACGTATCATCATGCGGAATCGTACGGAAGCGCATTCAACGATCCCGCGCCTCAAACTATAGGTACATTGCAACCGGTGTTATTGTGTACAGCGTTGGTGGAGATAGAAGACTCAAATAAGCGAAAAATTACGGCTAAAGCCTTGCTGGACAACGGTAGCCAACATTGCTTTATCACCGATAAATTAAGACGATTGTTAAACGCGCCTTCCTTACAGTCCACAGTTCATATTTGTGGCGTTGCACAGTCTGTGACGCAATCAAACCATACATGCGATATAACCATACGATCTAAACTAAACGATTACAGTGCTAGGGTTCGATGCCTTGTCTTGCAGCGTATAACATCCAGTTTACCCTCGACGGGCATTAACACTAAGCTTATACGTATACCCGATAATATCCAATTAGCAGATCCTACCTTTCATATTCCTTCAGAAATTGATTTACTGGTAGGAGCGGACCTCTTTTGGGAATTATTAGACGGAACACGAATGCGATTAGAAAACGGGCCATACCTTCAAAATTCAAAATTGGGTTGGCTGCTAAGTGGGCCTTTATACACCAAGACCCCAGGCGTAAAGAGTTTAGGTAAGGTTCAATGTAACTTTACACAATCCATAAACGAAAATCTTATACGATTTTGGGAAATTGAGAATGTGCCACAGGCGCGTAACATTCTCACTCATGACGAGCGACTGTGTGAGAACTTATTTATAAAAACTACAAAATGCGAATCTGATGGTAGGTTTTCTGTTCGCATCCCGCTAAAGGAATCCCCGGAATTGCTGGGTGACTCATTTAATATGGCCAAAAATAGGTTCCTTTCTCTCGAACGTAAACTTGAACGTTCACCTAGTTTAAAGCAAATGTATTGCGATTTTATGCGTGAATATGAGGACCTAGGACATATGACGCGTATAAATAAATTCGGCAACCCTAACTACTTTCTCTGTCATCACGGTGTGATAAGAGACAGTAGTACCACTACTAAACTCCGAGTAGTTTTCGATGCGAGTGCTGTGACTACATCTCAAAGATCGTTAAATGATATTCAATTACCGGGTCCCGCATTGCAAAACGATATTTTCTCAATACTCCTTCGTTTTAGGCAATTTAAATACGTAGCTTGTGCCGACGTTGAGAAAATGTTTAGGCAGGTACTAATACAAGAAGATCAAAGGTCGTTGCAACTTATATTATGGCGTGATAAAGCGACTGACCCTTTGAAGGTCTATTCTTTAAATACAGTCACTTACGGGATGACCTCATCACCTTATTTAAGTATGAGATGTATACGTCAATTAGGGTTGGAAACAGATGATGATGTTATAGCTCGCGTCATTAAAGATGACATATTCGTTGACGACTTAATTACTGGTCATGATGATAATAATACGTTGCTCACCATCTGTGAAAAGACGTCACGAGTTTTGCAGTCTGGTTGCTTTTCTCTTCGTAAGTGGAAGTTCAACTCACAGGACACGCAAAATGCTACCATGTTTGAAGGCGAACATACACAAAATAAAACGCTCGGTATTGGTTGGCATAGTGGGGCCGATGACCTGCACTACACTACAAAAATTAATTTTAATCCAATTGTTCCAATAACTAAGCGAGTAATGCTTTCCACGATCTCACAGATTTATGATCCGTTAGGGCTTCTATCCCCAGTTGTTATAATTGCGAAAATGTTGTTACAAAAATTGTGGCTTAGTAAGTTAGATTGGGACACGCCTGTGATACCTGAAATTGCGGCTACATGGCATAATTTCATTGAGGCATTAAAATATTTACATAAACTTAGGATACCACGTCACGCTATGAGTGATCACGTACAAAACACAGAACTGCACATATTTTGTGACAGTTCACTCAACGCGTACGGGGCATGTGCCTATCTACGTACCTATAGCGACAATTCAAGTGTATGTTGTAGGCTATTATGTGCCAAAAGCAAAGTAAGCCCATTAAAAGCACTAAGTATCCCCCGACTGGAGCTCTCAGCCGCTCTAATCGGAGCTAGATTATATAAAAGGATCACAGAATCTATGAGGCTACAATTCACTCGGGTATGCTTCTGGACTGACTCGACTATAGTTATTGGGTGGATGCGTATGTCACCGCATTTACTTAAAACATTTGTGCAAAATCGTGTCACTGAGATAAATGAAATAACAGGTGATTCCAACTGGTTACACGTTAGCAGTAAAAATAATCCCGCGGACTTATTGTCAAGAGGGTTAAATCTCGATTTATTATTGAATAGTAGCTTGTGGTGGAATGGCCCGTCCTATTTACATAATATTCACAGTGAGTTTTCTAATGAGTCCATTTCTAATGATTTAGATGTAAATAATTTACCGGAATTAAAGTCCCAAACATTAAACTTAGTTAGCACATTTCAATCATGCGATTTATTTAACTTTGATAATTATTCATCGTTCAATAGGTTGAAACGTATAGGTGCGTATTTACTACGATTCATCGCCGCCGCTCGAAGCGGCCGAGGCGCTAGAAAACAACAAACCGGTTTGTTATCCGTGGATGAATTGAATGCGTCGGAGCGCATGTTAGTTACGCTCGCACAGAAACAGTCTTTTCCGGAACTTTATTTAAAATTATTAAACGATTTACCAATTAAGACAAATACTAAGGAATTAAATCGTATTTCCGGTCTTAACGTATTTATGGACGATCAGAAGTTGATTCGAGTCGGTGGTAGACTGTCTAATGCCGTTAGTTTTGAGTATGGAAAGAAACATCCAATTTTATTGTCCAGTAAACATCATTTCACTGTACTATTAGCCAGATATGAGCACAAACGACTTATACATGCGGGTCCACAACTATTACTGTCCAGTTTACGTGTACGTTGGTGGCCGCTGAGTGCAAGGAATCTTACACGTAAGATAGTGCGTGAATGTGTAATATGTTCGCGTATTAAAGGTAAAACCTTGACCCCTATTATGGGTAACTTACCTTCCGATCGCTTGGATCCAGGATTCCCGTTTATGCGGACCGGTGTAGATTATGCTGGGCCAATATTCATATTAAATCGTAAGGGCAGAGGAGCTCGCTTAACAAAGGCATATATTTGTCTTTTCGTTTGTTTTCTTACTCGAGCTATACATTTGGAGCTTGTAACCAGTCTGACTACCAACGACTATATTTTATCGTTAAAACGATTTATTAGCAGAAGGGGTAAACCTGAGATTATTTACTCCGATAATGCTAAAACCTTCGTAGGCGCAGAAAGGGAATTTGCAATTTTTTTTAACGACCAAAATAATTCTAATCCGATAATTGACTTTGCCACTAATGATGGCATCAGGTTCTCCTTTATTCCCCCATTTTCACCCCATTTTGGCTGTTGGGAGAGTGGGATCCGGTCCTGCAAGTACTGTCTAAAACGGCTAATCGGTAATGCTAATCTGACTTATGAGGAATGTAGCACGGTTTTGACACAGATCGAAGCCGTCCTGAATTCCCGTCCGCTTACACCTATGTCAACAGATCCTTCCGACCTCACTGCACTTACTCCTGGTCATTTCCTCGTTGGCCGGCCGTTGACTGCTCCAGTATTCGACAACCTCACTGACATGGCGACAACACGGCTCGACCGCTACCAGCGCCTGGAACAACTTCGCCAGCACTTCTGGCAGCGATGGTCCAAGGAGTACGTGTCGGAACTACAAGTGCGGACCAAATGGAAGAGCCACCAGAACGACATTCAATTGGACAGCCTTGTTTTGATCAAGGAAGACAATACGCCACCTCTTAAATGGAAGCTGGGGCGCGTCATAAAGATCTTTCCTGGAGCAGACGGAGTTGCGCGTGTTGCTGACTTGCGAACTGCGACGGGCACCCTACGAAGAGGATTCCATCGCATCTGTCCGTTGCCGCTGCAGCAGGGAGATAAAACCTCAACTTTGTTGGAAGCTGGTGCTTCCAAAGGCGGGGCCATGTTCGCGCACCTACCAACTATATCTTCAAACGCATGACGTCACACGCCGGAAGGTGCTGCCGCGAGTGAGTGGCAAGCGGAGGAACTATCGCGCCGTTGGGAGAAACCCCCACCTGCGCCTGAGACGCCATATTAAAAGCCTTTTTCGATTGTAGACTAGCTACCGGTCACACGCACATGTATTTTCTTTATTATAATTTATTTGTACTCGATCAATAAACATATTGAAACTCAATCAAATAAAAACGCTAATTGAAGACGCCCCGAAGTCCCCCGTTACTGAACATATGATGCCAAAGTCTTTTCAAGCTTCTCTTCATTTGTTGGTGAGGGACGATCATGAGATGGCAGAAGCAACGCAGACCGACCCTCACCAACAAATGAAGAGAAGCTTGAAAAGACTGGTGGATGCCGACGATCCCACTCTGGAAATTCCCGACCCGAAAAGGCCCAAACTGATATTGAACAAACCTCTCAAAGTGAAGTGCCTGAAACTCATAATAAAATCCTATGAGAAGATTGCCCTGCTTATTGTGAGCAAAAATGCACCAGTACCAAAGGAGGAAAGAAAAACGTTCTCAGCCAAACTATTTAAGTCCATTCATACTGGCAACAATATTATGAATGTTTTATTCACTTGTCACAATTTGAGAAGACAACAGGCCAGGCTCTCTAAGTCTAACCTGATAGAGAAAGCGGCGAGCACAGACTTTAAAGTGACATTGGACGTGGGAGAAACGATAATCATAAGACAGGAGGCCTTAGACATATGGGACAAGGAAGTCACCACTATGGGGTTCAAATACAATTCGACGGTGGATGAGGACAACGCATGGATTGGGACGATAGGGCCATTCATGGACTTCTTCTCCGGGTTTGCGCTTAGATCAAATGAGTTAAGGCTAGGTCACATGAACTTCCCAATCAGGAAAGAAGGGGATACACAGGTGGCCTTTCCTGTCTCAAAATATGGTTTGAATGGAGCTCATCATGTGCTACTGGAAGGTAGCTCGTTCCCCCCGGAGAAGAGGTCCAGCATGGTCCAATCGCTAGGTCCCATGACTTCCATGATCTGCATGCTGCGCTCTGAAGACAAATACCGGAATAAATACGAGGCAGCTGTCAAAAGAGCGATGGCCCACATTCCTTGTATTGATGATATCATCTCTGTGACAAGGTCTCAACATCGGACCGTGGATACCGCTCAATTGTGCAATCTGCTAGCAGAAATTCTTCTTATAACAACAGCTCGTCAGGCAACGAGAATGTTTTTCCCCATTAACTTCTTATATTACGCCTATAAAAAAGTACCAGCAGCAGATGTTGACAAGTTCTTGGATTTCTTCAGCCTGACAGGTTCTGGGGGATACTATATGTATAAATTGGTATGTGAGTTAAACCCTAAGGTGGAATACCCCTTCACCATGAAAACCCTTATGACTACTGAGATGGTTTCTCAAGTAGTTTTTCACTGTCTATTCGGAACATACAAGGAAGATTTTGGGGTTTTAGCACAGATTACTCCTGTGAAAAGGTGGCTGACGAGAGAGGAGATGGGAGACAAGTTCAAGACGCCCAACTCAAAAGGAGTTCCAACGCCCATATCTTTGATCCCTTTCCTCAAATACTCAAAGATGAGTTGTGCCAATCAATCGGGATTGTTGACCGGGGTGTATTCTCAAGTAAGCACTGTACCTTGCTTTAGTGGTAAGAGAACCCATATATTTGGTGAGGACTTTTTCCAACATCTAGAAAAGAGAGTGACAGCAGGAGGCTCTGGAAAATCCATCCCACAAATAATATCGGTGTTATCCAACACTTACACAGAGCTTCAAGACATGCTTAAGAAGAACAAAGGAAAACTGAAGATGGGGACGGCAGAGTGGAGAGATTGGGGCACCTTAAGGTTAGGAGTGCATGGCGACCCATTAGCAGATTTTTCTGTCGAGGGGACCGGACAGATGTTTATGAGCAAACCCATATAATATTTAATGAGTATATTTCTAAAGGCATATGGACCTTTGAGCCTGGATATACGAAAGAAGAAGACGACATCGGTCAGATCAACGGTCAGGTCTTCGATCCCGTCTATTCCCGTTTCAATCGGTGTGTGTGTGAACCGTGTTGCTTTCATATTTCAAATTAGTGTGATTGCCGTTGTATTTACCTATTCTTGCCGTACGCTGCGCGGCACGGTGTCGCGACCGTTTGACCTCTGCGTCCACGTGCCATTACTATCCTGGAAATTGAACTGTAAGTACCGAATTTCACTCTCTTAACAAGCCGTTATAATGGGTGGTGAAGATAATTTAGTGCCTTCTGCTGCTAGCAGATCCGTTTCTCCCAAACCGAATCGGCCAAGTGACCTCGTTGACCTTCGCAAGCAGCGTGGTATTTTACGGTGTAGATTAACCCAATTTAAAAAATATTTAGATAATTTTAAGAATAATTCCCCTTCTAATCTTCAATCAAAAGAGATTAAACTCAGAATTAGTGCAGCTAAAGAACATTTTAATAGTTTTAATAATATAGAAAATCAGATTGAGCTTCTGTGCCCCGATTCAGATATAGAATCGAATTTAGAATACGTCGAGTCATTTGAGTCACTTTATTTCAACGCGTTATCTATAGCAGAAAGTTTGGTCGAAGGTAGCGGGACTGTTACATGCTCCTCATCTACGCAAAAGTCTAATATCAAACTGCCGGAGATTAAATTGGCCGTTTACGATGGCTCTTATGACAATTGGCTGGAGTTCAGAAATTCTTTCATTACCATGATACATAAACGTACAGATCTTGATACAATACAAAAACTGCATTATTTACGCTCGGCGCTTAGTGGTCCAGCGAAAGAAGTTATTAGTGCACTAGACTTTGCCGGGGAGAATTATCAAGTTGCCTGGGACTTATTAGAAGCGCGATATCATAACACTAGACTACTAGTTCATAACCACGTTAAGGCACTATTTTCAATTATTTCAATTAAAAATGAGTCAGCGACACATATTAGGAAACTTATTGATACGGTTAATAGAAACCTTCGCGCTCTTAATACACTTAAGGAACCCACCGAATCTTGGGATACGTTGATTATTTATCTGGTGGTCTCGCGACTCGATTCAGCCACTGAACGCGGATGGGAACATTATTTAGGTATTATTTGTTCCGCGCCAGAAAAGAAGGTTACTTTAGAGGATCTACTTACCTTTCTAAAAAATAAAGCGGATACGTTAGATATGATAAGTGCGAATAAGTTGCAAAATAAACAACCTACTGTTGAGCATACAAATAAAAATACTAATGTAAATAGAAAGTCACATAACTTATCTATGCATAGTTTCATAGCTAACACAGGCAAAGGTAAATATACAACTACAAACGTTAGTAAGCAAATGACTCACGCATGTCCATTTTGTACTGGTAATCATTACATTTATACGTGTTTTAAGTTTTTAAACTTATCAGTTAAGGATAGGTTAAAATTCGTAGATAATAAATTATTATGTCGTAATTGTTTACGTTCGGGACATAATAATGCAGATTGCAAGTTCAGTTATTGTAAACAATGTTCTCGTAATCATAATTCTTTACTTCACCCAGCCGACATGAATGGCATGGATGCTAGTGTGCGTAGCGAGCGATCAGCTGAATACAACGCAGCCGACAACACGGTCGTAGGTTCATCGAGCGCTATGCACTCTGTAGCTATAGATACGTATCATCATGCGGAATCGTACGGAAGCGCATTCAACGATCCCGCGCCTCAAACTATAGGTACATTGCAACCGGTGTTATTGTGTACAGCGTTGGTGGAGATAGAAGACTCAAATAAGCGAAAAATTACGGCTAAAGCCTTGCTGGACAACGGTAGCCAACATTGCTTTATCACCGATAAATTAAGACGATTGTTAAACGCGCCTTCCTTACAGTCCACAGTTCATATTTGTGGCGTTGCACAGTCTGTGACGCAATCAAACCATACATGCGATATAACCATACGATCTAAACTAAACGATTACAGTGCTAGGGTTCGATGCCTTGTCTTGCAGCGTATAACATCCAGTTTACCCTCGACGGGCATTAACACTAAGCTTATACGTATACCCGATAATATCCAATTAGCAGATCCTACCTTTCATATTCCTTCAGAAATAGATTTACTGATAGGAGCGGACCTCTTTTGGGAATTATTAGACGGAACACGAATGCGATTAGAAAACGGGCCATACCTTCAAAATTCAAAATTGGGTTGGCTGCTAAGTGGGCCTTTATACACCAAGACCCCAGGCGTAAAGAGTTTAGGTAAGGTTCAATGTAACTTTACACAATCCATAAACGAAAATCTTATACGATTTTGGGAAATTGAGAATGTGCCACAGGCGCGTAACATTCTCACTCATGACGAGCGACTGTGTGAGAACTTATTTATAAAAACTACAAAATGCGAATCTGATGGTAGGTTTTCTGTTCGCATCCCGCTAAAGGAATCCCCGGAATTGCTGGGTGACTCATTTAATATGGCCAAAAATAGGTTCCTTTCTCTCGAACGTAAACTTGAACGTTCACCTAGTTGGTAGGCGCACCTACCAACTATATCTTCAAACGCATGACGTCACACGCCGGAAGGTGCTGCCGCGAGTGAGTGGCAAGCGGAGGAACTATCGCGCCGTTGGGAGAAACCCCCACCTGCGCCTGAGACGCCATATTAAAAGCCTTTTTCGATTGTAGACTAGCTACCGGTCACACGCACATGTATTTTCTTTATTATAATTTATTTGTACTCGATCAATAAACATATTGAAACTCAATCAAATAAAAACGCTAATTGAAGACGCCCCGAAGTCCCCCGTTACTGAACATATGGACCTTTGAGCCTGGATATACGAAAGAAGAAGACGACATCGGTCAGATCAACGGTCAGGTCTTCGATCCCGTCTATTCCCGTTTCAATCGGTGTGTGTGTGAACCGTGTTGCTTTCATATTTCAAATTAGTGTGATTGCCGTTGTATTTATCTATTCTTGCCGTACGCTGCGCGGCGCGGTGTCGCGACCGTTTGACCTTTGCGTCCACGTGCCATTACTATCCTGGTAATTGAACTGTAAGTACCGCATTTCACTCTCTTAACAAGCCGTTATAATGGGTGGTGAAGATAATTTAGTGCCTTCTGCTGCTAGCAGATCCGTTTCTCCCAAACCGAATCGGTCAAGTGACCTCGTTGACCTTCGCAAGCAGCGTGGTATTTTACGGGGTAGATTAACCCAATTTAAAAAATATTTAGATAATTTTAAGAATAATTCCCCTTCTAATCTTCAATCTAAAGAGATTAAACTCAGAATTTGTGCAGCTAAAGAACATTTTAATAGTTTTAATAATATAGAAAATCAGATTGAGCTTCTGTGCCCCGATTCAGATATAGAATCGAATTTAGAATACGTCGAGTCATTTGAGTCACTTTATTTCAACGCGTTATCTATAGCAGAAAGTTTGGTCGAAGGTAGCGGGACTGTTACATGCTCCTCATCTACGCAAAAGTCTAATATCAAACTGCCGGAGATTAAATTGGCCGTTTACGATGGCTCTTATGACAATTGGCTGGAGTTCAGAAATTCTTTCATTACCATGATACATAAACGTACAGATCTTGATACAATACAAAAACTGCATTATTTACGCTCGGCGCTTAGTGGTCCAGCGAAAGAAGTTATTAGTGCACTAGACTTTGCCGGGGAGAATTATCAAGTTGCCTGGGACTTATTAGAAGCGCGATATCATAACACTAGACTACTAGTTCATAACCACGTTAAGGCACTATTTTCAATTATTTCAATTAAAAATGAGTCAGCGACACATATTAGGAAACTTATTGATACGGTTAATAGAAACCTTCGCGCTCTTAATACACTTAAGGAACCCACCGAATCTTGGGATACGTTGATTATTTATCTGGTGGTCTCGCGACTCGATTCAGCCACTGAACGCGGATGGGAACATTATTTAGGTATTATTTGTTCCGCGCCAGAAAAGAAGGTTACTTTAGAGGATCTACTTACCTTTCTAAAAAATAAAGCGGATACGTTAGATATGATAAGTGCGAATAAGTTGCAAAATAAACAACCTACTGTTGAGCATACAAATAAAAATACTAATGTAAATAGAAAGTCACATAACTTATCTATGCATAGTTTCATAGCTAACACAGGCAAAGGTAAATATACAACTACAAACGTTAGTAAGCAAATGACTCACGCATGTCCATTTTGTACTGGTAATCATTACATTTATACGTGTTTTAAGTTTTTAAACTTATCAGTTAAGGATAGGTTAAAATTCGTAGATAATAAATTATTATGTCGTAATTGTTTACGTTCGGGACATAATAATGCAGATTGCAAGTTCAGTTATTGTAAACAATGTTCTCGTAATCATAATTCTTTACTTCACCCAGCCGACATGAATGGCATGGATGCTAGTGTGCGTAGCGAGCGATCAGCTGAATACAACGCAGCCGACAACACGGTCGTAGGTTCATCGAGCGCTATGCACTCTGTAGCTATAGATACGTATCATCATGCGGAATCGTACGGAAGCGCATTCAACGATCCCGCGCCTCAAACTATAGGTACATTGCAACCGGTGTTATTGTGTACAGCGTTGGTGGAGATAGAAGACTCAAATAAGCGAAAAATTACGGCTAAAGCCTTGCTGGACAACGGTAGCCAACATTGCTTTATCACCGATAAATTAAGACGATTGTTAAACGCGCCTTCCTTACAGTCCACAGTTCATATTTGTGGCGTTGCACAGTCTGTGACGCAATCAAACCATACATGCGATATAACCATACGATCTAAACTAAACGATTACAGTGCTAGGGTTCGATGCCTTGTCTTGCAGCGTATAACATCCAGTTTACCCTCGACGGGCATTAACACTAAGCTTATACGTATACCCGATAATATCCAATTAGCAGATCCTACCTTTCATATTCCTTCAGAAATTGATTTACTGGTAGGAGCGGACCTCTTTTGGGAATTATTAGACGGAACACGAATGCGATTAGAAAACGGGCCATACCTTCAAAATTCAAAATTGGGTTGGCTGCTAAGTGGGCCTTTATACACCAAGACCCCAGGCGTAAAGAGTTTAGGTAAGGTTCAATGTAACTTTACACAATCCATAAACGAAAATCTTATACGATTTTGGGAAATTGAGAATGTGCCACAGGCGCGTAACATTCTCACTCATGACGAGCGACTGTGTGAGAACTTATTTATAAAAACTACAAAATGCGAATCTGATGGTAGGTTTTCTGTTCGCATCCCGCTAAAGGAATCCCCGGAATTGCTGGGTGACTCATTTAATATGGCCAAAAATAGGTTCCTTTCTCTCGAACGTAAACTTGAACGTTCACCTAGTTTAAAGCAAATGTATTGCGATTTTATGCGTGAATATGAGGACCTAGGACATATGACGCGTATAAATAAATTCGGCAACCCTAACTACTTTCTCTGTCATCACGGTGTGATAAGAGACAGTAGTACCACTACTAAACTCCGAGTAGTTTTCGATGCGAGTGCTGTGACTACATCTCAAAGATCGTTAAATGATATTCAATTACCGGGTCCCGCATTGCAAAACGATATTTTCTCAATACTCCTTCGTTTTAGGCAATTTAAATACGTAGCTTGTGCCGACGTTGAGAAAATGTTTAGGCAGGTACTAATACAAGAAGATCAAAGGTCGTTGCAACTTATATTATGGCGTGATAAAGCGACTGACCCTTTGAAGGTCTATTCTTTAAATACAGTCACTTACGGGATGACCTCATCACCTTATTTAAGTATGAGATGTATACGTCAATTAGGGTTGGAAACAGATGATGATGTTATAGCTCGCGTCATTAAAGATGACATATTCGTTGACGACTTAATTACTGGTCATGATGATAATAATACGTTGCTCACCATCTGTGAAAAGACGTCACGAGTTTTGCAGTCTGGTTGCTTTTCTCTTCGTAAGTGGAAGTTCAACTCACAGGACACGCAAAATGCTACCATGTTTGAAGGCGAACATACACAAAATAAAACGCTCGGTATTGGTTGGCATAGTGGGGCCGATGACCTGCACTACACTACAAAAATTAATTTTAATCCAATTGTTCCAATAACTAAGCGAGTAATGCTTTCCACGATCTCACAGATTTATGATCCGTTAGGGCTTCTATCCCCAGTTGTTATAATTGCGAAAATGTTGTTACAAAAATTGTGGCTTAGTAAGTTAGATTGGGACACGCCTGTGATACCTGAAATTGCGGCTACATGGCATAATTTCATTGAGGCATTAAAATATTTACATAAACTTAGGATACCACGTCACGCTATGAGTGATCACGTACAAAACACAGAACTGCACATATTTTGTGACAGTTCACTCAACGCGTACGGGGCATGTGCCTATCTACGTACCTATAGCGACAATTCAAGTGTATGTTGTAGGCTATTATGTGCCAAAAGCAAAGTAAGCCCATTAAAAGCACTAAGTATCCCCCGACTGGAGCTCTCAGCCGCTCTAATCGGAGCTAGATTATATAAAAGGATCACAGAATCTATGAGGCTACAATTCACTCGGGTATGCTTCTGGACTGACTCGACTATAGTTATTGGGTGGATGCGTATGTCACCGCATTTACTTAAAACATTTGTGCAAAACCGTGTCACTGAGATAAATGAAATAACAGGTGATTCCAACTGGTTACACGTTAGCAGTAAAAATAATCCCGCGGACTTATTGTCAAGAGGGTTAAATCTCGATTTATTATTGAATAGTAGCTTGTGGTGGAATGGCCCGTCCTATTTACATAATATTCACAGTGAGTTTTCTAATGAGTCCATTTCTAATGATTTAGATGTAAATAATTTACCGGAATTAAAGTCCCAAACATTAAACTTAGTTAGCACATTTCAATCATGCGATTTATTTAACTTTGATAATTATTCATCGTTCAATAGGTTGAAACGTATAGGTGCGTATTTACTACGATTCATCGCCGCCGCTCGAAGCGGCCGAGGCGCTAGAAAACAACAAACCGGTTTGTTATCCGTGGATGAATTGAATGCGTCGGAGCGCATGTTAGTTACGCTCGCACAGAAACAGTCTTTTCCGGAACTTTATTTTAAATTATTAAACGATTTACCAATTAAGACAAATACAAAGGAATTAAATCGTATTTCCGGTCTTAACGTATTTATGGACGATCAGAAGTTGATTCGAGTCGGTGGTAGACTGTCTAATGCCGTTAGTTTTGAGTATGGAAAGAAACATCCAATTTTATTGTCCAGTAAACATCATTTCACTGTACTATTAGCCAGATATGAGCACAAACGACTTATACATGCGGGTCCACAACTATTACTGTCCAGTTTACGTGAACGTTGGTGGCCGCTGAGTGCAAGGAATCTTACACGTAAGATAGTGCGTGAATGTGTAATATGTTCGCGTATTAAAGGTAAAACCTTGACCCCTATTATGGGTAACTTACCTTCCGATCGCTTGGATCCAGGATTCCCGTTTATGCGGACCGGTGTAGATTATGCTGGGCCAATATTCATATTAAATCGTAGGGGCAGAGGAGCTCGCTTAACAAAGGCATATATTTGTCTTTTCGTTTGTTTTCTTACTCGAGCTATACATTTGGAGCTTGTTACCAGTCTGACTACCAACGACTATATTTTATCGTTAAAACGATTTATTAGTAGAAGGGGTAAACCTGAGATTATTTACTCCGATAATGCTAAAACCTTCGTAGGCGCAGAAAGGGAATTTGCAATTTTTTTTAACGACCAAAATAATTCTAATCCGATAATTGACTTTGCCACTAATGATGGCATCAGGTTCTCCTTTATTCCCCCATTTTCACCCCATTTTGGCTGTTGGGAGAGTGGGATCCGGTCCTGCAAGTACTGTCTAAAACGGCTAATCGGTAATGCTAATCTGACTTATGAGGAATGTAGCACGGTTTTGACACAGATCGAAGCCGTCCTGAATTCCCGTCCGCTTACACCTATGTCAACAGATCCTTCCGACCTCACTGCACTTACTCCTGGTCATTTCCTCGTTGGCCGGCCGTTGACTGCTCCAGTATTCGACAACCTCACTGACATGGCGACAACACGGCTCGACCGCTACCAGCGCCTGGAACAACTTCGCCAGCACTTCTGGCAGCGATGGTCCAAGGAGTACGTGTCGGAACTACAAGTGCGGACCAAATGGAAGAGCCACCAGAACGACATTCAATTGGACAGCCTTGTTTTGATCAAGGAAGACAATACGCCACCTCTTAAATGGAAGCTGGGGCGCGTCATAAAGATCTTTCCTGGAGCAGACGGAGTTGCGCGTGTTGCTGACTTGCGAACTGCGACGGGCACCCTACGAAGAGGATTCCATCGCATCTGTCCGTTGCCGCTGCAGCAGGGAGATAAAACCTCAACTTTGTTGGAAGCTGGTGCTTCCAAAGGCGGGGCCATGTTCGCGCACCTACCAACTATATCTTCAAACGCATGACGTCACACGCCGGAAGGTGCTGCCGCGAGTGAGTGGCAAGCGGAGGAACTATCGCGCCGTTGGGAGAAACCCCCACCTGCGCCTGAGACGCCATATTAAAAGCCTTTTTCGATTGTAGACTAGCTACCGGTCACACGCACATGTATTTTCTTTATTATAATTTATTTGTACTCGATCAATAAACATATTGAAACTCAATCAAATAAAAACGCTAATTGAAGACGCCCCGAAGTCCCCCGTTACTGAACACCATATGTTCAAGTTCATGTTGTTACAAGATAAGAAAAAATGGGTGGAAGGAGAAGAAGAGGCTTAATTGCGATTTCAACAATTCTGAGGAAACAATTGCCCATCTGAAAATCTATTAAACTTTCTTCTTTTCTACTCCTTTATTCAGTTTCAGCAAAAAAATATTTTTGCACGATATTCCAGTTGACCTGTCTACTACTTTAAATATTTTACCCCCCAGTTCGACCTCCCTCCTTTTCATTTTTATTTAAATATCTTTTTACATTTATAATAAACATGGGCAAAGAACACCTAAAACTCGTTGTCTCTAGCATTCATTAATAAATGCGGGTATGTACAGCTATGAGAAAAGGACCACCAGACGTACGTACGCACGGCTACAAATCAAGTTATACATTTCCAATAAAAGCTGACCTCTCATTGTATGGAAATCCTATACAATGCCAAATCAGCTTATACTGGAAATGTATAGCTTGATGTGTAGCCGTGTGTACCAAAGAACTCGCGAAATGAACGCAATCCGTCCATTGCGTTCGTTTCGTTAGTTCTTTGGTGCGGAACTTTAAAAATAATAAAATACTTATACATGTTTCATTATAGTAATTTATAACTACAAGAATTAAAGTTCTGCTGTCTATCATCCAGGTTTTCGTCACATGTGTAATAAATCGTTAAATTGAACCATAAACTCAATAGGCTAATTAAAAACTACTGATACATCGGCGCCGTCGTGTCGTTATTGGCCGTCGTTTGGCGCATAAAGACCCATAACGTTAGAGACAACGGATTTCCATTTGTCACGATCTTTTCACACCTCTTTTGCCTCGTTAACTGTCATTCTTATTATATTGCCGTTATAGTTACTTTTGGTAATCAGCTTACTGCAGTTGAAAATCCAATCCATACATTTTCAGCAGAGCAAAATATAGAAGAATATACTGATTTAATAAAACCGCCACAATCAGCTCATTTTGATTTTGAAAATATTGAATTTATGGACAGTTCCGTAGTTCATTATTGGTTTGGCCTATCACTAGAAAATATTTTAAATATAATCAGAGAAGTGCCACGACAAGACTTATGGCGAAAATTAGAGAAATCCTAAGTCAAGATTTTGTGCCACAGAATCTCGGTTTAAATCACATAAGCCGCGAGCAAATCTCATCTAGAAATCTAATTATTCCCAATGGGCTTTTTGGAGGTGAAGAAAGTAGGCCTATTGTTATTGTCGATGGAACCTACATTTACATTCAAAAAAGCTCTAATTATACATATTAGAATAATACATATTCAATGCATAAATATAGGAACCTTGTTAAGCCTTTTTTAATAGTTTGTTGTGATGGTTACATTGTAGATGTGTTGGGCCCCTATTCAGCAACTACCTCAGATGCTCAGATAATGATTAATGAATTTTCAGAGGAAAACAGTCCCATGAGGCAATATTTTCAGCCTAATGATGTTTTTATTTTGGATAGGGGTTTTAGAGACTCAGTGTCATTATTAGAAGGAACATGTAATTATTCCGTTCACACGCCTTCATCTCTTCGTGAGTTCTCGTCGCCTTCATCTTTTGGTTAGAGGACGAATTAAAAGCCGACATATCAGTCGAAAAATGTATTTCGTATATATTATTGTTAATACTAACGAATCTAGTTTAGAGTCCATACGACAATATTGCTGTATGTAATTGCATATCTGGGCGGAGGACGGTAGGGTGTTGTGCCCACGTGATGACAATTGTGTGGTTCTTGGGCTGGGCGAGGTATCAATCAAATATAAATCCCCAGCCCAATTCCTAGACTAACTTATTTAAATGAAAATGAATAAAAACTTGAAACTATAATTATGCATATTTTTTTACCATTGCTTTCCATTTACAGTTTCTTATTTTCCACTAAGTTCTAGGTAAAAAATAATAGTTATTTCGTTATCTACGATGTCCACCCTAATGCCTACCATTTGTTTCCATCTTGGGCATTACTTGACCAAATCTTCTTTACCAAGTGGGCATTTCCCTTTAAACATCAGTAAAATGTACAAATTATTTGTAGAAAAATGCCAAGCAGAAGGTAAGGAAATATTAAAAAAATCCTTTTATGAAAAGGTGTTCAGGACAGAATTCAACTTACACTTTTATATACCCAAGAAGGATACTTGTAAGACTTGTGATGAATTCCAAGTTAAAATAACTGCAGAGAAAGATATTGAAAAGTGTTTGGAAATCAGACAACAATTGGATACACATACAAATCTGACTAGAAAAGCAAGGGAGATTTTAAATATGCATAAACAAGCCAATATTACAGCTCAGAGTGCAGAAGTATTGATTACTTTCGACCTAGAAAGGACCCTTCCACTTCCTCATTTAAATACAGGAGAAGTATATTACTTGAGGCAGCTAAACATGCTTAATTTTGGCATACATGCTTACCAGCATGACGGAGAACGAGTTTTAATGAACTTGTGGTATGAGACTACAGGGGCGAGAGAATCTCAAGAAGTCACGTCGTGTTTGTATTTTTACTTGAAAAATAATATTCCTGACCAAGCTACAAGGGTAAATCTATTTAGCGACTGTTGTGGTAGGCAAAACCGTAACTGGAATGTTATGTTTTTTGTGATGTTTATGGTAAATGCTTTAACGAACATTAGCGAAATAATAGGTCTTTACCTATGAAATTGCCGTTTTGTATGAAAAAATTTAAACGAATTTTTTTTCATGAATTTTTTTATTTGTATTAATCGAAGTAATCACCCATGCAATCAATGCATCTTTGCCATCGCAGTGGCAGTTTATTGATGCCCTTCTTAAAGAAATCAGCTGGACGGGAGGCAACAAATTCTTCAAAGGCATTTTGTACTGCCTCTCGGGTATTGAATTTTTTTCCCGCCAAGAAGTTATCCAAATTCTGGAAAAAGTAGTAGTCTGTAGGCGCAAGGTCTGGTGAGTAGGGCGGATGACGGAGAGCTTCCAACCCCAGTTCTTGCAACTTGGAGACCGTCTGCTGTGCAGTATGAGGTCGCGCGTTGTCGTGCAGGAGCAGCGGAGACGAGCGATTGACCAATGCTGGTTGGAGATGCGCCAGCTTCTCCATCATTGTGCTCAGTTCTTCACAGTACACATCTGCAGTAATGCTCACCCCGTTTGGTAAGAAGCTGTGATGAATCACACCGGCGCTAGACCACCAAACAGTGACCATCACTTTTCTAGGGGTAAGTTTTCGTTTAGGGCATTGTTTAGGTGCTGAACCAGGATCCAACCAACTTGCTGAGCGCTTGCGGTTATCAAACAGAATCCATTTTTCATCGCAGGTAACAATGCGGTTCAAAATTCCTTCATTTGTGTGTCTGTTGAGCAGTGCAAGGCACGTCTCGACGCGTACTTCGCGCTGGCGATCATTGAGTTCGTGGGGCACCCATTTGTCAAGCTTTTTTACCTTGCCAATTTGACGCAAATGGACCAATATTGTTTTGACGCTAACGTCGAAAGCTGCTGCTAATTCAGCCGTAGATTGTGTATCATCAGCTTCCACAACCGCCTTTAATTCGTCATTGTCGACCAAAGTCTTCGGACGACCGCGAGGTTCATTTTTCAGGTCGAAATTTCCAGAACGGAAGCGAGCAAACCAATAACAGGTGGTGCGTTGGTTTGTAGTGTTAGCTCCGTAAACGTCGTTGATGTTGCGTGCCGCTTGTGCCGCGTTGCTGCCACGACGGTACTCATATTCCATAATTACTCGAATTTTTAACGTATCCATGATGACGAAAAAGATTGAAATGCGATGAAAATGTAACACTAATCAATAAAGAAATGACTACTTTTGGAAAAAAGAATCCATGTTTTTAAAATAAAATTAATTTGAAATTAGAATTCTTAGCCAAACAAAAATTATTTTGATTTGAAATGGCCAGTACTGCAGAACGGCAATTTCATAGGTAAAGACCTAATATGTGTTCATTACCTCGTTACGGGCCACACATATTTGCCGAATGATGGAGATTTCCCATTTATAAGTAGAGCCCAAAAAAAAAGAAAGCCATGTCTATACACCTAATGAATGGCATGAATTGATAAAAATCTGTAGAAAACATAATTCCTTTGGTGTTAACAACATGGTGGGAAATTTTGTATCATTTGATCAACTGCAGCCAATGTTTAAAGAATATCAGAATTTAGTGGCCCATAATGCTATGATTTCAAGAGTGAGGAAAGCTATGTTTGTAAAAAATCAATCTGTGATGCATTATAATGATGAATATTCTGAAATATATAAATCAGTCGACTTAAAGAAAACTACTGTAACATTAGAAGAATCTTGGTATCTTTGCAGAATTTCGAACCAAATAACGACACGATACCCGTGCATTGTCGTTTAAAAAATTGCAGGATATTAAGAAAATGTTAAAATATGTACCACCGATTCATCACCCTTTTTACTTGAACCTTCCACATAAAAATCGCAGAGGTGAAACTGAAAATGAATCACAAGATGTTTTGCCAGCACTTCGTGATGACAGTGATAATGAATTAATAAGATTTAAATTAATTAGAAGAGAATTTATTAGAATATGGTAATGATGATTATTAATGAAGGTTTTTAATTTAAAATGTTTTAATATGACTGACGTTTTAATTTAATCGCTTTTTTCCTCTTATGCAAATGCAAGCCCAAATGGCTTTCCAAAATTACAATAGTTCCAAAGTGGTCTAAAAACCAATTTTCCTTATTTCTAATATTTTTTTGTTATTTTTACTCCTAATTATCACTAAAATTACATATGGATAACCAAGTTATGCATTTAACTATCGTATAAATGTTTAACAGCAACTTAACATACATTCATAAGTACATAGTGACTTCAAATGTGTTTCGTTTGATAATAGAAAGTGTTTATTTTGTATCATAGACCACTTTAGTTCCAGGTTAGCCTAACAGCTTGATGAACAACACGTAAGGATGATCGCTATAGGATATCATGCCTTACGCATGGTAGAAGAAAAAGAATTTCGCACATTTGTTGAAATGTTAAATCCGGGGTACACCTTGCCGACTCGAAATACATTGTCCGAAAGCTTACTCCCAAAGTTATATAATAAATTACTTGAGTCTGCTAAATTTCAAATAAAAAAGGCAACCGCCGTCTGTATAACAACAGACGGTTGGATCAATACATTGGTTACAGCAATATATCCATCGTTAATGATGGATATATTGCTGTAACGGCTCATTTTATAGACCAGGAGATAGACAAATTGGTATCTATGATGGCTCATGATTGGCTGCATACACTTTGAAGAAAGGCACACAAGTTTAAATTTAAAAGACTTTCTTCATGCAAAATTTGTAGAGTGGGGTATTGACAGATATTAGATTAGTGCAGTAGTCAGTGATAATGCCAACATTGTCGGTGCAGTTCATCTCGGTGGTTGGCGGTCTATTAGATGCTTCGCTCACTCTTTAAATTTGGTTGTCCAAGCAAGTATTTCTAAAATAAAGGATTCAGTTGGTAAAGTTAAACAAATCGTGGAGTATTTTCACCGAAGTCCACCTGGTGAAAAAAAAATAAAAGAAATACAGGATCAAATGCAGCTTGAACCACTAAAATTAAAACAAGATGTTACAACTCGGTGGAATTCAACATACGATATGGTATGTCGCATAAACAAAATAAAAAATGCAGTGATTGCGACACTAGCTCTTATGCGGACTGATTTGATGCTGATGCTATATTTTATGAAGTAACAAAAGAGATTAGTTCTGAAGAATATGTGACTTGTTCAAAGGTCATCGTATTTTGTAAATTAATAAATACACAAATTAATAAATGTACCGAGGAATCAGTTACTCCTATTCAAGAATTAATTAATTCATGAAGAGTACAAATGCTACGATTTCAAGACATAGAGAGTAATTTGCTACTCAGTGAAGCCACCATCCTTGATCCGAGATTAAAAAAAATGGCTTCAGCAATGTAAAAAATTTTGATAAGGCAGCAGCACAACTCAAATTAAAAATCGGTGCTATGGACAACCTTTGTCCAGCAGTGGACGTCTTTCGGCTGATATGATGATGAGAAGGATATTGAAGAGCTTCAATGGTATGTTGGTATCTTGGATAATAATTCTTCACATACGATAGAAGTTAGAGATGCCGGAGATGTCAGTGAAGATGAAGATTGTGATTGTCTTGAACCTGATACTAATATTATAGGATTTAGATACTGATATTGGTGATGGTTAAAGTGATGAATGATTTTGTCATAAGGCTAATTATATTAATTTGATGGTTAAAGTTTGTGATAATTAAAATAAGAATGTGTGTGTGCTCATACAGTAAGGAGAACAAAAATATATTTTTAAAAGTAAGGTTATCTTTTCATTCGTTTTCAAAACCACATCTTTTTTTTTTGGTTAACATCAAGACCTCGCTTTTCCACTAGTCTTGATCAAAACCACACTTTTCCAAAAATATTTAATCAAAACCTCACATTTCCAAATTTAATTTCAAAATATTAGCCAAGATTCTTATCATTTTTATCAGCCATTTGGTACATCAGATTGACTGTAACTCTAGCATAATATGAAACAATTAAACCAAAATGCAGATGTCGTAGTCAGTTATTTACATTTTACTGTTTTCTTCAATATTAGAAAAAGTGGAAAAGTGAGGTTTTATTCTTCACCTCCTCAATTACAATGAATAAGTGTCGTAGATGCGGATATCTATACGTATCGTTTTGTTCGCTGTTTTAAAACGAGCGCCACTCGGTGCGAACGCGGTCTTGTCCGACTTAACGTCATTCACGGAAGTTTCCTAATAAGACGTGCCGATGCGTGTCGGCGTGGTAAAATAATTTAATGTTTGAATACAGTTAAGATTTAGTGGCGTGTTTTTTAGTTATACGTATTAATTATATTAACTGCAATATTATTTTAAATATGAATAACAGTAGATCAAAGTTAATGGGGGATATTGCAAACTCCAGAAATAATGTTTTATGCGTTTCTGAAGCAAAAGAGTTAATTAATTATATCGATGAAGTTAATTCGGTTAAGTCGCGATTTAAATAAGTTTATATTAAACTCTTAGTAATATACAAAACTTATAGAAATATTTTTATTGCTTTTTCTAAACCAGAGTAGTAGGATATCGATGTAAAAGCGGTTATATCAGACTTGCCCGCTAATAGTATGACATGTCATAAAAATATTATTATTTCCCACATAATTATAATAAGTTAAGTGCTTATAAAAAATATGATTTCCTAAATAATTATTACAAAAAAGACAGAGGTTTTATTGCCATTGAAGTATATGAAGTCATGTCCTACATGTTTACATATACGCGTGACTAATGAATGGATTTGTTTTCATTTACGTTTATTCTTGTTTAATAAACATATTCATTTTTCTTTTTAGAGACACGTGTATATGTAGCGAAAAACATATTCCAATGGATCTTGAGGATCGGCCTTTGGAAGTTTATAACGAGAACGAAAGACGAACTGCCGAAGCACATAGTGATAGAGAACAAATTCATATATCGATTAATATACAGTCGCAGTGATTTTAATTATATTGTTGATACGGTAGGGGAAATTCCAAATGATGAAATTGTAAATTTCCATCTTAACTCGCCCATTTGTGAAAATAAAACATCACAAACAATATTTGAAAAAAATATCAAGAACTTTTATGAACTTTGGGGACACTGTAAGGTAAAACACCCAATCTTCGACAAGGCACCAATGTCCGTCATTAAAAACATTTTGAAAATAAAATAAGAATATTTTCTGACTTCTGAACGCATTCGAAGCATAAGCTATAGACCAGGGTTATCTAGCTGTCATTGCGGATGACGTTTCATACATACGGCAATTTTGTACAAAATGGCGAAATGATATGTTTCGTCCGCGGTAGATCTCGAAAGAAATCCAGTTTTATTAGTGAAAGTAAGATTTATTGCCCATAACTTTTAAATGTTTTGCTTTATCGAAAATGTTAGTTATTTATGAAATTAGGATAGACATTCACAACTTTTTAATAATTTCATTAGAAGGGTGAGGTTATATTAAAATGTCAAAACACGCCTGTCCTGTGTGTCCTGGTAATTGGAGATATTTTTTTTCCGTTTTCTAATCTTCGACAAATGTCGAAACATTTTTTTATTTTATTTTGTGCACTCTATTATATTATTTAGCTAAGCTTGTTCAGCACTATAAATATATAAGGCCCAAAACCACGAAGGTGGTGAATTTGCTTTGGAAGCTCATAAAAAAATAAATCTGTATGAATTTTAGTAAATAAGCATTTGAAACTATTGTAATTAATTGTCAATAATTTAACAAAAAAACAAGATCAAAACGTCATTTCGGGAACGCGTCCAAAATCACAACTTGTAGCTTCATCTTACTCAAAAATGTAGTAAAATCCAACTTTAAACATTTTCAATAATCATTATGAGTATATTGGTTCCTAAAAAATATGCTTTTTAATCTAAATTAGACAAAATAAATATATTTTAAATACAGGATTCGTCAAAAACATGTCCAACAAAGTATACGTCATATTTGTGAACGAAGCAATAAAAATGCGAAAGTTTGATTTCTGAACGTAACTTTTGGCGCTAGTGTGCTACAGTAGTGAACAAGTGTTTTGTGAGTCTGAGATGAGGCCCATGCAGTATGGGCACATATGAAACCAATTTTAAGGAAAATCTTGGTAAATAAGAAAATTGACACCCTGTATATTTATTCTGATGGACCAACGTCGCAATATCGTAATCGTACAAATATAAATTTATGGCTCAGAACTTTATTTGACGAATTCCAACAAATCGTAAAAGCTACGTGGACATTTAGCGAACCCGGACATGGAAAGGGCCCGATGGATGGTGTAGGTGGAGTCCTAAAAAGAACTGCCGATAGCCATGTGTTGATGGGGCAAGCTATCAAGACGGCCTCAGAATTTGTGGATCTGTTTAAAGAGTCTAAGATACACGTGCAAGAAGTTTCTGTAGATGAAGTTAAAGGCATGAAGATAATGATCCCTAAATCAATTGATGCAGTTCCAGGTGTAATGAAAATCACCAATATTGTTTGGGAAAAAGGCCCTGAAGTCATTATGGAATTATTCCAGTCTAAAAGTTTGCAAAAAGTGTTAAAATTGCAATCACTTTCCAGAAACGAATGCAGTGACTTTACTGAACCTGCTGATGTCGATATGCCTTTAGAAATAGAACCATGTCAACAAGGACTAACTAACATAAATTTTCAAGATCTAACGAACACAAATAAAAGACAAAGCATATTTAAAAGCATTTACGACTCTTCGTCATCTGATGATGAAAATTTAAAATCAGTATCTGATCGTCAGAAAGCTCTAAACCTCAACGTGAAGGATAAAGCAGCCGGATCGTCGTATATTACAAATAGCAAAGAAAACATTCACCCCAAAAATTAATTTGTCCTGGAACAGTTTTATTGATTAAGTCCCTACTCAAAAGAGGAATATGTTTTATGGGTGATTTTTTTGCTGGTATCTTTTTGGCAACACTGTTTTTGACAGATCACGCGTGAATCGTGTCTTGTGTCAATGTCAAACTTGTTCAGTTTGGTCTATAATTTAACCATGAATCGACTTACGAACGAACAACGCTTGCAAATTATTGAATTTTACTATCAAAATGCATGCTCGGTTAAGAGAGTGCATCGCGCACTTCTTCCAATTTAGTCGGTCAGTTTGGTCGGCTTACTGAGGCAGCTATTCGGAAGCTTGTGACTAAATTTGGAACCCAGTTTACATTATTGGACATTAAACCACGAACACTTATACGTAGAGTGAGGACCGTAGAAAATATTGCGGCTGTATCCGCCAGTGTTAGTGATGACCGTGAAATGTCGATTCGCCGCCGTTCGCAGCAATTGGGCCTCTGTTACTCCACTACGTGGAAAATTTTGCGAAAGGATTTGAGTGTAAAACCTTACAAGATACAGCTGGTGCAAGAATTGAAGCCTCACGACCTCCCACAACGTCTAACATTTGGTGAATGGGCATTGGCAATGTTGGAGGAAGTTGTAGGAAGATCCACTTTTTTATCGAAAAATTGTGTTCAGCGACGAAGCTCATTTCTGGTTGAATGGATATGTCAATAAGCATAATTGCCGCATCTGGAGTGAAGACCAGCCAGAAGCATTGCAAGAGCTACCACTGCATCCCGAAAAATGTACTGTTTGGTGTGGATTATGGGCCGGTGGCATCATCGGGCCGTACTTTTTCAAAGACGACAATGGCCGAAACGTTACTGTGAATGGCGAGTGCTACCGTGTGATGATTGGTGATTTTTTTTTGCCCAAAATGGAAGAATTGGACATGCCTGACATGTGGTTTCAACAAGACGGTGCCACATGCCACACGGCACGCGAAACAATGGCCCAATTGAGAGCCGCCTTCGGTGAACAGTTTATCTCACGTTTTGGGCCCGTCAATTGGCCGCCTAGATCGTGTGATCTAACGCCTTTGGACTATTTCTTGTGGGGCCATGTTAAGGCTCATGTCTACGGGATATAATAACAAGACCTCACTGAAATTTTGGTTACATTTGGCTACCCAGGACTCACGTTAAATGAATTATATGGTAAAAGTGAGGTTAAATTATAACATTGTAGTTTTTTACAAAATATTTTTGAATGGCTTCGGTTGTGTTATGGTTTTATGCATAGAGAGTGTGACATGTCGAAGATCTGGCACGTTTGGATACCCCGCGCCCCGGGCAGTCACTACAGACGAAGAAAACCACAAATAAAACATGGAAATACTTGCGCACTTAAAACGAAAGATAACAACCGAGTGACAGTCAAAGAGCATGTAAAGGCTGTCAGGCAGAGAAGTGTTGCCCGAAGAAAAATTAAAGGAATACGACCCGCTATGAATCGATTCCACGAAAAATACTTGTCACTCGATTTTCAAATATATTCTGAGATTATACCGATTTATTCTAAATCGCTGCGAGCAATTCATCATTATTTTATCGATTATTTCGTTTCATAACTTACTTTAATTTTTCTCGCTTCCTAGATAGAAACATGATACCATATTTTGTGATTTCCTTTAGAAAAATATAACGGATTTTTAATGCACATTTCAACTAGTTAACTGCTGGGCCCAGAAGTTTCCTTCTCCTTTATGCATAAGTGGCGCCATTTTTGAGTGAAGTGGGCTGCGTTTACTTATTTCCTTAAAATATGAATTTAATTGGTGTTACAGTGTTAAAAATTACTAAAATGTTTCATTAAACTAATATTTATATATATAATAATATATATTAAAAAAAACTTGATGTAAAGTCGTGAATCATTCCTGGTAACTTTTTATTCCTTAAGTTGTGACCGATGTTTCTTAGTATTTTTGCCAAAATGTTGGATACGTCTTATCATTAAATATACGAGGTTAATTTAAGACCTGAGAGATTTTGTGCTTGTATTAAAAATAAATATGGAAAGCCTAATATAGAGTTCGAAGGGTTTTATTTTAAGGAATTCGTGAGTGCGTTTTATTTTGAATTCGAGGCTAAAAAAACCATATCACCAAATTACCTATAGGTACATTTTTTATATCACCGAACAACCTATTTTTTGTGCGTCTAGGTTCAAAATGGAAAAAGAAAATAAATATTGATAATATTTATTTTCTATTTATTTTACCAGCAGCAACTTCAAGAAGCCGTCAGTTTGGTCGAAAAAAGATTTCAGTGCGAAGTACTTAACACCAAAAAGTGCTAATGAAAATGAAAATAAAGTATAACAAAACCTTTGACCTTGCCTTTAAAATCGAGCAAATCTGCCCAAAAAGCAAAAATAAATAAAATTCAAGAGATAGAAGATGATTTGTAGTGTGGACTATGCGAGGTCTTGCACTCAGCTCCTGTTTAAAAAGGAAGAGAATGGAGCCAAATGGATCCAGTGCTCGTATTGTTTGTCGCCATACCACGAGATCTGTGCATCTATTGAAGATACTGATCCCGAGGAACAGCTATATTATAGATGTGACCGGTGCATGGAATGATATTTACTAGAGAGCTAAACATTTTTTATTTTAAGTTAATAAAATCACCAAATTAGCTACCTTGTATCACCAATCTACCTGACAGTGTCGCTAACTTACCTCCGATTTCTTTTTTATTAAATTGACATTTATTCTCAGAGTGACGAGATTTTAGTTAATTTAACTGTTTCAAGATTTAGTTCAAAGAATAAGTAATGTGATTGTTTAGTTTCCAATCTTTTTATCACTAATATAGCTTTCCTTACCCTATCTAAGGGATCAATTTGCGATGAATTGGAGATAAGGCAACTACAGTATATCCCAAATTGCCATATTTTAAACCATTACTTTTTCTCAAACCTATGGTGAAGGCGCGACTAACCACTGGAAGTTTGGCGCCACAAAGACCTCATTCAAATAGTGCTGTGAGCCTTGATAGTGAAACAGACAATGATTGTTATCTTTCACCTGGACCGAGCAATATGGAAGATAATGATGCCAGTGACCTACCTACAGTGTCTCCTGCCATGCTTGTTTCTAAAACCGCTTTGAAAAGGCCGAAGAGAATAATCCACTAATTTGAATTCATGCAATACAATGCATGCAATTCAGCGAAAATCCGGCGTGTTTAGGTTGGTCTGTGATGATTGTGACGCGGTATATATAGGTCAGACAGGCCGAACTTTTGAAATACGGTATAAAGAGCTGCTTATAGGAATGGCCATACTGATAAATCTCAGTACGCCAAACATTGAATCGAAACTGGCCATTCCTTGGGCGACAATAATATATATAATATTTTACATAGTTGTGATAAAAGTCTCCGGTTATGTGTGTTGGAACAATTAGAAATATTAAAACATAGCCATAATAGTTTTGTATTGTTGAATGACCAAAAGAATTTAGTTTCATCTCCTTTGTACAAGATACAACTGCAGACCCCATCGGAGTACAGGATTACCACCTCCCTCTTCGATGCACGTAAGGTAGACTACTACACTTACGGCACCGTGGAAGATAAATCCCTCCGGCCGTGTTTGCCGCCACCTCCCCGTCGACTCCATCAAGGAGGACCTCATCACCCAGGGGTACCCCGTGAGAGAGGTGCATCGGATGCGCCGATCAAACGGGGGTGAGTCTTTTGAAATGGTGCTGGTCCACCTTGACCCGTCCAAAGAAGGTCAAAAGATCTTCACAGTCCTTAAAACAGTTTGCGGCGTCGGAGGCATTCATGTCGAACCGCCGCGGCGAGGGACCGTACAGTGACAGTGTCATAACTGTCAACTGTACGGACACTCGTCCAAAAACTGTCACGTCGCCCCGAGGTGTGTCAAATGCCTGACCCCAGGCCATCACACCTCCGACTGCCCCCGACCCAAGGATCGTAGTGAATGCTCCGAGCCGCCTGGCTGTGTGAACTGCCAGTCCTTGGGACACCCAGCGAACTATCGCGGCTGTCCCAAGGCACCGGCGAGGAAATTGTTAAATAAAAGTTGCACTTGTTGAGGGTTTGGGGGACGCCTCTTTGGTTGGGGCTAGCACAGCCTTGGGGGCGACATTTTCCCACATGATCCCACGTTTATTATTATATTTTATGAACGTAAAAGAATAATTTGCATCGCACATAGCTAAGAGAACTATGGAATAAAGTTCTTATAATTGTAGAACATTGAGCCGCAACCAGCTGGATTTACTATTTGTATATATATATATATATATATATATAAATGTAACAAACGTCCTGCGCCATCTAGTGTTACTTATCCAAGTCACTATGATGAGCGGATCAATAACAGAAGACAGCAACTCTTATAAGACAAGTGACGCCATCTACAATCTTCGAGTGTAACAATCTGAACCAGCGCCACCCGGGAGTTATCTGCACTACATCTACAGAGGACCACACATTGGTAATATGCACACATGTAAACCGAAACCGCTTTATAAGCAGCGCTGTCTTCGAACAAATTGTCATTCACTAGCTAGAGGTTTCTGAGCCCGGTAGCCCCGCAGCCAGCTCTGATACCAAGTAAGCCTAGTTCCTGCTTCGATAGCCACGCAGTCTTCAGGAACTAGACAGCTAGGGGGGAGGTCTGAAGGACGATAGCCCCGCAGTCACCTTCATTCCTCCACTTAGGGTTGCCACCTGATATAATATATTGTAACGTGTACTGTAAGCAAGTTACCAATAAAATATCACCAAGTCAATGGGGCTTTAATTTCACCAATAGCAACCCTACATTGGCGCCCAACGTGGGGCCGTCTTACTCGCCGATGGAACAATAAAAACCCGGATACTACTAACTACAAGCGTGGACATCACTGTTGGTAAACGTTCCTTACCTATAACGTTCACAGTGATACCCGACGCCACTGACAATCGCACACTACTTGGAATTGACTTCCTCGAATCAGCGGGAATGGTGCTGGATTTGGCACAAAGAGTTTGGTTCTTCGCAGATGAACCTCGGGAGCAACACGCTTTTCTTCAATTGAAAAATGAAAAGATTCCATTGAAGGCAGCAAAATCTTTCACATTTGATTCAGCCCAGTCATCTCCAGAGTCCCTATCAAGCTTCATGCAGTGGGCGAAAGAATTGAAAATGATTTCCCCACTACCAGAGTCACCACAACCCTACGATTTTGAAGACAGTCCACCGCCAACAAAAATGAAGAAATGGTCGCTTCTAAAGCTGGACACACCGCCACGTCCTGACCGCCCTCGTGAACCAGCCGATGAAGCATCACAAACAGATCCACGTATTGATTATTTAACAATAAATCAAATGACATTTTATTCCTTTGATATTTTATTAAACACAGGTGAAGGTAAAATACTATCAGAAATTGAAAGGTCACACTTCAATCAATTGCTATCTACCTATAGCGATGTATTTGATAAAAACACAAAACCAACACCGTACATCTTGCATAGAATAGACACAGGTAATCACCTACCTATAGCTCAAAAGCCATACAGATTGTCACCACACAGGCAACAACAACTGAGACAAAAACTAGATGAAATGCTAAGCAATGACATAATAGAGGAATGCGATTCACCCTGGGCAGCTCCTGTTATTATGGTCCCTAAAGGTACAGACGATATTAGAGTTTGTATCGACTATCGGCGACTCAACGAAATAACAAAACCAGATAGATATCCATTACCAAGGATTGACGATCTATTACATCAAGCTAAGGCAATGCCATACATGTCTACCATTGACCTTCAATCAGGCTATTGGCAAATATTGGTACATCCCGAAGACCAAGACAAGACTAGCTTTGTCTCACCGTTTGGAACGTTCCGTTTTAAACGCATGCCGTTTGGATTACGGAACGCGCCCGCCACGTTCCAGAGATTAATAGATAAATTCATTCAATGTTTGGGAACGAAAACTAAGTGGGTGCTGTCATATTTAGACGATTTGATCGTGAGATCTGTCAATTTGACACAACATATTGACTATCTGAAGGAAATATTCGAAAAACTCCGAGAGTTTAATTTAAAAGCTAACAGGAAGAAGTGTAAATTCATTTGTTCTGAGATAAAGTATTTGGGACATCTAATTGTTCCAGAGGGAATTAAATCAGACCCCGAAAAGATTTCAGCTATATCAAACTTATCAAAACCAAGAAATATAAAACAATTGATAACATTTCTACAAACTGCTTCATGGTACCGAAGATTTATAAACAACTTCGCAGACATAGCTCGACCGCTAACAAACTTAACTAAAAAGAAAACAAGTTGGCAATGGAGTAATGAACAGCAAGAGGCGTTTGAAAAACTTAAAATAGCGTTAACTACAGCCCCTGTACTTAAACAAGCACAATGTGATACTCGATTTACAATCAAAACCGATGCAAGTCAATATGCAATTGGAGCGGCTTTAGTGCAGGGGGAGGGCGAAAACGAACACCCAGTTGAATATGCGAGCAGACTTCTTACACCAGCGGAATGCAATTATACTGTAACTGAAAAAGAAGCCTTAGCAATTGTTTGGGCTGTTTCAAGATTTCGTGGTTACATTGAAGGTACGCAATTCATTACAATTACTGACCACCAACCACTAAAATGGTTAATGAATTTAAAAACACCAACAGGTCGTTTAGCCCGTTGGGCACTGCAACTACAGCCCTATAATCTCAATATACAATATACCCCAGGGCGTACTAATGTTGTAGCAGATACTTTGTCAAGACCACCATGCACTCATGACAGTGAAGCATGTAATTTATGTTATGTAGGAATTGAATTACCAAAATACAGTGAAAAACAGATACGTGAAGAACAACTTAAAGATGATGAGCTCAAGATAATAATTAATGCACTTGAAGAGGAAAATCAAACAGAAAATTATATAGAATGGTCTAAAAAAGGTTACATGTTACATCAAAATGTATTATATAGGTTTACACCAAAACAAGAAGACGATAATGCAAAATTACTAATACCTATACAAGAGAGACCTAATATATTAAAAGCATACCATGATGATCCTACAGCCGGTCATTTGGGAGTAGAGCGTACAGTTCAACGTATCATTGATAAATTTTACTGGAGAGGTTTAAGAAAGGATGTAATTACATATGTGAAAACTTGTGTAGAATGTCAGAAATACAAACCATCAAATAAAAAACCAGCAGGTTTGTATCAGTCGACAGCAAATAATAACAGATTCGAAGTACTATCTATTGATCTGTTTGGTCCCTTACCAAAAGCAACAACGGGAGAAAAATGGATTTTCATTGTTGAAGACACAGCTTCTCGTTGGGTTGAACTTTTTGCTTTAACAGAAGCTACAGCTGAAACCTGCGCACTCACTCTTCTAAATGAAATATTTCTGCGTTATGGTCTGCCAAGAAAAATTGTAAGTGATAATGGAGTACAATTTATATCAGCAATAATGCAAAAACTGACTTATTGTTTAGAAATACAACACATTCTCACTCCTGTGTATCACCCAGAACCTAATATTGTGGAAAGGAAAAATAGAGATATGAAAACTCAAATTTCAATTATGGTTAAGAATCAACATCATAAATGGCCAAATACACTGCCGGCTATCAGATTTGCGATGAACTCTGCTATGTGTCAAACAACAGGATATTCACCGTCCTACTTAACTTTTGGACGTGAATTAAGAACTCCCTATGATCTCACACATGACTTCAGCATAGTATTAACACAAGAAAAATTTATATCACAAATTACACCAACTTTGAAGCGGTTAGCTGAAGATTTATTAATTGCAAAGGAAAACATAGAAACTATGCAAAACAATAATAGGCAACAAGCAAATCAAAGAAGAAGGCCTGATCCATGCTATAATATAGGAGACTTAGTGCTGGTTGAGATACATCCAATAAGTAATATTGAAAAACAGTTCACAGCAAAATTAGCTCCCCGCAGAGATGGGCCATACATCGTCATAAAGAAACATGGAGCATCTACATATGAAGTGGCAAATCCAAAGTCACCAGAACAATCCATGGGAAAATATCATACTTCAGCAATATGTAAATTTGAACAAAGGGATGAAAAAGTGCCCAAACCTTTAAATCCCTTAAGAAAAAGAGGGAGACCAAAGAAGATAAATACTGATCCTGGTACTCTGTCGGGACGACTATAGAGTACCAGAGGGGGAGAATGTAACAAACGTCCTGCGCCATCTAGTGTTACTTATCCAAGTCACTATGATGAGCGGATCAATAACAGAAGACAGCAACTCTTATAAGACAAGTGACGCCATCTACAATCTTCGAGTGTAACAATCTGAACCAGCGCCACCCGGGAGTTATCTGCACTACATCTACAGAGGACCACACATTGATAATATGCACACATGTAAACCGAAACCGCTTTATAAGCAGCGCTGTCTTCGAACAAATTGTCATTCACTAGCTAGAGGTTTCTGAGCCCGGTAGCCCCGCAGCCAGCTCTGATACCAAGTAAGCCTAGTTCCTGCTTCGATAGCCACGCAGTCTTCAGGAACTAGACAGCTAGGGGGGAGGTCTGAAGGACGATAGCCCCGCAGTCACTTTCATTCCTCCACTTAGGGTTGCCACCTGATATAATATATTGTAACGTGTACTGTAAGCAAGTTACCAATAAAATATCACCAAGTCAATGGGGCTTTAATTTCACCAATAGCAACCCTACATATATATATATCGATCATACAATAATCTTAATAATTAAATGTTTTTTAAGAAATGTTAAGTACATGATGATTAAAATACGTTTGTTATTTTTTTTAAATCTAACCTTACTTATAATGTTGATTGTATGTTGGTTATTTTTTTTTTTGTAATAAATATTATGAATATTTCATTATATCATTCGTTTTTTATTATTAACTATGATTTCACTTATTATTTTTAGCATTCAAACATGCTATATTGAAAACATTTTTTCAGACATCTTTAAAAATCATCATCTTTAAATGAATTGTATAATTATCGGATCTCAGTATTGGCGTCCCAGTCGTTGTTAGCCGTGCCGGTTTTGGTAAGATGGCGTTCAAGCGCCTTAAATGCGTTAAGATATATCGCATAGATAGTATAAATTCGAAGTGTAAGTACCACGGTGCTTATATAACCATTTTACTTTGACTATGATTACCTTGACCTTTTTTAATTATAATAATAATACTGTATTATTTTGTGTTTCGTATCATAATGTAGTTGTACGCAGTTATAAACATTGTTCATAATAATTAGGGTCAAGTTGTAGGATTAGATTAAGGACAATCATTGGTAACTGCTCTTACTTTCCTGCTTCTTGCCGTAGACAACACATGGTTTAAATTAATTCGGAAATGTGGGCAGATATGATCTATATCATTATTGAGTTTAATTGTAGAATCGGATACTTAACATACCTTAATATATTATTGTGTTGATTAGGAAGTTCAATTTCAAAAAGCCTTTATTCACTGAATTTTAAGAGAGAATAACAACGTGGTGCAGGGTTTTCAGCAGCCGGAGAGTTATTTGGTTCCGGCACATATTCACGAGGACTTGGACATAGCCAGCCAACATTTTTTAAATCGGCAAAAAAACGACTGGGAGCAACTTTTAAAACAACCGATACCGAGAGATCACCTCCATTTGACTGGACATCCGACCCGAGTAGTTTTAAAGGTACTAGTGAGACTTTTACAGGACAATCGGGACCCACTTTTGATATGACCGACGATACTAGACCAGTGGACCTATTTTTGAAATTATTTGACAGTGACTTAATGGAACTTTTAACGACACGGACGAATAAACACGCGACTAGAATAATAGATAAGAACTTGACTGACCATTCACGACACAACTCTTTTTAAAACGAGACCGTGTACAGGTGTATCTTTTCTTGTCCATATTAATTTTGCAAGGACAAGCTTCTTTTCCCGAGGAAAAAAGAAAATGGACATCCCACTCTAAAATACTTTGAGGACATAATTGCGTATTACAGATTTATTTTACTTAAACGGGCACTTCACTTTGCAGACTGACTTAGACTGTGCGGGACTGACAAGTGATGAAATTAAGCTCAGGAAGATATCGCCTGTGCTAAATTACTTAAAAGAGAAATCTAGTACGCCGTATCTATATATATATATATATATATATATATAGCTATAGACGAATCGCTCCTCAAATGGAAGGGACGGCTTTCATTCACCCAAAAAATTTCAAGAAATGCCGCCAAAGTTGGCGTAAAGTCTCACGAGTTGTGCGAATCAGCCACTGGCTATTTGTGGAACTTTTTCGTCTATACGGGAAATCAGAGAAACCCTGACCAGATTGATCAGACCGAGGACATAATGTTACAGGTAAAACTGTCCATGATTTAGCTAAACCTCTATTCAGTAGAGGTCACACTATTATCATGGACAATTTTTACAATTCGCCATTGTTAGCCCGGTATTTAAAATTACAAGGAACGGACTGTTATGGCACTCTTCGACTGATTCGTGAATTTGTCCCGGAGTCATTTAAATCCAAGCAAATATAAATATAAGCCTGACCTTGTACTAGATTACAATATTTCTAGATTTCGATAGGAGGTGATGATAAGAAGGATCAGCTTCTATCGGCATTTCCCATCAAAAGAGTCCGTAATCTAGTCTGCTACAAAAAGTTTTTCAGGCGGCTTTTAAATATTACACTACTAAATGCATACATAATTTATAAAAAACACATACCCTCCCAATCACGCGCACGATTAATGCCCTCATGCTAGCTCTCACAGGCGAAACTTTAAGACGTCTGGGAGAATGATTGGCCCATCAGATTAATCTGGCTGCTTACAAAAGTCTTGAAATAGTACCGCGAGTAAAATATATGTAACATGTAGGTTTGCTAGTACGAGCCCCGATGCAAAATAGTTCATCTAGTATGGAAAGTAAATATTGGTAAAATAATTAACCTTTAACTACCGACCTATACGTCTCACAGACGTCATAACTTTTAATTTTTAAATATTTCTAAAATCACGCCACCTTTGGCGTCGCCCTTCCCGCTACCTTCCTCCCTCCGCGTCGCAAGCCATCAGTCGACGCTGCGCCCGCGGCGAGTGCACACGTCTCCGTATTGAAGCGATCGACGTCTCACAGATGTAAGTACGGTGTTTATGTACTAAATTTCGTACGTCTCTTAGTCGTCACCTCGGTATTCATGTGTGGTAGCTTATAGTGTCTGATTGACGTCACATCGGCTTTAAAATTATACTTTTAATTGCAGAATGCCTAAAAGGAGAAACATCACGTCTAGTGAGCGGAAAAAACCTGCAAATGATGACGGTTCAGTTTCCGAGAAGCCTCCGAAACTGCGAAAATAGAATAGGCGTTTAGAAGATAAAGAGATATGTGAAAATCTCATAAACGAGAGTGACGACAACTGTAGTGATTTTGACGACGATGTAGGCGATCCTGATTTTATTTTAGAGAGCGATCACAACACGGAATCCGAACAATCCGATGAGGATGATGTTGAGGTCGCGTATCCCCATGTTGAGGAAGTTTACCACGGAGAAATCAACCATAATCACGACAATGAAGAACAAGAAAGAGAAGTACGAGCTCATGGAAGCCAGGACATTACAGAACAGATCGAAGAAGAGACAATGGTCAGAGAGGAACAGCATGGCGCAGCAGAGACTAGAATTGAAGAGATCGGAGAGGAGCAGTATAGCGAAGTAGACACGCGAAATGACCAGGGTAGTGAAGATCTTAGAACAGACCAGGAGCGAAATGAAGAATCAACAGGAGAGCTGCCGCGCTACTTTTACGGGAAGAATAGGTACAAATGGGCATCGGCGGAACCATCCCGAACAAGTCGAGTACGCACGCACAATATTGTCAATGCACCATCTCAAGTAAGTACGATTGAATTCGAATCTTTCACGGAATTATGGAAACTGATGTTTAGTGATCGCATGATTGAAATGATAGTAACTTACACAAACAAGAAACTAGATAGCTATAGGGCTTAGTATAAAGACAGTAGCAGATCTGAACTAGGCTCAACGAATGAGACAGAAATAAAAGCTTTAATTGGGCTATTGTTTTATACATCAGTATTCCAATCAAATCACGAAAATGCAGACTTTATTTTTGCAACAGATGGCACAGGACGGGATATTTTTCGCTGCGTTATGTCCAAAAACAGATTTCTGGTTTTGTTAAACTGTTTGCGTTTCGATGATACTCAAACAAGATCTGAACGACTAAAAGACGACAAACTTGCCGCTATTTCAGAGTTATTTCACGAGTTCATCAGTAATTGCCAGAAAAATTACACCTTGGGTCCTTACATTTGTATAGACGAAATGCTTGTAGCTTTTAGAGGGCGCTGCAAATTTAGAATATATATGCCAAACAAGCCAAATAAATATGGATTAAAAGTTCTCCTGCTGGTTGACGCCCAAAGTTTTTATATATACAATGCTTACGTATATTATGGCACAGGATCTGATGGCAATGGTCTAATTGATGCAGAGAAACGCTTTTCAATTCCCACACAATCTGTCTTACATCTTTGTAAAGGGATCGAGGGCTGTAACCGAAATATAACAGCAGATAACTGGTTTACCTCGATAGAACTACTGCAAGCACTGAAAGATCGTGGATTTACTTACTTGGGCACTATGAAGAAAAACAAGAGGGAGATCCCACCAGAATTTCACCCTCACAAAGATAGAGTGGTTGGTTCTTCGTTATACGGATTCACCAAAGACAATACTATTCTGTCTTACGTGCCTAAGCCTAAAAAAGCTGTTTTACTGGTGTCGTCTATGCACCATATCAAAGAGACTGATTCTGCAACTGATAAGCCTATCATGATAATTGACTATAACAAGACAAAAGGAGGGGTGGATGAGGTGGACAAGAAATGCTCGAATTACTCGTGCTCTCGAAGAATTCGACGTTGGCCTATGACTTTGTTTTACAGGTTGATAGATATGAGCGGTGTTAATACTTATGTATTGTACAACAAGTGCACAAACAAGGGCGACATCAGTCGTGGCCGATTTTTACTCCTGCTGGCACGTGAATTAGTCCTCCCGGAAATGAAATTACGCGTCTACAATGATAGGATCCCACGAGAATTGCGGCTAAGCATCGAGCGAGTTATTGGACCCGCCGATATGCCCGAGCCTCCACAGGCAAAAACTTATCAGAATCCAGATTCAGGTGGAAAGACATGTGCCATCTGTCCCAGTCGGTTGAAAAGGCGAACGAAGTACTGTTGCTGCAAATGCAAGAAACCAATGTGCCTTACTTGCTGCCTACAAATATGCATTGACTGCAAACGTACGTAGTGAATGTACCAAATATTCGAGTGCTGTCATTATTTTTATTTTTTAACTAAGAAGTAAGATTTATGTTTTATTTTGATAATAGTTTATAGAAGATAACATATTTTAAGTTCATTTGTTGTTAATTACTTAATTTTAGAGAAAAACGAGACTGAAGTAAGTCCTTAAAATTTAGTGCCAAATAATTGTGATCTCTCGAATAAATGTTGATTTTACCTGAAAAATAGCGAGTATTTTTTTTTTAATTCTGTGGTTTGTTACCTCAAACACCAATCTTTTTAATGTATAAAATAGAAAAATGTAGCATGCAAATTATATAAAAACACATTTTATTTCAAGTTTGACGTCTCTCAGTCGTCACGTCGGCGTAAGTGCTACGTTTAGACCAGGTCGGCAGCTAAAGGTTAAGAACGTTTAATAAAAAGTACATCGCAATTTGAGGAACATTTTAACAAAATTGAAATTCTTTCATCAATTTACATTACTTTACTTTTTAAATTTGTCTAGAAAACAGATTTGCTACCACAAAGGTGATATAACACACAACTCGAGGATACTAGCGTAAATGTTTCTGAGCGCACTGTTCGAAGAAGATTGAAAGACTCCAGGTCTGTCACCCCGCCAGGACGCCCAAGTTAAAGCTGGAATGAAAGCAAAGCGCCTGAAGTGGGCCAAAAATGGCAATACAAAGATGTGGACTTCTGGAGATCGATAAGATATTGTAATTTAATAAAAATTGGTACATTATTATCATTTTCAGTTAAATATAGCAAAGAAACATGGAAGTTAAGACTATTTTTCAGCAACGAAAGCACATTAAATTTTTTGCAGAATAAAGCTTTTAAGCAAAGAATAAAGTTTCATCCTGACTGTGTCGTTCTAATGGTTAAACATACCACCAAAATGATGATGCTCAATCATCAGCGGCAAGGGCACTGGACGTCTTTACGTCGTAAAAATAATAATGAGGCAAAGTACAAAATCGGACGAATCCGCATCGCCATTCACTTTCATGAACAGGAGCTCCCTGCCACATTGCTCAGGCGGTTAGAGCTTTTTTGGTAAAAGATATCCATATGTTGGATTGCCCGGGCAACAGCCCCGAATTGATAGTGTGTGGGAGCGGATGAAAAAGAGAAGTAGCTAAAGATGTGATCACCAATAAAACCCAGCTCTTAGAAAAGATTTTATTTATGTGTGGAATCAACATCCTCAAATACATGAGACAGTATAGCGGCTAAAGGTGGCTCAACTAAAGACTTAGGAGTCTACTCACATGCTAAGAATCTCACACATGAGTGAGTTAACTACGGACCTTTATTTTCAATGGAAGTTTCACTCGGTGAATGTGTGAGTTTACTACTCATACATTTTAGAGGTGGTTGAATCACCTGATTAATAATAATTAACTTGAACATAACGTTTTATTTCTTATTATCATCAAATATCATTGCGACATATAAAAACATAATTTAACATAATAACAATAAAATAAATTGCACAGTCGGCTGCAAATTTGCTAATTATTTAAGTTTAATTTAATCAAGTACTTAATCAAATTATTGTTAAAAATAAAAGTCACATTATTATTTATTTAGTAGATAACATGGAAACATCAAGTATACATATAGAAAGTATATACCAAAATTAAATAAGTATAAAAAATAATAACGACATGTTCCTGTAATAAATTACAATATAGTGGGTAATCCGAGAAATCTTTTTATATTTTGAATGTAGGTGAATCATAAAACTTTAGCACCTATTCACTTATTATTTGCGGTTATGTTTGCGGAAGTGTGTAAATAATTATAAATTATAGTGTCTTATTATAGTGTGTAATCATATTTACTGTTTGTTTATGTGACATACAAACGAGGTAAGAATCAATTTAAAATCAATAAATTTGGTTTGTGTTGTATTTAATAATGTAAGTTCATTTTTAACTTGTGTAACGGCTGGTTTTTGTTTCAGTCATCATGGATAACAACCTTTCAGCAAATACAAATTCAGATTTTGTTGTCATTCAATCACAAAGAGGAGGCAAAGTTCTTTAGTTAAATGGCTACAGGTACAATATGGTGCGTAATAATAGCAATGGGCATACTGTATGGCGTTGTGTCAAAGTGAAATGTACTGGTAACTTAGTGAGTAATTGTAGTCAAGTTGTAAAACAGCAAGTACATAAATGTACGCCGGACATAATTGGAAACGAAATTAAACAGCGTTTACAAAAATGCCTCAAAAGAGTTCGTGAAGAGACTACACCGATACCCACCGTGTATTCTGATACTTTAGAAGAATTAAGGGATACTGGTCTTGGGTTATTGCAAAAGTTACCTAAATATGACAATATTAAAAAAACTCTTTATAAGCACAGAAATAAAGAACTAGGAGCGCAAAAACTTAGTTTTAAAAAAATAAAAGATACGAAGATTCCTGAAAAATTCAAAAATTTTTTTTTCGCCGATTATGGTTACAAGAAAAACCGAATTTTAATGTTTTCCAGCTGCGAAGGAAGAGAAATTCTCAAACGAGTAAAACACGTTTATTGTGATGGAACATTTAAAAGTGCAGTCCCTCCTTTCAAGCAACTTTATGTAGTTCACGCTGATCTTGGAAGTGAGGATAACCAACACATGAATATTATCCCTGTCATATATGCATTATTACCGGACAAAAAACAGAATACTTATGAACTTTTGTTGCATTTGATTAAAAGCCAAGTGCCTGAATTTCAGCCAGATACTTTTATCACGGATTTCGAAATAAGTGCCATATCAGCTATCCGCTGTGTATTTCCTGAATCGAAAACTCGTGGTTGTTTATTTCATTTTGCACAGGCAGTTTGGAGAAAGGCTAAGAAGCTTCATTTGACAAAATCGAATGTAAATAAAGGTCATATTAAGAGATGCATCGCGCTGGCATATTTGCCCAAACAATATCAATTGGATGGTTGGTTGTACATTTTGGGGGAATGTTTGAATAAAAAAGACCAGAATATAGCAAATTTCAACCATTATTTTGAGGCCACATGGCTAAAAAATAGTGCTTGCTTATCAGATACTTGGTGTTTCCATAATCATACCTATAAAACGAATAATGTCACGGAATCCTGGAACTCACGTTTGAATAAAAAAATTAGAGCAAAGCCAAACATTGCAGTACTCTTGAAGGCTTTGATTAAAGACGCAAATTACTACTTAGCATTGTGGGAAAAAAAAAATATATCACAAAGCGAACAAATGAGGCTATCCTGCAACAGAAAGTTATCGAAAATGCAATCCGGGAGTTAATCGATTCTGAAATTTCGATAGGACACTGCATTGAAAAACTGAAAAGATAAAATCGTCCTTTTAATTTTAACAATAATTTGATTAAGTACTTGATTAAATTAAACTTAAATAATTACCAAATTTGCAGCCGACTGTGCAATTTATTTTATTGTTATTATGTTAAATTATGTTTTTATATGTCGCAATGATATTTGATGATAATAAGAAATAAAACGTTATGTTCAAGTTAATTATTATTAATCAGGTGATTCAACCACCTCTAAAATGTATGAGTAGTAAACTCACACATTCACCGAGTGAAACTTCCATTGAAAATAAAGGTCCGTAGTTAACTCACTCATGTGTGAGATTCTTAGCATGTGAGTAGACTCCTAAGTCCAACTAAATATTGACTTTCCTCGCATTATTTTCAATTTTATTTCAGACATAATAAACATATGATTTGCTAAATTGTTGCTGTTTTATTATCGTTAAATAAATTGGTCATTGATTACATAATTAAAAAATAAAGAAACTACACTACAGGCCAAAGCCTTTTCAAGTTAAAATATACACGAATTCAGGGCCATGCCAGGGCACGCTTCTAATAGGGGACATAGTTGATTTTCCGAGTCTATATATGTGTGTGAGTGTCCTTAAACTACATCTAGTAGCAAAAAAAGGTAATAGAACTGCTTGTAATTTTGTAATTTTTGGAATCGCACTTCGTAAAAGGGTATCTTAACGCTGAATTTGAGAGTATATTTTCATTAACAGAACATTTACACAACTTTCAGATATTCTCAAACGATCGAAGTATTCTTTAGGATCTTCCTGTACTAATTGCTTCAGAAGACTATTAGTAGCTCCTAGTAGCCCTTCTATCGATCCATTTTCGTATCCGTCATAGCTTTTTCTTATTAATCACACAAACCTCATCTACCTCTTCTAATATCGCCTTTAAGATTAACTTAATCAGTTTATTTGAATAAATTTGATTTGACGAACAGCCTACAGCGCAATGAATGCGCTTTATGCTGGACATCTTATAAAACAACACTGGCTTCGAAACCGTACTCGAACGCAGTGCGAACTATTTTATTTGAAACCCAAAACATCCAGTAGCAACAAAACATAAAACACAAAAGTACCACTATTAAAGCGCTAACGCTTTATTTTTAACCCTTAACTTGACAACGTAACCTGCAATGTTCACACCTTTTAAAATAATATTTCTTGATATTTATAGAATTTTATTTTGCAAATTTATTCTTAAATGCATTGTTAAATATAGAAGATTTTGTAGAAAAATACTTTCCTGTGGCAACGCTTCAAAATATGTGTCAAAATCAAAATGGCCGAAAAGCAACAAGCTGTACGTGTAACACGAGTAGGATTTATTTTTTATAATCTAATTTTTACCAAGAAACGTGGCAATGTCTTTTCATAAGTTGCAAGTCAAGAGTACATGTTATTCAATAAGTGAATTTTTACGTTACTAGCTATATATTTATTTATGATTCTGATTGAAATAAAGTACGTTGCCAATGAAGCGCTAAAGTACTTAATATAGACTGTGGTAAGCACGATGTACATGTACAGGTTTGGGTTATTTAAGTTAAGTAAAGAAAGTCCCACCGGACTTTCCGGATATTTTTGTTGCATTTTGGCGTGCCTGCTTGTTTTTATTTCTTTGTTTTGCATACAGAACTTAACATTAACTCGCTTGCGCCAGATCTTGGCTTTAGTCCCTGCAAATGCATGCTCTGATGATAGCTCCACATCTGATGAAGAAACAAATGTTTATATACCACCATCTCCAGATACCTCTGATCACCTTCTAATGCCTCTTCGCTCGAAGCGCTTAATTTGCTAAATAGTTCGACAGACTCTAACAAAGAGGAAAACGATATCTCTATCGGCTTACAACTAACGCCAATACTAACTGAGGTTTTTCATTCCACAGCAGCAGCCGTTGGGTGGCTTTTGCAAAGACGGGGTGGTAAAAAAGTCGTTGGAGGATTTCAGATACGAATTTTTTGAAAGACTGAGTAAGTATAAAATAAGCTATTAAAAGTATAGTTAACGTAACTGCTCCGTACTTACTCCGCATATTTTTGTTGTTTTGTCGCGATAATATGGACTTAAACTTTGGTCATTTGTATTAAACATCATCAGTGAATAATTGCTTAAGTTATCTGGACAGTGCAGTGTATATTTTAAAGACAATTCATCAAAAAATAATATTTGGAATATTAATCTACCGACGAAAACATTAAGTGCAAGATGCTCCATTAAAACGCGTAAGTGACGCCGTATACAGCGCAGTTACGACCCTTTTCCCGCGACAACTCTAAGGCATAGCGCAAACGTAGACACTTTTGTGTCTTGTGTCAGATACAAGCTACCGATGAATATTATATTTCTATAGAACCAGTATGAAATCATCCACTCCCACACGCGCATACGTTTATATTTTTTGTGTCCAGTTGCTTCCACTTAACACATACTAATGACGATCAAAAAGTGTTCGGTTACGACTTAAGTTTCCAGTTACAGCAACATTATTACAATTTGTACTGAGCTAACGGATTCGGTATCAGTGTCCTGTTTGCGACACAAGCCACGCGCCGCAGACTAGCCGCAATCTCGCTCTGTGCGTCGCAGTGGGTGGTCGTGCATTGTGCATATTCATTCGAGCAAAATGGCGGAGGAACCAGTCGACACGAACGCCTCGATTGACATTAGTACAGAACGCTTCATTGAAGAAGTGAGAATTCAGCCAGCTATTTGGAATTTAAGTTCCCCGGAATACGTTATCCGCATGGAAAAACTAAAGGCATGGGAACAATTATGTTTTAACCTCATTCTTCTTTAACTTCATCTTGACAATGGCTTGATAGGAGCTAGCTAAATATCATTGCTGTAATAAAATAAATTTTATAAATGTTTTCATACAATATGTACCTAACTATCTATGTTACTAGAAATAATATCTAATGTATACAACTATATTACTACAAACATGTTCTGACTATTTTACAAGCGCTTTTTTAAAGTCTACGTGAATAAAAACCTTTTTTATTTTTATTTTATTTATTTATTTGTCCCAATTTATCAAAGTTGGATATCAAGGAATTTCAAGGGTAAGAAAAGCCAAAGTACTTACACTATAACATTTATAATAATTACATACCAACTGGATTACATTTTTGTTTGTAATTCGTACCTTCTCGGTAAGACAAGTAAAAAATACTACCTATTTATTTACCTAATTCCAGTTACAATATCATAATTATAAAAAATGCGACGTCAGAACAGGCGAGTTATCACAGAATCTTGCCATGGTAGTAGGGTAATATTGGGGCTTGCCCAAATATTATCCTAAGAATATAGATTTGAATCTGATAAATAATAGGTAACCAGGAAAAAAAAACATTGCTGGTGAACTACATTATGATTGTATACTAATCCTTCGTAGAATACCTACAGACATGATGGTACTTTTTTCAATTCGTTAAAATATGATGTACATATCTAATAACTATCGACAATTATGAATAACATATTATTGTTTTTATAGGTAAACTATGAGTACCTACCTCTCTAAACTAATCATTATAATTATTAGATTATATTCAGATTTAAATATATGTTTTAATTTATAAATTGATTATCTAAAAATTATAAACATATAAATATCGGATATGCATATATTATAATTACAAGATTAGCAAACATAAATAGAAAATTCTTATAATATTATAAACAAGGCAAAAATGAATTTACTACAAGAAATTGTAATGCCCATATTTTTTATAAATTTTTAGGTATTTGATTAAGTCAGAGTTCAGATTATGTTAGTTAATCTAAAAGAAAATCCTCGCAACCAATTAGGAAAGAAACTCAGACAAGGTACATACGATTTCTTAATTAGAATTTCGTGTCATATATCCGCGACAGAGTGTCGCAACTGCTCAAATTCATGCAGTTATGCATGTTGCAGGCTGCGTTCATAGTGTCGAATCAACAACAAACAATTAAAGACTTTATTTTAAGAGTACTTTTAATATAATTTACAAAAACAATATTGCTAAAGTGCATAATTAATGATTGCAAAAATTAATAAAACCGCTTCCTAACAATGAACTCCTATAAATACATGTTCTTTTTGCTCATCCATCAATCATATATTGGTGAATATTGTGGCAGATAGTACTGGTGATCGTGATAAGTTCTATCTACAGATTCATATCTACAAAAACAAGTATGTATGTATCACATTATATATTATCGCAGTGTTAGGGATTCGATTCCCAGATTTCAAAACTATGTTATTACTTTATTTAATTTATAACCTCCATAGTCTAAATGATGTAAATGTAACTTTTAGTTTTTTTTTTAGTTAAAATTTATTTTTCTTATTGTTCTGATTGTGATGGTTTCTAATTGTTAAATTCGATTTCCAATTCTAATTGTATTGTTTTCATATTTTACTTACTATACCTTTATATGACAGTTCTTGCAATCCCAGTTAATTCATAGCTATTTTTATTTTATTTTAGGGCGTCAATTGTGAATCCCTTTGATTCCGAAGTAGAGGGGACTGAACCCTCTACATCGTCGTCGAAGAAAAGGGCTAAGTCTACGAAGCCGAAATCCATATGGAAACACAAGCCTAAGAAACCTGCAGCGCCTGCGAAGGATTTATTTGGAAGTGATTCGGAATCTGAGAGGGAATCTTCAAAAAGATCCAAAAAATTTAAACGCTGCAGTGTGCTGGAGTCCTCGGTGAGTTTAAAACTTTTATTTTATTTTTATTGCAATTTTTTTTTAAGCATAGTAGCAATGGTCTAGCTCAAAATCTTAGCGGATTATGCACTGGGCCGTGGCTGCATTTACAAACATATAGTGTCAAATGCACATACACCCAGGCCGGAACAAATATCTGCAGATCATGTAAATAATTCCATACCATGCTGAAATCGAACCCTCGACCCGTTGCGCAGCAGTCAATCGCTCGGCCACTGCGTCAATCGTGTTGTCAATTTTTTATTTAATTATAACTTTTCCCGCAGTGGACGCCTTTCGGCTAGTATGATGATGATGGATTCTATTTGATTTATCAACTTGTTGTAATTAATTCATTAAATAACATCACACTTGTATTCCCGAAAGGATGGTCGGAGATATATCGACCATGTCTATATTTCGACAATGTAATTTTTTTTTACTTATATTTTCCTTTCCCATAGGTATATTGATATGGCTTTATTGTTGGAGGTTAACCTATTGCCGTTTATCGACAACTAGCCAATTTCTTTACAATCAGACTAATAGAAGTTTTTCTTCCTTTACCTGATGGGGAGGGAGAGCTTGAACCTGTGCGGGCAACTGCGCTAAAGTCGTCGCTGAGCCGAAGAACAGCGTCAGGATATACCTTCCAACAACATTTGACGCGGGGTGGAGACTACTATATCGAGTTAAAGGTCTATAACCGCAGGGACGCAGAAAAGTTGGGGAACGATAGGTGGAAACAGGCACTATTAAATTACAAGGCTTCTTTACATACAAATTCAACGACTTGGAATCCCGTGGGCCGATTAGTTGTAGCAGCAAAAGCTGAATTTAAAGGCATGCAGCCTATATTATATCCACATAACACAGTTTGGTGGCACAACAAATAATATTAACGGTGTTTACTGTTTATACATCCTTGCTATTAAACAAATAACTAATTGTATTGTACTACTAGCGATATCATTATAAATATATTATATTGTTTATAGTCGACAGTAGGTACTAAAATGTATTTTTTACAGGAAGCTCAATTCATCTAAAACTCGAAACTTATAACCTCGAAACCTCGAAATTTATAACCTCAAAACTCGAAAACTCAACACTCGAAATTTAAAATTTGGGTCCTCGAAACACATAATCTCAAAATGTGTTGTGTGTTGTGTTGTTACCTACTCAGTAATAACATTTTCAATATTGACATTACCTAATCTATAATAAATACTAAAAATAATGCTTCAATTAGCTCACTTGAATATCATTAATTTATGCACGGTTCATATAAAAATTAAAGTATGATATTTTAATTATTTTAACTTTTGTTTTGAATCGTAAAATCTGTAGCGGCAGTCGCCGCCACACCTAAACAACACGAGTCGCGCGAGCAGCGATTCGGCAAGCTTCGGGTGTCTTCGTGCGCCGCGTCTCGCTTCGCGTTGAGGCCATCGTCCGAAACGACCGCGAGCGACAGACCGCGCCCCGCCGCTGTGCTAGGCACTCACGCGCTGGATTAATTAGACGCCGCGCCGTATATAATACACGACACGCCACGTTTCATAAATTCAAGTTATTTATATTGTATTGTTAAACCTTTGGGAATTACACCAGATTATCCACTAAAACGAGTTTTATTTGGCGGCCAACACCTACATATTGGTGACCCCGACATGGAAACGCCGAGGGAAGATCGTATATCTGCGGAAACGTCTCGTGTTGGTGTTCGACCGCCGCCATTTTGGCCATGTGGTTCGCACAAATGGAGTGCCAGTTCGTGTTGGCCAACGTAACAGTGGATCTTACTAAGTACTACCATGTAGTGTCTGCGCTGGAGCACCGCTACGCCACGGAGGTTAAGGATATTATTACCAATCCACCGGAAACTAATCGATATGAAAAATTAAAGTCTGAGATCATCAAACGATTGTCGGCGTCACGGGAACGTAAGGTTAAACAGTTACTCATGCACGAGGAGCTGGGAGATCGTAAACCATCACAGTTTTTACGTCATTTACGCCATCTGGCAGGCCCGGATGTTCCGGAAGATTTTCTACGTAACTTGTGGTCAAATAGATTACGTGCGGAAGTCACTGGAGCCACCATATGCTGGTCCCTACAAAGTACTAAAGAAGGAGGCGAAATACTTTGAAGTTGAAGTACGGGGCAAAAGCAGCAACATATTGCTAGATCGTCTGAAACCAGCTTACATCACGCAGGCTGCTGACCTCGCAATACCTGTAAGCATACCTCCAAGTAACTCACTATTACCGTTACCATCTTCAGATTCTGATACGCCAGCAACCCACACCCGCAGCGGGAGAAGCGTACGTTTCCCAGACTTCTATCGACCGTAGTCACGGTCTCGCCGGGGGGCTACTGTACCGGCAATCGCCGCCACACCTAAACAACACGAGTCGCGCGAGCAGCGATTCGGCAAGCTTCGGGTGTCTTCGTGCGCCGCGTCTCGCTTCGCGTTGAGGCCATCGTCCGCATCGACCGCGAGCGACAGACCGCGCCCTGCCGCTGTGCTAGGCAGTCACGTGCTGGGAATTAAACCAGAGTATCCACTAAAAGGCGTTTTATTAGGCGGCCGGAATTAAACCAGAGTATCCACTAAAAGGAGTTTTATTTGGCGGCCAACACCTACAAATCAAATCATGTTTTTCTGCAAAGTTTGCAATGTCTCAGTACCGAAATATTCTGCGCAAAAAAAAAACAAATGTGCACAAATCAAATAGTCTACTACAAACACATTTTGATAATGTTCGTATAATTGCAACAGCTTTTCGAAACCGAATAATAAGTTATAGAGTGAATCCTAGAACAAATAACATTTCGCCAGATTTGTTTTTGAAGCAAATTCCAGAAACAGTTTGTTATTTAATCAAAGACATACTGAAGAAACACACACCAATGAAAGTCAATTTTGAACTATTTGTTTGGTATATACTCCTCAAAAATTATGTGAAGTCTTTAAAACCATTTAACACAAAATATAATACGGTATTACAAAACACGAATATTTTATTCTTGTATAAAACATTTTGTAGTGAACTTGTTTGTAAAAGTACTGAATTTCATCTATCCGAGTCAGGCTGGACAATTGATTCAATTAATATCGTCAAATATAACCCTTTGCGAGCGGGTTCTTATTTACCATTACCTAAACGTATTATAAATACAAAATCATGTCTCAATATAAAAAATGAAGATCAGCATTGTTTTCTATGGTGCATTGTAGCCGATATGTTTCCAACACAGAGCAACCCAAATAGAACAAGTTCATATCCATATTATTCGGATTTATTAAATATTTCTGATATGTTGTATAAAACACTATCACGTCGTTTATACCCCGTTAATCTGCTTTACATTATCAAAAATGAAAAGACTCACTTTTGTTTACTTAAAAACTTTGAAAAACTTGTACACAAGCAATTGACTAAACATAAAACAAAAATATATTTATGTGATGAATGTTTTATTTACTTTGATAGTCAAGACAAATTGCATTGTCATGAATGTGCTGGAATACAAACTATTTTACCTGAGGAGGGCAGCACAATACAATTTTTGAATTATGAGAGAACTCAAACTGTACCGATCGTTATATATGGAGATTATGAAAGCTTATTGCGTGAGTTGAAAGCTTATTGCGTGAGTATTCAAATAAAAATAAATCTACATATGTTGAAAATATACAAGTTCACGTGGCTACATGTTTTGCTTATTATATCTGTTGTAATGCGAATTCTGATTTGAATGATTATGTATGCTATCGAGGGCCTAATTGTTCTAAGAACTTTGTAAAATCTTTGACTAATGATGTTAAACGTTTATACGAAGTATTATTAGAAAGCAAAAATATAATTCCGCTTACTGAAGAAGAACAAATTAATTTTATCAGCAGTACTGAGTGCCATATTTGTAAAAACAAGTTTTTATGTAATGATATTATTGTTAAGGACCATGACCACTTTACTGGAAAATATCGTGGACCTGCCCATAACACATGTAACTTAAGCGCGAAACAATGTACTTTTATACCAATTGTGTTTCACAACTTCTCCGGGTATGATTGTCATTTGTTTATTAATGAACTTTAAAAAATAAATGGTCGAATCCATCTTATACCAAGGACCAAAGAGAAATATATTTCATTCTCAAAATTCATACCAATCGATGCTACAAACGTTGCAAAATTAAAATTTATAGACTCTTTTAATTTTCTATCCTCTAGTATGGATAAATTGATTAACAGCCGGTCTCAATAATCTATCTATCTCTTACTAGAAGTTAAAATAGCTACCATTAGTATCTATCGGCGACTTTTTCCGTTTCTATAATCAGAGATAGATAAAAATACTTATCTGTGACTGGAATCTATCTTTGGGTCTATCGCTTACCATAGATAAGTGGGTTCATAGAAAAAAAAACAGAGTGTTTCAATAACGCTTTGACAGCTATCTAAGATAGCTCTATCGCAGATTTGACCTATCGCTCGATTTCGGGGGATAACCTGATAACTAAGGATTGGCATTATTTTTAAAATAAAGTCGTTTTAAAATTACACAATGGATTTGTTCAGTGATGATGATAATGAAATGTACGAGATTGGCGTATTCGATACAGAGTCCCGAGTTGTAGAATCGGAGGATCGTCGGCTTAATGCCCGAATAAATTTCGCTAATATACTTACAGAATCTGAATTTGTATTCAGATTTAGATTAACTAAAAGCTCCGTAAATGATCTGATGTCAAAAATAACTCCAGCCTTGAAAGTAACTTCTTCCAGGTATGTTCGCTCACAAAACTTTTTGTTGTGTGCTTTATATAACTTTTTGCTTAATCTTAAAGAAATATTTACGTACATTATAATTGATTATTTTAACATTTCGGGAATAATGGTATATCACCCTTGCATCAATTGCTGCTAACATTGAGATTTTACGCACTTGGAACAATGCTTCTATCAGTAGCGGACTTTATTGGCGTATCACAAGTTTCAGCCAGCCGAATTGTGGCTAACTTATCTAGAGCTATAGCTGGGTTGTACTCTCAATATGTGACGACATTAGAAAATACGCAAAATGGATTTCATGAAATTGCGGGATTTCCAAGGATTCTTGGCGCTATTGACTGTACCCATGTTCCCATACAGTCACCTGGTCAATACCTACCCAGAAGACTTGTTTAGATTTCAAAATGCAGCGGTGCAGCATGTACCTCAGCAACGCTTTAATGCAATTAATTAATGTCACTAATAACTTTTCAGATTCAAATATAGGAGAAGAGTTCAGAAATAGAAAAGGTATTTTTTCTATTAACCTTTTGAACGCCAATGGCATGTATAGATGCCATGCGCAAGCGTGCCCTGTGCGCCACCGACATCTATAGATGCCAAGAAACAGATCATAGAAAAATACAAAATAAACATATTAAATCATTACTTTAACGTGTTTTATTGATATATCTTAAGAACTGAATCCCCAGTTATTACATATAATTGTACACAATGAACAAAATTGCAAAATAGTTATTCAAATATTTATGATAAAAAATAACTTAATTAATGGCTGAAAAACATGTTCTCTTGCGCCAATGGCATGTATACATGCCTACTAGTGATGTGGTGTAATATTCAAGTAACTTCATTAAAATTTCAGCTAAATTACTCAAATTCGCTTAATTTTTGTAATAACTATTAAAAAAATATATAAGCTTAGTCACTGACAAAAAAGGTAAATACTACATTCTTTGGTATAATATCATATTTTCTATATTGTCGATATTGTTGATTTGAATATTGTCTTTTTCGCCAATCATGCGCATCCCTACCACAGTACCGATATTGCAATCCCTTCTGCGGCAATGACATGAATAGATGTCGGACTCGTGACGTCGTAAGCGCGTGCCATGTTTTTAAGTGCTGGGAAGTTGAAAAAATATTTTTTCGATATTTTTTTCGATCTGCCAATATTATAATTGCAAAAATGGCAAGTGAAGAGTTATTTAGTACAGAAGAACTATTGCGTATTCTAGAAGGCACTGAAGATGATGAGTTTTCTGAATCGGAATCAGTAAATGAAAATGATTTTGAGGTAAGTTAATTTTACTTTAATATCAGATGTTTTAATAGTAAGTACAATCAACAGTAAACATATAGATCTATACAAGTATTATGTAAGTATATAGGTAAGTACCTACTCATCTAAAGACGACGCGTTTAAATAATATTATATAGACTTAGGTACTACTGTCATTCTCTTAATTAAGCTATATTAGTGATTAATTATTGTAGTTTAATTTAAAATCCGTTCGGTAGTTTTCGCGTGGAAGAGTAGGTAACAAAATTTCGCGTTTATACCTTTAGAATGTTACATAGGTAATAGGATTTAGTTGTCATTATAGGATTAAATAAAAAAAACTCCATAGATATTTAAATTGTATTAAGTACTTATTATATAAAAAGTATAATTTTGGACACATAATTAACACTTATGTAGGTACCAATAACAAGTTAACTGGCACGCCGGACTATGTAAGTACCTACCTGCCTAACGTACCTGTGCCTTCTTGTTATTACGTATCTAATCAACAATTTAACAATTCACATAGGTAAATAACAATCAACAAATTAAAAAATTAGGTAACGTGTAATAATCAACTAATTTAATAATTAACATATTCAATAATCAACAAATGTAATACAAGAATCAATAAATAGGCACCTATCTTAAACAAAATAATCACATAAATTAATTATATTAATATTGATAAATTATTAATGCGATGACAAATAGGCACAGTTTCCTACATATAAAGGCCGCTGGCCAGCAAGCCGGCAAACTCGCGTCGAAGCTCGAAGACCAATAAGTTTGCCGGCTTGCTGGCCCGCGGCCTGTCTTAGAACCTGTGCCTACTTGGTCATCATATTAATTTATCGATATAATACGTTACAAGAAAATGATTAAATATAATTTAATCAATTTTCTTGTATTTTATATTTAATGGTACTGGGGTGCCCGAAGAAAATTCTGGAATTAAATCTATGCTTTCCGACAAATCGGAATCCCCTCTATAAATTCTGATTAAATTAAGAATATGAGCATATAAATTGCTTCGGTTCTCTTCTGGCACTCTCTCTAATTCGAATGCTATTAACATTGAAAAACTTTTATTTCGTTGATCCGAAGGTTCGATTTCATATAGTAACTTCGGTAATGCTTCCGAAGCATAATATATATTGTCTCCCAAACGACCAACATACGGTTCGACGAGCGTTTGTGTACCAGCATCTGATTGTTCGTTACACGGCTCGACGAACGTTTGTGTAGCAGCTTCTTTTTTAGTTTCTTCGGATTTTTCTACACACCGCATCTTTAAAAATCCACTCAGTATGGACGGGGACCCCGGTCGTTTGCCAGACATTTTTTTACACCTGAAATCAGACACATTGATGCGATAAGTACGAAGGTACCGTAATTATTAGAATTTATTACGGGTATTATTTTCGTGATTATTCTTGTCGTACATCAATAGTTAGGTCTGACAAATGTTCGTTACTTTTCTGACGTTCAAAACTATCTAATCTAACTTAAATTATACTTTTAAACTTAAAGGCTAGTCCTAATATCACCTTCAATAAAAAAAAATACTTATATAAAATAATAAATAAATAAATTAATACATGCTAATAGTCAAGATTATACTTACTTGTTGAATTGTAGTCAGTAGGTAACTTATTATTATTTGGGTCAAACAGATGACCTTCGACTATATATTATTTTCAACTTTTTATCTTTGGATTTAAAATCCGAAATAACAAATACCATGTAATTATCTTCAAATATCTTCCCTTAACATCAAACGATTATGGTGAATTGTCACTTTTGTTACAGTATTACCAGTTTACAAAATTAGCTTAAAAAATAATGAAACTTTTTTTATGCTTTAGTATTTTTTTCGCAGGGTGTTTTTAATCGATTTTCTATTTCTTTTAAGTTTAAAGTTAAATAAAAAAACATTTATTATTTTACAGCCGACGATTGCTGAGCATCAAGAATTGCCTGAAGATACGCCTTCAACTTCTGGACAAGCTCGTCATAACAGAAATTGTGAGACAGCGCCAATTTTCGAGTGGACTGCTGAAAGACGTACACCCGAAGTTGCTGCTTTTGATGAGTTAGCCTGTGGTATACATTTCACCCCAGCTGAAATTGTTACGGAGTTAGATATGTTTCAGAATTTTATGGACTCTGATTTCGTGTCATTTATTGTTGAAATGACAAACAAATTCCACAATTATTTTATTTTAAATGTTGGTTTGCGAATGCATTCACGACTACATGCATGGCATGATGTAACTGTCCCAGAAATGTACATATTTTTTGTAATTATGATGCTGATGACCAGAAACCGCCATTTATCTATAGAAGAACACTGGTCTACAGATATATTATTGAGTTCTCCTATATTTTCAAAATTAATGTCAAGAAATAGATTTTGTATGATTCTTGGCATGTAACATTTTTCCCAACCAAATGAAGAAAATTCTATTTTGTCGAAAATAAAATCATGTATAACTCACGCGAGGGAAAAATTTAGAAATGTTATTACACCGCATAGAAATCTATGCATTGATGAAAGCATTGTGCCATTCAAGGGTCGTTTATCAATAAAACAATATTTGCCAAAAAAAAGAAATAGATTTGGAATTAAATTGTTCGTTTTGTGTGATGTAGATTCCGGAGTGATTATAGATTTTATAGTTTATTGCGGTGCAAGTACAGACATAAATGATCCAGCGAATTTAGGCGTTGGGGGAGCTGTTGTTTCCACTTTAATGAAAGATTTTTTTGGCTCAAATCGTCATTTGTATGTAGACAATTGGTACACAAGCCCTTTATTATTTAAATATTTATATGATAATCAAATTTATGCTTGCGGCACCGTAAAAAAAAATAGAAAAGGTATGCCTAATTTAGGTAGAATACTAAATTTACATGAAATGGAAACCCAGTTTTCTGGTCCTCTTATGGCTTGTAAATGGAAGGACAAGAAATATATATACATGCTAACAACTATACATGATAATGACATGGAACCATCGGCAAGAACCAGTAGAAGTACGGGATTGCCAGTAATGAAGCCTAAAGCATGTTTAGATTATTCAAAAAATATGGGAAGTGTTGACACTGCAGATATGTTGCTATCATCCCTGCAGTGCATACGCAAAACCATAAAATGGTACAAGAAACTATTTTTCCATATATTTGATATGCACCTTTTAAATGCATATTATTGTTTTAAAAAGATAAACGGTACTCCAAATTTAAAATTTGCCGACTTTCAGTTGTCCGTAACTCGGCAAATAATAGAACGTTATCACAATAGCAATGTTTTAGAGAGACCCATTACAAATAGGGAAAGCGCGAGAAATCCCTTGCGTATATTACCAGGTAATTCAAAAGACCATATGCCCACAATCATGGGGAAATACCTTAGATGTAAATCATGTGCAAATGAAAAAAGACGCAAGATGACTCGATATATGTGCAAGATATGTAATGTAAATTTGTGTGCTGCACCCTGCTTTCAAAAATATCACAGCCCAGCACAGTAGATAATTATAAAATATGTTTGTAGGTTGCTATTAACATGAGATATTTTTTTAATTGATATTTTATAGGTATAGATATTTTAAATTTTACAATTCCAAGACTGTTGATGACTGCTAATTAAGTTTCATGTGATATTTTACAAATACAAGGCTGTTAATGAGCATAATAATTATTACAATTGTTGATTTTTTTATATTTTTTATTTTCATGTGACATTTTACAAATAAGAACAAAGCTGTTGATGAGCATAATAATTGTTGATTTTTTAATATTTTTTATTTTCATGTGACATTTTACTAATAAGTACAAGGCTGTTAATGAGCATAATAATTATATACGATTGTTGATTTTTTATATTTTTAAGTTTCATGTGACATTTTACAAGGCAACTATTTTAAGAATATGAAAGTGTATAAGTACTTATCTCTAAAAAACTGTACTTTACCTATTTAGCAGTTTTCAAAATGTATTACCTAATAAGTCTATTCAGTGCCTTTATTAGAATATTCCTATGATACAAATTGTCGCTATGTCATATCAAATTATGGTAATTGAACTACATAAATAACTAATATTTGAAAATATAACTCGTAAACTCTATTAAACTAAATGATTGGAAAATAAATATGTAGTTTTAATGCAACTCCCTTTATTTAAAGATAATAGTTGTTTTGATGATGAAAATAAAATAAGTAAATAAAAGACTGATTATGAATTAGTTTTTTATTATAAAATAAATCTAAAGTAGTAGGTAGCTTAGGTAACCCGCTATAATACTGGCTGTTTAACAGCAAAAGTCCTGTGAATCTATCCGAAATTAACAGTTACAGACTAAAAAAAAAGGTTAATTATGTCTTTTTACTATATTGTGTTATTGATACTTTCTTTGTTTTTTTTTGTAAATAATTATTATTTTGATACTCACAAATAATCACTCCACAATGATACCTAGTTCATATAAACTTAATAAATAAATTCGATAAGTTATAATAATATACAGCTACACATCCCTAATCAGAAGCGAGAAATTATAAAAAAGGATGGTTGCCCGCGCCATTGGCATGTATACATGCCAATGGCCGCGTAACTGATAGAGAATAGTGCTGTAACTTGCTGCAATTTTATATGTATTTTTGTATCTCAAAAGGTTGATTTTTTTATTGATAGTTGCTATAAATGTGGTCTTAAGTTTTTTACAGTAGGAGATGAGGTTAAATAAATATTCTTTTTGTGTTATAAGCTGTTTATTCACAAATTTCAGACGAAAATTATTATGTTTATCGATAACATTTTGGACTCCCTACTATTTTCAAGGTTATTTCATTGAATTTGTCGGCTTGGCGTGGAGGGCACGGCGAAGCGCTTTTGCTCTGGCGGTCAAAAGGTTAATGTCCAAGGAGTCTGCAATTCAGACTTGTTATTTATGAATGTTGTTGCTCGCTGGCCTGGGTCTGCTCATGATGCCACTATATTTAACCACTCTGACCTAAAAGGTAATTATCTATTTAACTGAAATGTCAGTATAAATAAGAGTAATAGTAATAAGGGACATAGTTTAGTACAGTAATACAATTTATTTTTAGTGCAATGTGAAGAAGGGATGTTTGGTAACAGATAGCTCATCGGCGATAGTGCATATCCCTGCACTTCATATTTAGTCACACCACTGCTCAACCCATCATCGCCTGCAGAACATAATTACAATGAAGCACATATAAAGACTAGGAATACTATAGAAAGGTAAATTATAGAATACCTTGGTAATCACTTTTAAACTCTTCCTTTCTGCATTTGTGGCCAGGCCTAGACCCCATTGATTTTGTTTAAAGTATAGTAAATAGAGCATATAAGCCACCTTACTTAAGTTATCAAGCCATTTAAAAGTGCAGTACTCAGATGTTAGTACAACTAATTATCACTGTCCGTGGTCTGAACTGGCCAAACATTTGTTTATTACTAATCAATTCATTAACATTTGGTATAGTTATCTTTGTAAATCTGTAACTGAGACTATAGTGAAATTCTTAGGAATAATTTAAATCTTGTTTTTACCAGACTGCAACAAAAGGTAGATGTTCTGTTTTCATACAGATCAGTATATTAGTTGGATCATGGCATGGGGATATTAATATTTATCATTTTTCAGATGTTTTGGTGTCTGGAAAAGACGTTTTCCGGTTCTGTCATTAAAAATTCGTCTAGCTTTGCATACAACTCAACATGTTATTATTGCCACTTCTGTACTACACAACATCTGCAGGAGATATAATATTATTGATGTGGAACCTGAAGTTGAGATACCCAACGAATCTGCTGATATTACCTATGCTGAGGAAGTAGGTCAGAATAATCATACCTTCAAACAAGAACTAATAGATAATTATTTTAATGTTTAGTTGAGGCTGGTTTATTCATTAATGAGTATTAGTAATAAATAAGATTGCTTAAATAAATAGTGTTTTTTGTTATTGGAAACATATTTGAATTCAGTTGCACGCCTTTTACCCATTAGGACAGGATAGAACACAATACTTCCTGACTACACTGAAATGTGTTATAAAAGTCAACAAAATCTAGCATACTTGGCATAGTATGTAATGGTGTATTTGGCTAGTTGCCACACTCATGTAAATCATGCTCCAAGCAGTTTTACTCTGTTCTATCATATTATAATAATATCCTGGGACATTATTCACACATGGACATCTGATTCCAAACAAGTTTGTACTATGAAAACCAGATAACTTATATACAACTTTTCTTTTGCAAATACATACTTATATAATGATAATTTATATCCAGACACAGGACAAACCAACATGACACAAATATTTATCCCAGGTGGGAATCGAACCCACCTGTGGTGTGAAAGGTAGCATATCTACCAACAACGCCTGTCAATTATGTATGTAAGAACCAGTGACTGAAGGAGATTATGGATCTCCTATCTCAGACCATAGCCATGCTTACTTACATTGCCCTAGACAACTTATGGTCTAATGCATTGTAGTATAAATACATACACTTTTATCATTACACTTGAATGCACCCATAATTCTACACTCATTACTTTCACCATCATCATCCCTCATCAGTTTCAATGAAGATAATATTATGATTTGAAGACCATTGCCATCAGTGACAATTAATAACATAAAAATAGGTAATTAAGATGGTTTAATGCAACATTTACATATTATTACATAATAATAAGAACAAAGAACTAAAAACCTATATATTTATACAATACTCTTAAAATAGCACATTTTGTCACTTAACTCTAAACAATCTTAACACTTAACAATAAACAAAATTGTGAAGTGGCCAATAAGATATAGATAATTTTAAGAGTACCATTTATTTAGATTTTTATTTATTTTGCATTAAGCAAATAAATAAAAATCTAAATAAATGGTACTCTTAAAATTATCTATATCTTATTGGCCACTTCACAATACTCTAGGTTCACTTTGACTTTTTAACTTTGAATAATATATCAAACAACAAACAAAAGACTATGATTGTCCGGATTCACGCCGAAATGTAATTACACTCCTAATTTCAGATGAAGTCAAGGCCCCTAGGAAAGTACGAAGTGGTTTTCCTGCTGGACCTTATAAGTAAAAATAAAGCCATCAAAGGCAACAAATGCGACCAATAATAAATTCAAAGAGGATGCATGGAAGACAATAGCGTGGGAGTTTAGTGCTATGGCGGGACAAATGCGTCGTCCTGAGCAACTACGCTTACTAAAACGTAGTGCCTATTTATCTCATATGAATTTACTTGAAAATGTAGCATTCGCAACATTTTATTCAGTCATCTTTATCTAATCATAAATAATCTTTACAGACTGGTCGTGGAAAGACGTACATCCCTCCAGATGAAACACTGGACCGTGTAGCATCTATGCTAGGTACTACATGCACTGGCTTCACTGTGGAGTTTGGTGGTGATGGGGTGGAACAAGTTGTGCTTGGGCCAATCTCAACAACCAATGGTGTGGAAGTTCCAGATTTTCAGGAACCTTTGCCAGAAATACCACAAGCTGAACCATTAGAACATGTTTTGACATCGGGTGATATGGTTCCTGAATATTATGGTGGTGGTAGAAGCAAGAAAGGAAAAAAGGTAGGACAGTCACCTTCACTACTGTTTGGATGTTGTAACAGAATACTAAGTAACGAGAAATACATCAAATGCGACAGTTGTTTAAAAGCATATCACTTTCCTTGTATATCGTTAAGTGATAATAACGACTTACCGGCTGCCTGGTTCTGTACAGTTTGCGTTAACAGCGGCGGTACAAGTTTGAATACCGATGATTCACCGTTACGTAACGTAATTATGGCAACCAAGAAAGGAAAAAAGGTAGGGCAGTCACCTTCACTACTGTTTGGATGTTGAAACAGAATACTAAGTAACGAGAAATACATCAAATGCGACAGTTGTTTAAAAGCATATCACTTTCCTTGTCTATCGTTAAGTGATAATAACGACTTACCGGCTGTTCGCGCACCTACCAACTATATCTTCAAACGCATGACGTCACACGCCGGAAGGTGCTGCCGCGAGTGAGTGGCAAGCGGAGGAACTATCGCGCCGTTGGGAGAAACCCCCACCTGCGCCTGAGACGCCATATTAAAAGCCTTTTTCGATTGTAGACTAGCTACCGGTCACACGCACATGTATTTTCTTTATTATAATTTATTTGTACTCGATCAATAAACATATTGAAACTCAATCAAATAAAAACGCTAATTGAAGACGCCCCGAAGTCCCCCGTTACTGAACATATGGACCTTTGAGCCTGGATATACGAAAGAAGAAGACGACATCGGTCAGATCAACGGTCAGGTCTTCGATCCCGTCTATTCCCGTTTCAATCGGTGTGTGTGTGAACCGTGTTGCTTTCATATTTCAAATTAGTGTGATTGCCGTTGTATTTACCTATTCTTGCCGTACGCTGCGCGGCACGGTGTCGCGACCGTTTGACCTCTGCGTCCACGTGCCATTACTATCCTGGAAATTGAACTGTAAGTACCGAATTTCACTCTCTTAACAAGCCGTTATAATGGGTGGTGAAGATAATTTAGTGCCTTCTGCTGCTAGCAGATCCGTTTCTCCCAAACCGAATCGGCCAAGTGACCTCGTTGACCTTCGCAAGCAGCGTGGTATTTTACGGTGTAGATTAACCCAATTTAAAAAATATTTAGATAATTTTAAGAATAATTCCCCTTCTAATCTTCAATCAAAAGAGATTAAACTCAGAATTAGTGCAGCTAAAGAACATTTTAATAGTTTTAATAATATAGAAAATCAGATTGAGCTTCTGTGCCCCGATTCAGATATAGAATCGAATTTAGAATACGTCGAGTCATTTGAGTCACTTTATTTCAACGCGTTATCTATAGCAGAAAGTTTGGTCGAAGGTAGCGGGACTGTTACATGCTCCTCATCTACGCAAAAGTCTAATATCAAACTGCCGGAGATTAAATTGGCCGTTTACGATGGCTCTTATGACAATTGGCTGGAGTTCAGAAATTCTTTCATTACCATGATACATAAACGTACAGATCTTGATACAATACAAAAACTGCATTATTTACGCTCGGCGCTTAGTGGTCCAGCGAAAGAAGTTATTAGTGCACTAGACTTTGCCGGGGAGAATTATCAAGTTGCCTGGGACTTATTAGAAGCGCGATATCATAACACTAGACTACTAGTTCATAACCACGTTAAGGCACTATTTTCAATTATTTCAATTAAAAATGAGTCAGCGACACATATTAGGAAACTTATTGATACGGTTAATAGAAACCTTCGCGCTCTTAATACACTTAAGGAACCCACCGAATCTTGGGATACGTTGATTATTTATCTGGTGGTCTCGCGACTCGATTCAGCCACTGAACGCGGATGGGAACATTATTTAGGTATTATTTGTTCCGCGCCAGAAAAGAAGGTTACTTTAGAGGATCTACTTACCTTTCTAAAAAATAAAGCGGATACGTTAGATATGATAAGTGCGAATAAGTTGCAAAATAAACAACCTACTGTTGAGCATACAAATAAAAATACTAATGTAAATAGAAAGTCACATAACTTATCTATGCATAGTTTCATAGCTAACACAGGCAAAGGTAAATATACAACTACAAACGTTAGTAAGCAAATGACTCACGCATGTCCATTTTGTACTGGTAATCATTACATTTATACGTGTTTTAAGTTTTTAAACTTATCAGTTAAGGATAGGTTAAAATTCGTAGATAATAAATTATTATGTCGTAATTGTTTACGTTCGGGACATAATAATGCAGATTGCAAGTTCAGTTATTGTAAACAATGTTCTCGTAATCATAATTCTTTACTTCACCCAGCCGACATGAATGGCATGGATGCTAGTGTGCGTAGCGAGCGATCAGCTGAATACAACGCAGCCGACAACACGGTCGTAGGTTCATCGAGCGCTATGCACTCTGTAGCTATAGATACGTATCATCATGCGGAATCGTACGGAAGCGCATTCAACGATCCCGCGCCTCAAACTATAGGTACATTGCAACCGGTGTTATTGTGTACAGCGTTGGTGGAGATAGAAGACTCAAATAAGCGAAAAATTACGGCTAAAGCCTTGCTGGACAACGGTAGCCAACATTGCTTTATCACCGATAAATTAAGACGATTGTTAAACGCGCCTTCCTTACAGTCCACAGTTCATATTTGTGGCGTTGCACAGTCTGTGACGCAATCAAACCATACATGCGATATAACCATACGATCTAAACTAAACGATTACAGTGCTAGGGTTCGATGCCTTGTCTTGCAGCGTATAACATCCAGTTTACCCTCGACGGGCATTAACACTAAGCTTATACGTATACCCGATAATATCCAATTAGCAGATCCTACCTTTCATATTCCTTCAGAAATAGATTTACTGATAGGAGCGGACCTCTTTTGGGAATTATTAGACGGAACACGAATGCGATTAGAAAACGGGCCATACCTTCAAATTTCAAAATTGGGTTGGCTGCTAAGTGGGCCTTTATACACCAAGACCCCAGGCGTAAAGAGTTTAGGTAAGGTTCAATGTAACTTTACACAATCCATAAACGAAAATCTTATACGATTTTGGGAAATTGAGAATGTGCCACAGGCGCGTAACATTCTCACTCATGACGAGCGACTGTGTGAGAACTTATTTATAAAAACTACAAAATGCGAATCTGATGGTAGGTTTTCTGTTCGCATCCCGCTAAAGGAATCCCCGGAATTGCTGGGTGACTCATTTAATATGGCCAAAAATAGGTTCCTTTCTCTCGAACGTAAACTTGAACGTTCACCTAGTTTAAAGCAAATGTATTGCGATTTTATGCGTGAATATGAGGACCTAGGACATATGACGCGTATAAATAAATTCGGCAACCCTAACTACTTTCTCTGTCATCACGGTGTGATAAGAGACAGTAGTACCACTACTAAACTCCGAGTAGTTTTCGATGCGAGTGCTGTGACTACATCTCAAAGATCGTTAAATGATATTCAATTACCGGGTCCCGCATTGCAAAACGATATTTTCTCAATACTCCTTCGTTTTAGGCAATTTAAATACGTAGCTTGTGCCGACGTTGAGAAAATGTTTAGGCAGGTACTAATACAAGAAGATCAAAGGTCGTTGCAACTTATATTATGGCGTGATAAAGCGACTGACCCTTTGAAGGTCTATTCTTTAAATACAGTCACTTACGGGATGACCTCATCACCTTATTTAAGTATGAGATGTATACGTCAATTAGGGTTGGAAACAGATGATGATGTTATAGCTCGCGTCATTAAAGATGACATATTCGTTGACGACTTAATTACTGGTCATGATGATAATAATACGTTGCTCACCATCTGTGAAAAGACGTCACGAGTTTTGCAGTCTGGTTGCTTTTCTCTTCGTAAGTGGAAGTTCAACTCACAGGACACGCAAAATGCTACCATGTTTGAAGGCGAACATACACAAAATAAAACGCTCGGTATTGGTTGGCATAGTGGGGCCGATGACTTGCACTACACTACGAAAATTAATTTTAATCCAATTGTTCCAATAACCAAGCGAGTAATGCTTTCCACGATCTCACAGATTTATGATCCGTTAGGGCTTCTATCCCCAGTTGTTATAATTGCGAAAATGTTGTTACAAAAATTGTGGCTTAGTAAGTTAGATTGGGACACGCCTGTGATACCTGAAATTGCGGCTACATGGCATAATTTCATTGAGGCATTAAAATATTTACATAAACTTAGGATACCACGTCACGCTATGAGTGATCACGTACAAAACACAGAACTGCACATATTTTGTGACAGTTCACTCAACGCGTACGGGGCATGTGCCTATCTACGTACCTATCGCGACAATTCAAGTGTATGTTGTAGGCTATTATGTGCCAAAAGCAAAGTAAGCCCATTAAAAGCACTAAGTATCCCCCGACTGGAGCTCTCAGCCGCTCTAATCGGAGCTAGATTATATAAAAGGATCACAGAATCTATGAGGCTAAAATTCACTCGGGTATGCTTCTGGACTGACTCGACTATAGTTATTGGGTGGATGCGTATGTCACCGCATTTACTTAAAACATTTGTGCAAAACCGTGTCACTGAGATAAATGAAATAACAGGTGATTCCAACTGGTTACACGTTAGCAGTAAAAATAATCCCGCGGACTTATTGTCAAGAGGGTTAAATCTCGATTTATTATTGAATAGTAGCTTGTGGTGGAATGGCCCGTCCTATTTACATAATATTCACAGTGAGTTTTCTAATGAGTCCATTTCTAATGATTTAGATGTAAATAATTTACCGGAATTAAAGTCCCAAACATTAAACTTAGTTAGCACATTTCAATCATGCGATTTATTTAACTTTGATAATTATTCATCGTTCAATAGGTTGAAACGTATAGGTGCGTATTTACTACGATTCATCGCCGCCGCTCGAAGCGGCCGAGGCGCTAGAAAACAACAAACCGGTTTGTTATCCGTGGATGAATTGAATGCGTCGGAGCGCATGTTAGTTACGCTCGCACAGAAACAGTCTTTTCCGGAACTTTATTTTAAATTATTAAACGATTTACCAATTAAGACAAATACAAAGGAATTAAATCGTATTTCCGGTCTTAACGTATTTATGGACGATCAGAAGTTGATTCGAGTCGGTGGTAGACTGTCTAATGCCGTTAGTTTTGAGTATGGAAAGAAACATCCAATTTTATTGTCCAGTAAACATCATTTCACTGTACTATTAGCCAGATATGAGCACAAACGACTTATACATGCGGGTCCACAACTATTACTGTCCAGTTTACGTGAACGTTGGTGGCCGCTGAGTGCAAGGAATCTTACACGTAAGATAGTGCGTGAATGTGTAATATGTTCGCGTATTAAAGGTAAAACCTTGACCCCTATTATGGGTAACTTACCTTCCGATCGCTTGGATCCAGGATTTCCGTTTATGCGGACCGGTGTAGATTATGCTGGGCCAATATTCATATTAAATCGTAGGGGCAGAGGAGCTCGCTTAACAAAGGCATATATTTGTCTTTTCGTTTGTTTTCTTACTCGAGCTATACATTTGGAGCTTGTAACCAGTCTGACTACCAACGACTATATTTTATCGTTAAAACGATTTATTAGTAGAAGGGGTAAACCTGAGATTATTTACTCCGATAATGCTAAAACCTTCGTAGGCGCAGAAAGGGAATTTGCAATTTTTTTTAACGACCAAAATAATTCTAATCCGATAATTGACTTTGCCACTAATGATGGCATCAGGTTCTCCTTTATTCCCCCATTTTCACCCCATTTTGGCTGTTGGGAGAGTGGGATCCGGTCCTGCAAGTACTGTCTAAAACGGCTAATCGGTAATGCTAATCTGACTTATGAGGAATGTAGCACGGTTTTGACACAGATCGAAGCCGTCCTGAATTCCCGTCCGCTTACACCTATGTCAACAGATCCTTCCGACCTCACTGCACTTACTCCTGGTCATTTCCTCGTTGGCCGGCCGTTGACTGCTCCAGTATTCGACAACCTCACTGACATGGCGACAACACGGCTCGACCGCTACCAGCGCCTGGAACAACTTCGCCAGCACTTCTGGCAGCGATGGTCCAAGGAGTACGTGTCGGAACTACAAGTGCGGACCAAATGGAAGAGCCACCAGAACGACATTCAATTGGACAGCCTTGTTTTGATCAAGGAAGACAATACGCCACCTCTTAAATGGAAGCTGGGGCGCGTCATAAAGATCTTTCCTGGAGCAGACGGAGTTGCGCGTGTTGCTGACTTGCGAACTGCGACGGGCACCCTACGAAGAGGATTCCATCGCATCTGTCCGTTGCCGCTGCAGCAGGGAGATAAAACCTCAACTTTGTTGGAAGCTGGTGCTTCCAAAGGCGGGGCCATGTTCGCGCACCTACCAACTATATCTTCAAACGCATGACGTCACACGCCGGAAGGTGCTGCCGCGAGTGAGTGGCAAGCGGAGGAACTATCGCGCCGTTGGGAGAAACCCCCACCTGCGCCTGAGACGCCATATTAAAAGCCTTTTTCGATTGTAGACTAGCTACCGGTCACACGCACATGTATTTTCTTTATTATAATTTATTTGTACTCGATCAATAAACATATTGAAACTCAATCAAATAAAAACGCTAATTGAAGACGCCCCGAAGTCCCCCGTTACTGAACACCGGCTGCCTGGTTCTGTACAGTTTGTGTTAACAGCGGCGGTACAAGTTTGAATACCGATGATTCACCGTTACGTAACGTAATTATGGCAACCAAGATAGGAAAAAAGGTAGGGCAGTCACCTTCACTACTGTTTGGATGTTGAAACAGAATACTAAGTAACGAGAAATACATCAAATGCAACAGTTGTTTAAAAGCATATCACTTTCCTTGTCTATCGTTAAGTGTTAATAACGACTTACCGGCTGCCTGGTTCTGTACAGTTTGCGTTAACAGCGGCAGTACAGGTTTGAATGCCGATGATTCACCGTTACGTAACGTATCGACCACCAGAGCCTCTAGCACGAGTTCCTGCAGTTTACTTACTCGATCACACGTACAATTTCGTCCCATACATTGAGCACCGCGCCTCTAGCGGAAACTTTCTTGAACTAGAATTGGCACCACAAGTTTACTTTAAAAACTAAACGAGCTCGAACTGTAGTTTTCAAGTTCGAATCCGATGAATAATTGGATTTTGGCAGTTTAAGTTACGTTTCTGATAACTCCCACGTCGAAAATTGAAACTGAAACTATAGATCTCGTAGTTTCGTTTATCACTGAATAATTTAGTGTGAGGACAGTGCAAAGTATTAAAATTTACAAAGTAAATATGTTGGCGCGACGATATTTTGCCTGGAAAATGTTATCAGAGGCTGCAAAAGCTGCCCATCGCCAAGGAAAGCGTCGCCAGTTAATTTTAAGGCGCAAATTGCTATCTGTAGATGCTTGTAGGGATACGCAATTTATAAAACTCTACAGATTACGTAAAGTGCATTTCACTCTCTTTGTGAGAAGTTAAGGACGCTCACAGACCTCCGGAGCTCACAAAGAGTGTCACTGGAGACTAAGGTATCGTAAACCACTATTAAGGGCTCCCACACAAAACCGCGAATTCGCATCGCATCGCAAATATCTGCGAATTCGCACGAACGCACCGCAAGAATTTCCGATCTGCTTCGCATCGCACATTCCTGTGATATTACGTCATCCTTGGTGACGCCATTTTAGTCCGCTCTGAGACAGCTTTAGAGAAAGACGCGCGGTGCCTGCGCCGCCTTCTTTGTTTATAAAAAAATGGCGGAATATGATATAGATTTTTTAATATCTTTAATTGAGGAGCGTCCCGTCCTTTGGGACACAAGTGATGAACATTATAAAAATAAATTTATTAAGCAAGATGCGTGGAAGAGCGTCTGTGAAAGTTTGTTTCCAAATTTCCAAGACAAAGAAAACAGTGAAAAAACAAAACTTGGTAAGTACTTTTATTTCTACAACAATACAATCAATGCATATAAGTATGAATTAAATAGCGTGCGCGCGTGTAAGAGGAATTCCAGAATCTGGCGCGCTATTCGTACTTCTATGAATAAATGTAATAATTCAGTGGAATAAAGTGTACGACAAGGTAAATAATGAGCATCGACTAATGTCGTGTTTCTGACCTATTTTGATTTTCTTATAAATGACTGACAATTATTTTGTTTGCTTATAAAGTTGAATTATGTTTTTTTTTAATAACGTTTTAAAATTGTTTTTACTTAATTCTGATGTTTTCCTATGCCCATTATTTATCTTGAAGTACCTACTGTATATCTACAGTACGTCCGAAATAACTTGGTAAGCCCAAACCACACGCAGAAGGCTGCGCACGAACGTTTTTTTGGAACCAAATGGTTGCATACCCTTTATTCAATCAAATATCGCAATCGATTTTACTCGATTTGGAATTTATTAATTTTTGTTTATACGAGATATTGAACGAAATCGATTTACAAACATAGTTAATGTTATCGTTAGTAAACGAGATTTCGACTTTAATAAAAAAAAAAGTAATAAAATTTTATTTTCTTGGTTGAAAAACATGATTTAGTTAAATATCAATTATTTATAAGCTTCTATACAAATAACGACTGTTTGAGAATATTTTAAACCTCCATAGAAAATTGAATATAAATATATTTTTATTACTTAATTTAAATCGATTTGAAGAAAAATCGATTAAACAACACCCTCAGACACGCGTATTGGACATCTCTCTTTAGTAACTTCGTAAAGCTTCGTGCTTATTAGGCAATGTTCGGGTCCCGGTAATATATCTCACTCACACGTTAGCATTGGTGTCATTTTCGTGTTGCTATCTCTGTCTTGAGCACAGACGGTGACAAAAGTGGTTGTTATTATTAAATTGTTAAGTTTTTTGTGTAGTGTTAGGTTTTTTCTTTAATTCAGAAGTTATTTTTGTAGCTTTCTGTCTTAAAGTGTTTAAATATTTATTTTATTGGTACTTGGTCCCTGTATTAGTACATTTTTATTCGTATTTTGGTTTAAAAAAATAAATGTCAATAACAGTTTTTTTACGAGTGTACATGCGCTAAAGTTCGCAGAGCCTATGTTCAGGCTTGCCAAGTTATTTCGGACGTACTGTATTTAGAACTAAGCAAGTACTTCTATAATTTCAAATTTTTTTTAATTGCCACTTCAAGGCTCCAAAGACACTAGAAAAATAATTCGAAAACTTGTCTCTTATTATATTTGCACTCATTATTCTTGCATTCAACGTCTGTAGGCTTTGTAGTTCAGAATCATCTATGATCATTTCTACGGGGGATTGTAATCCATCGCGGTTCAGTACAAAGTTGTGTAATATACAACAAGCTTTGACAATATCGACTGCAAAATCAATTGAGACGTTAAGGGGTCGATGAAATACTCGCCATTTGTTGGCTAGTATGCCGAAAGCACACTCGACATATCGCCTCGCCCTACTCAAACGGTAGTTAAATATTCTTTGTTTAACGGTTAAATGCTTGCCAGAATAAGGGCGCATAACGTTATTTGAAATAGAAAAAGCTTCGTCTCCTATGAAAACAAACGGGACCGGTTCTTGAAAGCCTGGCAACGGCTTCGATATTGGTATGGGCAAGCTACCTTTCATCAGTGAGTCATAAAGTTTCGAGTTGTGGAAAATTGTGGAGTCGCTTTCCTTTCCATATGCTCCTACATCCACGTAGATGAATCTGTATTTAGAGTCAGTAATAGCCAACAAAACAATTGAATTATATGTACATGTAATTGTAAAACAGTGATCCACTATTTGCGGGACTACGGATACGAATATGTTTGCCGTCAATGGCTCCTAAACAGTGAGGGAAATTGGCTTTCTTGTCAAAATCTGCACTAATTTCTTCAAACAGCTGTTGTGTTATTTCACGCATGTTTTGACGTAAACAGCGATCCCATATTGCGTTACACACCAATCGTATTGTTTTCGCTATTGTACTTGCACCTCTATAATAGTTTAAATGCATATCGTTGAATTCTTCTCCGGTTGCTAAAAATCTGAAATTAAAATAGAAAATTTAACAAAAAATAGTGGAGACAATTAAAAATTTACCCTTATATGACATTAAATACACACATAAAATATTTTTAAACATATGAATGGTTTCTTTATATTTAATTTCATAGGGATACCCCTACATTAATGATTAATTTTGTATAATTTACAGGTAATGAAGTATTAAAAAAATGGAGAGGGATCAACGATACCTTTAAAAAGTACGTAAAGAAACTTAAAGACGAAAAGCGATCTGGAACAGGAGCAAAATCTACCAAAGAATACCACCTGTACAAGCAGTTATTATTTCTTAAAAAAAAATTACAAAATGAGACAACAGATAGCATTAATGAAACGGAAATGCAAGCACCACCTGGACAAGAGAATCAAGCAAGATCTGAAAAATCTCCAAGACGATACCAGCAGAAGCCGCGAAAAAGAAAGGCAAACGAGTTTGAAGATGAAATTATTAACATTATAAAGGAACCGGAAAACAGGCACTTGTCTTTTTTTAAGGGAATTCTACCGTCTCTGGAAAAATTGGATGAGAACAAAACACTTATTTTTCAAAGTCGTGTTCTCCAAACTTTAACAGACTTACTTCAACCGGCATATCAAGGCTACCCACCTTATAGTTCCTCCTATCAGCCTAGCAACTACCAGAGCTACACAGGCTATCAAACTCAACATTTTGCAAACCAAACACCACTGACACGCCCACATTTATCACACGAACAGATAAAATGCAATGTGAGACTTTGCTTTGTTACAGGAAAAAATCCACGCAATTGTTTTTTACATTTTCATAATAAAGTTGATTTAATGATATGTATAATGTTTTTAATTTACCTGTTTATATGACAATAATTTGACAATGTTTACCACAGTGAACATTACAAATTACTTGTTATCCTCAACAAATTTCGCAGTGTTCACTGTGATGAACGTTGATTTCCTGAAAATCTGAAAGGAAAATATTTTTTTGTCTATTTTTCCTAAGTTGTATTTAAACAACTCGGATCTCTGCCAAATTAAGGGTTAAGTACTAGAAACAAACAAAATAAATAAACACTAGTAGCATTTTATTTAAAAAAAATTGTAAGTAATATAAGTAATTTTTCTAGGTTCTATGATAAATATGGTATACCAGGAGTGCTGGGCTGTGTGGATGGATCCCATTTTCTCACCTCCAAAAAGAGATGAGCATTTATTTTACTGCAGAAAGCATTATCATTCCTTAAATGTACAGATGGTAAGCATGTTTTGTTTCAAATATGTAATTCCTATATATATACACTTGCATTCTGTATTACCTGTACTCAACATATTTTCTTTAGTTAACTAGTTGAAGTAAATAGAGTATATTATCTAGTATCAGCAAATTATTTTTATTTAAGAGTACACTAAGACCTATAAAGTGTCACCAATGGTACATTCAGTTAATTTTTATTGATAAAAAAATCTTATTATAGATTTGCGACTATGAGACACGTATCCCTAATATCAATCCCAAATCTGGTGGTGCGGCGCATGATGCATTTGTTTGGGACAATAGTAATATAAAAGATTATATGGAGATGTTACATAGAGCTTAGGAGTCTTGTTGGCTCTTAGGTATGTACCGAATATGCAATATTTTAATATAACAGCATTATATCTACAATATAATTTTGTTACTAGACATAATTTGTAGTGTCCGACCGAATGTTCGGTTTCGGTTTCGGTCGAGTTTCGGCAAAAAAACGACTTTCGGTTTAGTTTCGGTTTCGGCGGCAAACCTGCCGAAACTACGACCGAAACCGAAACTGCGTTCGGGAGTTCTCGCGCTCTGCTCGGTAATTTTCCGTGCATTAAATTACATACAAGCGAAGTAGATTAGTAGACATTTCGCCGCGTCTAGGTGCATAATCATGTTTTGACTGGTCCGTGTTCGCAGTTCGTTTTGTTTGTTGTTAGTTTTTGTGTGATTTATTTTGATTTCGGTAAATTTAAAGTTTTATCACGTGCTATAGCATAATAGTAAGTAGTAAACATCAACATATTGCATGCTGCTGCAACTTTTTTCAAGAACTTACATTTATCTTTTTATTTATATAGATTGTGTACGCCAGTTTAGTAAACTAAGTAAAAAAAAAACAAAAATAATTTAATATAACAGATCGATACATAGATTATATAGTACAATCAAGGTCAAACCTAACATCTAAATATTTTTATTGGTTATTTCAACTAAGTGAAAATGTCAAAGACTATTTAAAGATAAAAAAAAACATTACTGACTGGATTATAATAACGTTTTCTTTAATTTTCACTCAAAACATGATCCTTATAAGGAAGTTTCGGTTTCGGTTTCGGCCGAAACTGAGACCGTTGCCGAAATTCGGTTTCGGTTTCGGCCGTAAAAACCAGTTTCGGTCGGACACTAAATTTGATTATATTTTATATTCAATTAAAAGAAAATCTATATAATTTGTTTAATAGGTGACTCTGGCTACCGTAAAAGACCTTGGCTTATGACTCCCTACAGCAATCCAATCCCAGATTCTGCACAAGACACATATAATAAAATACATAGTAAGACCCGTGTCTTAATTGAGAATACTTTCGGACGTCTCAAGAATCGGTGGAGATGTCTATCGAAACATCGTGTACTCCACTACAAGCCCGCAAAATGTGCTCATATTATTATGGCATGCTCAGTCTTGCACAAATTAGCTTTGGACTACAATGTACCAATGCCTCGGGATAATATTGGTAACTAGTATTTATCTTATTTCATGGTCAATATTATTTCTTTGAGAAAAAGGATCAAACATATAATGAACCCTGCTAACTTGTGAGTAGGACCTATACTCATCAGTTACTAAATTATTCTTACTTATGTAAACAAGCTTGTACCCCTTATAAGAATTTGTAAGCTTTATGAATGCCTGAGTAATTTTTATTATTGTTGTTCTCAGTTATTCAAGAAGATCAATTTGTGGAAGTTACAAATCAAGATGACCACTCTTTGCTGACACTGGGCCGCATAATGTGCGACCAATTGGCCCAAAGACTTCACCTAAATAGAGGATTTACTGAATAGGTTTTATTTCTCAGTACAGTATATTTTTATTGTACCTTGCTTCATTTTAATAAAAAAATATAAATGGAATTTGCGTTTTGTCTTAATACAAATAAATAACTTAGGACATTATGTTTTTACTTTTTGTTGTATATTATTATAATTTTGTTTATATCTAAAGTAATATATATAAGTTCTCATGTGAGTGACGTATCTGTCTTAATGAGAATAAATGTTCTTTGGCTTACTATTTCATATGGGTTTTATAAGACTTAACAGAATATGTGATTATTGGAAAAAAGATATATTTTTTAATCAGCCTGTATTTTCCAAGACGATGGTAAGGAATAGATTTTTGATTATTCTAAGAACGCGGTGCGCTAGTTTAGGACAAAAAGAAACAAGTTATAATAAAGTTAAAAATATAATAGACTTATTTAACAAAAGAATGTAAAAATTATACTATCCAACAAAAAATATTGTGATTGACGAATCAATGATGCTATGGAGAGGTAGATTACGATTTAGGCAATATATGAAAGGGAAGAAAAATAAGTATGGTCTGCAGTTCTATGCACTGGCCGACCAGTTAGGCGTAGTTTTAAAACTGCACTTATACAGCGGATCATCTGATTTTATTGTGGGAGGAACAAACCATGTTAATAAAGTAGTAATGCATTTGATGAGGGAATACTTAAATGTAGGACACCATTTATTTTTGGATAACTTTTATACAAGTGTTAATTTGACAGAAGATCTATACAATAAGAATACTTATTGTACAGGAACACTAAGAAAATTGAGAAAAAATAATCCTAAAACAGTTGTAAATGCAAAGTTAATAAAAGGGGAGATGTGTATACGACAGAAAAATAATGTTTGCATTATTAAATGGTTGGACCGAAGGGACGTGATAGCTGTCACTAGCAAATATAATGGAAATTTAAATATTATATATAATCGTAGAGGGCAAAGCAAAGCCAAGCCAGAAATGACAATACGTTATAATAAAACTATGAATGCAATTATGAATAAAAAACAATAATTCATATTATGCAGACGATTATGATTAACGCTTATTTCTTGTGCAGGGTGTCTGGCGGCAGATTTATGCTCATATTTTGCTCACGCTTCGGTATTCGGCGGATAAGTGACGGACCGAGTGTGAATTTAATTCGTTCCTGGGTGCAGAGGTTCCGCGCAAGTGCTTCGGCTTTGAACACCCCACGGCCAGGGCCTAGTCGATCTTCAAGGACCCCCGATAACACTGAACTGGTGGAACGGAGTTTACATGAAAATCCACGACGTTCAATACGGAAAAGGGCGGCCTCATTGGGACTTCCAAGAGCCATCATTCATGAAATTTTAAAAAAGTACCTGAAATTCCATTTTTTAATATTCAAATTGTTCAAGAACTGAAAGAAAGTGACTTTCTTAATCGCAAAATCTTTTTTGAAACGATGTTGGAGCGCTTAAGCACGGTGAATTCCATTTTTTGGAGCGACGAGGCTCATTTCCATTTAAACGGGCACGTTAACAAGCAAAATTGCCGTTACTGGTCTTCAAGAACCCAAAACCCTCGACTGAAACATCAAAAACCATTGCACTGCCCCAGGGTAACTGTTTGGTGCGCTTTATCCACGCATAGGATAATTGGAATTTTTTTGAAAATGCCCGGGGCCAGGCGACAAATGTCAATAGTGAGAATTATGGACGCATGATTACAGATTTCTTTTTGCCGAACCTGCGAGCTCATCCATCGTTCTGATCACACACGTGGTTCCAACAGGATGGTGCGACCGCACACACGGCCAGAGCTTCGATGAATTTTCTTCGAGAAGTTTTCCCTCACAAACTGATTAGTCGCTTTGGAGACATCCCATGGCCACCGAGATCGCCCGACTTGACACCAATGGATTTTTTTTTATGGGACCTGGATACCCCAACAATCCGCAAAATATTGCGGACTTAAAAGATAACACTCGTCGAGAAATCGGCGCAATTGAACCGAGCTTACTGCAGCGTGTGGCGCGGAACACGAGGCTCCGTTTTGAATATTGCTTGCAACTCGATGGAAGACATTTGGATGATGTTATCTTTAAAACATGAAATCCTCACTTTTACACTACCTACCTTTACTTTTAATTAAACGATATGTCAAATAGTTATTTTTTTATTAATTTTTGAAAATATAAATTTGCCGCCAGTCACCCTGTATAACCAAGAGGGTTCGTTTCATTGAAGTAATTACATTTTGTAAATTCCGTAGTAAAACAATGAAATAAGAAGCTTGGTTGGGTTTGCGTTTGGTAAAGTAAAACATTTTTTGTAAATACAAATAGTAAGGAAAGGTAGGTAATTACTTACCTAGATCGCTAATACAGTATTAGAGCGGTTTCAGACTAGCGTTTTATACGCGCGAATAAGCTCGTTTTTGGAAACGTATGTAGGCTATAAGCGTATGTAGCTACTATGACTATATGGTCTTTGCATATTTTCTTCCTACCCAAAAGCCTCATCGCCAATGAACCTGAACGGCAATGGCTCGCCTGAACTATGTAAGGGTCTGGGTTTAGGAATATTCAATGACTTTTCATTAATCATTTTGTATAGTGTACTGTTTTTGTATATTTGCGAATCTGCACTTTTTCCGTAAGAACCCACGTCAATGAAAATAAAATTAATATCTGAATCGCAAACTGCTAATAGCACAAGAAAAAATAATGCTTATAATTAAAGTAAAGTGAGCCACTGTGAGCCGGCTGAAATACTTCCAATATGTTTGCCATCGATAGCATCTAGAAGATTAGGAAAGTTTGTGGTACTATTGAAGCCTTTCGCAATTTTCAACCATTCTTCTTCAGATGTTGGTGGCATGCATATAAATTTCAAAGAATTCCATATTGTTAAACAAGTTTCCCGCACAATGCTTGATACTGTGGAAATCCCACATTTGTATGAATAATGCAGCTCGGTAAAAGTGCATCCCGAAGCTAGAAACCTGCAACAACTTATATTATGTTATATTTAATTTATACATTTATTAAAATACTTGTTTCAGGCACTACTATTAAAAAAAATGGAAAAGCATCAGAGATGCATTCTCACGAGAACTGAAGAAGAATCAATTAAAAAGCGGTTCTGGAGCCAAAAACTCAAAGCTTTACTTACGCCTATTTCAATAATCTATTGTCTTTGAAACCACTGTATAGCCGCGTACCCACCTAGCGCACACGCTCGCGCGGCAGCCTCGCGAGCCAAACGCTCGGCTGGTGTGGACGTGCCTCAGCCTGCCTCGGGCGCGCGTTTGCTCGACCGAGCACGGCTCGGCCCCGAGCCATCTGTTGTCGGTAAACTTGACGCGCTCAAAGGTGCCTCAGTGAGCGCTGTGCGTTAGGTGGGGACGGTAATTAGTGGTAGTACTACTATTAAGTAGATACCACTATTAGTCTTAAGTACTTAATCATATTCTATATTTTTACACCATACACTACCCCTACTCCTAATTCCATACAATATAGTCCAACTAAAGGTTGTCTGGAAGAGATCGCTTTAAGCGATAAGACTGCCTATTGTACCTTTTTTATAATTATTTTACTTGAGATCTTGTAACTTTTATGTATAATGGTGTACAATAAAGTGTATTTATCTTATCTTATCTTATGTATTGGCTCGCGCGCGAAGCTACTACAAGTTTTGTCTCTTGCCGTGTTTGTCTTCTGTAATTTTGATATCATGGGCAGTCAGGAGGAGTCAATTCGCTTAATACAACTGTACAGCACGTACAATGCGCTTTGGGACCCCAAAGATCCAAAATATTTGAACAAAAATCAGCGGGAAGACAGTTGGCGGCAAATATCTGCTCAAATTAATAAGCCTGTCAAGGAAGTGAAAAACAAAATGGTGTCCTTGTGTGGTTCTTATCGTCGAGAGAAAAGCAGGGAGAAAAAAGTCGCATAACAGGTTCAGGTATGCATTTTTATACTTAAAAATATGAACTTACAAATCATTTGATAAAATAATTACTTATTATATACTAATTAAATTGAAGAAAATTTATTTATACAATAAAATATTTTAAATTATGGAAATATAAATTTTATTTTTGTTCTGTGTCAGGCGCTGCAGATGTTTATAATTCGAAGTGGTTTGGATATCCTTAATTCCATTTTCTTAAGGATAAAAATGAAACTGGCGACACTCAGGAATGCCGAATGTAAGAATTTTTAGTTAAAAATTATTTTGAAATGGTATAGAACCATTAGTTATAAAATGTTCTGCCAAGTACAACCGTATTTCTTTTGCGTTATTAGAACTACGCCTTGGAAACGCTGCAATTGGTGCGAATGTAACTTCATTTATTTCATTTCTCCATTGGCCAGGAATCAGTGCGCCATCAAGTTCTCTGTCAAACAATTCCGGTGACATAAGATTAGTTGAAGTATTTTTTCGGATGTAGTTGTACAAATATACAGCTGCTAAGACGACCTATGTTGCTTTATTTGGCTCTAGTAAAATAGGTTTTCTAAAAACGCGAAATATGGCACTTAATATGCCAAACGCATTCTCAACAACACGTCTAGCTCGGCTAAGGCGATAATTAAATATTCTTTCTTTAGAACCATTTTCTGGGTTGCCCTCAAATGGTTTCATGGTATATTCATTGAGTGCAAAGGCTTTATCGGACAAAATAAAATAAGGAACTTTTGTTACATATGGTATTTCCAATATCTTTTCTTTAGGCACGTTCAATTCTTTCTTTTCTAGCTTTTTATACAACGTTGTGTTTTAAAAAACACCACCATCAGAGATTCGCCCTTTGCTACCAACATTTACATACAAAAAATTGTAGCTAGCATCAACTAATCCAAAAAGCACGATGCTTGGAAATTGTTTGTAATTATCATAATCAGTGCCACTGTTAATCGGTGCCTGCAACATAACATGTTTTCCATCCATCGCTCCAATAGCGTGGGGAAAATTCCATTTATTTTCAAATTCTTTTGATATAGAAAGCCACTCTTCTTCTGTAGATGGGATCTGTAAAAAAATTTATAGAGTACTCAGCATGACAGGACCCTCCGCTGTTTGAAAGTATTCAGACTAAACGTATTTGGCCCCTATGAGTGGTTGTATTAGGTACTATACACCACTCCATATTTGGCCCCTTTTAGTGGTAGTCCGAAGACGTTCAAGCAATGGAGAATCCTGCTAGAAAAATATTTAAGATATCGCTACTAAAGTACTTGAAGGTATTAAATACTACGGACGTTAAACTTTAGCTTCAACGTAATCAATCAGATTAAACGTAGGGTCCTGCCACATTATATACATATTCACACTGCACCACAAATTGATCCAATAATTAAAATTATGTTTTCAGGAGGCAATACCGGAATCTTCACACACTTCTGACGTAGAGAGACACACAGAGACTGAAAACGCTCCGACCAAGACGCAATTGCCGGAGGCTAGCATCGAGAAAGCGCCACCACAACAACAACAAGACCTAACCTCGGATGCTAGCATGCCTTCACCATCAGAACCTGCTCGTAAAAAAAAACGACATAATCCGAAGAAAACGCAGCCACAGGAAGATTCGGCAGATATCATGCTCGCAGAAGCCCTTGAATACTTGCAAAAGTCTTCGACCGACATCAATGATCCATACTCTTCATTTGGGAGACACATAGCCAACGAACTAAGAAAATATGATCCGCACACATTAGCGTATGTTAAGAACGCTATAAATAATATAATTTTTGAAGCCGATATAGGGAAATACACACAACAACAAATTAATACAGGATACTATACACAGCAGTACACTAATTCCTATACAATGGACTCATCTGGCACTTCATCATCAGCATCACATACCGCTACGTCTTCTCATGCCATTACACAATCACCTAATGCCAATGTTGGATTCGAAACTATCACTGAATTGTAATTAAAATAAACAATTGATTTTTAAATTTGTCAAATTATTTTTATTTACCTTTACATAATCCCTTAAGGCTTCAATAATAGCGTCACAAACTTCTGGAACTATTCTTGAGATACTCTGCTTCGATACTCGAAATAAATATTGCAAGCTGCTATAAGAATCTCCGGTTGCTAAAAATCTTAAAGTTATTAAAACTCGTTCATTCACAGTGATTGCTTCTCTATATTTTGTATCGCACTTTTTGATTTTATCAGACAACAATGAGCACAAATTTTCGAACTCTTGTACGGACATTCGTGTAAAATTATGTACACTCTGATCATATACTAAATCTCCAAGTAATCTATTTCCATATTTGTGGCGACGCTCATTAATTTTTCTAATCCAGAAGCGTCTAGGTTTTTTCTTGATACGTCACTGTTTTCGTTTATTTAAACAATAAGCAGCTAGGAAAATAGCTGCAGCTGAAAATACACGACTGTCCATTACGAATACTCGCGGACTTATGATGGCTCAGCCTGCCTCGCGAGGCGGCCTCGTGTAAATTGAACAAAACTACTGAGGCTGCCGTGGGGGCCATCGCTTGCGATCCGGACACCGAGGCTGCCGCGCGAGCTCGTGCGCTAGGTGGGTACGCGGCTTATGAAACAAAACCTAAAAAAGACGAACAAGAAAATACAGACGACGAAATTGTAAACATTGAAGATGGCATTAATGATATACAGGGTTCCATTACTTTTTATACCTTTTTTTTTGTAGTATATGTAGGTATTACAATGCCTACAAAGTCGCAAGTCGCTATCTTCCGCGAGGCCGTTAAGGCCATTAAGCAACTTCTGGCGGTCGCTATTGTTGCTGGCGACACGACGTAATCCATTGCTAATTTTTCGGCACGTTTTTCCAAGCTGGAGGACAGCAAAAATAAACTCGACAACGTCTTTTATGAGATTTTGGATGACGAAGATGACTAATCGGAGGCCATTTATACTGACAACCACAATAAGGCCGTATATGGAAATTCTGGTCGCCAGGGAAAAATCAGCGCGATGCCTCAAACAAACCCCTCTCATTCTCAGTCCCCCACTATGCCCACAGCGGTACTTCCTAAGATTGCTCTACCCAAATTCAGCTCCCAGGTCGAAGACTGGTCCTCTTTCATAGCTATATTCAAAAGCCTTAACAATGATATGGCCAACCTCTCGTATGCTGTGAAACTCAATTACCTTCTATCGTGCCTTTCCGGGGAAGCCCTCAAAATGGTGGCTCATCTTCAGCTCACTAACGAGAGCTATTCCGTTGCTCTTGATATTTTAACTCGGCGCTATGAGACCCGCCGTGTTCTCATAGACAGGTTTGTGGATGTAATCTTACTATCTATAAGTCTGCCCAATATCCATACTCGCTCTGACATACGGACTCATTTTTTGACTCGATTAAATAACCTCGACCTGCCCATGAAAGACAGCTACTATGTCTTTGTGTCGATTGTTGTGCGAAAGGTTGAAGGCAAGCTTCACACACTGTTTAAGCGCAAGCATGGCTCGCGCCAAACTCTACCCACTCTCAACAATTTAATCTCGTTCTTAGAAGAGCACGCGCGCTGCGTAGAGACCGAATGGTCTAACGCAGCGCCTCCCTAGTATACTCAGCCCCAACCACAACCTGGCCCTTCTCGCAGTCGCCTATTTCACAGCCTCCTCGAAGCTTCCATCAACCTGGCTACCACCAGTTCCGCCATGTATGGAACGCGTTGCGTAGTTCGCTGGCTAGTCAGTCAGTGCCGACAGTGGATTGACCACAAACTGTGGTCAAACAAATGGTGTTGTTATGATCAGGCTCATAAGACCAACAATTATCCTGAGACTCATTAATCTGTTATTGGTAAAGCAATTAATAAAAATAATAAGAATATTGCTAATGTTTTAAAAAAATTTAAACATCTAAATCCCAAAAACTTGCCAAAAAAGGAACCAATTAGTAGACAGTAAAATAGAAGAATATAAAAATGGGTGTGTTTCATTTGGTAAAAGATGCGATTTTTTATTTTATTTTAAAAAGGTCATTGGGTGTAATCCGACCCGGTCGCGGACATAAATGATAAATGGTTTAAATGATAGAGTATAAATTCACTTTACATTATTTAAGGTTATTTTATTTGGAATCCATGGGAGAACAAAGTTTGAGGCAAAAATATATTTATTAAAAATATCGAATAGTTTAAGTCAAGGGTCTTCAACCCGCGGCCCGCCGATATGTTTTCTGCGGCCTGCGAACAGCACCCTCAATAACGACTGTTCAGTTGTTATGTCCGGACCACCGGACATCTATGTCGGTCCGGTAAAATTGCCGGAAGGCCTAGTGGCGGTACAAATTATATGAAGCTATTCACATGATCCCGAGTCTGGCTTTTTCGCCGGGCCCGGCATTTTTACCGAGCGTTTTGTCACTACCAAATGCCGGCAAAATATAATAAATATAAAAAATAAAATAAATAAATTTTAACCTTTATTTATTTGAACGCCATTTAAGAAATCGATGTTCGGTGACTTAACCGGTAGAGCCCCAGTTCCAGCCCGTGTTCCCCGCCCCGCCCGTGCTCCCCGCACTTCATTCGGCTCGCATTTTCTGAGTAAAGTAGACGATTAGCATGAACGACATTCAAATAGAAACTTTAATTACGCTTGTCTAAGAGAGACCTGTTCTGTGGGATAAGACCGAAGATGTCTATAAAAACAAAAACTTAACTTTAGCAGCATGGCGTGAAGTATGTTTAATACTGAAACCAAACTTCGATGAACTGGAAGAAAGAGAAAGAAAACAGTACGGTGAGCTTTTTAAATATTTTTATCGTTAAAAATGCATTCACAAATTTTAATTTATAGCTGCTGCCTGCCACGGAACGGAACCAATATCCGAAACAAAATAATTAGTAAATGCTGTCCGTATAGCATAGGCATTAGGGCCACCTCGAGTCAACCTATTTCGATCCACGGGTCTCGTTTCTTGTTCTTGTCCATTTTCTATATTTTGGTAACTTTCAAAATTTATACCGGATTTTCTTTTTAACAAAGTTATGTAAAACTGTACAAGCTTTAATTACTTGAATTGCTGTGACTGCGTTCAGATCTATAGGCCGATGACCACTTCGCCACCGATTCGCCACTTATTTGATAGAATACCAAAAGCGCACTCAACGTACCTTCTTGCTCGACTTAACCCTTTACAAGGCAGTAGGTATATTTCTAATTAATTGGTTTTGGACCTTATTATAAGGTAATAGAGTTCAAAATGTGGTGGTAACTATATCCCCACTGCCCGGGAAAGGGTTAATCTATAGTTAAAAATCTTTTTATCATTATTCAAATGTGTACCTCCATACGGACGTAGGAGATTAGGTTTTAACACCTAATCTCCTACTTGCCTTCATCGCCAACTAGTATAAACGGTAATTCCTCGTGCATGTTAGTATGAACTGGTCAAGGCTTTGGTACAGTTAAAGTACCATCATTGAACTTTTTCCAAAATGTACTATCCTTTAATATAGTGGAATCGCATTCCTTGCCATACGAGCCCATCCTGATGAAAATAAATCGGTACTCTGAATCGACAACTGCCATTAATACAAAAGAATAATATTCTTGTAATTAAAGAACATAGTACCACTCTTAGCTGGCTTCAAAATTCTTAATATGTTTGCCATTTACTGCTCCAATACAGTGAGGAAAGTTGACTTTTCTTTCGAATCTTAAAATGATGTCCTCCCATTATCTCTCAGTATCAGGCAGCTTAAGGAAACCTATCTGTAGGTTTTCCCAAATGACGTTACTCATTGCTGTTATTATTTTTTCCTATTGTCCAAACGCCCACTCTGTATGAGTGATGTATTTCTTTGAATGAACATCCTGAGGCTAAATATCCGAAAAAAAAGTATCCTTTGTTACTACATATTACATTACACGTCACCAATAAACAAATTCTATTCTGATATTTTTTTATTTATTTCAGGAAAACTGGTTTCAACTAAATGGAATAATGTACGAGATTCGTGGATTAAGACGGTGAAAAAACAAAAAGATGAGTCTAAATCTGAATCTTCGGCCAAAAAGACACGAAATGATTTATATCACGAGCAATTCATGTTCTTGAAAAAAGTCTCCGAACCTCGACCGCCTCATGAGTCGGATTCAAAAAAAAGCTAGAACCGAGACTGAAGTAGGCATGGAATCAGATTTTCGTTCATCTTTAATTAAAGATAAAAGAACAATTGATAATAAAGAAGTAAATGAGAAGATGTCAAAGTTTTTGGATTCCAGAATGAACCCAGAAAAAGAAAACCATCATCTTTCTTTTTTCAAAGGCATTATACCAGTCTTGAACACTTTAACTATCGAAGAGACTTTGGAATTTCAAACCCACAAGCACTGACAATGTTGAAAAAAATTAAAAGTAGAAATTATGAGACCAAATTACGGACATTGGCGTCATTATAATCAGATGATCGGACCAGGGGGGCAAGACAAAATCCCTTTTCTATAAGCGTTAACGCCAACAGAAAAAACAAATTGTATGGAATTGACATTTGCTAACCAGACGTCACGTGACTGCCGCTAAATTGGTAGACAAAGTCATTATTCCTTATACGGAAAGGAAAGTTGAAGTGAGCGTGAAACGTAAACGCTAAAAATGTTCATATAAATGGTAGACAAGTGGCACTTTTGACAGACGCTAGTGATATTTTGACGTTTCCGCGACACGCTATATTAGCGGGAGATCGGACCCTGACGCTAACCACAAGAAGGAGTAAACAGTGAACTTTTTGAGTGTGTTTTAGTTAAATTCTTTAGTGAAAATGCATTCTTTAAGATTATTTTGGGAATCAAATAATGAAGCATCATTGCAAAGACGTCAAACAAGAATAAATCGTCGTAAACTGGAGCAAATTGTGGACATACCGGATTTGGAATTTGTTAATCGCTTTAGATTAGATAAACATGATCTGATCAATGTTACGGAAGATATAAGGTCTGGCATGGAAAATGGAAATCTTACAGTGCTTGCATTGTTAGATTTTACCAATGCCTTTAACACTGTCGATTTTGATATCCTGCTGGCCATTCTTCGTTCTCTTAACATATCTCCAACGGCAATTGACTGGTTTCGCAGTTACCTGTTTGGCCGTCGACAGCGTGTTCGCATAGAAGACACTTTCTCTTCTTGGTGTTGCACCAATGCCGGCGTGCCACAGGGTGGCGTTTTATCTCCGTTACTTTTCGCAATATTTATCAATGCTATATCTGATCAATTGACTTCCTCATACCACCTTTACGCAGATGATCTTCAGATTTACTCTCAGGCACCACCTGAAAAGTTGTCGGAAGCCATTGAAATAATTAACGCAGATTTGTCTCGCATCAGTAAGTGGAGCATGAGATATGGCTTGAAGGTGAATCCAGTGAAGTCTCAAGTCATTGTAATCGGCAGCTCTCGAAAGTTTTCAAGAATCGACTGGCGCCAAACTCCACAAGTTACCTTTGATGGGATTATTATACCTTACGCTAAGAAGGTAAAAAATTTGGGGATTTATATTGATAACACTCTGTCTTGGGGTCCGCAACTTCAAGAACTCAGCAGGAAATTATTCGCATCAGCCAGCTACCTGCGACGCCTTCGTAACTTTCTTCCTACTGCCACCAAAATTGCTCTTGCCCAGTCTCTTCTTCTCCCCATTCTTGACTATGCCGACACCAGCTATCTTGATATCTCATGGAGGAACAACTAGATAAACTTGAGCGACTTCAAAATTTTGACTGTGCCACAAACAGTTCGCTGTCTTCCCGGGGCTGCTTGCACATGGCAGCAGTAGAGGACACTTCTCATACTGCCACCGCAACCCCGAGGGGAGTAGGGCTAACGGCTGCCGCCGCCGCCCCGACGCCTCCTCCGTCTACGAGCGGGGTCGGCTCGCTCCCGATCCCGCTCGGCGGCCTCCTTCTGGAGCATGACTGCTTCGCAGAAGGAGACCACGGCGTCCCATTTGGTGGAGTCGCCAGCCAGCATCGCATACATGACTGCTGGCGGCGAAAGATCCCGTCCGATCTCAGCGACCAGGACTCGTCTCTCGGCCTCCCAGGCCGGGCACTCCTCCAGCGTATGCTGGGCAGAGTCCAGGTCGCTCCCGCAATGGTGACAGTGTGTCGTCACTTCTCGGCCGATCCGGCACAGATACTCACCGAAACACCCGTGTCCGCTGAGTATCTGAGTCAGTCTGTAGGTGACGCAACCGCCCTTCCTTCCCACCCAGGCCTCGAGGTGAGGCAGGATAGCACCGACGGCACGTTGGCGCGCGTTCAGCCGCAACTCAAGCCTTGCGCGCCACTGTACAAGTACGCGCCGGTGTGCTTCCCGCCTGTAGGCAACGAGCGTCTGCTCTGGCGCCTCACCGCTCTCCCGGCGGACGCGGATTTCGGTGAAAACCGTCGCGTCGACTGCCGCCAGGAGATCAAACGGTGGAAAGCGCGCCAGGAGTGTCGCCGCCTCAAAGGATATCGTTCGATATCCTCGTGCGATCCGTATGGCCACCACACGCTGCAGGCTGTTCAAGATAGCCCTGCAGCGGGAGGCGCCCGTCAGGCGTTCAGACCAGACGGGCGCCCCATAAAGGACCATGGACCGCACGACACCTCCGTAGAGTCGGCGAACTTCTTCCCTGGGACCCCCGAGGTTCGGCAAAAGCCGGTGTAACGCGCCGGTTACCCGGCGCACTCGGGGGGCCAGACGCTCGAAATGCTCCTCGAAGCCCCATCGGCTGTCTAGGGTGAGGCCCAGGTACTTCATGTACCGCCCCACCCTGACCTCTGCGTCACCTACACGCATCGACGTACTGGGTGGTTCCTCCCTACGGCGTAAGCCGTGGAACCATAGCGCCTCGGTTTTGTGAGGCGCTACCCGAAGGCCCAGTCTCGTTATGGCCGAGACGACACACGCGACACCGAGTTCGGCGAGCCGTACCGCCCGCTGGAAACTTGCCTCCCGGGCTATGACGAGCGTGTCGTCCGCATAGCAGACGACGCTCACCCCGGGAGGGAGGCTTATCCTCAGGACCGCATCGTATGCGAGGCTCCATAGCAGAGGTCCTAGCACGGACCCCTGAGGAACCCCGCAGGAGAGCTCCCTCCGGAACTCAGTCCCGTTCCGACCGACGAATTGAATCGTCCTGTCGCGCAAATATGCCCCGACTATACCACGGAGATAGGGAGGCACGTTGTGATGGACCAGTGCCTCCCGTATCGCCCGCCAGGGGACGGAGTTGAAGGCGTTGACGATGTCGAAACTCACCGCCAACGCCACCCCCCCCGCCCGAACGGCGGGCTCCGACAGGGCGCGGACGCGATTGATCGCGTCCAGCGTCGAACGTCCCTGCCGGAAACCGAACTGGTTGTCCGATAAGTCGGGGCCAACGCGCGACAGATGCTCGCTGAGACGGGCGGCGATGACACGCTCAAAGAGCTTGCCCGCCTCGTCCAGCAAGCATATTGGTCGGAACGCCGAGGGAGAATCGGCGGTCCTGCCCGGCTTGCTCAAGAGCACTAGCCTTGCCTCTTTCCAGCAGGTGGGGAACACGGTACTACGGAGGCAGCTGGTGAACAGTTGCCTCAACCGGTCCCCCAGGACTGCCAGGGCGCAAACCCACGCCCTGCCAGGTATCCCATCCGGGCCAGGGGCGGTATTTCGGGCCGCAAGTCGCCGTACTGCTCGGTCCAGCTCCCCCTCCGTCACCTCCAACTGGTCGCCCCAATCATGGTACGACGGTGACGGAGGGTCCGAGGGACTGTCCTGGAACCTAGGGAAGAGGGTGTCCACCACCCTCCTCAGGAAGTCCGGGTCCAGGGTACTCGTCAACGGAGGGACCCACGGTCTGAGCTTGCCCAGTACCATTTTGTACGGGCGCCCCCATGGGTCCCTATCCAGTCCCTCGATGAGCTCGTTCCAGGACCGAGCTTTGGCTTCCGCTATCGCGATGGATAGCGCCTTGACGGCGACTTGATACGCCCTGTGCGCTCCGGCAGCCTCTTCGGCATTGGCTCGCCTCCTCCGACGGGCCCGCTGGTGTCGGCGACGCGCTGCGACGTACTCCGTACGGAGTCGCGCGATTTCAGCCGCCCACCAATACTGCGAGCCTCGTCTGTCACCCGGACGGATCCGGGGCATCGACGTGTCGCAGATGCGAGACATGATGCCCCGGAACCAGCTCGCTTGCGAATTGGGATCGGACGGGATCCTCTCTCCACCCTCACTCGCACCCCAGGCGATGGCGACGGCGGCAGCCGTCAACATGTCGCGGTCCAAGCGGCGTAGGCACCAGCGCCGCGGTGGGACAACATTACTGCGGTCAGGGCCGCCTCGGGGCGGACGGAAGGCCACGCTGAAAACGATGTGTCGGTGATCCGACAGCGTGGCAATTTCCTCCGCAACTCTCCACCCCGAGACCAGGTGCATGGCCGAGGGAGTCGCCCACGTCAAGTCGACGATCGACTCCCCCTGCCACCGCACACAGGTGCTGACTGAACCCCGATTTAAAAGACGGAGGTCCAGTCCGGCGGCCCATTCCAGCAGTAACTCCCCTCGAACGTCGTCCCGGGCATCGCCCCACACGCTAGAGTGGGCGTTAAAATCGCCCAGGACGAGTACCGGACGGGACTGGTAAGAGCTAATATGGCTCGTTAGCCCGTCCAGGTACGCCTCAAAATTTGCGAGGCCGCAATTCGGGGAGATGTAGCAGCCCACCACGACTGCTGGTCCCCACTCCACGACGACGAATCCGGGCCCCTTGGCCAGGAGTGTGCAATGGGGGTCACGTTCCCCCCCTGCCCAATAAATGGCGACGAGGCCCCCATCCGCCCCGAACCAACGAGGGTGGTCGGGAACGGAGTGAGGCTCCGCCACTATCGCTAGGGCAACCGAACGCTCAGCAATCGTCTGCGCAAGAAGAGCTTGCGCAGCGATGCAGTGGTTCAAGTTGCCCTGCAAAATTAGTTGGGGGGGAAAGAATTTTAGACCTCCATGGACACCCCACCGGGGCCAGAGCCCGGATCGTTGGACCGCGACGATGTAGGAGCGGACGTGGCAGGACGTCCCGCTCCCTTTCTTTTGGGTGGCGTGCACCTACCGCTGCCCAGGCGATGGTTTGCCGGCCTGCCAAGGTCGGCACACACTACGCAGTGAGGGGCGCGCGCCGTGCATTCCTTCGCCTTGTGGCCCTGTTGGCCACAGACGAAGCACAACGCGCTCCGGTCGCACCCTGTGCACCGAACCCTGACGTGCCCCTTCTCCAGGCAGCGGTAGCACTGGAGAGCTCTGGGTGGAAGCGCCACCACCCGGACCGACATCCAGCCCACTAGTACCCGGCCGATTACCGCTAATTTGCGGGCGGCCACTAGTGGGCACCGAACCCACACCGAACCTAAGCCCGACGGGGAGAACCTAATTTCGCCGACGCTTTCGCCGGAATACTCACATTCTTTGTCTTCTTTACAGGATCCTGTTCAATCCATCAACTCCTTTCTACCTTAAAGAACGTTTTAAGTTCCTTCACACAACACACTCGCGGTCCCTGCGTTCATCAGAAAATCTGCGACTGAAAATACCGTTACATACAACAACTTTTACGGATAAATCGTTTACTATCCAAGCTGCCCGTCTATGGAATACTCTACCTGTACACATTAGATCAGCGCAGTCTCTTTACAGTTTTAGAAATAAGGTGAAAGAGTTTTATCTTAAACTCAGTAATTAATAATATAATTGTTGCATTTAGTTCTTTTCTATATTTATATATATGCAAATTTGTTTATGTATTAATATTATCTACTCATATATACTTTGTGTATGTGTATTTAGTTTATACGTATTCATTATGCAATTTTGTAGGTTATCTAATTTCCTTTCTGTTCTGTACACTATCTTATACCCCTTTTAATATCCAAATAAATTTTGGTTCATCCAACTGAATGGTTGCCTGGAAGAGATCGCTTTTAGCGATAAGGCCGCCTATTGCATGAACATTACTACTATTTATTTTAATGATGTATTCTATATGACGCAATAAAGTGTACTTATTATTATTATTATAAACAAAGTTTTTGGAGTCTTTGTGATGACCCTCGGCGTTTAACCTCATTAAAAGGCACTCGGTAAATTAGTTTACAACTCAAGGTATGTTTTGTACTTCTAACCTTACCTACATAACATTAAGTGCCTTTGTCATATCTCAATGAAACCATGTTTCAGGTTTTGTGTACTCTTAGCTTTTTAGCTACGGGTTCATATCAACGCATTGTTGGACTATCGCAGCATATGGTGCGAAGAACGGCTAGTAGGTGCATACGTCAAGTTGTTGATGCATTGAGCCACCCAGCCATTATAAATAAATGGATTGTGTTTCCGAGGACGCCACAACAACGAGCCCAAATAAGACTTGAGTAAGTTATGATATGTAAACTATATTTATGTACTTAACTTACTTATTAGTAGCATATTGCTGATATTTCACCCTAAACATATCTACTTTAAGGCCAACAGGTATTAGAAAATGCCACATGTAGTGTATGCACATTAGGTTCTAAATTTGTATGTAAAAAACCTGTCCTTTTATTAACTATAATATTATTTTTTCCATAACTAGGTTTCAGAGGCGGTTTAGACCTCCGGGCATAGTTGGATGCATAGACTGTACCCATGTGGCAATTGTCAAGCCATCAGAAGATGAACACTTATTTTTTATCGGAAAGGTTATCATTCATTGAATGTACAAATGGTAAGTTTACATTTGTTTGTGGCTTGTAATAATATTAATGCCTTAAATAGTACTTACAGAAATATATCTATATGTTTTTTATATTTTTCCTTTGTTTACAGGTATGCGACAGTAATTAAAAAATTATAAACGTTAATTCTAAGTTCGGAGGAGCCACCCATGATTCATTCATATGGGCATCTAGCAGAATGGAAACATTTATGCGAGAGTTGCACCAAAATGGAGAACAAGTGTGGTTGTTAGGTAGGTTAATAAATAATACAGTATATTTTTAAAGAATAACTTTGTTATTTATATTTGAGTACTGTAACTGCGTACCCTTCTAACAGTCTTGATGACTACAATTTTCACAAATTTAATTAAAACCAAATATATGTCAATTAACTTTTAAATTATGAATTATAGGGCAGATATTTTTGTTTGTGTTAATGAAAACATATTATTCACAAAAAAAAATATGAAAAAGAATAATTTGTTGTTGTGTGGAAAAAAATTATTAAGTACATAGTGCTAATATTTATTAATGTATTTTTTTAGGTTATTCTGGATATCCACAGCGGCCGTGGCTGATGAGTCCTATACTAAATGCAGTTCCTGGCTCTGTTGAAGATACATATACTCAGCGACATGTACAAGCAAGGAACTGTATAGAGCGCTGTTATGGATTGCTGAAGTCACGTTGGAGGTGTTTACTAAGACACAGGACCTTGCATTACCATCCTATGGTTGCTGGGAAAATGGTACTTGCTTGTTGTGTGTTACACAACATGGCTTTAGAGGCTAATTTACCTCCTCCATCTACTATGGAAGTAGAACATGATGCTCAGCAAGATAATGCATCTGATAGTGTTGGTGCTGCTAGTAGTCAAAGTGAGCTACTCCAAGGCAGGGCAGCACTGAATAATCTTTTGTCCAGACTTCAATAGTCAATTGTAAATATCTAAATAAACAAGTTAGGTTTTGTTAATACATGTAACAAAACCTAACTTGCAAATTGCAGAAGAGAAGTTTGCTGGCTCACATATTATTTTCATTGTTTGGGGAAAGAGGTTTATTAATTGTAAACTTGTGAACACTATGCTTGGGAACATGATATAGTTTCCATTTCCGAATTTGTATAAATATGTAGTTATTTTTTTATATATGCATGTAATTTGTGATGGAAATGGTTTTTTACATATTTCATTCTAATTTACATGTAAAAATGTTATTGTAACACTATTATTTTAAAAGAGTAGGTATGGAGTTTCTTGCCCATTTTTCTCCATATGAAACAACATTTTGGAATGAGCAACTAGATTCATTTTTGTTTTGTAAATGATGTTCCAAATTGCCTTTTTGATCTAATAGAAATAAATGATTTGACTTTGACTTTGAAGGAACATATCAAATTTATAAAGTGTTTTATTTTCTTTACAACATTTATTATTTTTTAAATTATACTTACACTATCTAGTAATAAATAAGTCTTAACGAAAACAAATAAAAAAAATATAAATATAAGTAATACAAACTTAAAAAAAGGAAAATTAAAAAAAAAATACATACTAATTTGTTCTCAAATCACGAGTCTCCAACAGTGCCATTAGAGATGTGATTTGAGAACTTAGCCTATGGTTAGAGTCACGTATTTCTGCCTCTGCCGTATTTCGGCTTCTTCCACCCGGACACGCTCTGCTTCCACCTGAACCCTGTGTGCTTCTATGCGCAATCGTTCCCTTTCTATCTCGAAATATTGTGTCTGTCTCTCCCTTTCCAAACGCAACCGACTCTCCTCTATTGCCACAAACTCGCTGGTGGCTCGGTCGAACGGAGTTTGGCGGAGTCTTCGCTGTCTGAATCGGTGTCGGCGCGGAGTAGAAGGGCCGGCAGACACTGGCGACCTTTCTGTGAACACAGACAAAGCTATTTTTATTTCTTTTGTATTTTGTAGTATATTGAAAGAATAAAAGTAAATCTAATATACTGAAATGTGGTAGAAGTTGAAAAAAGATATTGCAAGTAAGTTATTAGTTTATGTTGCTAAATTAGTATTTATAATTATTTAATAATTTATTACTAGTTATCCTAATACATTTAGTAGTAAAATACTAATGTTGTAATTATTAACTCTTTGTACAGTTCTACTGCTTGAAGGGCCTGGCACAGGGCTTACAGGATGTTCAGGTGGAGCAGTAAAGTCTGCCACGGGCACTGATGGGGGTGTAACCTCTGGACTTAATCGTATGTTTATGGTATCCACTGGTGATGGTACCGTTTCTGCTTCCTGTCTTACTTGAGGTTGTTCCTAAGTACAAAAAAATACCTGTTATTGATCAAAACTATGCATGTAGTTTTATGAAATTAGAAATTAGAATTTATTAAAATAAGCAATATATGAAGGGTTCACTTACTTGAAAGCCTGCTTCTTGTATTACTTGGTTACCAGTAATTGAGCTGACCCCAATTACTCGTAACACCCTTTCCTCAAGTCGACTTAACGGTTTACCCCTACCGGGCCCACCACCAGTGCCATGAATATCCCGATTGATAAGGGAGGCTTTCTTTTTTGTTTTTGTTTTCCAGTCAGACCATACCAGTAGCACAAAATATAAAATAATACATTGAAATAAATGGTCTGCATATACAACAGCAATTCATTTAATAAAATAAAGTTCCGCGCAGGGTTCAACAGATTAAAGCTTATTACCCTTTTCCATTTGTCAGCTGTTTTGTTAACACCACCACCCACTGCATTTAAAATTTCTGCTAACTCCTGCCACAACCGTTCACTACGTACCTTACCTTGAAGTCCTGTTTGAAGCCTTGAAAGATCACCATGGCTAAAAATAGAATTCATAAGATTAGGGTCCAGTGAGAATAAGAGCCAGTAAACATAAAGTTTGCTACTAGCATTCTAATACCACATCTAATCAACAAGTGTTAAGGTTTGGAATGAAGTTTATCTTTATTGGAATAACAAATGTAAGAGCCACAATCATATAAGTGCACCGTTGTGGGGTTGTTTACATTACGCATTCCATAATCTCAAGTAGGTCCAATACTAGTTAAAATGGGAATAGAAATTTGGAATAAATGAAAAAATATCGGAAAAAACCTGCCTTTCCATAAATTCTATTAGCAAACTAAATTGCTCGGGACTCGCACGAAGTCTAGATTCCATCTAAAAATTAAAAAATAATGTATTGAATACTCATCGCAATAAAACTTTTTTTCTATTAACATTAAATTTTTATATTCAATTTTATCAAAGACACTAACTAGATCATAGTTGTTACTTTTACTTGGAATATTATTTAAAGCTGTTTACTTACTTTCTTTGTAATAAAACACTCTTCAGTCACTTCCAACAGTTCAACACACACATCACTTTTGAATAATTTTGTTATCGCGCGTATGCTGCGTTTGACATTGATAGCGACACTTAAACGCAATAATGTCACTGTGACATTTACTATACACTATTCCATAGGCTAATTATAGAGTGTTTCGGGTAACGCTGCGGAATGAGCGTTTGGCGTTCTATTTGTAACTTGTCTACCATTTTCGGCACGTTAACGTCAAGTCCTTAGCGTGAACGGAAAACGCTCGTGCGGAAAACGCTTGGATTTTGTCTAGGCCCCCAGATCAGAATACTCACTCTGGATACAACACACATCCTAATCAACAGGCGACACCTACGCAAGATCATCACTCAGGATACTCTACACCAGCTATACTCTAAGTGTGTTCCGCGGAACCCTAGGGTTCCGAGATACCTCTGTCGGGGTTCCGCAAGAATTTAGAAAAAAAAATCATAACACCTCTCTCTGGTCGCTCCGCGGCTGCGTGGACTCCGCGGCCACGCGGAGACAAAACGCTATGAACGTTATTTATTTATTTATTTGTATTTGTATAAACATATGTTACAAAAGCTGGTACAATATCTCATAAGTTTGGTATCAACAATTTTATACATGTACAACCCGTTCGCTCTAAGTTTGCCGGTCTGTGGAATGCGCGTACCCTCCCCCACGTGACAACAAAACTTATAATGTGTCGTAGTTTTAGCCAAATATTTATTATAGTACACAATTTTTATTGTTACAATTAAATAAAGAATATTTTTATATTATGTTTTGCTGACGCTACTTTTAGAACGTCATACCTATCGCCAGCTGCAAACTTAAAGCGAGCGGGTAGTATACTTGTGAGCGCGCAGTCTCTTGATAAAAGCCGACTCTGAATTAGACGCTATAGTTGTCAACAAGCTACTTTCTACTCTAACTTCAAAGGATAAAGTCGATATTGTTTACAACGCAATTTTTAAATTTCTGTTTTTATTTTTGCTTTTTGTTTATCAAAGGTGCCGACTCGAGTATTTTCGAGAATATTTGAGATCGAGTCTAGGACTAAGTATAAAAGCGGCGATCGCGTGTCGCGCGTCGGAGTCTCGTTTGGCCAGTCGACGCGCACGGACACGTTTGTGCGCTCCTGCCTTTACCCGACTATTTCCGACCATACGTGCTCGTGTACGTTCGTCAGTCGAGATAAATCGATCGCTAGATTGGTTGAATCGCGGCAAACCTTCACACTATTAATTGGTGTAGTGACGTCTTTTTCAAGACAGCGCTACCCCAATATAGTGTATGTTTCTTAGTACTTTCGTGCCCCTTCAGGGAAAATCCACTTTTCTAGTGGTACTTGGTGGAAACGTAACCGTGCCAACTAAGCCAAGTTAGTGTAGACCCAAGCACTAGGCCTTGCTCCTTCAGAGCAACGCCAGTTAATTGGAAGCGGTTTGGAATCACTGGCCTTGGGTGCTACCCTAGTCAACTCCAAATCGGAATCCCACCTCCTTACCCTACCTTCCCATTCTCTTTTGTTTGTTTGGGTGCTGACGGCTTCGGCCCATATCACCCTCTGCATTAGAGCTGCTAGGAACCCTTTCGCACAATAAGACTGGCGAAAGGGATACAAGCTTAGGGCTCACCTCAGGTACACATACCTCCTCGTCTAACCCGGCGAGGAGGGTGATACACATACAAACACACCCTCGGGCCCGTCCAACCCGAGGCGATAGGTGTTAGGGACAAAACTCTGTTAGAGCGACTGCCGAGAAGTTTCTTGTTGGTTCTTCTTCTCGGAACGCTCCGGGAGCGAACCAACGTAAATTTCGTTAGTTGTTAGGCCACTAAGACCATCTCAAGATGGCCACCTCCGTCGCTGACGTCACTAAGGACCCCCGCTTCTTAGAAGCCATTATTAAGCACCTCAAGTCCGACCCAGTATCCTGGGCTAACTTGGTCGAGACCATTAAGGTCAAAACCATGTTAGAGGACCCCCATCTCTCCCTTGCTCCGGCGTACTAGCGCAGGAGCAACTCACTCTTGCCATCCCCTCCTCCTCTGCCTCGTTCACTCCGACGGACAGGCAGACACCACTCCCCCGCAACCGTACCCCCTCTCCATCTCAGGAAGAGATGGATGTAGTCCAACTAGACAGCGATGACGAAGCCCACAACAAGTGGATAACTGTCAAGCGCAACGGGAAAGCTGATAAGCGGACCCGCGCCGACAAGTCGTCATCATCTTCGTCTGACAGCTCTTCGGGCTCCGATTCTGAGGCCTCAACTCAGGAGAAGAGCAAAAAAAGCGCCAAGACGAAGAAGTTACGTACGGAGAGACCCTCCGCCACTAACTCTCCCCCCTCTACAAGCGCCCCCGCCTCCTAGGCTAAGGCCAAACCTTCTGGCTTCACGGCCAAGATCACCAAGCCCCCTCCCATTATGTTACTCAATATCGATAAGTGGGAGGAAATGTCCACGGTATTGAAGGCGAAAGGGGTAGTTGCGCTAAGCACTACCTACATACAAAAAGAGCAGATGTATAAAATACAACTGCAAACCCCCAATGAATACAAAATTACCACCTCCTTCTTCGATGCCCGTAAGGTAGATTACTACACTTACAGCACCGCAGAGGACAAGTCCCTCCGGGTGGTAATTCGGCGCGTTTGCCGCCACCTCCCAGTCGACTCGATCAAGGAGGACCTAATCACCCAGGGGTACCCCGTGAGAGAGGTGCATCGGATGCGCCGATCAAACGGTGGCGAGCCCTTTGACATGGTGCTGGTCCACCTTGATCACTCCAAAGAAGGACAGAAGATCCTCACTGTCCTCAAAACAGTTTGCGGCGTCGGCGGCATTCACGTCGAGCCGCCGCGGCGAGGGACCGTACAGGGACAGTGTCACAACTGCCAACTGTACGGGCACTCGTCAAAAAACTGTCACGTCGCCCCAAGGTGTGTTAAATGCCAGTCCATCACACCTCCGAATGCCCCAGACCTAAGGATCGCAGCGAATGCTCCGAGCCACCTGGTTGTGTTAACTGCCAGTCCTTGGGACACCCTGCGAGCTATCGCGGCTGTCCCAAGGCACCGGCGAGAAGACCCGCCAGGAGGCCTCGCAGTAAGCGCAACGCTCGCAAGCCTCAGGCGCAGACTAGCTCCACCAAAACCCAAGCAAGTCCTCCCCCGCTAATGTCCTTGGATGTCCAAAAGACATCCCTGCGACCAGCAAGACCACACTGGCCTCTGCCAGATTACGTCCCCTCGACCGCATCCAAGGCTGCGGGTGTTGCGGTCGCCCCTAAGGCTGTGTCAGTCCTAGTCAAAGAGGCGTCCCCCAAACCCTCAACCAGCGCGGCCCCTCCCGCCCCAGTCCAATCGGGCTGGGCTTATAACCCCCTGACGAAGAAGTCTCAGGCACCAAAGGCCGCGGCCAAAGGAGCTCAGACTTCAAAGTCGCTAGCCCCAGCACCCAAAGCCGGGGCGCCCCCAGCGAACAGCAAGGGGCGCGCCTCCGGCTTTGCGGAGCGTATCAAGTCCCAAGGCTGGGAGTTGCTCGACCAGTTTGAGGAACTCTCCCAGAGGGCCGAAGCTGATCCGTCCAACATCCAGTTGGCCATCGACGCGGCACAGGTCTACCACCGCTTTATTAAATCACTACAACCGTAATGGCTGTACACCCGCTAATGACTCCCCAATTCACTTGCAGGCTAAAACCCAGATCTCTAAAGATCGGGTTTTACAACGCAGACGGATTAGCGATACAACGCGATGAAGTCGCAGAATTCCTCTGCGATCATCAACTTGATCTCTTCCTCGTTCAAGAGACTTTCCTCAAACCGAGTAAACGGAGGAGCCCTACAGTTGCGAACTATCGTATAGTTCGCAACGATAGGACCCACTCCGTCAAAGGGGGCACGTTGATTTACTTTAAGAAATCACTGCATTGCGTACCTTTGGACCCTCCCGTGCTGAAGAACATTGAGGTGTCTGTCTGTCGAATAGGCATGACAGGCCATCAGCCAATCACGATAGTCTCGGCCTACCTCCCCCCAGACAAGGAGATGCTACTTAGCGATCTCCAAGCACTGTATGATTTAGATGGCTCTGTCATAGTGGCAGGCGATCTAAACTCCAAGCATGAGCAATGGAGCTGCCGTTCGAGCAACTCGAACGGCCGCGCACTTGCTAATCACTAGGCAATCATACCGTTCGACCCTATAGTCCCCCTCGAACCGACCCACTTCCCCAGAATTGACAGTCACCGACCCGACATACTTGATATAGCGCTCCTTAACTCGGCGGGAGGCGCTACCGGGTAAAATTTACCACATAGTGCATATTTTCGAAAATATTTATTTTTCTGTGTAATTTTGAACAGCGCCGTTTTAGGTACCTTTTGACAGATGTTCGACGGTCCGCCATTTTGAATAGACGGCCAGTTGGCGCGAGGCGTTGAGCCACAACGGACGTATAAGGTGCGTACGGGTAATTTTTAACCAGTAGCGACTGTTTGTGTATTATTTATCTTTTTTGTTCTACATTGTGTTGTTTTTGTTTTAGAGTATCAAAATGTCTTATTTGCCTCTTTGTGAAAGTGAAATAGAAGAGTGCCTACTTTTAGAGAATAGTGATGAAGAAGAAGTATCGGAAATAGAAGACAATGAAGTTTATAGTGAGCATGAGAGTAACTCAGAGCAAGAAGGAGAAGATGTACGGCCGTCTTCAGCTATGTCAACATCTGATGAAGAGGAAATGCCACCTCAGCCTCGTATACAAAGTATCCAGAATCACCAATATTTAGAAGATGTGCCGCTATCGTACATCAAACGTGGAAGATTTACTGGAAAGGATAAAACTACTCATTGGCAAGTTGTAGAACCTCCGCGTAATGTTCGGACACGATCACACAACATTATTACACATCTACCCGGCCCAATTCGTGAAGGTAAAGACTGTGCTACTATTACCGATGCTTTTATGCTATTTTTTACTGACAATATTTTACAAAAACTTGTAGATTTTACTAATATATATATAGAAAGCCTAAGACCAAAATATACTAGAGAGAGATTGTAGACCTACAAATATAATTGAAATTAGAGCTCTTTTTGGACTTTTATATTATTGCGGGAGACTTCGAAATGGACACCTCAATACTAAAGACCTGTGGGCTACAGACGGCACTGGTTGCGATATTTGTTTGGCGACAATGTCAAGAAAAAGATTTCATTTCCTTTTGAGATGCTTACGTTTCGACGACATTCGCACGCGTATTGAAAGAAGGCAAGGAGACAAACTCGCGGCATTTCGGGAGATATTTGACGATTTTAACGCGAATATAAAGAAATACTTTTCTTTAGGAGAACATGTCACGATCGATGATAAGTTAGAAAAAACACGAGGTCGATGCTCCTTCCGCCAATACCTGCCTAGCAAACCAGGAAAGTATGGGATAAAGTTGCTCTTGCTATGTGACGCTCGCCTATTTTATACTTCAAATATTGAAATATATGTGGGAAAAAATGAAGGGATTTATGATCATAGTAACTCTGCAGCTGATGTTGTAAAGCGTTTGGTCGAGCCTATAAAACACTCTAATAGGAATGTTGTTATGGACAATTGGTTCACTAGTTTTCCGCTCATGGACGAGTTATTCAAGGACTACGGACTGACTGTGTTAGGAACCGTAAGGAAAAATAAGCCTCAAGTGCCACCTTATTTTATCTCTACAAAAGGAAGAGAGGTAAATAGCTCTGTTTTCGCATTTCGACCTGATTGCACACTAGTGTCTTATGTTCCAAAAAAAGGAAAAATTGTGCTCTTAGGTTCCACTATGCATCACGATGCAAAAATTGATGAAGTGACCGGTGATGCCAAAAAGCCCGAGATGATAACGGATTACAACAGACACAAATGTGGAGTTGATGTCGTTGACGAATTATGTGGAACCTATTCCGTATCTCGCATCACAAAAAGATGGCCTATGGTGCTATGGTATGGCCTTATGAACATTGGTGGCATAAATGCGTATGTCATCGTGAAATCTAACAAAGAAAATCGCGGCGAAAAGGTGTTACCTAGAAGAGATTATTTGAAGGAGTTGGCTGTGTCTCTTGTATTGCCTCAAATTAGGTGCAGATCTACCATTATAAACCTGCCTGCATTTATAAAAAGTAAAATAATATTTATACTTGGTGGTAATGGCGAGCAAAATGATAATCCGTCTTCTACTCATCAGGAAAGAGCCCTGCAGCCGCGCCCGCAAATGTCTGCATCACGATGCGCCGTATGTCCTTGGAAAAAGGATCGAAAAACTAAGACTGATTGTCATCTGTGCCATAAAAAAATATGAAGAGAACACACCGTCCCTATCTGTGAAGAGTGTGCTCGAAAAGTTTAGGTACAAGTAATGTAAAATATACATTTATGTATGGTAATACATTTAGTAATTAGGATTTTTTCAAAGATTTTTTGTGATTTTCAATATGACTTTTTTCAAAAAAGTGCCATATTCAAATATTTTTCTATTATAATAATAAGTAAAGATATATTATGTTCTTTTAAAATTGATCTCATATTTTTGTTTTTTAATAACTTTAGAGTAGAGAATATTTTTTGTTTTGTAATGTGCTATGTACAAAATGGCTGAGCTTTTGGACTGTGTTTTAAAATTTAAAATATTTCATATTATACTAAGCGTTAATTAGTTTCTTACTATCTTGTTTAATTAAAAATATAACACAATATAACATACGAATTGATTTTATTTCAATACCTATAAAATAATTATAGTTTTTACATGAATAACATTGTGGTATTTTTTACCCGGTAGCGACAGTCCGTGTTGGTATATGGGGTGCGCTTCCCGCCGAGTTAAGAATACAAACCTACGTTTGGCTTCTGTAGAAGTGCTACACGAGTTAGCCTCTGACCATAGACCGGTCGTCCTTAGCCTTGCCTCCCGCACAAGCCACTCTGGCGCGGATAGCAACCTCCCACCCAGATATGTAACCGACTGGCAGAAACTTGAGGGCAAACTCAAAACAGCCACGTCGGAGCACTTAGATTCGATACCGTCCCTCATAGAGACCCCCGAGCAAACGCTCGCAGCTATCGGCTCATTCACGACTCACGTCCAAATCCAAGTGAACGAATGTTCCCGGGAGATCCCAGCGGCTGACGAGTTCAGACGGTGGAAGCTCCCGGAGGATTTGCGTGAGTTAGTGACTGAGAAGAACGACGATCCCCTGAGGCCAGTGACCATCGAAGAGGTTAAAACTCTGATCAGGAAACTCCATCCTCGGAAAGCCCCCGGATATGACGGACTCACCAATCGCGTTTTCAAGCAATTCCCATTGCTTCTACTTAGCCTGCTGGTCGCGATTTTCAACGCGGCCTTTTCCAATAACATCTTTCCACACCAGTGGAAACAGGCGAACGTGATTGGTATCCCGAAGCCGGGTAAATCCAAATCCGATCCGGCGAATTACCGCCCCATTAGCCTTCTCTGCGCCATGGGGAAACTCTATGAGCGCATCATCCACGCCCGTTTGTCGTCGTATATCCACGCAAACAATATGCTCATCTGGGAGAATATTGTTGGCTTTCGAGCGAGACACTCCAGTGTCCATCAGGTGCATCGCATCGTTGAACACATCCTGGTAAAAGCCGCCCGAACCCGTAGTCATACTGGAGTAATCTTCTTCGACGTGGCCAAAGCGTTCGACAAGGTCTGGCACAACGGCTTAATATATAAGCTGATTAAACTCAAAGTGCCTGACCGTCTCGTGCACATCCTACGAGACTTCCTTACGGATCGAACGTTTCGCTACCGCGTCGAGGGAAATTATTCCTCCCTCCGACCGATACGTGCAGGAGTTCCCCAAGGCTCAGTCCTTGCCCCGCTCCTGTTCTCGCTGTACACCAGCGACATCCCCAGACCCAAAAAGGCTCATCTAGCCCTCTTCGCCGACGACACAGCTCTCTACTACTCCAGTAGGAGCCTGTCAGCCATTCACTGAGAACTCCAATCCTCAGCCGATGCCCTCGGCACATGGTTCAGGAAATGGAGGATCGAAGTCAACCCGACCAAGAGCGCAGCCGTGCTCTTCTCTAGGGTAAACTCCGCGCCCACCACAGATCCCGTCCGAATGTTTGGTAAACCGATCCCCTGGGAGAGGAAAACCAAATACTTGGGAGTGATCCTCGATCAGAAGTTAAACTTCAAGGACCATCTGAGAGACGCTCGTAACCGTGCCTCATTTGCCCTTTATCGATTACACAGCCTCCTGAATGCACGCAGTAAAATGTCCCTTGAAAACAAGGTGAGAATTTACAAGACGTGCATTCGACCCATGATGACCTATGCGAGCCCGGTCTTCGCGCACGCTAAGGATCATCTTATTCACCTCTTCCAGGTAGTCCAGAACAAGTTCATGCGACGAGCCGTGGGCGCACCATGGTTCGTCCGTAACAAAAGCCTCCATGCCGATCTCCAATTGCCTACCATCAGGCATTGGATGAAGCAAACGTCCAAAAGGTATTTTGACTCTGCCACTCACCATCCAAGTAAATTGGTGGTACAGGCGGTCAATTACACTCCCCTCCGACTCACAATTAAGCACCGTCGTCCGAAGCACGTCCTAGACGATCCGGACGACGAGACCACCGTTTACCTTGACCACATCAAATCGATTAGAGACTCTCGCAACACTGCACAACCGATATTTCGTACTCGCCGGACGCGAGTACGACCGCGAACGCGTCGCGACCACCAGCGCCCTCCATGACCCTTAGTTTGCATTCGATCCGATGAATGCCCGCTCCGGACCTAAACCGGTAGCGAGGCCCGCGTCGCGCATCAACGTAGAGCGACAGTTGCACAAAATCCCCTAAAACCACGATATCTTGCTCTCTCCACGTCAGTATCCGCCCAGAGCCGAGGTTCGAGCCCCACAGGGGGCGCTCTCCGGCGCGGGTACTTAGTTTGTAGTGTAATTTTTGCTAGGCGGTTAGAGCCCACGCTCACCCCTACTGTCCGGTGAAGCAGTAAAAGCCGAGAGGCTAACTGCACGCGTCAAGTTAAAGTTGACGATTAGCGTTCGGAGCGATAAGTTACTACCTACTTACAAGCTCGCTAGCGAGAAACTAGTGTTCATTGTTTTACTGCCTGCTGTATTCTGTTGTCTCAGTTTTATACATTTTTTCACTGTAGGTACTAAATTTAGTCTCTTATACGCAGTAACGATTGTGCATTATTTAAACCCCACTCTCCTGACATGTACTCGTAACATTAAAAATAAAGAATGGAACGCTGGCTTAAAGGTGTTAAACGTGTTGCAACAACATCTTCTAATGACGCTGAATGTTCAAAAACAGTGCGCGCGGAGAATATAGCAATCACCGATCCAGAAGATGATGCCTCGACGTCAAGCTCGACGGTTTCAAAGACGAAAAGAAGGAAGTATGATGAATCTTTTATCAGTTTCGGATTTGTTGATTCCAACGGCTCACCTCTGTGCATGCTCTGTAGTAAACTGCTTCCTAATAGTTCCAGGGCACCTGCCAAATTGCGCCGACATTTAGAAACTGTACAACCTGAGTCTAAAGACAAGAATAAAGAATTTTTTGTTCGCAAAAAAGATCAGTTATTAGAAAGTCAAAAAAATATGATGCATGTAACACAAACTATCAACGAAAAGGCCACGGAGGCACCATATTTAGTTACGAGTAGCTATCGCATTGCACAAGCAGGTGAAGCGCACACTATCGCTGAGAATTTAATAAAACCATGTGTATTAGACATAACAAAATGTATGCTCGATGAAAAATCTGCAAAGCATCTTTCTACTGATCCGCTATCAAACGATACTGTTTCACGACGAATCCATGATCTGGCAAGCTACGTCAAACAAGAACTAGTTACACGTCTACAAAATACACTATTCGCCTTGCAAACCTTTTTTATTTTATTTATTTTTATTTAAAATAGACGAGTCGACTAATGTGGCTGGTTTGGCTATCCTGCTGGTTATTGTGAGATATCCATATAAAAGTTCTTTTGAAGAAGACATGCTTATGTGTTCACCGCTGCTTACAAACACTACCGGGGAAGAAATCTTTAATATAATAAATATATTTTTTGAAGAAAATAATCTCAGTTGGAACAATTGCATTGACATTTGTACAGATGGGACCAAGGCGATGACAGGTAAAACAGCAGGAGCAGTGTCACGAATGAAAAATAAAGCGCCTAATTGTAATAATAATAATACAATGTCACACAGATCATCCTAGCCCCAAACTAAGCAAAGCTTGTACTATGGATAATTGTAGTTCCAGTCATTGTATTCTGCATAGACAAGCACTTGCGATGAAGCAAATGCCGTTAAATCTAAAATTAGTTATGGATGAAGCGGTAAAAATAATTAATTTTATCAAATCACGACCACTACAATCCCGATTGTTCTCATTATTGTGTGAAGATTACGGCAGCGAACATAAAACACTGCTGCACCATACAGAAGTGCGATGGCTGTCTCTGGGTTAAACTTTAACAAGGTTATTTGAACTTAGATCCGAGTTACAAATGTTTCTGGCAGATACTTCTTTTAATTTGAAGATCCGTTTGTATGATAAAACTTGGTTGTTCCGATTGTCTTTATGGCGGATATCTTTCAAAAACTCAACGAATTGAATTTCTCGTTGCAAGGTAAACAGACAACAGTGTTTCATGCCTATAATAAACAACCTTCTTTTAAAAGAAAATTAGATTTTTGGATCATTTGCATTGGAATAGAAAGCTTTACGTTACTCAGTGAGTTTGTTAGCGAAAACGACTCAGAAATGTTTGAAGATGATGTGTTTGAAGAATTGGTCCAATATCTCAGTTCGATGCGCGCATCTTTTGAAAAGTATTTTCCCGAAGAACACAACACAAAAATTAAAGTGAATTCATGGATTCATAATCCTTTTAGAAATGTCATCAGACACAAGTATGGAGTCACTGTTCAAAACGACGCCTCTCAATGATTTTTGGTGTAGAATCCAAGATGAATATGCAATGCTTGGCCAAATGGCTATGGATATTCTTCTCCCGTTCCCAACTACATATTTGTGCGAAACAGGATTCTCTACCTACGCAGCCACGAAAACAAAATATCGCAATAGACTGGACGCCGAAGCTGATATGAGACAGCAACTTTCTTCTATCAAACCTGATATCAACCAATTGATGAAAAATAAAAAACAGTTTCATACCTCCCACTAGTTAGATTTTTTCTTTTTTAATGTTTTTTATTATTGTCCTTGCCAAGTGGTGAAGTAAATAATAATTAGTAACTGTTACATTGTACTTTTATTATGCTGATTAATAAAGAATACACTTATAAAAACAATTGTTTTATTGTAGGGTTCCATCAAGTATTTTGCTTCCCAAAAGGGTTCCGTCATTAAAAAAGTTTGAGAACCACTGCTCTACACGATATAATAAGCAACCAACAGGCAATAACACCTATACCATCAACTTCTTCCCAGTCATCAGTTTCGCCAACAGCATCTAGTACTCATTCCATATACTCCCAAGTCAGAATATTTAGATTTTGAAGGTTTTTAAATTTGAGTACAAATAAATACCTAAATGACTAATTTACATTTTGAATTAATAATTATTGTCAAACGAACACACACACACACTCTTACCCTAAAACATATGGCCAATCTTTGTTCTGGGCAAATACATTCTCTGAAACTTGTATTTCGTACTCTTATGCCTGGTGAAAGTCGTCCCAGTAAATCGTCAAAAGTGGTTATTGTCATTCGAAAATAATTGAAAATCTTTGATCCGTCACTTTTAAGTTCACCCATCAATAGGGCTTCCATTACGTAATTACAAACTTATTTTAAAGTATTTTTAATTCCGTAACTGAAGATGTCAATTCCGTACTTACGTAATTATTGGTATCATAAATTAATCAAAATAATCAACCAAAAAAAAAGGATTATACATACCAGTTATAATGTGGCAACTCTACGTTATAACTACTTCGAAACTATACAAACAGGGGATTCCCCCCAGTTTATTTTATCGTTGGTTAAATCTTTCAAAAATTGAGGAGTGACAGAACAAAACATGATAATTCCACTTTTTGTAAAATAAAAAGTTAGCAATGACATTCGACAGAATACCATAAATTACATCGCCCGTTATGCTGGTATGGTTCAAATCGTGCTTATTCCTGCAGTAAATCGCCTCTTAAGTTAAAAGTTTGATGCAAATCATGATATTTGCATGTTTAAAAATATTAATAAACGAAATCGGAAAAAAACATGATACATTTCATACATTTCTGGTACGTACATTGAAAGTTGGCACAAAATAGGTTATTTCCTATGTTTCCGGTCATACCGACTTTTGAATGCTTTATTACCTTAAATCCTAGAGTGCCGAAGCCGTGAAATAGTTTATTATTTTGTCTATGGTTGGGCGGTTTGTTTGACATATGTCACATGACTTGATTCAAGTAAATGTCATAATATTAGATCGTCGAAGTTGGTCGTTAATTCGTGTAAAAAAATGAAGATTCGAGTAATAATTATAACTAAATTGAGTACTTTAAAGATTTTTCAAGTGATTTACAAGCATGTCAGAGCAGTCAAATACTGTTGGTGCACTCAATAGTGGAGCGAAGAAAAAGAAACGTCGAGAAAGGAAAGCTTTATCCGAAAGAAACAATAAGTAAGTTCGTTCAATTATGTTCGTGTAGTATGTAGAATGCTCAATCTGTTACAAGATTACAATATGTGCATACTTTTGTTTAAGATACGTAGACAATGACCCGTTGGGCTTAAGAATTCAATGTACGTGTAATCATATATGCACCATTTCTAATAATTTAATAAGCTTTATTAAGCATTACTAATATTAGCATTTCATACGCTTAACACCCACTGACAGACATATTAAATAAACATAAAGTCAGGCTTGCGAACCCCGCAGCGTCTTTTATCTATGACGTTCGGAAACGCATAAAGGCAAGACAAGGGACATTATAAATCGATATGATGTATTAATGCAATCGACAAAAAAAAATGCATGAATAATGTGATACGAGGAATACATTGTGATTATGACTAGGATAATTGTTATTTATATTTTTTGTTATTAATATTTTTTCTCTCTGTTATGTTCTACTTTCCTATTCTATGTTTCATAATAATAATAATAATCTTAATATATATATCGCTCTCTGTCACTGTCGAAGACGGTGACTTAGTCCACGTCGAGAGGGTGGGCTCAATATATCGTAACCGTAGCGACGACCCCCCTAGGTCACAACCAACGCGCCCACGCAAAATTGTCGTGCGGCTGGCCCGCCGGGCTACGCGTAATAAGCTATTAAGCGCGGCACGCGTAAGACGGGGCCTTACTACCACTGATCTTAATCTGCTCTGCCAAGATAGCAAGATCTACATAAATGAGCATCTTACCCGCATGAATGGTAGGCTGTTTCATAAGGCGGTCGAAAGAGGGTCGTATTTTTGTCAAGAGAGAGGATGGGGCACCTGGCCAACGTATTCGCAGCGAGGCTGATAAAGAGCGAATTTTTGGCAAATGAACAATTTCGCTGTAAATCAATTTAATTACAGAATTTTTGTTACGTTTTATTATTTTCTTAAGTTGGTTATGTTTTGTGTAACTAATTTTATCAATATTCTGTGTTTACTAACAATTATCAACATATTATGTAGGGGTCTGCATGTTCTGTCGAATAAATATCCACTCGGCTCGATGAATTTCATGTTGGAACACAGATCCTTAAATCGGACGCTATATATATACATTTTTCTTGGTTTATATTATTTATTATTCATATTTACATATTTGCACAGCATAAAGTTATTTTTTCAATATCTCTCACATTACTCTAGAGTGTCGATGGTCACATTTTTTCTCACATTCTTAATACATTCACTCAATTTTATTATGCTTTGTTATGTTTACATATTCTACCATGTTGGGATACGTTGGCAACTTTTCCCGCTGATAAATGCACACAATAATGATTAATACATTTTTAAAAGTTGGTCTGCTTAATGCCGGCTCGTTAGGCACTAATCATGACGAATTTGTTGCCGCGGTAGAAAGGCATAACGTAGATATTATGGCTATTAACGAAACTTGGCTTAGAGCGGGAGAGCAAGGCCGCGCTCCAACCGTACCTGGTTACCGCCTGAGACATGTACCACGACCCCTTACCACGCGGGGTGGGCGGGGCGGTGGAGTCGGTTTTTATATACACAGTAGTGTTCGTGTAAGACAACACACTCACCCAGTTGATTCAATGAGTAAAAGTGTTGAGCAAATGTGGCTAGTCGTAAGTATTAATGGCACTAAACTCGCCATAGGCACAGCATACTGGCCACCATGGCAGGATATTGACATATTTTTGGACGCTTTGACCCTGTCTATTAATTCGTTGTCATTCTGCCGACAAACTATACTTTTGCGAGACTTTAATATTAATTATCTCACTGGCTCTGATTCTAAAACTTGCAAACTTAACGTATTCCTTAAGTGTCTGAAGCTCAAACAACATGTGATGACTGCTACGCATTTTACTGATCATAGTCATTCACTAATTGATTTGGTATGCTCAGATGCTAGCATAAGAAACATTGAGGTGAGTCCTATATGCGCACTTGGCGGGCATGCCTTTATAACTGCCACCTTTCTCTTTAAAAAAGATAAGGCTCTTCCTAATACCATAACATATAGAAATCTCAAAAGAATTCCTCTTGATCAGTTCAATAGTTATCTCGATGCCATAAACTGGACCATACCTTTGCAAAACGTAAACGATATCGTACTGTATCTCAACGTACATCTACTCGGTTTATTTGATAAGTTTGCTCCTATTAGGACGCATACAATTAAGGTAAGATCATATCCATGGATTACTCCAACTATCAAAAACATGATGTACCTCCGTGATCAAGCTCGAGCTTTGTATTTAAAGTTACAAACAGAGGCAAAAAAACAATATTACAAAGATTTTAAACATCTTGTAAATAAATCTTTGTTTTATGAAAAAAAAGCTTATTACGAACACAACATTAATAGGAACATAAAATATCCTAAAATTATGTGGAAACACTTAAAAAAACATTTATTGCCTCCCAAAATCGACCTTGAGCTACCTTCTCATTTGAACGATCCTAATTTGATAAATTCACATTTTTTAAACGTCCCTGGAAATACCAAAATTCCTTTATCAATTCTAACATACTATGAGTTCAATAGGTTTAGTAATGCTATTTTTTCTCTCAAGCCAGTTGATGAAGCTGATATTGTTAAAACTTTAATGAAACTCAAATCGAATGCTGAGGGATGTGATCATATTACACTGAAGATGTTTACTTTAAGTCTCCCTCAATCCCTCGACATATTGACATCAATCATAAATAGTTCAATTTCTACATCTACCTTTCCTGAGCTATGGAAGACTGCTCGTGTGCGCCCTATTCCTAAATCGCCAAACCCTCAAAATATAAAAGACTTAAGGCCTATTAGTATTCTGCCATTCTTGTCGAAGGTGTTGGAAAAAGTTATCAACATACAACTTACAAAGTTCATCGAGAATAATAACAAATTACCCGATGTACAGTCCGGTTTTAGGAAAGGCCACAGCACTGCGACTGCTCTACTAAATGTGACAGATAATATCTTAGTCGCGCAAGATAACGGTATGTGCACAATTTTAGTTTTACTTGACTATTCCAGAACCTTCGACAGTTTAAATTTAAACTTACTTTTATCCAAAATGACTTACTACGGGTTCGATTCTGAGACAGTAAAATGGTTTCATAGTTATTTAACTAATCGTGCACAGTATGTCGAAACTCGTCAAACAGACGGATCCTCTTCCTTTTCAACTATTAGGTCATTGCACAAAGATGTACCACAAGGCTCAATTTTAGGGCCATCTCTGTTTAGTTTGTATAGCGCTGACGTGGTACAGGTAATAAAAAACTGTCATTTTCATATCTACGCGGATGATACACAAATTTACATTCACTTTAGGCCGGAAGACTATGCCACGGCTATTCAGGCTATTAATGCCGATCTTCATAGAATTGTGAAGTGGTCTAATGACAACTCTCTAATCCTCAATCCCTCCAAAACGAAGTACATGGTTTTTGGTACTGACAGTCAGTTAAGGAGAGTGGAAACATTGTCAGTAAGCTCATCACCCCTAAAAATATTAGGAGAAGCTATTGAACTTGTGAGTGAGGCGCGAAATTTGGGGTTGTTAATGGACCAGTCCCTTCGTTTTGAAAACCACATCGCAAACTGCGTACGCAACTGTTTTTACCGACTAAAAATACTATATAAAATGCGTCCCTATTTAAGTGAACAGTTGCGTATACAGTTGGTAGAGTCGATTGTTCTTTCGAAGTTAAATTACTGTGACACCGTATATGGTCCTAGACTACTGGCTCGTACTGAAAAGCTGTTACAGAGGGTGCAAAATGCTTGTGCAAGATTCTGTTTCGATATTCCTCCGAGAGGCCACGTTTCACCATACTTAAACAAATCATCATCATCATCATTACAGCTTAAATAAGTCCACTGCTGGACAAGCCTTCCTCAAGAATCATCTTGAGGGGATATGCCATAATCGCCACGCTTGGCAGGCGGGTTGGCGATCGCAGTATGATGATCGTAGTACTCAGAAGGAAGCTGCTTCCCGTCCTCTGGTAGATATTCCCTCGGGTCGACTTCTACGCCCCCCACGGGATGAGATGGGGTGATGATATTCTGATTCTGATATTTGTCGCCGTCACCACATAGCAGGAACCACACAACAGGTGATGACCCTTTCGGCAGAACATGCAAGACACACCTGCCCCATGATATGATTGTTACCTTCTTTCTTTTCCTTTTCTCTGTATTGATGTTGCTTTTTTTTAATTTATTGTATTTCTTGTGTGTTGTGCTGAATAAATGTTTTCATTTCATTTTTTCATTTCATATATTTTTTTTAGCTTGTAAGTATGATAATGTGAATTCGTCTGGTATCACGCTTCCAGTACCTACCGGCCCTATCGGAAGATCAGCACTGCAGAAATGCAGTACTAGCTGATATAGGGCCATTTTTCATACCAGTACGAATAAAATTAATTAATAATGTATAAAATTAAATATTTGTTTTTGAAATCGAATGTATTTTCCGTACTTTATGAAAATAAAATTGTTTCTTTCTTTCTTTCTTTCATAGAACAAGGAGCAATTTTAAATGTTAACAAATATCGCAACGGGATGTCGTACGAAACCGAAAAAAAATTTATACAACATCCGGAAAAGTTCAACAAAACGTGTATTTGTGTCGTCTTATTAGTGCATTTGAACCCCAGCGTAGAGGCAAAGGTACACCACGTCCTTCTGGTAAAACGAAACTTAAGTACTTCATTCTACCTATATGGGAAAAAGAAAGTAATGAAAAGGGTATGCAAATCATTTTTCATGGCAGTATTTTCTAACAAAAGGCAGAGGTTATCAACTATTATCAAATGTGCGATGGATGGCAAAGTTCCAAAGGAAGAAAGAGGAGGTGACAGGCGTTCAGCTAAATCTCAAGAGAAAAAAGAACATTTACACAATTTTCTCCGAAACCTTCCTTGCAGTGAAAGCCATTATAATAGAGCAAAAAGCAAGAGGGTGTATTTGGATGCCAAGATGCTCCAGTATTGAAATAACCGATATAGGCGCTAAAGTTTCATTTATTATTAAAATCATATGAGTAAAAAGGCAGTTGTGACGACCACCCATATATGGGACATGATTTTCCAGCTTTTCCGGAAACTGAAATTTATTTTTTATTTATTTTACTAAGATGCTGGTACTATATAACCCTCATACATTCATAAAATTACAACCTCCTAAGAAAAAAAGAGTTTTAGGTTTATCTGGGGTAATATAGACAGAACCATTCTCCTCTCCTTGACAATACCTTAATACAAGCTAGCTAAATATCATTACTATTTTGAAATGAATTGCATGACCTAGTCTTTGGTAATGAAGGAGCTATATCAATTGTAGTTCATGATTCTCAAACGGAACAAGACACTTCCATACAAACAAGAGACGAACACCCAGTTTTTAGTATGCCAGAAGACTTGGAAGAAATAGACTTACAAAAATATCTAACGAATACAAACGTACAGCCACTGGATTATGTAAGTGAAGCTTCATGCTATATATATATATATATATATATATATATATATATATAATTTAATATATAGCATGAAGCTATAGCATTTAGGATTATAAAAAAATCCAATATATTCCACTACAAAAAGTAGATGATCCCGCCGACAACTCGCTTCATGCACTTATTAGATTAAAGAGTGGTGGCCAGAGAAGCAAACCTTAACGTATCAATCTTTGAATATATGCAGAACAGTTAAAAAGCAATTCATATTTCGGATAAAGAAACCGCCAATTTACTTGAACTCTACTTTTGCCAATATTTAATTACCTTATTTTTACCAATATCACATCTTGGGCGACAATGCACCGAATATACTGAAAAGTTTAGTGTCCATCTGGTGAGGCATATACTGGTTGTCTCAAAAGAAAGTTCACATTTGTTTTGGTTATTGCGTGAACGCAACTATTCAGAGGAGCGCGGGGGGTGGGGTGGTGTCAATCGGTAGCCTAGCTCTTGGGAATTTAGTCGCTATGGAGGAGCGTTTCTCGGGAGCCGACCGCGCGTTGTGCGTACGCGAGTTTTATAAAAACGATAATTCGGCGACTGTAGCGCGTAGAAAATTCTGCAACATTCGACAAATTCGTCACTTGAATAATGCGCCAAGCACTCGAATCATTGCAAGTTAGGTCGAGACGTTTGAATAGACCGGTTCAACACTGGACAAACCAAAATCAGGGTGTCCGAGATCTTCGAGAACGGTCCAAAACGTAGACAGTGTCGCCGAGTCTATTCGGGACGATCAGAACTTTTCGATTGTGTGTGTGATGTGGCCTTAAATGTACACAGATCGTCATTATGCCGCATTTTGCATAAAGATTTAAATCTGCACCCGTACAAAATTGAGTTGGTGCAAGAATTAAAGCCTCAGGATGCCGGTCAGAGGGTTGACTATACGTCGACGTATACCAGATGATTGAGCGCTTTCCCACGTTTAACAACATCTTGTTTTCGGATGAAGCCCATTTTCATCTTACTGGATATGTTAACAAGCAAAATTGTCGCTACTGGAGTGCAACGAACCCAAAACAAAAACATCAGACACCCCTACATTCGCCTAAAGTCACCGTATGGGGCGCAATGTCAGCGCGAGGAATTATCGGCCCTTACTTTTTTGAAGATGGAAGGGGACGCACAGTCACAGTTGATTCAGAGCGTTGTGTCGAGATTTAGACCACTTCTTCGTGTCTGAGCTGCAAAACTTTCCGGGTTATAACCAAAGAACATAGTTCCAGCGAGACGGAGCAACTTCACACACGTCTAACAGGTCTCTGCCAAAAGTTCGTGATTTTTCCTGGTAAATTGATCTCCAGGAGGGGTGACATAAGTTGCCCCCCACGCAGTCCCGATTTGACACCCATGGACTTTTTCCTGTGGGGTTATGTCAAATACAAAGTTTACGCCAACAAACCGACTTCCCTGGCACAATCAAAAGAAAATATCCGTCACGAAATCGCAGCCATCACGGAGAATACCTGCTGAGCCGTCATAGAAAATTTTAGAGCTCGATTAAACGAATGCCGTGAACGGCAACGGTTTACATTTGGGCGATGTCATATTTTAAAAATAAATTCCCAAACACTGTATCTTAATTTTTTTTTTCAATATACTCCTTACTTTTTTTAAATTATAGTTTTAAATATGACATTACTTTTGAGCCACCACTAGTGGTGGATCGCCCTGAAGTGCCTCTAAAATCCTCGGGGTGTGGGTGGATGTTCAGCAGTGCAGAAGCGGTTTTTGCGTCCGGATCCACCAGGGGGTATTACATGGTGAAGCTCACTTCATGTGGAAACATTGACAACATCAGAGCGACGAGACATCAAGTGTAACATTACAGGCAGTTACCTCACGTGCGCAGCAGTACAAGTAGTGACGACGATGTACATATGTACTTACAGTAGGGACGTGTTTGGTAGTGGAGGTTTGGCAGACAAAACTGTGAGTGAGGGACAATCCCAGTATAATTATTTCTGAATCGGATGTCGAGGCTGGGCCTTCTGGATACTAACGAAGAATGCTTACACCTCCCCAAAAGTAATTTAATTTAATTCTTTGGAACCGTCAATTTACGACTATGATGCAACTGCCGTCGACTGTAATACCATCATATCGGAGCACCAAGTCAATCCTGGAAGTGACGTTGAGGATGACCTTGTGACGGGAGATGATGGTCCAAAAAAGAGAAGTGTTTTGGGGTATCCGGTATCTCTAGAAGATTTGCCACGCTCTCTTGTTAATGAGCTTAATGCTGTTGATAAGCAGGATGATGATGCCTTAAAAGGTCTGGCTACAAGCGATATGCTAACCTTTGAATGGTGAAATGATCCTGACACATTCACGGTTCAGCGGGAGGAATTTGTAGGTAATTGCGGACCTACATTTCCGTTGAAAAATTTGGGACGGTGTCATTATCACCTTGATAGTGCGCGAAACCAACAAATACGCGTCCTTGGTTGCGTTAAATAGGCAGCAATTTTCGCGCATTAACAGATGGACTTCCGTGACGTCGGAGGAAGTTTGGACCTTTTCCGCCATTATGATGTTGCAAAGCATAGCGTCGATTGCCGTCGAAAAGGAATATTGGACGCCGTATTCGTCTTATTTAAAAATGGGCAACTTTTCGCAGCTAATGTCGCCGCTTTATTTTAATAAAAAATATGCTTGCACTTTGTAGACAACAATCATCCTTCCCAATAAGCTGACTAAAATTTTACCAGTTATTAATCACCTTAATGGTAAATTTCGCTCCTTATACCTGCTTGAACAGAACCTACAAAAAGACGAATCACTGTTGCTATGGAAGGTAAGGCTTTCGTTTGCCCAACTCATAAGCAACGAAGCTGCTCGTATATGTATAAAGAGCTATAAATTGTGCGAGTCGTATGCGCTTAAGGCAGACAAATCTGCTAATGACCCCGAGCAGAAAAGTAACGAACTCGAAGGACTACATCCGAAATTGTCCATAACTTGGAAAGAACTTTATTGAATAAAGGGCACACTTTAGTTATGGACAATTTTTATAATAGTCTGTTACTCTCCCGTGTACTGAAGGCACAAAAAACGGACACAATGGGCACACTACGGCTAAATAGACAATTTATCCCAACAAGCCTAAACGGCAAAAAACGATAAATATGCGACCTGGCGAAGAGTCACAAATGTCGTGTCACTTATCTCTACGTTCCACAAAGTAGAAGTCGGTGAAAAATAAAAGTTTGGAAACCTTAAATATAGGCCCAAGGTTGTGCTCGACTATACAATGTGGAGCAGGACGATTGACATTCCTCTAAATCACGTAAAGAATGGCATGCTCATTACCCGTATACAAAAAATCAATCAAATCCAATGAATACTTTAGCCACAGGAAATTAATTATTTTTCATTTTCATAATTTTCAACATGATGTAGATCGGAGTCCGTAATAATAGGTAAACATTGTAAGGTCACGGACCTGTGCAAAAACGTACGATAAAACTCTCTACGTCTCAATATGCTTGAAAGACAGAGATTGGCCGTTTTGGACCGATCCTATGGCCAGCACGGTCACCGGACCTGACACCAGTGGACTTCTTTTTGTGGGGGGCCGTTAAAAACAAGGTCTATGCACGAGAAGTGAACACTGTGGACGAGTTAAAAATTTAAATAATTAATGCCTTCGACGAACTTAAAAGAATGGCAGATGGTGACTTGTTAAGACGAGTCCGTGAAAATTTAATAAGACTATGTCGCTTGTGCATAATGAACAACGGGGGACACTTCGAAAATATTAAAATTTGACTGTTGATGATTCAAATTCTGATTGTAATGTGATATTATGTGATTAATTATTCAATCAGTGATCTTTTATTAATAACAACATAACAATTCGCAACTTAATGAGTTTGTGCCGCTGATTTGTTCTTCTCCGACTAAAGTACCTACGGCCAACACCGCTGGCGCCGCGGCCGCCGCCCGCTGCACGCCGCACCACGCCGCGCACTAGGTCAGTGACTTTTCGTAGATAAAGCGTGTTTACCTTTTTAACAGACTTCATATGCAGTTGATTCTGCTATTTATTTTGTTTGAAAATTGCAATTATTCAATTTTCCATTAACTACTAATCTTCGTGTCTTAAAATGTTTAGATGGACTAGAACTGTGCTCGTTTTAATTTAAGAGACCCCCCACACTAGCGTCTTTCGAGCGTCGTCGTCGCGCCAGCGTCCGCGCAACGTCCACCCGACGTCGACGTCGCGGCGACGCGACGCCAGCGCTGGCCGGCTGCCGAACGCCGAGCGTGCGCGGCGCTGGCGTCGCGTAGCCGCGACGCGATTCAACGTTTTTTGCGAACAAGTACAATGCTCAACGCAATCTATTTGCCCCGCTCCCCACCAGTACCTCGCCCTCTTGCGCCGCACGTGTCGCGTCAGTTGTAACGTCGTCAGTATAGAGTGCACACGTAATATCCAAAATGCAGTCACCGCTCGAAGATGTGTTTGATACTGAACTTTTTATTCAAGAAATACAAAATCGGCCTGTGTTGTGGGATATGTCAAAAAGAGAATATAGTGATCGCATTCTTAAAAGACTTCTTATTTTGCTGTGTGGTGACGGCCTAAGAATATCACCACCCCCTCTCATCCCGTGGGGGGACGTAAAAGTCGTCCCGAGGGAATATATACCAGAGAACGGGCAGCAGCGTTCTCCTGAGTACCATGTCCACCTTACTGCGATCGCCAACCCGTCTGCCAAGCGTGGCGATTATGGCAAATCCCCTCAAATGATGGACACAACCAAACCGCGGCCCCCAGTCCCCGGCAGCCCTGCTATTTCCAGCCGTGGTAACAGGCGTGGTTACGGCAGGGCAGGGGGTGCTAAGAATCCCCGGCAGATTCCGCGTTACCAACACCGACGACCTCTGGCCCTGGCAACATATAACACACGTACACTGCGGTCCGACGAGAAGATAACCGAACTGGAGGAAGAATTGAGCAGGTTACATTGGAATTTTGTAGGACTATCTGAAGTCCGAAGAGAGGGGGAGGACTCGATAATACTTAAATCCGGAAACCTGCTCTATTACCGGGAGGGTGACCAAATATCCCAAGGTGGTGTCGGGTTCATAGTCCACAAGTCCCTCGTGAACAACATAGTGAAAATCGAGAGTGTGTCGACGAGGGTTGCGTACCTTATACTCAGAATCACCAAGCGGTATTCGTTGAAGGTTATACAGGTATACGCACCCACTTCGACACACTCCGACGATGAGGTCGAGGTTATGTATGAGGACATATCCAGAGCCATACATACCTCTAACTCCTATTTCACTGTGGTCATGGGGGACTTTAACGCGAAGCTGGGCAAACGATTCGGTAATGAGCTGAGAGTGGGGCAATTTGGAACTGGTGACCGGAACCCCCGGGGCCAAATGTTGGCCGACTTTATGGAGAAGGAGGGACTCTTTATGATGAATTCCTTCTTCAGGAAGCCGGATCACCGCAAATGGACCTGGGTGAGCCCGGATGGTAAAACTAAAAATGAGATAGACTTTATCTTGTCGACGAGACGACAGATGTTCAATGATGTCTCCGTGATCAATGCGGTCAAAACCGGGAGCGATCACAGACTGGTCAGAGGCTCATTGAACCTTAATGTCAAACTCCAGAGGTCCCGACTGATAAAGTCTACGCTCCGACCTTTACCTATCCACGTCCAAAACCCCGAACCATTTCAGCTCGAACTGCAAAACCGTTTCGAATGCCTAGCAGACTGCGAGGAAGTGGACTCATACTATGACAGGCTCGTAGAAGCTGTCCATACGGCTGGGTCTAAGGTCTTCAAGGCCCGCCGTACAAACAGAACTAAAAAGATCTCTGACTTTACCCTGCAACTTATGGAAGATAGACGGAAAATGGTTCTGACATCCTCAGATGATGCTACCAGATATCGGCAGCTCAACAGACAGATCTCAAAGTCTTTGACTCGCGACACGCGGCAATTTAATACAATTAGTATTAAAGAGGCCATCGAGCGAAACAAAGGCTCTAAAGTGTTCGCAAGAGCTCTGTCTGTTGGACAGAGCCAACTGACGAAGCTGAAGACTGAGGATGGTAGAATCGTCACGTCTAAACCTGAGTTGCTGGGAGAGATCGAGAAGTTCTACGGACAGTTATATACGACAACACAGCCACCTGTCAAAAGTCATGCCTCAGATCCCAGAGCACGACTAACCCGACATTACACCGAAGACATCCCGGACGTCAGCCTGTACGAGATTAGAATGGCTCTCAAACAACTCAAGAACAACAAGGCGCCTGGTGATGATGGAGTTACAGCAGAGCTTCTGAAGGCGGGTGGTACACCAATCCTACGGGCCCTTCAGAAGTTATTTAACTCCGTCATACTAGATGGTCAAACGCCACAAGCATGGCACAGAAGTGGGGTGGTGCTCTTCTTCAAAAAGGGCGACAAAACCCTATTGAAGAATTATAGACCCATCACACTGCTGAGCCATGTTTACAAGTTGTTTTCGAGGGTCGTTACGAACCGTCTCGCGCGCAGGTTTGACGACTTCCAGCCTCCCGAACAAGCCGGTTTCCGAAAAGGCTTTAATACCATAGACCACATACATACGCTGCGGCAAGTTATACAGAAGACCGAAGAGTATAACAAGCCACTGTGCTTAGCGTTTGTGGACTATGAGAAAGCCTTTGATTCTATCGAAACATGGGCCGTGCTGAGGTCTCTCATAAGGTGCCAAATTGACTACCGGTATATCGAGGTGATAAAGTGTTTGTATGAAAACGCCACTATGTCACTGCGACTCCAGGACCAGATCTCGAAACCTATCCACTTGCAGCGAGGCGTGAGACAGGGAGATGTTATATCTCCGAAACTGTTCACCGCTGCATTGGAAGACGTCTTCAAGCTTATGGACTGGAAAGGCTTTGGCATCAATGTCAATGGCGAGTACATCACTCACCTTCGATTTGCCGATGATATCGTAGTCATGGCTGAGACCATGGAAGACCTCGGTACAATGCTCGATGACCTCAGCAGAGTCTCTCAACAAGTGGGTCTGAAAATGAACATGGATAAGACGAAAATCATGTCAAACGTCCATGTTACACCCACTCAATTCAAAGTTGGTGACTCGGCACTCGAAGTTGTAGAGAACTATATTTACCTAGGACAGACCATCCAACTAGGTAGGTCCAACTTTGAGAAGGAGGTCAATCGTAGAATCCAACTCGGATGGGCAGCGTTCGGGAAGCTACGTAACATCTTCTCGTCCAAAATACCGCAGTGTCTCAAGTCGAAAGTCTTCGACCAGTGTGTGTTGCCAGTGATGACATACGGAACAGAGACGTGGTCGCTCACTATGGGCCTTATTAGAAGGCTCAAGGTCACCCAAAGAGCAATGGAGAGGGCTATGCTCGGAGTTTCCCTGCGGGATCGCATCAGAAATGTCGAAATCCGCAGGCGAACCAAAGTCACCGACATAGCCCGAAGAATTGCCAAGCTGAAGTGGCAGTGGGCAGGGCACATAGCTCGTAGAGCCGACGGCCGTTGGGGCAGAAAGGTTCTCGAGTGGCGACCACGAACCGGAAGACGCAGCGTGGGCAGGCCCCCTACAAGATGGACCGATGATCTTGTGCGGGTCGCTGGAAATCGCTGGATGCGGATAGCGCAAGACCGGCAATTGTGGAGATCTTTGGGGGAGGCCTTTGTCCAGCAGTGGACGTCTTTCGGCTGATATGATGATGATGATTCTTAAAAGAAAGGCTTGGGAAGAGATGTGTACTTTGTTTATTCGAGAGTTTGAAATAAAAACAACAAGAGAAAAAAATGAAGAGTGTAAGTGTAAACTTTTATATTTTGTCACTTTGCCATGTTAATGAACCAAGACTTGAAACGAAGTAATTAGCAAATTTATTTCTTTCAGCGAATCCGGTCGATAGCCGTATGATTTCTTGTATATCGATATTTTCATTATTCACTGTTGCGGAATTCGATGGTATGTTGGTTTCAGCGCGTGTTGTTTGAATCTTTCTTGACCTAACAAAATTATGTAGTATGCAACAAGTTTTTATTATTTCTTCACTAAAATCTAATCCCACATTCAAAGGTCTATGAAAAATTCTCCACTTGTTTGTCATGATGCCGAAACTGCACTCTATGTACCTTCTTGCACGGCTTAGTCTGTAATTGTACACTCTTTGTTGGTGTCATAAATGTTTTCCCGGGTAAGGTCGTTGCATATAAGCTGATAAAGGGAATGCTTCATCGCCTACGAGTACAAAAGGAAGAGGCTCGCCGTTTTCTGTTACTGGGGCTGGTGGGGGTATATTTAACACATTCTCGTCCATATTATTTTTCAAATCGCTTTCCATAAAAATGGTCGAGTCTGAAGATTTTCCGTAGCTGCCGACATCAATGTAAATGAATTCATAATTTGAATCACACACTGCCAATAAATTTATTGAAAAATACTTTTTGTAGTTGAAGAAAAGCGAGCCACTATCACATGGTCTTATTATTCTGATGTGTTTCCCGTCGATGGCTCCAATACAGTTCGGAAAATTTGCCTTATCTCTAAACCAGTTTGCAATATTAATCCAATCTGTTGCTTGTGTGGGTGGTTTGCAAATATAAAATAAGCATTTAATTATCGCTAAGCATGTTGTTCGTACTATTTGTTGCACTGTTGAATAGCCCCTTCTAAACGAATATTGCAAATCTTTAAATGAACATCCAGTTGCCAAATATCTGAAAAAAAAATTAAATTGTTTCAGCTTTAAAATTACAAAAAAAATGGAAGAGTATACGAGATCGCTACACAAGGGAAAGAAATAAAACGACAAAGAGTGGGTCGGGTGCATCAACAAGCAGAGAGTATCTGTATTCCAAATTTTTGGGGTTTTTAAACCCTCTATCACAGGTTAGACCACAAAAATCAAGCAGTTCTACTAATGAATCTCAAAAAGAAAATACAACAAAAAAGAACACCCAAGAAAAAATGTTAAACATTTTATATGAAAGAATGCTGAATAAAAGACAGGATAAAAATTATGGTGATCAACAGATTTTTATGTCACTTGTAGAAGATTTTGGTGCGATAGACTCAAATTACAAAATGGACGCAAAGATGGAAATTATGGGTATAATCAAAAAGTATACCCAAATGTCGAGATACACCATGCCAAATCATGACCAACAACAACAACTGTCAGCCAATTCATTAGATGAAACGGACACTTCCCAAGAGTCACTGTACGGCGACATATTTACTGAGGATGCTAATGATTACCTGAATATGTAATTCAGTTGTCGGCAAAATATTGTTGATTTGTAATTCTATTAATCAATCTGTGATTTAGTTTCTTGTAAGTTTTCTAAATAAATACAAAATTTTGTTCGTCATTTAAAGATTGCGTTTTTACTTACCTCAATGTAATAATAAGCCTCTCTTCAGGTGACACAGAAATCCTCAAATGGGTATCTTGATATTTTATATCGTTTTGTATCAATTGTAATAGTTCGTCAAATATTCGTTTTGGCATCCGTAAATAATCATAGAAGTATTTTTTATTATTTTTTATATGTTGACTATACAATACGAAATAATCGCTTTCTTGAAATCTAACACTACACAGAGGATGTTCCCAATGTTGACGACGACGTTTCCTTTTTCGTTTCCGTAATTTTTGGATCAGTAATATCAGCAGCAGTGCTTCTTCGTCGGAATCCATTTTCACACTGCTTGTACGCGACAGGAGCCGCGGCTACGCGACGCCAGCGCCGCGCACGCTCGGCGTTCGGCAGCCGTCCAGCGCTGGCGTCGCGTCGCCGCGACGCGGACGTCGGGTGAAGGTTGCGCGGACGCTGGCACGACGACGACGCTCGAAAGACGCTAGTGTGGGGTGTCACTAATGTAGTTCCAGATCCACATTGTATATATCTTTCTATGTGGGTATCGACTGGAAGGACCAATTTCTGCAAGCGTTCTCCTTAGAAAGAGTAAAAATCTCAATATGGTACAAGAAGCTTTTTCCTTCGGCTTTTTCTATAAAGATATGGCCCAAAGAAGGTTCCGCGTAACTTTGGTGGACGAAATACTGCAAGCATTTAGTGTTAAAATATTATATAAAATATAGTTTTCAAAATTTTGTGTTAAAATAATAATTGTTTTATTTGAACGTCATTATTTTCACGAAAATTGTGTAATATAAATCTAGCTTTTAAATAATGAACATATTTTTAATATACCTTTCAAGGGTTAGTTTTTTCTTAGGCTAAAAATATCTATCCTCTCGGTAGGATTGTACAAAGAGTTTTATGGATAAAACAGTAAGGATTGGCAACACTGCCGATCGGTTGTCAAAAATTGTACTAGTGAATTAAAATTAATAATTACTTATAAATAAATGTTTTTACGTTGTAAAATATAAAATATTACTATTAGAAATCTAAATTGTAAGCTAAATAATTGAATGTGATTAGTTTTCTGAAGAAATAAACCCGAAACAACTGATATCTGTCGACGCATCAGCTGACTGTCACTGCGCTTCTCGTGTCCAACGATTAAGTTTAAACTTTTGTGTGAAATCCCGGGGAGTATATTACTTATTCTTTATTTTTACACATTCATACTAACCTAACCAAACATTTATTCGACTCATTGGTGTGAGTCACCTCCAATTTCACACTGCCATATTCTGTCTCCATTTGCTTGACGTACATTGAGGAAGCAAATTCGACGACTTACTTAGCTGGCTACTGATGTCTGTAGCCCCACTTCAATTACTCCATAACTATACTGATATAAGATTGGCATTCGATAAATTTATTCCTATCTACACATACTAAGTTAACTTGACTAGACCCTAGTAATGAACTCTGATTAGGTGTCGTATAGATAAAGTTAAAAGTGCCCCACTACAGTTTGTAACTAAATGTTTAAGTGTTGCTTTATTATAAATCTATTATCAAGTTAATTGCCCATCTGTCTTGTATATACTTACTTATATTATTTCTACCTATAGATCTCTGTAGTTTATTTTTCATATCTCACTCCTTTGACTTCAAATACATCTTAACCTCTTATTTCTGTCTAGTTTTCTGTTCACCCTCTCTTTGTTTTCAGCCCATCCTCATTCACCTCACATCATGCAGACCCGAAGCATGGCTGCAACTCAAGTAGCTGAACATAAGTTGAAATCAGCTCTCAAGGACTTACAGACATACCAAGATCAGTGTCATAAACTTGAACAGGAGCGTGAGGAGAATGAGATAGAGATAAAAAGGGTCATTGATAGTAACACATCACTGAAAAGAGAACTTGAGAAACTCAACCACCAACTAGAGTCCACTATTGAAGAGCGAGACAGACTGCATGCGGAGACAGAGTCTTTTGATAAGTGTAGAGTGTTATATGAAGAAGCACTGTTCAAAATTAGAGAACTTGAATTAGAATTAATTAATTGTAATGAGAAGTTGTCAAATTCTCATTACAATTATGTAAAAAACACAACTTGTCCAGTAGCTTCCATTAATCAGAGCTTGTCCGGTGGGTCTCCCTATTAATACAACGGTGACCATTGATTTGACTGGCGATGACTGTGTAGACTGCCAGCCAAGCGTTAATTCCTTAAGTAGTGACAAGCTAAAACAATACATACTTGAACTAAGTAAAGAACGTAGGGCATTATTAAACAAATTAGAAAATTATGAAATTAAATAAGAGGATAGCAAACTAATTTATGAAAAAGATACTCAGTATTTGCTTTCTGAGATAAAAACTCTTGAGAAGTCCCTAGCAATCTCATATCACAGTTTCCAGTCATACAAAACTGAAATGCAATTGCTAGCTGGAAAGTGTAATCCTGAAAGCAATAGGACATTGGAACCGATTAACACCAGTAGTGCAGTAATGGAGTCATACACACAGCTGGGATCAGAGTCACCAGTATCTCCACAAAATGACATTACTAAACATAGCTCCATACTGTATTCCGATGAAATGGGTAAGGGCCTTGGTACCTTGCTTTGTAATAAGCTGAGTTGTTCCTTTGTCAACTGTTGTATGCCAGGATTACATTATAAAGATATAATACATAAATTAATTCAGAATAAACACAGTGCCAAATCATGAATAACTCTAATGGTAGGAAATTGTAAAAACTTAAAGAAAACAGACATTAAAGATAGTTTCACTGAGATGTTAGAATTAGACTAATAAGATAATATTGTGTGCCTTCCCCTATGTGTCCAATGTGTCTGATAGTACAAATAATTATATCCACAAGCTAAATATGCACCTACAGTTTTTGGTTAGCCATTATAGTGATAAATTTATATTTTTGGACACAAATAGTTTTATAGATTCTTGTAGGGTAACCATGAGTACAGTTACTGTCTCAAGAAAATTTTTGAACATACTTGCAAGTTTAGTAGCGGCACATATTAACTCAGTCATAAGTAGTATGATGAAGTCACTTTTTATACCATCTTTTAGTAATGTTATTAAAATCAATTTAGTTAGTAGTTTAAACATGTAAGCATGACAATAGAGAAGTGTGATAACTTTCTAATTCTATCACATCAAAATATAAACCGCTTCTCTAGCAAAATTCTAGACAGAACTTTTTAATGAAAAATATGAAATAGATATCCTTTGTTTTACAGAAACATGGCTGAAGGCACACAAGATGGCTTTTAGTGTCTGTGGCTATAGGGTCGCCAGCTTTTATAATAGGGTTTCGGCAGAGGGTGGTGGAGTACTGATACTACTTCGAGACCAAATTAAATTTAAAGAACGTAAAGATATATGCCAACTATCTATTGAGCGTGTGTGTGAGGTGGCATGTGTAGAGACGCAGTTTTATTGTATAATATGTGTGTATAGACCACCAGCATCTGATTTAAAGCTTTTTACAGCAACAATAGAAGACATTCTTAGGAAAATTAAAAGTAAAAAAAAATCCTTGTATCTGGTGATTTTAATATGAACATTTTAGCAGATTCACCTGAAATAAACATATTTCTATCTGTATTTCGGTCTTTTAACCTTAAATGCTTGTTTTCTGAGGCCACGAGAGTCACACCCACATCTGCTACTTGCATTGATAACATAATTACCAACTTTGATGTATCTGAGAAGTGTTTGGTGGCTGGTGTTCGCTCTGACCATAAATGCCAAATAGTAAACATAAAAAATGAGATAAATATAAATAAACAAAAAATTAGTTTTAGACCTTTAACAAAATCTAATTTAGGAAAGTTCAGTAATAACCTGGAGAAAAGTTTGTGCCATCTATTGCCAAACAAAAGTAACGCTAACGATATGTACACTACATTATTCCACTGTATTTGCAAAGAATTTAATAAAGCTTGTAAAATAAAAAACATGACGGTTGACAGTAATAAGATAAAATTTAGTTCTTGGGCAACTCAAAGCATTAGACTGAGTAGAGATTTTTTATATGAGTTGTATGACAGAAGGTCCTATAACCCTGATGTCAATTTTATTAATTATGTTAGAAATTATTCAAAAATTTTTAAAAAGGTTTGCATTCAAGCTAAATCTTTATATATAAGAGATAAAATTAAAAATTCTGATAATAAAATAACATCAGCTTGGCAAATAATTAATACTGAAACTGGTAAAAGTAGATCAAGAGATCAAACATTAGTATTGAATATTGGTGATGAACTGGTTTCAGACAAGCTTACCATTGCCAATTTTTTAGCTGCTTTTTTTGCAAATATACCCGTGGATATTACTAAGTGTCTCGCATCATCACCAGATGTGGCTGAACTCTTTTTAAATCAAAGCGTAAAACAAACTGTGCCTAACTTTAGTTTTAAATCCGTAACAAGTGATGATATTATAAAAGCTTTTAAGAGTATTAAAAGGAAAGGCACAGAAGATTTGTGGGGACTGTCTGTTAAAGCAATTGAATCAATCATACTAAACATTGCTACAATCCTTGCAGCCATCTTCAATGGCTGTATAAGTGATGGTGTCTTTCCCGATTTAATGAAAATAAGTAAGATAATACCCATTTTCAAGGCAGGTTGTTCAAAAAATGCCACGAATTATAGGCCTATCTCAATACTGCAAGCTTTAAGTAAAATATTTGAAAAGCTGATGCTCAGCCAAATGTTGTCGCACTTTAACGTGAATGAGATATTGCATAACAAGCAGTTCGGGTTTACAAGGGGCCGCTCTACTCAGGATGCAGCTTGCACATTAATTAGGTCAATATTGGAGGCTTGGGAGGGATCACAGGATGCGCTGGGAGTTTTCTGTGATCTCTATCGTGACGATGATCAACGCAATCGAAAGCCTTACAGTCTTATTTAAAAACGCTACTTAAATTTAAGCCGGCCGCTCAACCATGGTTCATCAAATTTTTCATTTAAAAACACGATTTAACTTTGACCCGCGGTTAAGCCATGTCAAAATTTAAACCACGTCGGCCCCTGGTTTAAACCTTTCTCAAGTATGGCGGATTTTATTTGCATCAGCTGACGTTTTGTTTGACGTTTGTTTGTGAATGCAGGTTTTATTGAAGTTACTAACCGTTTTAATTTTTAAATAAATACTGAATTCTAGTTGGAATCTTATCACAAACTTCAAAGTCCACCGAAGAAAATCAATAGTCCTTGAAAATGCATTGTTACGATCATAAATCTATCATTCCATGTCTACCATAGAATAAAAATCATAAAGTTTTGATACATAATCCGATTTAGTCGATTAATTTTGGTCAAGCTCTATACCAGTCCCAGAAATGTTGACAGTGTAAAATAAAATGACGTTACTTAGCTGAGAAACCTTTAAGTAGGGTTTTTAAATAAAGAAATAGTTGAGCGGGGTTTAACTGGTTGAGCAGGGTTTAGCTGAGACATGGTTAAGCGGCGGATCACGGAATTATTTTAAATAAGAGTGTTAGGCTTTCGATTGCGTTGATCATCGTACGCTCGTTGTTAAACTGAAGTACTATGGAATATCTGGCACATCTCTTGATCTTGTGATGTCCTATTTATCGGGGCGACAACAGATGGTTTCGATAGGCGGTGTCACTTCGGCACGTCATCCTGTGAAAATGGGGGTGCCCCAAGGATCTATATTGGGCCCATTTTTATTTCTAGTTTATATAAATGATCTCCCTTATCTGGTAGAGAAAGTATCAGACGTAGTTTTGTTCGCTGATGATACGTCGCTCATATTTAAAGTAAATAGAAAGGATAAAGATCTTATTGAGCATAATAAAACACTCAGCTTTATATCAGAATGGTTTTCGGCAAATAATCTCTTGTTAAATGCAGGGAAAACTAAATGCATCAGGTTCTCATTGCCGAATGTGACTCAAAAGTCCCATCGACCGTATTTTTGGGATTGACACTTGATTCAATACTGCAATGGGGTCCTCAGATTGAAAAGTTAGCAGGTAAATTAAGTTCGGCTTCCTATGCTGTCTGGAAAATAAGGCAATTGTCAGATGAACAAACTGCTAGATTAGTGTATTTCGCGTACTTTCATAGCATTATGTCGTATGGCATTCTGCTGTGGGGTTCGGCGGCTGACATAGGTACTATTTTTGTATTGCAGAAAAGAGCAGTCAGAGCCATTTATGGTTTAGACAGTCGCGATTCTTTGCGAAATTTGTTTAAAGAAATAAATATACTTACTGTGCCATCGGAATATATATATCAGAATATAATGTTTGTTAGAAAAAATATTCATAATTATAAAAAGAAAAGTGAACTGCATAATATAAATACTAGGAATAAAAACAAACTAGCCATGCCAGGCTTTAGAGTAAGCAAAACTAATAAATCATTTTTAGGAAATTGTATTAGGTTTCCCATTCAAATTACTGATCTGCCTGACACAAGTTTTAAAACACATATTAAACGTATACTTATGGCTAGGGGTTATTACACCACTAAAGAGTACATCGATGACAAAGATGTCTGGCTCTCACTTCCTACCTGCACATTGCTCGCTGGAGATCTTGTAGCCATATAGACATGACTGATCTGCTGTGTTACGTGAACTATCTGTAAATGATTGCTATCATATACTTAATTTAAAATTATTGACTCTGTCTCAAAATGAATAATGTTATTGTTTCGAAGTTTTTCTTTTGTATACCTAAATATAATCTAAAATAATAAGCATTCAGACAACCGATCTAGCATATATTGTGTTTGCCTACTAAATAATTACTCTAATTGGACCAAATCCCGTGTTCATGCCCGCTTGAGTATGTTTCGCCGGACCGTCTCAACTGGGTCGTGTTGAAACCGGTAGTAGATGAACCCACTGAGTTTGTTTCGCTGGGTCTTCTCAGTTGGGGCGCATTGGATCCAGTGGTAGTAATTATTTATATGTATACAATATCGTGTATTTCGTAGTACAAATAAAAATATCGTGATTCTAAGTAGATACGGCGCGAAATATTGTCAACAGAAAACGCGTTAGAAAGTTTCATTTTTCGAAAATAAGAAATTGCTGAAAATGCGTGAGAATATGATTTGAATAGAATTATTTGTAGTGAGTGAAAATTTTATTTGTTCTTGACACCGATATGCATAATCTAGGTGCAATTTTTTTTTTCGTGTTATAAATCTATTTGATTGTTTTTTTTTTATGATTGAATATCTTGTGAAGGGCCCATACTGTAAGTAGGGAGAGAAATGAGTGTTAAATGTATAAAAAACTTATTTGTATTATTCGTTTTAGAATACGTTCTCAGACTGACAGCGACCGCTCGCGGTCCGCTACCCCCGAGTTTCGACGAGACCATCCAGTCTCCTCACGCCGGAACCTAATTATGGGGGGACTGGACAAGGTGGCACAGAAAGAAGTTGACATCTGTCCCTCGCCTTCGTAAGTAACCTACATTATAACTGTTTTTGCTCAAGTGATTAACGCGTTGCATTGCGAATAATTCTATAAAATTCTAATTTAATATGTTTTGGCTATATTACATTAATATTATCCGAAAATGTTTGTGTAATAAATACTAAAATTGGTATTTTTATCATTCACAGGAACCATAAGAGCCAAGATGTAATCCCAAGCGGTATTAAACGGTACACCAGTTTGGTTGAAACGACGTATGAAGTATCGCCTGGGGGAACCCGCCTGCGCCAGATTCCGGTCATGCCTCCTCCCGCATTCATGTCTCCTTCTGTTTAGTACGTATTTTTTTTGTTACTTGTTTACTGCATATACATGTATATCAGGCAACTGATTTCTATTAACTACGAGCCTTGCACACTTATGTCGCCGTTTTTCACTCCCATTACAGTTTTCATATATGCAAATCCGCTTAGAGTACTTCTGACCAGTTCTTTCAGACTTTATACTTAATTAACATATTATCTTTATTTTTTTCTAGTAACCAAGAAGCGCTCAAAGAGCTGCTGGAGGATGATGAAGAGGAGGCGCAGGCGCCGGATAGAACTTCTTGGATTTTAGAGAAGTGGTTCGTAGACCAAAATGTTGCATCTGTGCCATCTACTTCGGGGGTAGCTTTGCAGCGAGCACGAGCGTCGGTGGTGAATGCCGGAAGTGGTGTTTGCAGTGGCATGATGGAAGCGGCAGCCATGTTGCCATCTCCGTCGGGAGTGTCGCTAGTAGGTGGAGATGCAGTGGTGAACCTGGTGGAGATGGCAGCAGTATGCCCGACTATGTCGCAGCTAGCGTCACCGCGTGCCGGTCCCTCTTGGGCTGGGTTGGGACGCCGCCATCGGTCGCCGGTGTAGGTGAAACCACGTTTTCCATTTCAGATAGAGGGGCCAATCTGCTTTCTACGACAGGAGGTTTGAGGGTGATAATCGACACATTAGCCGATGAGGGCAGTGAGGCCGACAGCGCCATCGATAATCAAATTATGAAGGAAATAGACAACGAATTTGATGATGGCGGTGTCGATGTCACTGCCCGTATCGGTCGAGGTATCCCCGCTGACGCTCTTCTCGACGAACCAGAGTTGGCCTTTATATCTGTTATGGAAAATGCAATGGATGAAGAAGCTCAACAGCTTCCCGGAGTCAGTGGGGAATATGTGTGGTCGAGCAATTTTGGAGAATTTAAGGCAGTTCGGGAGGAATTTAATGGTCCAAATCCTGGGCCCTTGCTCGACTTATGACACGCCGTACGATGCCTTTACTGCAATTTTCAGTGAAGACCTCATGCAACTCATCGTAAACGAGTCAAATAGGTATGTATGCGGATCAAACCATAAATAATATGAGAGCTAACGAAACACTGTTGCTAAAATCTCGTCTTCACAAGTGGGTCCATACGAACGTTGACGAGATATTCCTCCTTTTCTCCACATTCATTTACATGGGCATCAATCCTCGGACGACACTAAAGGAATATTGGGATAAAGGCAGCCCTTTAGACATGCCCAAATTCAAGATGCTAATGACGTACGATCGGTATTTTCTGCTCAACAAATTTTTGCATTTTGTTGATAACACCGAAACCGATCAACACCGTGGACAAAATGCAGGCAACTTGAGCCCAAGGTTGGCAAAGATAGCGCCGATTATATATAGCACCTCGGTGTTAAATTTGAAGAGCTTTATAATCTGGAGCAGAATATAGCACTTGATGAGTGTCTGACACTATTCAAGGGCCATTTGTCTTGGATACAATGCATGAGGACTAAGTCTGCGCGCTTCGGTATAAAGTCTTATGAGGTATGTGAGTCACGCACAGGGTATATGTATCGTTTTTCAATATACACCGGAAAAAATGCTTCAACAAGCAATGCCCAGTCAGCTGGGCAGGATTTAGGTGGAAAAACTACAAAAATTGTATTGGAATTATTGAAAGATCTTGAGCATAGGGGACATCTTATAACTATGGATAATTTTTATAATTGTCCAGCGTTAATACGATACCTGAAATCCAAGGGTTTCGATAATTTAGGTACAATGCGTCCAAATCGCAAAAATGTACCCGATAGTATTAAGAAGTTCACGAAGAACAAGAAAGTTACATTGTGGTGATATTTCCATAGTGTCATGGAAGGACTCCAAATGTGTAACTGTCATTTCGACTTTCCACAATAATGATACTTTTACAGGTGTTAGAGCCGGACAACAGGTGAAACCTGTAGCTGTGCGTCAATACAATAAGACCATGGGGGGTATTGATCTGAAAGATCAAAAGCTCTCGATCTACCTGATGGAAAGGAAGCGTGGGATCAAATGGTACATCAAAATATTTAAGAGACTGCTAAACGTAAGCATACACAACGCATTCATTATGCTTAACGCCTCGCTGACACGGCGTAATTTGCCCAGTTTAAGTCACCGTCAGTTCCAGTACATACTTGCCGAAAACATAATCAGGCGGCACCATACAATTGCACCTGACCGATTGTTTGAGTCAGCGGTGGTAGATGAGGACAGACGGTTAAACAGGCAAATTCTCCATGTACCAGACAAAGGCGGGAAGCGAGTGCGTTGTAAAGTTTGCTATAGGCTTGGTATCATAAAGATGATTGGTACCATATGTGTCACTTGTGAAGTAAGCCTTTGCTTGGGGGATTGTTGGATAAAGTGGCACACACTGCCAAAACTCCCAGGCAAAGATTTGTACGCACGATAGTGGCCACATACGTGTACCTATCTCATCTCTTTTCGATATTTTGGTGCATCTGATAGCCTGAATTGGGTAATGTATGTGTGTATTTTTGTTTGTATGTGTTTTTTCATACTGTCATATCTGGAAGTGAGTGCCCAGTTTAAGTTTATTACTTTTCGTACTGATGTAGCAACGGATTTATAATGACGTTAACTATTTTTGTCTTTTATATATTTGTAGTAACTTGTACAAAACATTTTTTCTTGAGTCTATACAGAACATCAAATTTTATGCATTCCTACATGATAATAATCTAGTGGATGCTAACAAATAAGGCTTTTTGTAGCGAGAAATCAGCGGGCATTTTGATGCGGGCTATTTACGATGAACATCATTATATTGTTACGACTTACAGTTAGTTAGAGGTTTATGACAGTAATGAAAAAACGGTCTGCATATGCCACTGGTGCTTACCAATATTCCAATAGCCATGTATGTGAATGGGAACTGCCGCATTTTAGGGGGGTCTAGGCTAGGAAGCCGACCTACACAGGGTTAGGTTAGGTTTTCTTCGGAGTTTTTATACTTATGTTTTACTACTGACTACTGATAATAAAATTAAATCTGCTTGGTAAATGATTAATACTATAATTGGTAGATCTAAAAAGAAAATTAAATATTTGTGACCAACTGGTTTCAAACAAGCTTTTCTACTGTGATTTTTACAAATATACCCGGGGATACTAAGTGTCTCTCAACGTCACCAAAACTTTTTAAAAATTGTTGTTCATAACAGACTTTGGCTAATGTCAATTTTAAATTTGAAACAAAGGGCAAAGGATATAATGAAAGCTTTCAAGAGTATTAAAAAGAAGGGCACTTATGGGGACGGGCTGTTAAATCAACTCAATCAATTATTGAAAACATTGCTTAAATCCTTGCAGCCATCTTTAATTGCTGTATAACTGATGGTATCTATGTCTTTATCGTCGTCAAAACCGGTAAGATAGTTCCCGTATGAAAGCCGGTTGTTCAAATAATGCCACGATATTTATAGAAATTTATACATCTTTCTCATTACCAGCTTTAAGCAATATATTAGAAAAACTAATGTTCAGCTTAATGTTGTCGCACTTTGATGTTGACGGGATATTGCATAACAAGCTATTTGAGTTTACAAGGGCCTGCTCTACTCAAAATGCGGGGTGTACCCTTATGAAGTCTATAAGTCCGCCACATTAATAATATTGTATTCTTACCTATAGACAGAAACAATCAGACAAGATGAAGTAAAATATATCGAAATCTATAAATATTAACAAATAGTACGAAAGACCTTAAATAACCATTTTGAAAATAATTTGATGAAATAAGCTATTTAACTAAATCATTATTAACCTAAATTAAAATAAAATTTTATATGATCATATACAACATGTAACTTAATTAATGCATATGCTGTAAATAGTTTGTTCAGAATAGTTTACTGGATCGATTTATATCATTTTTAATATAGGTAATTTTTATTAAAAAATAATTAAAACTACGGAAATTATTATCATATTAACCCTATACAGTCAAAACAAATGAAAATGGACCGTAAGTCCAAAGTAATAAGACTTTTAAACTTGCAGTTCTTTTTGTATGCATACGAATTCCATCATTCAATACAAAATAAAGAAAAATAAGCTTTATTCCAAGAAACTAATTTAGTAAATAACAATGCATATAAATTTTAAATTAAAAATTCAGTGTATGTAAACAAACACCCCTATTAGAATATTATGTTGTAATCATAAGATTACAACATAATTTTCTAATCGGGGTGTTTGAGGGTGTGCGTTAATTACGTTACATGGTGTAGGGTAGAGCTACCCAAGAGTGCGCATTACCAAAGAGTACGCAATGTTCCATTTTGGTAGTAAAGTTTACCGTATGGCAACGCTGTGACTATTGTCAGTTTCAATTTGACGTGAAATGTCAGTAGACACATTTTCAAGTCGGTAAGGTAAGTGTTAAAATTTTTATTGCAATTTTAAGGTTTTTAATACATTTGATCTAATTTTCTAACAACTTTGAAGACCTATTAGAGGATTCGTGTGAATGCTCCACCGGAGAATGTTGGTAATTCTTGGAATGTGATTCATATATTTTGCTTTAAAGTTAGGTTATGTGTGATGTTTTTTACAATGTTATAACTGTAATGGTTGATAGCAGATCCGACGCAAATCGTAAGAGTGCGCACCCAAAGAGTGCGCATGCGTACTCTTAGCTTGTATGAAGCAAATAAATTTTATTTTTATTTTACAGATCACAAATATGACTACATACAAAAGAAAATCGCAAAGAATATTATTTTTTACCGAAGAAATTTTAAAAAATGCACAGGAAAGTATACTACGAGGGTAGAGTCAAAGGGCAGTCGCAGCGTCTCTGGATATCCCAGAATCCACCTTAAGAAAAAGATTATAGGCAGGTACTGTTCCATGTTCTTTGGGCAGATTTTCGAGTGTATTTACACCTGAATTAGACACTAGCTTAGCAGAACACTGCCGCGACTTGGATAAATGTTTCTATGGCCTGACGAAAAAAGAGCTAAGGATTGCGTATGATCTAGCAGAAAAAAATGGCATAGACCATAGATTTAATAAAAATAAAAAAGAAGCTAGCAAAAAATGGGTTGAAGCGTTTGCCAGGCGACATAACCTTAGTCTTCGTCAGCCCGAAAAAACCAGCTTGGCACGTGCTGCAGGATTCAACCGTGTGCAAGTGCAAAGATTTTTCGATAATTTGAAACAAGTCCTCAGGGGAAATACGTACAAAATGACATATATGTACAAAACGACACAGGCGGGATATTTTGAATTTGGCGGCCTTTAACACAAGACTGACAGTGTCACCACGCGGCCATAACTATTTTCTATATTCTGGCAAATTTTGAACGCATCCATTTCATTCATCCCAGTGTCATGGCCGACGACAGGTAAACACGCGTTGCAAGTTTTTTTCGCTCCGTCAAAGTTTTTATTCAAATGGTAAGTTTTATGTTATTGATACTATTCATGCAGTATTTTTTTAATTTTTAGAACTGTTATCTTTAGACTAAATAACTTAGTTTCAGAAAAAGAGCTTGTTTTATATGTATTTTCAAATTTTATTTTTTTAAAACGCTGTATGGACAAAACGACATACGTATATAACGGACAAAATGACATATGTATGTCATTTTGTCCAAAGCTTTTGTATTATATTTATGTTTTTTTTTGTTTATGTTTATTTTAATGTAAAAGAGAATATGTATTATATTTATGTTTTGTATTATATTTATTTTTTTGTTTATGTTTATTTTAATGTAAGCAGAATTGTTGTTGATTCTGCAGTACAGTGTACTGTTACTTGTTATTATCTTATAACTGCTTGGTTCTTACAGAACGATTGATCTATGGAATGGTTTTTATAAGTGAGGACTTGCTATTGGCTGTCTGTTTGACTTACTGTTCCTTATCTGTTTTTTTTAGCTGTAAGTCTTTCATATTGCTTAAATAAATAAACATATGTGTTTTTTTTTCAGACACCAAAATGCCACGTGACTACAAACGAACGACTGATCGCTAGTCTTGGAGTACAGAGCTATCGAGGCAGTTCGAGATAAGAAAATGGGCTGGTTATTGGCCTCAAAAACATTTGGTGTCCCTCAAGCTACCCTTCGCAGACATGCTTTAGGCACTAATAAAACTTTGGAGTCAAACTCAAAAGGCCTAGGCTGTTGGAAAGCTACCTTCCCGCCTGACGTGGAAAGGCAATTAGTTGAGCATATAAAATTCCTTGAAAGTCGTTTGTTCGGTTTGACTCGAAAATCCGTACAAGAGCTAGCTTTTCAGATGGCTGAGAAAAACGGTTTCGCTCATAAATTTAGCATCCAAAAACAAAAGGCTGGTCAAGACTGGTTAGATGGATTTCTAAGGCGTAATAAAGATATATCATTGCGCAAACCAGAAGCCACTTCAGCAGCTCGAGCTCAAGCTTTTAATCGGCCGCAAGTCCAAAAGTTTTATCAGTTGTACGGGAGCTTGCTAGAATCTGTAGGCTATAGACCGCACCGTATTTATAATGCTGACGAGTCCGGGCTATCAACAGTACAAAAACCAGAAAAGATTTTAGCTACCACTGGTAGGAAACAAGTCGGAGCAATAACCAGTGCAGAACGTGGAGCAAACACCACTATCGTTTGTTGTGCTAATGCCATTGGTACTTTCGTCCCGCCGATGATAATTTTTCCTAGAAAAAATATGAAAAATGAACTTATCGATGAAGCTCCTCCTGGTACCTTAGGTGTAGCTCAACAATCAGGCTGGGTGACTGCAGAAATATTTCTAAAATGGATAAAGCATTTCCAATGTTTTGTAAAAGCAAGTATCGACGATAAAGTGATTCTAATTGTCGATGGGCATGCAAGTCATAAAGGCATTGACACATTGGAATATGCAAAAGAAAACGGCATTCACATTATTTGTCTGCCTCCACATTGCACTCATCGCATGCAGCCTCTCGATGTTTCATTTTTTGGGCCATTAAACTTATTTTAACCAAGAAATATCCAAATGGCTGAAGGCACATCCTGGACGAGTTGTTACGCATCTTCAGATCGCCAGTTTATTCAATGAAGCATATGGCAAGGCAGCTACAGTGCAAAATATATGTCATGGATTTAAAAGCACTGGCATCTGGCCGTTGAACCCTGATATATTTCCGGATTATATGTACGAGCCCGCTGAAACTACAAACATACCGCTGGAAGTCACCTCCAATGAACAGCCTCCTCAGCCTGCAACACTAATGAGCTCTGTCGAGTCTGGACAGATTTTGACACAACCCTCACAACAAGGAGATGATTATATTCCAGCAACAAACACGTCTCAGGTCGCTCCAGCAGCTGCGCTTCCTCGAGTTCAGCCAAGGTCCACTGAAATGCTACCTGAAGAAAATAATGCGACCGAAATAACAGCATCTATCGACCCACAGCCTGAAGTTTCACCTCAGGCTACAACATCAAACTTTCAAGAAACGGTTTTAACTGCTGCTACTACCAATGAACGTCCATCGTCATCTGCTCTTGCTGTTCCTATTGAGGTGCTTTCTCCGGCTCCAAAAGGACGTTTCACTAGCGGCCAAGGGAAACGTAAACCAAAAACTCGACAGAGCGCATTGGTGTTGACTTGTACTCCTAATATGTTGGAAATAAAATCCAAAAATGCGCCTAAAGCTCCTCCAGCAAAGAAAAAACGTATAGTCTCCAAAACATTGTTTGAAGACAGTAGTGAAGAAGAAGATTTTCCCAATGTTTCCCAAGACGATGAAGATGACTGTGCGTGTATATATTGCAACGACCTTTATTCAAGATCTAAGCCCGGAGAAGACTGGTTGCGGTGCTTACAATGTTCGCATTGGGCTCACGCTTCTTGCGCCGATGTGCCCAAAAGAAGTAAGCGTTTCATTTGCGAATTATGCCAATAATTCCGTCGCTTTTATCTATATGTCATTTTGTCCAATGGCAATATGTCATTTTGTCCGAAGCATATGGACAAAATGGATTATGACTGATCTCAGTTTAATTTAGTTTGTTTTTTTTTCTGTTGATTTATTACTAAAAATGTTTATTAGTAACGATAATTTAAGGACCAAAGATGATTAATGTAAACTATGGCTGTTTTGTGAACTTCCAATAAAAAGTTATAATACAAAAACAAAACTATATGTCATTTTGTACATACTTCCCCTACAACTTTTAAATTTGTGGGCAGACAAATTTACAACATGGATGAAACTGGTCTTCAGACTGTACCAAATAAGCTGCCAAAAGTTTATGCTCAAAAAGGCAAAAAAATTGTTGGAAAAATAGTTTCCGCAGATCGAGGGCAAACTGTTACTGCTGTTTGTTGTATGGGCGCTACTGGAACATTTGTACCACCTGCTCTAATATTTCCCAGAAAGCGACAAAAGCAAGAATTGATGTATGGAGCTCCAGCTGACTCTCTACAACTAGTATCTGATTCAGGCTATATGAACTCTGAGTTATTTGTAATCTGGCTCAATCATTTCATCAAAATGGTCAAACCGTCTAAAGACGTCCCTGTTCTTTTAATTCTTGATAATCATTCATCTCACTTAAGCTTAAAAGCAATTGAATTGGCTAGAGAACATGGAGTTGTTCTTTTAAGCTTACCGCCACACAAGTCACCGCATGCAAAGTTTGGACATAGGATTTTTTGGGCCACTAAAAAAAGCTTATTCTGTAGCATGTGACAACTGGCAAGTTTCAAATACTGGGCGTGCTATAACCCAGTTTCAAATTGCTCAGTTATTTGGCATAGCTTATCATAAGGTTGCTTCGATTGACAGTGCTAGTAAATCATTCGAATCGTGCGGCATCTGGCCTTTTAATGATCAAGATTTTCTCTGATGAAGATGAGCGCCCTAATCCAGCCATAGAAACTCCAAATGTGGATGACACCATAACTTCAAATCAAGCTACTCCATCAACAACAACTACAGAAACTGTTTCCCAAAGTCTAGATGCTACTGATAATGCAAATGTTGAATTACCACTTACTCCATCAAAATCGAACGCACCCCAGCAAGATCTAAGAGGAACTGAAACTCGTGAATCCAGTGATAGTCTCCAGGTAACCATAACGTTATCAGAAAATGCACCCAATGATGATCAGGTACCATCCACGTCAACCTTTATTAAACCAGATGACATCTTACCATTGCCTAAATCAAATATTCAGAAGAAAAGAAAAATTAAACCTAAGAAATCAGAAATTCTAACAAGCTCTCCTTTTAAAAACCAATTAGAAGCAGAACAAAAAGAAAAAGAAGAAAAGGCCAAGAAGACAAAGCCGACAATGAAAAATAAGAAATCTACAACACCGACATTACGGGTTACAGATACAGGTTCGGAGATAATTCGATGTCCCCTTTGTTTGGAAATCTACATAGAACCTCCGAACGAAGACTGAATCCAATGTAGCCAATGTGAAGCTTGGTGGCACGACCAGTGTACTGATTACCTGGGATTTGGGGTTTTTAAGTGTGACAATTGTTGTTAAATGTTTAGCTGTGGATATAGGCTCTATTAATCTCATGCGCGCTCTTAGCTAGTACAGAAAGCCATAGATGCGTACTCTTTAAACCCTGTACCCCTAAGAGTGCGCATGAGATAAGTTTTTGATTTATGTGATTAATAAATATTATATGATAGTTGATAATTTTCAAAAAATTAAAATACTTTCCTAAATACCCAAAGATTAATTATAATCAAAACGGAAGACTGTAACTCATTAGTTGATTTTTTAAATAAATATTTTTTCAAAACTGCGCACTCTTAGGTCTCATAAGTCACAGATCTAATAATCTATTTGTACTTAGAATTTAAATAGAGTTAACTTTTAATACCACTTCCATTCATGTTAAAGTCTATGGGAATAAAAACAGTTTTTATTTTGCTGTCATTACAGTATTCAAACATTACTACCTCGTTGGTCTAGCGAAAGCGTGCTCTATCGCAAATATCGAGGTCCTGGGTTCAACTTCCAATTCGGGGCAAAAAGTGACATCGGGAATTCTAAACCACACACACATACGTCACAATATTCACAATAGTCAAAACTGTTTATTCATAGGTACCCGTGATCAGGGAATAAATAAATGATTATGAAAAAAATACGCTTTTTTATTTATATTTTATTTACTCACTACTCCCGGTAAGGTAACGTATATAAAAATATTTTTAGTTTTTTTTTTGACAATCTTGTTTTACACGCTATCTATCTCTACAAAATAGGCAACTCTTTTAAGGGACATTGTATGCGCATCTATAACAAACTTCCTTATAATATAATTGTTCGACTTATTACACGCTTTATAATAGCTTCACTTATATTGTGTTTGTAACCGACTCCTTTTCCTTTGGGCGAGATATTGACCCACTTTGAACGTTCAGATTTCATTCAAATTTTATAAATTTATCGAGGTCCGATGACAAAACACTAATTTGATAAGATTATTCCATTATTCAATTTGCAAAATAAGATTTTTGTTAATTTATATTAATTTTATCTATAGTCGATAAGGCAGGAATTGGTGATAATTTTCATTTCTAATCATGATCTTTAACCGACTTATCTGATATAAAAACATATTCGAATACCAAAGAAAATTTTAATTCAACAAAACAAATAATAGTTTAAAGAAACACACTTTTATAAATAAATTAAACGAAAAAGTAAAAATTACGATACTTAAAAACAACTAAAAAACACACTTTATATAACGCATAGAAAACTAAACTAAAAAAAAGAAAGGTCGGTACGGGGAACTGTAGCTTTTAACAACAAGTTTGTTCTCCCTTACAAAAGATTGGACAAGTTCAAATATTTCTTTTCGACTTAGCCCAAACCCATTCTTCTCCATAATATGCAAGCATGTCGCTAGCGTTTGCTCGTTTTCAGCACTTAAAGCTGTTGGTCTACCCATGGTATCGGACTTTTGACCTCGTATGCCATTGACGTGACTCATAATTGTAGTACGTGGCACTTTAAAACGAGTAGAAGCTTGGTACCTTGGAAGTAAAAAGTGGCCGATTTGATAATGGGGCAAGTGTAGATGCCTTCGGAAACATGAAAACTATTCGAGTTGTGATGCTAATGCCATCTAGCTCCGTCAGTAAATCAAATATCAATTAACGGTTTTCAATCTAGATGGCGTTGTACATGCCCTTTTGGAGCTGTCGCTATTTTGAAATCAGTCACACTTTTTAATACGAGTAGCAGTGCATACGTGGTGTTCCAATCGATAAAAATCTTCGTAATTTTGATGATATTGTGTATTTTGCATCGGTAAGTTCTTTTTACATGAAATATTCTAATTATTGCTCTAACTATTTTGTTGTAATTCTCGAAAATAAGAGAATTAAATTCATTTAAAAAATCTTACCTAAAAAATAAGGGGCTGGGGAACTGTGCCTACTTTGCAATGGGGCAATTGTGTCTATATGTCACACTTGCCCCAAGTCAGGGATTACAAACATTGTATTGTATTAATATTGATTAGTAATTAAGTAATGATTCTTGATAACTTATATTTTAGTAAATATAGTTTTGGATAAGCACCTAATATTCATAATTATATTTCGACATTTAGCTTTTGATATTTAGACCTATTTTATTCGTTTAAACGAGCAAACGCCAGCGACATGCTTGCATATTATGGAGAAGAATGGGTTTGGGCTAAGTCGAAAAGAAATATTTGAACTTGTCCAATCTTTTGTAAGGGAGAACAAACTTGTTACCCCTTTTACAAATGATAAACCAGGCCAAGAATGGTTTAAACATTTTTGCAACCGACATAACTTGTCTATTAAAAAACCCCAATCAGTGGAGCTATCACTAAAAAAAGCAACAGATGCGTTTATTATACAAAAATACTTTGATATCCTATTTACATCAATTCACGAATTGGACTTGGAAAATAAACCCCACAGAATTTGGAATATTGATGAGACGAGTTTCGTAAGGGACCCCAAGAAAACCAAAGTTATCGGACTAAGGGGATCCGCCACCGCTACTGCAGGAAAAATAATACTTTTCTCATCATATACCACTGCAAAAATAAGCATTTATTATAAGATTACAAAATATTTTTAATATTATTAGGCATTGTTATTTCGTTTTGTAATGCAAGGTGTTATGATAGTTGGTCTTAAGATTTTGGTTTTTTCGTCAATAAAAAAATGAATATAATTAGATCTTTTTTCCTTTAAAATTTTCAATTCTAATCATTAATAAAAGTTGATAACTTTAGTTACGATTTTTATTTAACAATGTTTTTAACCCCTGACTCGGTACAATATGACACACTTACCTCATAACTTTTACCATCTTAAACTAATAAAAAACAAAGTATTATGTAATTTATTCTACAAATAATTGATCATAATAATTAGATAGCATGGATTTTGCAATGTCCATTTAAAAATATCTTGTCTATTGGGCATTAATGATATAGTCACACTTGCCTCATGTTGTTGGGGAAGTGTGTCTAGCGTAGTACTTTCATTATCGACCTTAAAAACAAACCACTTATGAATTAAATTGAATAAAACATATTGTTTTCAGTCAATTATGAACCCTACTGTATTTTGTTTTAGCAGAAACTTGGAAAATCCACCTTAAAATACTTCATTTTTGCGTTCAAAATCAACTTAGCGAAAAGTATGACACACTTCCCCATATTGACCTAACTATAAATTTTAATTAAAAATAGTGTATTTTTTTAATAAATATAAATTAATAATAGAGTAAATTTGAAAAAATGATTTATTTAAAAAATAGCGTGGGGTGCATCGTGACAACAAATCGATGGTCCCTATTAACAATGTCGGTTATCCATTTTTGCCAAAATTTACTTTTTTACATAAACAGATTCACAATAAAAAGTTCCATGCAACGCTATTTTTTTATTTTTTTTATACATGTAATTGAGGTAGTTTCTAAGTTAATATTGTCGGTAATAATATCCAAGTCCGTGCAACAGTGTCAGTAGTGGCGGAACCTGCACTGTCCGCGGGGCGGAGGGAGCGCGCGCGCGGGCGGTTCTGCCAGTACGTTCTTTGTTACGGGGGGATACGCACGCGCGGCCGCCCAACCGAAATTACGATAAATAGGTCATTGTTCGTGAATGTAATTACAATCCCATCATGTCGTATCGCTATAAACGGATTTTAGATTTACTGAAATTTAACAGACAAGATCCCATTAATGATACCCTTCGAGGGTAGTTGTATAGTGCACATTGCTGTTAATTAGCTCTATATTTAAAAATAGTTTTAAATAAGAATAACTCATAATTTTACACATTTAATGATATTAATTGAAAGTTAATACAGTTTACCAACCGGAATAGCATTATCTCCAGTACACAATGGAATCTATTAAGCAGTCCATGAGTGAAATGAGGGAGGAGTTCACAAGGCTAAACACACGTATGGGTGCCATTGCTGCTGAATTACAGAAGTCCCCAAGCATCAGTGGATCTGCAAGCACCTCAGGAATGGCCACAGAATTCCAAACTTTCCGGAACAATGTTGTTGACATCATGAACAATCTACAGCGGCAGGTTGATCTACTTGCTCAAGATGCTGATCGCCTTGAGATGCGTGGTCGCCGGAAGATTCTCTTGCTACATGGTGTCACAGAAAATCCCAAGGAAAACATTGAAGAAGTTGTTGCAGGTATTGTTCAGGACCAATTACATATGCCATCATTCTCAACTGGGGACATCAAAAGGTGTCACAGGATGGGGAGTTCATCGACTAAGAAGTCTCGCCCAATACTATTTAAGCTGCATGATAGAACACTTCGCGATAAGATCTGGTTTGGAAAGGCAAAGCTCAAAGGTTCCGGTATCACATTATCGGAGTTTCTGACGAAGATGCGGCACGATCTTTTCATGAAGGTACGTGACAGATATGGAGTAAATCGCTCGTTTACTAAGCAGGGTGAAATCTTCTATGTCTCGGAAACGAATGGGGCGCGTAAGAAAATTACATGTCTCGCCGACTTGAATTGTATTCCTTTGGATAATACTCTGTCGCAAGAAACTGCCAAGCCGGTCGTATGCACCAAAACCACCAAGCCCAAACGTACAGCTGCGACAAGTAAAAAATGAGATTTTTTCTAATGTAGCTTCATTCAGTCAAAGTGTGTTCTTGTTTTTTAGTTAACATTCCAGTTACGTACAAGCTATACGTATGTCACGTTTATAGTTACTTCGAAACTCAAACACCCACATTGTGAGTATTATGAATAATCAAAATAGTGCATTTAAACAGGGTAATCATCACAAATTAAAATAATATCTGAGTTACAAATCACCTACTACTTGTAATTAATTGTTTGTCTACTTTTAATGTCAGGCAAAGAGTATGTAAGCATACTGTAGCCACGTTTTTTTCGGTCTTTTTAGTTCTTTATCGTCATAATTTCGACATTTTAGTCCAAATTGAATTTAAATTGAATTTTGTAAATGAACCATAGTATTTTATATTATATATAATTAAATAGCATTTTAGTACCTTTTCATCAAACTTCACATAATAGCTATAATACAGACAGCGTTACTCATGATGACACACTATTTTGATTACTTATATTTTTTATTTTTATTTGCTTGTACTTAGCTGCACTGCTTATATGTATATAAATAGTTTTAACATTGTAAATGTGATACCTTACAATGCAGCCGGTGGGTGGACTGTGTGACTTTAGTATAAATTGTTTTATTGTAAATATTTTGACATTATTATAGGTATATATATATTTATTTTATTTTATATAGGTATTTTATATTATATTTTATTATGTCAGACTGTAGTGATAAAGATAGCTTTTACTCAGCCAGTAGTAATGGTGATAGCTTCTCGAGTATACCTTCACTAACGGACACTCTGACACAGAAATTTTTCGATGTTCCCCGTAATTTCAATGTAGTTCACATAAATGCCCAAAGCATTCCGGCTCACTTCCCCGATATGCTAGCCACCTTCGACTGTAAAAATATCCATGCTATCCTTGTCTCAGAATCTTGGTTGAAACCTTGTCTCCCTTCATTAGCTTACTCACTTCCAGGATTTGAGCTCATTCGTAATGATCGTGTGAAAGGAAACGGTGGAGGCGTGGCAATCTATCTGCGTTCTAATATTTCCTTCTCTGTAGTCGACGTCTCTGAGCAACCACCACCTGCAAATGGCGGTGAGCACCTTTTCCTGGAAGTGCATCTTCACCATACAAAGCTTTTGCTTGGAGTCTATTACTGTCCTTCTCTCCGTATTAACTATTTCTCGTCATTAGAAAACCTTCTTGAAAAACTTGTACCTTCTTACAGTCACGCAATTATCATGGGCGACTTTAATACCTGTCTACTCAAAAATGATTTCCGCTCCTCATCGTTAACTGCAATTTCCGATTCTCTTAACTTATCAATCCTACCCCTTAATGCTACCCATAATTTTCCTAATTCTACTCCATCGCTTCTTGATCTTATCTTTATTTCTTCTCCTCAACACATCCATAAGCACGGACAGTGCTCTGCTGACGCCTTTTCCTATCACGACCTTATATTCTTGTCCTATAAAGTTCGTCCACCGAAAGCGAAGCCTAAAATCATCCTGCAACGTAATTTTGGTGGCATCGATCTGGAGAATCTTCGGGAGGATGCTGGTAGCATCGATTGGACACCTGTGTATACTGCTACATCTGTCGACGCTATGGTCACAGTATTTAACAACGAGCTCCTACAGTTATACGACAAGCATGCTCCAATACGGCCTATTAAATTGAAACACCTACCTGCTCCTTGGCTATCTGATGAAATTAAAGCTCTCCAAAACAAAAAAATCGCGGCAAAATCAAAATACAAAGGTCGGCCAACGGATTTGAACCGCGACAAATATATCTTTTTACGAAATCACTGCAACAAGGTGTGTAGGAATGCACAACGCCAGCACATTCACAACTCTGTACAAAACGGTGATCCCGCTAAAGTATGGAAATTTCTAAACTCAATGGGGATTGGAAAGTCTCGCCAAAATGCAATTCCTAAAGACTTAGATGTCAATTTACTCAATAAACATTTTACTGCGTCGTCCAATTTTGATAGGGCACTTAAAATTAATACATTAAATTATCTTTCATCGCTACCTATCCCCAAATACTCTCAGTTCGTCTTTAATCAATTGTCGGCTTGTGATGTCAGGAAGAGTATACTGTCAATATCATCCAATGCTGTAGGAACTGACACTATCAGTCGTAATATGATCATTCCCATCCTTAATGAAATCCTTCCTGTCTTATGCCATATCCTTAATTTTTCCCTATCCCATGGGGTCTTTCCATCAGCATGGAAAGACGGCCAAATAACCCCGTTACCAAAAAAATCCAATCCAAGTTCCTTTTCCGAGTACCGTCCTATCTCCATACTGCCATTCCTCTCCAAAGTCCTAGAACGCCTTATTCATAACCAATTGAACTCCTTTCTATGCAAAAATAATCTCCTGAATCCTGTCCAATCCGGCTTCCGTCCTGGTCATAGTACCACGACTGCCTTGATTCATATTACGGAGGATATTAGGTCGGGCATGGAGGAGGGTGATCTGACGGTGTTAGCATTACTTGATTTCAGTAATGCATTTAACACCGTCGATCACGATATCTTGACAGGTATACTCTGCTCTATTAACATATCTCCAACGGCAATTGACTGGTTTCGTAATTACCTGTCTGGCCGCCGGCAACGTATACGTATTGATGACAGCTACTCTTCGTGGTGCAATACAAATGTTGGTGTGCCTCAGGGTGGCGTTCTATCTCCGTTACTTTTTGCAATTTTCATAAATTCCATATCCAATCAACTTATTTCATCCTACCACCTTTACGCAGATGATCTTCAAATATATTCAAAAGCACCACTTGAAGAGCTTCACGAAGCCATTCATAATATTAATACCGACTTATGTCAGATAAGCAGCTGGGCAAGGTCATATGGACTGCAAATAAATACATCAAAAACGCAAGTCATTGTTGTTGGTAGCTCCAGAAAGATTTCTATGGTAGACTGGTCGCTTGTACCACAGGTGCGCTTTAATGGTTCAGTCATACCGCTCTCGAAGACGGTAAAAAACCTTGGTATACATATTGATACCACGTTATCCTGGGGCCCACAGGTTAAAGAAGTTAGTCGAAAAATGTTTGCTTCCGCTGGGTCACTTAGACGACTTCGTAATTTTTTGCCGACCACCACCAAGATTGCGCTAGCCCATTCCCTTCTCCTACCGATTTTAGACTACGCTGATGCCAGCTATCTCGATATCACGGAGGACCAATTAAACAAACTTGAGAGGCTCCAAAATTTTTGTATTCGTATCATATTTGGTTTGCGTAAATATGATCATATTTCCGAATTTCGTGCAAAACTCAAGTGGTTACCTATACGACTTCGCCGGAATGCTCACATTGTTTCTCTTCTATATAGTATATTGTTCAATCCAGCTACTCCGACTTACTTAAAGGAACGTTTTGAGTTCCTCCACGAGACACATTCGAGGTTGCTGAGATCATCGAAAAATTTACGAATCAAGATACCAATCCACTCCACAAAATTTTTAGACCATTCCTTTTCCGTACAAGCTGCCCGATTGTGGAATGCTTTGCCAGAGACAGTGAGAGGTGCTCAGTCACTGGACATTTTTAAGAAAATGGTGAAGAGTTACTATCTTTCTCTTTAACGTTAAATTACTGTATATCTTATTCTCCTATGACCTGCCGTATATATATATATATGTATGTATTTATTTATTTATTGTTAAAAGTACCCATGGTACAAAAAACCACAAAAAAATCACAAAAAAAGAAAATAATCAAAAAAAAAAAAATCCTTTCTGCTAATTATGCCAACAAATACCCAAATGCCTTTTCTTTACTCCTGGTCCATTCAACGGTTGCCTGGAAGAGATCGCACTTAGCGATAAGGCCGCCATTTGTACAATCTTAACATACTCAAAGTTGCTATTATATGTATTATTTTTTGGTGTACAATAAAGAGTTACTTACTTACTTACTTACTTAATGAGCACATTGTCATAAATAAGGAGACGAGTGACTGTGAAGATAATCCCACACATACAGAACCTGGTAAGCACTTTTTATGATACTAATTGTAGAGAATGAGAATGTAAATTAAACAATAATTTATAGTTACTACTTTCCAAAAAAGCCACAGTCGTATTTTGGAGAAAATAGAAATATTCCCTTCAATAAAGTAGGTTCAGGTAGATCCAACAGTATTCAATGGACTTCCAACAGTGAATTTTGACGAATATGTCACTACTGACATTATTCAGTGGATTTGCAGACGATCATTTTGAAGGATCTGACACTACTAACATTGTTACTTGTAACAAAAAAAAATGTATTTTGTCGGAAGTATCACATCCGACATTATTGCATGTAACGTATGTTATTAAGACTGTCGGATGTGTCACATTCTTCATTAACAAGTGCATAATGTAGAAAATTGTTTGTCGGAAGTATGATCTGACTGACAAAAAATCTTGTATCAGCTGTGGGTGGAAGTAAAATAGCATACCATCTTAATCAAGTTTAATTTTACAATACAATTTTAGCTGTAGTTGCTTATTAAGTCACAAAATTCTCTAATTCTAAAAAATGTATCAATCTTTCCAGATAGAGAATCTTCACCAATACCAGCGCAGTGCGATGAAGAAATGTCACAGTGTATGCAAGATTTAATGGAGGATGTATTCAACGACATGACGGTTTCAAGGAGGAAAACCCCAGAAGATGCGGAGGTTAGAATAGTAGAAACAGAAACTATGCCCATTGACAATGTTACGCCAGTACCGTCACCAGGGTCAATTCACGAAGAGTCATGTCAAAATGAATTCTGTTCCATATGCGTCGAAACCTATGCCATTAGACCGGATGAAATTTACTTAAATCTACCAACACCGTCAACTATAACAGTTGCATCTGTTAATGTAACACCGATTACGCAAAAACAATCCAGAAAGAAGACTTATAAGACAGATATAGGAAAGAAAAGACTTTCACACAAAGAGCGATGGTGTGTAGTTCAAAGAAAGAAAATGAAAAACGAAGGAAAAGCATATACAAATAAAGAAGGGAAACAAATAGCAGAAAAAGTGTTAGGGCAGCCATGTGGAAAGAAATGTCGCTACAAATGTACTGAAAACTACGATTTAAAGCAAAGAGAGGCTATTTTTTCCAAGTTTTGGAAACTGGGCGATCGTAATAAGCAATGGGAGTTTGTTATAAAATACACAAAAAAAAATAAACAAAGGCCGTAACACTACTGAAATAATTAAACACAAACGTGAGTATACTTATGTCTACTATCTCCCAACTACAACAGAAAGTGAACCAAAAAGAGTATGTAAACAGATGTTTTTAAGTACAATATCAAGTGGTGAGCGAATAATAACAACGGCTTGGAAGAAATATGACGGAGTAACAACTGTTGAAGAAGACAAAAGAGGAAAATATGAACATAAACATAGAGTAATTGATGAAATAATGGTACAAAGTGTAAAAGACCATGTCAATTGTCTAGATCGAGTGGAATCTCACTATGCACGTAAAGATACCGCAAAACTATACTTGAATAATATAAAAAGCACCTCACAGATGTACAAACTATATGTTGAATGGCATAATTCCAATCTGTACAGTAACCAAGCCAACAAACGGCAATACCGTGATATCGTAAATGCCAATTTTAACTTAGCATTTTACAAGCCCAAAAAAGACTTATGTGAAGTTTGCCACATCTTTGCGAACAATCGATTCCCCACAGAACAAGAAAAACAGAGTTTTCTGGAACATCAAGAGCGAAAGAAGCAAGCTAGATCACTTAAATAATCAGATAAAGTAGAAGCCAGTAATAATTCTGAAATAGTCGTAGCTACATTCGATTTCCAAAAAGTTTTGCAGAGTCCGCACGGTGAGGTATGTATATTTTATTATAAAAGGAAACTGAACACTTTTAACTTTACACTGTTTGAGCTTGGAAATTAAACTGCTACTTGTTATATATGGCATGAGTGCATTGGCAAAAGAGGGGCTAATGAAGTTTCAAGTTGCTTGTACAATTTTATTAAAACGTATGCCGAAAAAGGGGTGAAGGAATTTAGATTTTGGTCAGACAATTGTGCTGGCCAAAACCGCAACCGGATTGTCTTTGCTTCATATTTGCTTGCTGCTAAGGAGCTTGGGGTAACAATAACACATAGATTTATGGAGAAGGGACACACCCAAAATGAAGGGGATAGTGTTCACGCGCTTATAGAAAGGGAGAGTGAGCGGAGGATGATTTACGTTCCTGATGAATGGTACTGTTTGATACGTTGGGCGAAAACCGAAGGTACACCGTACAATGTAATAGAAATGACCTCAAGGGACTTTTACAATTTTAAAGATTTGTTGGCGAACAAAAACTGGATAAAAGATGTAACAAATAATAAAATGAAGTGGACACAAATAAGGGAAATCAAAGTTACGGCCAATGTTTTTGATCAGTTAGAATACAAATACGATTTCGATGATGAACCAAAGACTATAGTGGTTCTTAGAGCCACCAAAAGAAATAACCAGCGCCAGCATGACTTTGAAATATCCCCAGCTTATGATGGCCCCGTTCATATTCCACTTGGAAAGTACAAGGATCTAAATGATATGTGTAGATCTGGTGTTATTCCGGAAAAATATTGTAATTTCTATAGAGACTTGCCACATGTGCCCAGCAATACAGCTGAACGGGAAAGTGAGTCTGAAGACTGGGAATGATCGAGAGAGAGATTTATTTTTAGACACGTTTATTTTTACATTGTTACAGTTTAATATTTCTACTGTAGTTTAATAAATATGTTAAGTAATTATAATTATACCGTGGGATTAGACTGACTTTTAAAGTACAAAACTAAGACTGTAGGTGCAAAATGTTACAAATCCTTGGGGGTAGTCAGGTGAGTGTAACTCACCGATTTCCAAAGGTGTTTTGTCTGTTTTACTTTTATTATATTTAGATTAGTCAATATTACTTTATTTGTATTGTTCAATTTTCTATCCCAGACATATTTCTTTGTTTTGATAAGTGATTTATACTTTCCACTACTTATAATCCTACTACTTTGACATATAGAGATTAATAAAGACTGTTCACATGTGAACCATAATATTTACTTCAAGGAACCCTAATTAATTTATATCAACACAGCAATCAATGACAAATTTACTACATCGACGCATCTTGGGACAAAGTACAGCTCAGCGTCAGCATACAACTGACCGAAATATTGAAGACTGCAGCGTCGACGCAACACACGGATGGCACACAAGTGAATAGGCGTGAATGTGTATTTAGTTTAAGATTAGTATATAAGATTTTAATATTGTAAATAAAACCAGTCATTACGTTGAATCCGACTTTGGCTCATTACCCTGTCACCACCTCTCACTGCGGCCAAGACACCTTTAGCCGTCAGTACGATCGGTCTTGTGAGCCTGCTTGACCGGCAGTGAGAAAACCCTCTCTCCTGTGTACATTGCACTACGTACACACCCCTGCTTCCTTCATAGTTTCCGTCTGTTGCCTTAGGTCTCCTGGCAACAGGCTTCCCGTACCTATCTATATAATTATATGTTATCAGTACATATGGTTAGGCTAGGGTGGTAGGACTATTACGAGTGGTACACAGTAAGGAGTAGGTTACGTGCGAGCGTTGGTTAATTTGACCCTACAAATTATCTTATGCCCGTACAAAGACTATGATTGTTTTCTATTCTTTATAAACTATTATCAATTATGATTAAAAAGTTGAATTACTAATTGTATTAAAGTGATCTCAAAACGTGCCAAACTTATTTTGTGTTTGTATTAAGGTCTTCGCACATTATAACAACTCACCGGCGACTCGACTCTATGCTAGACATTGAAATTTAAGCCCTGTATCATATGTTCAAGGTTCAATTTCAAAAAATGATTATAAAGTAGTGTACAACGAGTGGCCTACGCATCGTACACTAGAGGTCAACCCCGACACGTTTGTCACGCAATGACCATACGTCGTCCACGCAACGACCACACGTTGTCCACGTAACGACTATGCGTTTGCGACTGACGCGTGACGGGCAACCATTTGCCAGCCCACCCGTCCGCCCCGTGCCTTCCCCCCGCCCGCCATCATTCACTATAGAATCGAAGGACGGAGTGCACGTTGGCGGTACACGGTGATATTTTTCGAAAATCATGCAGAAAGAAAAGTTGATAGAAGAAGTGCGAAAATATCCGCTACTATACGACCTTCGTGATCCGAAATATAGTGACGTACATAAGAAGGAAAAGGCATGGAATGAAATCGCTATTGTATTGTCGCAACCAGGTAAGAATTTTTTTCTACTCCGGTACATTTATCTGTTAATTATATAGTCCCGAACACCTATATAAAAGCTAGTCTTATTCAATTGCAAAAAAGTCTATCTAGTCTTTTTTGCAATTGAATTTTGCAAAAACTAACTGTCATATGTGACTATACAACTTCCCGCTCTTAATTATGCGGTATTGCTGTGTTTGTTATATTTAATCCCTAGTCGTAGAAAAAGTTTTGTATGCGACGTTGCATTAACACTCACCACGCAACTCACCATTTTTGAACCCTCTTATACAACTATTGCATAAAATACTATTAACATAATTAATTTCTATTTGTGACGTTTTCAGTGTTGGTATTGAGTTATTGATTTTGCCATAATCTACAGAAATTCAGCTATCGAACAAATAAATATGTGTGATTCTAATAGATATTAAAAATAATGTTAAAACTTATAAGTCATTTCATTAAAGTACATTGTTGAGAAAATTTAATTCAACCTGTTACATCCAAAAAGTAGGTATGTTATTGTACAGTTAACAGTACCTACGATTTTCTACTTGGACACTCGAAAAATCTTGGTTTATCGTAAAAATTAGTTTTTTCACATACAGTAATATAAAATCCCAGAATTTACTGATATAAAATATTAAATCTACGTCATATATATTTTATTTTTAGTTTGGGTTTCTGTATGTTATAATAAAGTGCCTTACGTTTATTTAATATAGGTAATCAGTAATAAAATCCCAGCTTAGTATAGAAACTTGTTTAATATTCTTAATAAGTCAATAATATTATAACCAACTTCTTACGATTATTACATATTAATTATCCATGATCTATATTAAATGCTGCCACGGAACTCGTCCTTCGGGAGATTGAAAATAAGTTGCAAACATATCACGAGTTTCAAAAGCAGATGCCGAAGATTCACTTATATCTTCTGGAATTGTACTTAGATTACTTAGTAATCTCTGTTCATCATCATTATTGGCCGAACTCTGCCTTGTGTTGACTTCATCATCGGATGGTATATTATAACACCGCATGACATTGTGTAAAATACACGTCGCAAAGATCACAATATCAACATATTTTGGGTGTAAATGCAAATTCTTATTATAAATTCCAAATTTTTGATATAAGATGCCGAACGCGTTTTCAACTACTCTGCGAGCTCGCGATAAGCGATTATTGTATATTCTTTCCTTTTCTGAAATGCCACTTGAACGTGGATATGGTCGCAATAAATTCCTTTTTAAAGGAAACGCTTCGTCGGCTACAAAAACATGTGGCATTATTATTTCAGTACCAGGTAATGGTGTGTCAGTTGGAATATTAAATGTATTCATTTCAATCGCTCTTCCTAATCTTGACGATGCCAAAATTCCGCCATCACTATTCTTGCAATAGGCCCCTATATCGACAGCTATAAATCTGTATTTATCATCGACGACAGCCATGAGGACGATAGAGAAGTGTTTTTTATAATTAAAAAATAGCGAGCCGCTGCTAGGAGGGGCAATTATGTTTACATGTTTGCCGTCGATGGCACCTATACAGTTTGGAAAATTCCATTTTTTATTGAAACCATCTGCGATTCTTTTCCAGTCTTCGGTAGTAGGTGTGGGCATGAACTTCCCCTTCATTGTATTTATAATCGCATTGCACACATCTTTTAATATCGACCGGATGGTACTTTCGCCTAACCGAAAGCTTGAACTCATAGTCCTAAATGAACAGCCACTAATCAAGTACCTGAAACAACCAATTTTTCTTTATATTTATATTATTTTGTTACAGCGTCAGAATGTAAGAAGATATGGCAAAACTTAAGGGAATATCATAGAAGAGCCATTAAAAAGAAAGCAACTAAAAGTGGTCAGAGTGCTAATACTAATACAAAATGGCAATATGAAACTGAAATGTCTTTTTTATTACCACATTATAAAGAACGGTCTACAGTGACGTCAGTGGACAACACAGATGATGGTGATGATGAAAATAGCTTATCTGCTGCGGAAATTCTTGCCAATGTGACTAATAATGAAGAATCTCAAGACTCGTCAATTATCTCGGAGCGTCCTGAATCTTCGGTGTCTATGTACGATTCATCTAGATCAGTGTTTCCTGACATTCCAAAAACGACAAAACGAAAGAAATTGCAAGAAACAAGTGCATCGGCGGTTTTAATGGAATATTTATTAAAAAAAAAAAACGATGAAGATGGAAAGCAGAATGACGAAATGGATAAATTTTTTTTAAGTATTTCTAGCACAGTAAAAAAATTATCTACCTATAATCAAGCACTTTTAAAGTCAAGAATTTTTAATTTAGTTTCGGAAGCTGAAATACAAGAACTGCAAAATAATCGAAACTGTTACTATGATGATTTTTTTGCACCAGGAACTTCTGGCTACACAACTCAAAACCTAAATGCAGGTACTATCGGTAGTAGCTACACAACTCAAAACCTAAATGCAGGTACTACCGGTAGTAGCACCGCTAGCACCCAACAGCAAAATACAACGCCTATGGAAGAATCGAGGGTTGATGGTTCTTCTTAACACAATTAAAGTAAAATTGCTTTGCTTTGATTTATCCTTTAACTTGATATATAAATAAATACATATAAATTATAAAAAAGTTTCTTATTGCTTACCTTAATGTCACTGCCAGCTTTTCTTCCGGTGATACAGCTTCTCTAAATCGCGTGTTTCTTTTGTAGATGTCGTCCTCAATAATATTAAGTATATAATAAAACAAGTATCTCGGCATACGGAAATAGATATAGAATTTTTCTTCGTCATCTAGCAGACGTTTCCGGATATTCCAATATTCCCCTTCTGATTTCCTTTGTCGCAACATATCATGTACCCAATATCTTCTTTTCCTGCTGTTTCGTTCATTTTCATTTTCATTATCAAATATAATAGCTATAATCGCCAGTTCACTGAATGTAAAGTTCGACATTTCATAAGCAACACGACTTCTTTGGACAAAATTTAACCGAAAACTGAGGTTAGACGAGTTGTCTGTTGAATAACCCACTCGTTGGCACCGCGTTGGCCACTCCTTGACACCGCGTTGTCCACTAGTGACCATTGGGTGGATCAACTAGTTGACTACTCATCGAGAGTGTGAGTAGAGTTGCTGCCGCGTTGGCGTGGAGTTGTTATAATGTGCGAAGACCTTTAATGCTTAAGTATAAAATTATTAAATAAATGCCTAGTAAAGTTGATTAAAATGAAGTATATTTTTCTAATTTACCCTAATACAATACACACAATACCCACATATGACCAATATTTATTAAAATTTCCATTTAAAAAATTTGTATACACCACTACCTACTAAAATTGCTACTAAACATCCAAATAAAACTGTTGTAAGTGTCACAACCGACAATTCATCCAGAAAATAGTACATTTAAAAATGTCAGTAGTGCATTATTTCCTAAAGTATCCATTAATTAAATTAGTTGTCTACTTCAGAACCTAGTGTACAGCATAAAACACAATCAGTCCAAATTTGAACATCCACAGCCTCTTATTTATTTTTTTATCGTCAAAACAAACTTTAAACTGCTCTACTGAAAAGTCATATTTTTGGAGAACCGACATTGTTAATAGGGACCATCGAAATATTTCATTGGCAGGTATGAGAAGGATTATTTCGATAATATCTTAAAAAGCACCCACGCACTTTTCAATATAAACTTTTTTTTTCTGAACTACACAATTTTTTTTAAATTCATGGAGCCAACTAACCCTTTATTTTAACATTAATTAATAGGTATTAAAATTATAATCTATTACTAATATTATTAAAACATATTATTTATATTTAAAAAAAATAATGGCCAAAAATAACTCGAAGAATTTTTTTGCGAATTGTACCAAACTGCACGCTCGCATCTTACTCGCTCTATCGAATGTTGATGTCTCGCTTTGAGAGTAGTTTTATCAAAATGGTGGACAGTACAGTTCGTTTTTGTTCGTTTTGAATTGATAAAATGTGTTTATAACGCTAATAAGTGATGAACTTAAAGTGAAATGTGTTTATATTCGTCTTAAGAATATGTGCTTTTAGTGGATGTACGGTGTAATGCGGTGGGGGTTGCAGAGTTTGTTGAATGATAGAATGTTGTTTCACTAAAATAAAGTTTATTGTACTGATCCACAATAACTTCTTAAATGTTAAAATGTTAGCAAGAACTATGTTAAATGGAGTGTTAGAAATGTTGCAATGAATGCACGCGAATATCACGGTTACTCGATGCGCACTGACTCTATGTTACAATTTTAATACTAATGAAGTAACTGCGTAAGTCGCGTAATGCTGAGCAAGGTGTTCGGTGTCATGCGGTGGGGGTTGCAGAGTTTGTTGAATGATAGAATGTTGTTTCACTAAAATAAAGTTTATTGTACTGATCCACAATAACTTCTTAAATGTTAAAATGTTAGCAAGAACTATGTTAAATGGAGTGTTAGAAATGTTGCAATGAATGCACGCGAATATCACGGTTACTCGATGCGCACTGACTCTATGTTACAATTTTAATACTAATGAAGTAAGTCGCGTAATGCTGAGCAAGGTGTTCGGTGTCATTGCACCGAACATATTCGGGACCGCAAAAGATGAGAAAATGAGATAATTCTAAAATAAAATGTTTACAAATTGATATATGTTAATAATCTAAGACTTGTCATATCTTAATTCTAAATTTCTCCTAGGCATAGGAGAACACGATTGGTTTTTAACAGCACATGTTTTGATTACCCCGTAACGACCGTGGGGACTCGGACGCCGGTCGCCCATGCAAAGTCGCGCACTTTCGTTAATGTCAGAAACACTTGGCTGTCGGTCAACCTTATTTGAACGTGCACTATTGTCGGACGTTTGATCACTACACTGTCGATTAACCCTTCGCGCACTGTTCACCTCACTACGGTTGCCTGCTGTAGGCTGAAGCTCGATGTCCGGCGATAGGCGGGCACCAGACGCCCGTCGTCGCTGCCAGCGGCGGCACCACAAGGCGCCAGCCGCCACTACTCCTGCGCCTACCAGAATGTAGCTCACCGAGTATAGGTGGATGTTGTGGTAAGATAGCGAAGCTTCCAACTCAAACTTGTTATTTTTCATCTCCTCGATCCGTTGATGTAATTGGTTTAGCTCAGTTTCTAGGTTGTTGGAATCTTTTATGTTTGGTATATCTGTCCACGCGATGGAAGTGTTGATGAAGTAATTTAGCTGATCTATCGCTGGGCTATAAACTGGGCTAGTTATGTTCACTAGGTTCTCGGTATTTTTTGGGCTATGAAGAGTGAAATCATGACCTTTGAGTAAGCAACCAGGCTCTATGTATATAATGCCAGCTTGATGTAAAATTTCCACACTGATTTGTTCTCCACACAGTACATTGACCGGACAACTATTGCAGCAATGGTAGAGATAATGGGAGGGATTTGTCAGATATACCCATTTGTTTTCACATCTTGACCTCTTAATTTTACATTTATTTGTGTTAGGATCCAGCTCACAGAAAATGGATTCACTCCTTTGATGTTGAATCGGCTTCTTCAAATCGCATATCCATATGCTCTGTTTCATACAGGTGGATAATTCGTCAGAAGTGAGAGTAGTGTAGGTGTTCCTCTTTAAATCGGTTGCAATATATTCTGATAGTGGGATAAGTTCCACCATAGACTCGTTGTATTGATGTGGTATTGATGTTATTTTATACAGCTTGTATGTGTCCCTTCCAATCAGTGGAAAAGTTATTTGAAATAGAAAATAGTTTTCTGTTAATCTTGCCTTCAAATTCAGTAATGGGTACAAGTCTCTAAGGTTATGGGGCTCAATTGGCAACATCGTGTCATCTGATAGATGCCCCGAGATAGTGTTGAGTTCGCTCTGTAATTGATCGGGAGTCAGTAAGTGTATATTAAACTGTCCATGATGTATGTTGGTAAGTATATCTACGAGAGTATCCTGATTTCCCTTTAAATTCTGTAATAAGTTACTAGCTGTTAGTGACATCAGGGTAAATTCTTGGAGTAGCTCAATGTTATTAATGTCTTCTTGAAACTTTTTGGATCTGTTTTCTAGTTTCATGATATGTTGGTTAATAAATTTGTGTTGTTTATTTATAATAGACGCAGTTCGTTGTAACAGATTGTATTCAGACTCTATAATTGACGTCTGATTCTTCCATAACTCGACAATATGTTTTTCATGGTTCCGTATTAAGTTGATGTCTCGGGTGTACTTTTCTGCGAAATGTTCGTCCAGTACCCCGAACAATGAATTCGCTAAATAGCCTACTCCATTAATAAGGCCGCGTCGCCGCCTCACGTGACGACTCACCTGCTGATTTAGCAAAAACTGATTGTAGTACTTTAGTTCGTTGGCCTCATGCGACAGCTGAGTGGTTATCGTGTTACAATGTTCACCACCTATTGTTTTGCATATATTATCTAAATAAGTGTTAATTTTGTTGAATGCACTTATGCCTTCCCAGTATGGGGACATGTCGTAGAAAATTACCATAGTCCATTTGTCCTTAGCAAGGTTTAATCTTCCTATCGAATCAAAAAATAGTGATTGTTCCTTTCCAAATTGTGTTACATTATATGTACCATGCGCACTGCCGCACATAGTCATGAAAAATGTTAAAGCCATTACAATATACGAAAAACTTACAGTGTTTGATTTCCTTCTGGTGCCCCTTGGGCTTTGATTTTCTTCAATGTTAGATGTTTGGGTGTTTGTTTCTGGGACCTTGCCTTGCTGTTCGTCCTTTTCTATTGGCAATAGCGAGAGTTTGACTACTGGCCGTTTAATAACACCACCTTTGGTTTTTAAGGTGACAACACGTACATAGCCGTCGCTGCCTGGGTGTACATCGACAACTTTTCCCATTATCCATTTCCCAGCTGGAACATTATCCTCGTGTACGACCACCATATCTCCGATTTTCATGTTTCTTTGGGGCTTTCCCCATTTCTCTCTAGCTGTTAACTGTGTTAAATACTCTGTTTTCCATTTCAACCAGATTTGTCGGGTAATCTGAGCAGTCAAATGCCATCGTGTTCGCGCGTCTTGTTTTGTGTCTATTACGGTGTTGCCAGATCTACCCGTTAAGAAGTGGGCCGGAGATATATACTCTAAATCTTCAATGTTTTCGTTAAGCGAGCACAACGGCCGTGAGTTGAGGCAAGCCTCTATTTTTGTTAGAATTGTTGTGTACTCCTCGAATGGCAGTCGTTGTTCACCGACTACTCTTTTTAGGTGATATTTCAGGCTACGCACTGCTCTTTCCCACAGCCCCCCAGCACTAGGCCAAGATGGCGCGTTAAAGTGCCATTCTATTTCCATGTCGGCAATATCGGCAAGCAGTTTATCTCCGAAAACTTGTTGAATTTCTTCATATTCTTCTCTCAGTAACCGGTTGGCTCCGATGAAATTCGTGCCTTGGTCACTGTACATGTGACGCGGCGCACCCCTTCTGGCTGCCATTCGGCTCAGTGCTGCTAAAAATGCCGAACTGGTCAGGTCAGACACCAGCTCGAGATGTACGGCCTTCGTAACCATACATATAAACACCGCCACATATCCCTTAGTTGTTCGCACGCCTTTACCCTTGTTGGCCTTAACTTCTACGAAACCGGTATAGTCTACCCCAGTGTGGTAAAACGGAGGGGCCGGGTTCATTCTGGCCGCGGGCAGATCTCCCATCAACTGGTGTTCCTTTCTTGTAGCATGTTTTCGGCAAGTGACACAATTCCGCAGCTGTGACTTGGTTGTTTTGATTCCACTTGGTATCCAATACTGTCTCCTCAGGGTCGCCAGAGTTAGTTTGGGTCCTCCATGAAACGTTAGCAAATGAGATTCATCTATAAGAAGTTCAGCTAAACGAGTTTTGTTAGGTATTACTTTAGGATACTTCATCTCACTGCTCAGGTTTGCATGCCGTAGGCGTCCTCCCACTCTCAAAATTCCGTTTTCATCAATAAAACAATTTAAAAGAAATAATTTACTTTTTGTTCCAACGGTACTATTCTTACTGATTTTTTCGACCTCTTCAGCAAATTCCTTTCGTTGTACATATTTAATTATTGTTAATTTAGCTTTTCGCAATTCTTGCAATGTTAGGTACGATGGCAAATGTTTACGTTTTGAAATTGGTGTCAACGCCCTGAGTATCCACGCAAATATATGTATTATTTTTCGAAATGAGCTATAATTGTTTAATAAATCTTCAATAATGTTAATAGTTTGTTGTATAATATTAACTTGTTTTATTTTTCTTGTTTCTTCTTCTGTAGTGTACATGGGTTGTTGACTCTGTACTTTCTTCATGTCTAAGGATAGTAACCATACTGGTCCATGCCACCACAGTGGATGTTCTAAAAGCTGAGACACCGTTAGTCCCCTGCTAGCGCAGTCGGCAGCATTTTCTGCGGACTTTACATACCGCCAGTTGTCACTCGGCATAATCTGTTTTATAGCCTTAATTCTGTTGGAAACAAATGGTGTCCATCGTGTTGAATTTCCATGTATCCAGCCCAACACGACCATGGAATCACACCATCCATAAGTTTCATATGGGCAGCTAATACTAGAAGTAATTTTGCTCATGAGTCTTGCCAATAAATGTGCACCACATAACTCTGTTCTTGGCAATGTTATAGCCTTTCGATGTGGTATAAGCTTAGACTTTCCAGCTACCAATATAGTTTCTTGGCTATGTTTAGTTCGAGCATATACTACACATGCGTAGGCTTCCATGGAAGCGTCACAAAACCCATGGAATTCGATAATACTGTTCTCTTGCGTTCTTATCCACCGCGGCACCACACAATTTTTTATGTTTTCTATATCAGCTGCTAGTTTACACCACTCCTTGTATACGTCACCAGATACTTCATCATCCCATTGGAGATCAGTTTGCCATAGCTTTTGGAAGAGTAGTTTTAGCTTTGTAGATAAGGGTGTTAACCAGCCCAACGGGTCAAATAACTTCGAAATTTCCGAGAGTAATTTCCGTTTAGTAAGTCTTTCTATGTGTGTTGTGAAATTATAATTAAATGTAAAATGATCTTGTTTTGTTTGCCAGCATAAACCTAATGTTTTTGAAGTTTCTTCATTTTTGAAGTGATAACTTGTTTCTTCCGCATTCTGTTTTACGCTTTCTAATACTCTTTCATTATTTGAGGCCCATTTTCTTAACGTAAATCCACCTAATTTCAACAACTGATGCAGTTCCTTAATCAAGTACTTTCCCTGTTTAATGTTATAGGCACCATGGAGTAGGTCATCCATCATGAATGAATTTTCTAGGATTTCCGCTGCCTCAGGATGTTTACTACGCTCATCCGACGCCAACTGTCTTAAAGTCCTCATAGCTAAAAATGGGGCTGATTTAGTCCCATAAGTGATTGTAGTTAGTTGAAAGCTCTGTATGGGTTGTTCCGATGATTCTCTCCAAACAATTTTTTGAAGATGCTGGTCGATATTGTTAACCAATACTTGGCGGTACATCTTCTCGATGTCCGCTGTAAACGCGTAAGGATATTGCCTCCACTGTAATAACAATGATTGTAAATCCCTTTGCATGTTAGGCCCTTTGCACATTATGTCATTCAAACTAAACCGAGTAGATGTTTTGGCAGACGCGTTAAATACTACGCGTAACTTTGTTGTTAATGAGTCATCACGCTGCACACCGTGATGAGGTAGGTAGCATTGTAGTCTCGCTATTGAGTTTGTTTCTTCAGGTTTCATATGTTTTAATTCGAGATATTCTTTCATAAAGGTTTTATATTTGCTAGCTAAATGTTCTTGTTTTCTAAATTTTGTTTCTAAATTCCTCAGTTGGGCGATCGCCATAGGCTTAGACATGCCCAGTTTGTGTTTCAACTCTTCCTTCAGTGGTATTCTAACTTCATAGCGGCCTTCTTCTGTTCTTCTTGTTGTTGACTCATAAAATGTTAGACATTCTTGATCTTCGGTAGACAGATTTGAATTCTCACTGATCTCTTCCACCTGCCAAAACCGTCTGATCTCTTCTATGTTATTTAACACGACATTACACTGGTATGTCTTTACGTTGCCGCATAGCAACCATCCCAGTTGAGTTTGTTGTACTAAGGGCTGATGTGCATTACCGCTTTTTATAATGCCACTTAGCATGATGTTTGCGTAAATGTCGACTCCGAGTAACAAATCCACGGGCCGGCTGTTATAGAACTCGGGGTCAGCTAATGGTATGTTATCAATATGCGACCAATCTGGTTTCGGGAAGCTCTTGTTTGGTAGGCATTTAATGAGATTAGTCATAATAAAGGCTTCCGTTTCGAATGTAAAGTTGTTGTGCAGAGAAGCGCATACTATAGAAATCACTCCCTTGCAGTTGTTCTCCTTTTGTCCTACTCCAAAGACGATTCCTTTACATCTCTGTCTTTTTATGTTTAATAACTGCGCCGCCGATTCTGTTATTAATGATATTTGGGAGCCCTGATCCACCAAAGCTCGCAAGGTATACTCCGAACCGTCAGAACCCTTAACACTTACCAAAGCGGTTGCTAGCAGTATCTCTGAGCTGTCGACGTGTGACGTATGTGACGCAGCCGCGAAGTTCTCATGTTGTTGTTGTGAAGTCATTTGACTACGATTTGATGACAAAGAAGGAGCATTTTTGAGTTTTGCAAATGCGTCATGTAAAATAGTGTTATGCGGTTCTTGACATTTTCGGCATGTTAAATTAGAATTGCATTTATTACCATTATGGCTAAATAGGCAATTAGTGCAGAGTTTTAATTTGTTTGCTGTTTTTAATTTTTGTTCATCATTTAACGCTAAATAATTTTTGCAATTATAAATGCCATGTTGATAACTGCACATTGGACACTTGACATTCGACACGTGCATGGATTTTGCAATCGGCTTATTTAGGTTATTGTAAGTGTTTTTCGACTTATTATATGAGCTATAAAAATGTTTCTTTATTTCCGATGATGAATTATTGTTACATTTCTTTACAGAGTTTTTTTGTAATCCACTATCTTGTTTTCTCTGGGCTGTTTCGAGAGTAATGAATTTTGTTTCCAAAAACTCTAGGAATTCTTTTAGAACCGGCAGTTCCCTAGAGTTTTTCAATGATTCTAGGTAGTCGGTGTATGTGTCGTTGTCTAGTTTTTGACCTAGAATATGAACTACGATAGGGTCCCATGATGTTATGTCGACGCCTAAGTTCTTTATACCATTTAAGCATTCCAGTGTTGTATCGTGCATCCTTTTTATTTGGTACACCGACTGCTGCTGCATGTTAGGAAGGCCAAGGAGAATGTTCATGTGGGAAGAGAAGATCAATTTATTGTTATTATAGCGATGTGTGAGAATCTGCCAGGATACTGAATAATTATCCGTACTAATTTGTAGGTGTTGTATGAGTTTTTCAGCTTCTCCGCGTACCTTGCTCTTGAGATATTGCATTTTCTGGCCGTTGGATAGTGACGGGTTGTTATGGATAGCTTCCGTGAATAGATCCCGGAAGGATACCCATTGGTTATAGTTGCCAGTAAACGTTGGAATTTCGAGTTGCGGAGTTGACTTGTTTCTATGCACGACGGACCACATTTTTTTGTTGATTGCTTTCTTCAAACTGTTGAATTGTTTCTCATACTTGTCGAACATGTAGTTGTACGTTTCGTTGCCTTCGTCTATCTCACTCTCAATCTCCCAATGTAGTGTGTCAATTGTTTTCCATCTAGCTTCCAGCGTTTTTAAAACGTCTTCGAATTCCCATTTCTCCGAGATAGACTCTACATCAATGTTTACCTTTGTTCGCAAGAAGGCTTTAAAATTCGCTTGTTGGCGACGTAACAAATCATCGGCTTTACTATTCGTACCCGTGTGTGTTTTATGAGTTGGGTTGCCCTGAGAGCTGGGCCCCGCAACCGCTGCAGTTTCTTCCTTCTCCGACTGAACAATACTCATAGTTGATTTAGACGGTGTTTTCGCTTGTTCAATCGGCTTGCCCGACCTCGTAACCAATTCCTCGTACTGTTGATTTATTAAAGCCTTCACTTGCTCATAGGCCTGCAAAGTCTTCTCAAATTCGTTAAGCCCGAAGTAAGGGTGAGCCTGACTTATTTCTCTCGTAATGCGGTCATGATTACCCTCATATTCCCTCCAGTATTCCTCCAGAGTATTCAGTCGCCTCTTGAAGTAATCTGGTGTTTTCCTATCAGCGCTATCTTTTTTGATGTTGATGCCAAGTTTGACGATGCTTTCATAGATCATCGATTGAATGTCAATAAGCTCGGCCATGTTTATTGAATGTCAAAATATATTTCTCTAGAAGAAAAATAAGGAAAGGTATGTTGGTACTTGCGTGTATGCAGTCTAGTACTTAGCTCCACGCAGTCTGCTGCAGCTGTTGTTTCACGCAGTCTGCTGCGGCTGTTGCTCCAATGTTAGCACTACAATCCTCTGACCGAACACACCAGCACTAAATGTTAACTAGTTCACCCCCGCTCGTGCAAATATCGCGATTTCTCGGAACACGTGACGCGCGAGGGCCTTTCGAAGGACCAAACTATGTACGGTGTAATGCGGTGGGGGTTGCAGAGTTTGTTGAATGATAGAATGTTGTTTCACTAAAATAAAGTTTATTGTACTGATCCACAATAACTTCTTAAATGTTAAAATGTTAGCAAGAACTATGTTAAATGGAGTGTTAGAAATGTTGCAATGAATGCACGCGAATATCACGGTTACTCGATGCGCACTGACTCTATGTTACAATTTTAATACTAATGAAGTAACTGCGTAAGTCGCGTAATGCTGAGCAAGGTGTTCGGTGTCATTGCCCCGAACAGTGGAAATAGTTATTTGTGCGGAAATATGTGATTATTGTGTAAAAATTAGTTCGTCAAAGTGCCAAAATTTTTAAAAGATGTGAATTGTACGCTAATAACTCGTATGTATAATTTCTGGGTAAGTAGCTAGGCTAAGTAATTACTTTAGTGAATAGGTAATTAAATAAGGATTATTTTTATATATAACATGCCTCTGTAAATACTATATAAAGGCGATAATTACGTATTTTCAAAAGAAGGTGTCCAGACTCAAAGAAGTCTGTTGCGTGTTTTTATTTTATAGCGTAGGTAAATTGTTTTTATGGTTTTATTACAGTGTACAGACAAAAAATTGTGTGCTTAAACTGATGTTCGGAATATGGACTTTTGATACATATAGTTGTTTTATGTAAAACAATGCGATAATGTAATAAAATGAGTATACCAATGTGAGCACCACATAAAAAAAGTAAAAACGTTGCAAATAACTCGGATTTATGCTTTATAAGCATAACGGCTGACTAAGTTATTACTTGTATTCAGTAGCTCATCTAAGTAGCTTAATAATCATATATAACATATTAGTATAATTATAATGAAACACCTAAAATATCACTTCTTGTCGATCAAGTCGACGGGCTAATTTAACTCGTAAACTGAACGAAACGCTCGGCGTATTTTCGATGTTTTGAGCGGGAAACGCGCCACGGGTTAAGAAGCCTTTGTCACTGACCACGAATCCAATGACACTTTCACACACATCCACATCTGCGCAGGGCCACTTGACACCAGCCACAAACTATAAAATACAATCAAATGTGTCACAACCAACTACGGCCCAGAGCCTTTTCTCGTATGCAGATTTAGATATGAACCAACAGTAGGTAATTTTCATTTCACTATGTTGGAATAAGTTTTATTAATACCATTAGATGTTTTGTATTTTAATTTAAATAAAACCACTTAAAGTTTTGTATTTTTATTGAACATACCTTTTTTAAGACCTAAGTTTACTTTAAATATAAATTGTTCTTACAAAAATATTCGATAGCCTTTAAGTATAATTTATTGATATCTATGTAATTTCGTTACAAAAGAACTGTTTGAAAGCTTCACGAATATTATAAGCTTCGGTCGTACTTCTGTTTTGTCCCCTAGATGCAAAGTTGCTTCTTTGACCCGAAATACTTGTTTGATCTGTAGAATACGTCTAGGTTGTCCTTCTTTGTCAATAATAATGTTGTGTAGTAAACAGATACATTTCACTATAGTTTCAGCGTTTTCTGTATTTGTCTATATGCATTTAGTTAAAATTCTCTATTTTTGTGTTATTATACCAAAAGCGCATTCAATCACTACTCGGGCGTTAGACAATCGTTCGTTGTAAAGCCTTTCCTCTTCTCCAAGGTTACGCCTCGGATACGGCCTCATAATATACCGTTTAAGTGGGTAGGCTTCATCAGCTACTAATACCAAGGGCAACACAGTATTGGTATTTGGTAAACATTTTGAAATATTGAACTGCCCATTTTCAAAATGTCGAAATAACGTTGAAGAGGCCAATGTACCACCATCACTTAGTTGTCTATAAGCTCCTACTTCAATAAATAAAAATTTATAATCTGGGCTTGCAACTGCTAGTAAAACTATGGAAAAAAATGCTTGTAATTATAGTACATACTGCCAGAATTCGAAGGACATTTCAGTCGAATATGCTTACCGTCCAAGGAACCAATACAATTAGGAAAACCCCATCTTGCCCAATATAATTCAGCATTTTGATAAATCATTTCCTCGCTCGGCACAGGCATATTATTATGATGAGATACTAGACTTTCAAATATAGCCTTGCAAGTTTCTCTCACAATCATTTCAATGGCGCTATTTGGAACTCTGAACGAAAATGCTAAAGATCGAAAAGATTCCCCAGTTGTAAGGTACCTGAAACGTAAAAATATATCAGATAATAACCGTGTAAACCGTTTAACCGGATAACCGTATATAAAGTGTCTTGCTACAAAATTTGGGGGGTCTGGGGAGGAAATCGATGAGGGATACGTGGGAGTCAGTATGTTGGTAATATTTTTGGAACTGGTATGGGCTACTTTTTATCCCAGAAACACTTAATATCATTTATGAGCGATGCCAGCAATCTATTTGTTATATACCCGTGCAAAGCCGGAGCGGCCGCTACTAAAACTATATAAGTAAGCTAAAAGATAAACTATACAGGAAGATTTTTTAGTCACCGTCCAAATTTTCTCTAGGCATTATGTATCATTCACTAACTCCATTTTTGAAAAAAAATCGATACGTATAATTTTTATATTAAATAATTTTCTCGAAAAAATTATCCGCTCTGCCTGGTCACTAAGTTAAACGTTAAAAATACTACACTTGCCGCGCAAACATTCAATGAAAGTGCAGCGCGCACCCCGCTTGCCCCCCGCCCCGCTACACCTGCGCAAAACATCTATCGTTATCCCCAGTCGGCCCCGCGCACCCTTTCGCGGCGCAAGCGTTTACTTCCGTGTTCCCGCGCATCCCGCCGGCGCCCCGCGCGATCTTGAATTTGCATAAAATGTATTCCCACCGCGAGTATTACGAAATGGTGCGATCTTACATACTTAGTGGTGAAAGCTTGAACGGTGCCCAGAGACTGTACGAAGCAGAGAGTATTCCTCGCCTTCGCAATCAAGGGATAATAAATCCTTCCATCCCTAATCGCCAAACAATTTTGGCCGCAAATCAGAGGCTATTAGACCATGGCCAATTTACATCTCCTACACACGCTCAAGGACGTGGCAGGCCGAGACTCGCAGTAGAGATCGAAGAAGATATCTTCGATTTCTTCGAACGGAGCCCTAGAGCGAGTACGCGAGATGCAGCGCGGCGCTTCGGTGTAAGCCAATATGCCGTGTGGAAACTTCTCCATATTGCTGGGTTGCACCCGTACCATTTTCAAAAGGTACAGGCCTTGAACGACGCAGACGCCGTTCCCCGTCGAGCCTTCTGCGAGTGGCTGATCGCACACCCCGAAGCGAACATTTTGTGGACTGACGAGGCCTTGTTTACTCGAGTGGGGCTGTTTAATCAGCATAATGAACATTGGTGGTCATTTCGAAACCCACACATGATACGAGAAACGTATCACCAAGTGCGGTTTAGCGCAAATGTGTGGGCTGGAATTGTCGGCAACAGAATACTGGGGCCATATTTCATTGAGGGACGGCTGAACGGGGGCACGTACCTAGATATGTTACGCACAGTAATTGCTGATTTCATGGATGACGTGCCGGCAAGCGCCTATCGTGATTTTTATTATCAACAAGACGGTGCACCGCCTCATTACTCGGCCGCCGTTCGTGATTATTTAAACACAGAACACGGTGATCGTTGGATTGGTCGCGGGGGGCCCGTCCCCTTGCCACCCCGGTCCCCAGATCTTACTCCATGTGACTTTTTTTTGTGGGGCGAAATAAAACGACGAGTGTATGTGGAGGAAGCCCAAAGCCTAGACCAATTAAAAGGACAAATTGTACGTGCATTCGACCAAGTGAAAAGTGACACTGTAGTGCTCAACAAAATTAAAAATAATGTGCAAAAACGTGCAAGAATCTGTTTAGAGAGAAACGGTATGCATTTTGAACATTTATTAAAGTACTGTTAATGTGACTGTTTTATGATTATTTTGATTACTTCGATTTTTAATTATTTGTACATAAGTTGATTCAAATTTTTTAAATACGCCTAATAGCAAAAAGTTACACGGCACGGTTTTAATAAGTTCTAAAGTTCTTATGTATCCAATTTTTTTTTTACTTTATTTGTAATTGATTAATTAAGGATTACATTCTAATCATAGTGAACATAGCACAAACTTTTTGCTAATTGATGGTCCTAAGCCCATGAAAGTATGAAGGGAAAATTTGCAACTTTGTTTATTATTGTGTTAACAATGAATTGCGGCGGCGCGCGGGGCGGCAAGCCCGCGTAGTTAGTTACCCAGCGTGTACGCACGGCACGGCGGTGTCCAGAACCATCAACTTTTTATAGATAACTTTGTGATGTGATATCTCAATATTTTTGTATTGAGTGATACTAAAAGAAAAAACACGTATTCAATGGTTTTCGCCAAAGATTAATATATCAAAATTTGGACGGTGACTAAAAAATCTTGCTGTATAAATAATCTTTCCGTCGATGATATACATTCCCGATAGTTTGTATTCTGCTTTGTAATAAGTGGTTCAACTGCGTTTAAAATGTATTGAAATGTACCATAACTCATTCTAAAATATTCAAAGAATTTGATGGTTTGTAATCTTAACTCCTCAAAAAGGTGATGGAATTCGCCTAGTTTCTTCCTGTGTATAAGTATTTCATTAACACGTCTGTACTCTGTAGTTGCACAGTTCAGACTTCATAAGTTCCACCGTTATCGTCTGTAGTGTATTCAGTTGAACGTCCGAGTAGTTCTGTCCGCCATCGGCCGACAAAATCGGTTTTAGTGTACGCGTACCGTAAGACTTTGTATGAAATAGTAATAAACATCATTTAGTTCCTATTTTTGTATTTTTTTTATTTTTTTTAAGACCCAACTGATACATTTTACGCTTAAGTACAGATATTTTTAACTTACCTGGGAGCCTTTCATCAAAGTTTTTTCTTAGAATTCTGGTATTAAGGTGCTTCCACACAGCAGTTATATAACGTTAGAGACTGACTTTTTTAAACAAATTATAACAAAAGTTATAAATTGTTACAATTATAATAAATTGTTATTGATGTTATACAACTTCATTTAACAAAATGTTGTACAACTGATTACAGGCATTGTTTCACTCATCAGCCGTTCTATTATTGCACTGCAAACCTCTTTCACTATCTTGTGTACAGTGCTTACTCCTAGTCTATAACTAAAAGCTATAGAAACGAAGGAGTCCCCAGTAGCCAAAAATCTGCAAAAAAAAACATTATGATATTATGATTATGATATTTGTTTTCCTTGTTTCAGGAAATGAATGTAAAAAAGCATGGGCACTGTTGCGAGATGCCTTCAGACGTTCTCATAAAAATAAAAAAGATACGAAAAGTGGACAGGCTAGTGTTCGTGAAAAAAAATGGAGGTACGAAGAAGAAATGTCTTTTTTGTTACCGTACATGAAAGAAAGGCCGACTAAATGTCCAATTCCACCTGTACCCGGTTTTAATGATTATGCACACGAGGAAGTGGTTGCTCAGTCACCTGAGGTTGAGCAACAAACGACTGACACATTTACACCTGAGGTTAGTCAACAAACAGTTGGTACATTGCCAACTACACCCTCCCCAGCTCAAACTCGAAAGCACCCTGAGCCAAAGCGCTCTAAACGAGGCCAAAAAGCAACTGATGAAACACCTAGTACTGTACTAATGAAGTATATAATAGAGAGTAAAAATAATTCTCCACCGCCGGACGACATCGAACAAGTTATGGCTGGAGTTGTAACTACATTGCGATCTTTTCCGCCCAGAGAGAGGGCTAATGCAAGAGCAAAGATATTTAAAATAGTATCTGACATGGAAATAGACACACTGAGCAGGCCATCAACGAGTTCTACGGTATCCACGCCATCAACATTTGACACTTATGAAGACAATACTCCTATGAGACCAGACCTTATTGACGAAAGGGTGTATCGGTACGTAGAATAGTATTCCACTTTGTTCACACAATAATAAATAATTCTGTAATAAATCTTACCTGAGACATACTGCTAGTTTTTCTTTTGGTGACAAGGCTTCCTTAAAAACTGTATCTTGTTTAGTTATCAGCAATTCAATTTTGTTTAGTAAAATGTCAAACTGATAGCGGCTCATACGAAAATATATGAAACATTTATTTTCACCGTCAACAAGTTCTTTAAAGAGTGTCCAGTATTCTCCTTCTAATTTTCTTTTCTTAAGCATAGGATGCACAGCCATGCGTTTTGCTCTTTTTTTAGTTTTATCTTCTTCTAACAATAATGCAATTATGGACAAATCTTCAATAGAGAAGTGTTTGAACATTTTCAATAAAATGCTTTTTCTTCTAAAGCTATGCAGTAACTGCCAGTGCGAGCGGACGCCGATGACGGTGTCTGTCGGTATCCGGGGTGTCTGTCACGGCGCGTTTCTATACGTTACATATAAATAAATGGTGTCTGTCGGTGTCTGTCACGGCACGTGTCTGCCACACTCAATGTCTATAGATATAAATCGACCTTTAGTCGGTTCATTCGGTGCAACGGTGAAGCACGTGTTATTGATTTGTGAAAATGTCTCGTTCTACTTGGACTAATGAAAATGTGATCAAATTGATTGAACTATTTAAAGAGAAACAAGTCTTGTGGAATACGCAGATGGATGAATACAAGGATCGAAATAAAAAACATGACGCATGAATGCATATTGCGGCTGAATTTAATTAAGATAAACAGTCGATTGAAAAAAAATGCGGTCACTTATAGGTCAATTTCAGAGAGAGTAAGAAGCCTAAATCAGGTGCGGGGGCTGACGATGTACCAAAATGGTTTGCGTATAAAAATCTTTTATTTTTAAAGGATCGAAACAAGCCAGAAGAAACTGTTGATGGTGGATTGTCGGTGAGTAATAATTTTGACTATGGTTAATAATAGCTAGATGCCCAATCCAGTAAACCTTTATGTGAAAAATAATCAGTTCCAGAGATGTTAACTGCTGCGTTTCTGATCTCCATTCTCCAGAAGTATGCGCAGCACCTGAATTTTCCCTATCATAATATTGAGGCGGGGCGTAAGTAGTGCTTGATTTGGTTTTCCTCAAAAAATTATGTAGAAGCACACATGTCATAATTAAAGTAGTCGTTTTTTGTGGATCTAAAAAAATTATACTTCGTAATACTCTAAATCTGGCTGACAAAATTCCAAATGCATTCTCTACCGTTCTTCTTGCGCGGCTCGTTCTATAATTAAATGTTCTCTCTTTAGTAGTGTTATCCTGGGCTCCTGCAAAAGGTTTTAGCAAATGCTTTTCTAACGGAAATGCGTCATCTGTTACAAATACATAAGGAACAGGTGTGGTTCTTCCTGGAAGTGGACAATCTCTTGGTAAATTCAAATTACGTTCAATTATATTTTTTCGAAAGGGTGTGTTTGCAAATCACTTATATGTCCTTGGCACCCAATGTTTACGTATAAAAAAATATATTCTGCGTCAACCAATGCTAAAAGAACAACACTATAAAATCCTTTGTAATTGTAATATTCGCTTCCGCTTCCTATTGGTTTTTGTAAGGCTACGTGTTATCCGTCGATACTTCCCAGGCAATGGGGAAAATTCCACTTCTTAAAAAACTTATTTGCAACCTGTAACCATTCTTGAGCAGAAGTTGGCATCTGAAAGAAAATAAAACATGTAATATAAGTTTAAATTGTTTCATAGTAAACATTCCACACCAGCTTCATTTATTAAATTAGCCACTTAATAATGCAGCAGTACCTGCAGTAAAAGGTACGAATTGTAGCGGCAACGCATGTTATGCAAACACAAATAAATTAAAGGCAATAAATCGGAAATTTAAAAAAAAACTTTACAGTCCAATATCTGAGTACGGTTAAATTTGGGGAACCATGTTTCATGGTGAAATGAGTCAGGAATGATGGAAACTACAACCTCTTCAAGTATCTAGGTCGACTTTACCTTTAGCCCTGTATAAAGTATATACGCGCTAAGTCATGACGTAAGCAGTGCGCAATCAACGGTATTTATAAGCCAAGTCAGGCGGATAAATAATGGCACCTAAAACGTTCTATTGTTTTCGATATAATTTTTATTATATTTTTTCGTAAGGTTACAAATTCATATGTTATATACGTACGTGTATTGAATGCCAGTTGAATAATAAAAATTGTAATAATTAATTTATTTTATTTAACATTTAACAGTTTTTGTGTCGGCTGAAAACTTATTTTATTGACAATTAAAACACCCTTTTAGTGTTAATTAATAAATAGCAAGATGTCTGAGGGAGCTGATGACTCCCCAGACAAGGGAAGTAAAACTCCCAGGAAATCATCCTCTGACCAATCTTTCTACAAGCCATAAATAAACTGGGATATAAAAGGACATTTCCAAAAAATATTTCGGCCAAGTGTATGTGGAATATGTCCAAACAGAACAAAACGTCGGCAATGCTAACCCGCTGCTCTTGGCAGCTCTTTTCAAGAACGAGGTATAATGTGTGGTAATCATAAAACGTACAATGGTACCAAGGTGGGTGTGGACAATTCTTTGCGCCAAAAATGTATTAAACAGTGCAGACCTTTCCAGTAAACATGGAATGAAGGCGAGAGCTTTAGAAATTATTGTAGTGCTGAGGTAAGTATGTACCTATCAGTATTCCTAGTCACGAACTTTTAAAAATTTATCTTCGCTCTATGAAATTAGCGGAATGAGACGTGACCTGTCGATTACTGAGTCACTCGTTGTGGTTCTTCAAAAATCAACTGTACTGCCTAAAGGTCCAACCACACCAAACGGCCCGCATCGGCCAGTATCGCACCGCTCGGACGCGGTCGGATGCCGCCGCATCCGACCGGATGCGGTCGGATACGGTCGAATGCGGCGGCATCCGACCGCGTCCGGCCGGACGTCGCGTCGTCGCATACTACTACCTTCGCTTCTTTTTTAGTTTCATAGTTTTAAGCCTTGAGTGCAGACGGGTCGTATTTTAGAATTTAGGGCGCCTTCAAATTTGCCGCTAAATGCCGCGCGGAAGCAGCGCGTCTGCAGCGCTGCGGTCGCGCTGCTTTGTAAATCCATACAGATAAAAAACGCGCGTAGGCAGCGCTGCGCTCGCGCTGCGTCCGCGCATTAGTTCATCGATCAACTAGTGACGGTGCGCACGTATTTGTTGTTCAAGCATGAACGATCAGGTTGAAGAATTTATCGATGAAGTTGAAAGTCGTCCAGCGATATGGGATTCGAGGTCCGATAAATACAGCAATAAAATCGAAAAGAAAAAGGCTTGGGAAGAAATATGTAATAAATTTATTGAAAATTTCACAAACAAGACGGCAAGTGAAAAAAATGAAGCATGTAAGTATATTTTTAACACAACTGCTTTATATTTTCATCGTTTGCCATGACAATTCTCCTTCTGGACTAACAAAATAATCAGCTAGTGTATCACGTATAGTCGTAACACTTATTTGTGGGTGATTATTTTGATTTTGTTGTATGTTTTGTAAATCGTATCACAACATTGTTGGGTTGGAGTTGGATTGCTTTGAATCCGTCTTCCTGAGTAAATTATGTAACACACAACACGCGCGAACGATATCTTCAGCAAAGGGTATTTGTACATTTATTGGACGATGAAGAATTCTCCACTTATTTGCCATTATGCCAAACGAACACTCAATGTATCTTCTTGCCCTCGATAAACGATAATTGAAAATACGTTTCTTCTCATTTAGGTGGTTGCCAGCGTAAGGTCGTTGTAAAAAATTACTAATTCCGAATGCTTCGTCACCAATGAAAATAAAAGGCACTGGTGGTCCATTATTTGTAATTGGCAACGGATTGGGAATATTTAAGTCCTGTTCATGTAGTCTTTTGTAAAAGTTACTATTTTTGAAAATTTGCGAATCAGAAGCTTTTCCGTATGAGCCAACATCTATGTACGTAAAACAATAGTTTGAGTCACATATCGCTAAAAGAACTATAGAAAAGTAATTTTTATAATTGTAATATAGAGAACCACTATGCTCTGGTTTGATAACTCTTATATGTTTTCCATCAATAGCACCCAAGCAATTAGGGAAATTAGCCTTGGTGTAATATTCGTTAGCAATAATTAACCAATCTTCTTCCTGAAGCTCCGGTATATAAATAGTATGCAGGTTTTCGTATATTGCTCGACAAACTTCTCTGACAATAGCACAAATCGTAGAAAGTCCACGATTATACGTATGATATAAATTTGTAAGACTGCCACCTTCTGCCAAGAACCTGTAAATAAAAATTTTGATTGTCATTTTTCAGCTATACTACTGCAACGCAAATGGAAAAACCTAAGGGATTCTTATACTCGTGAACTTAATAAGCAAAGATCATCAAAGAGTGGATCAGCTGCGTCATCACATCGAAAATATCAACATTTTGATCGACTTCAATTTTTATCGTGTTTGTCGGAGACCAGACCTATTGATATTTCTACTGAGCCCTCGACGTCAAGAAAGAGGAAAGTTTCGGAGCCGGTATTAGATGACAGTAATAAAATTTTGAAAATACTCATTGAAAGAATGCAAAAAAGAGATGAATCTATCGAGAATGACGGCGATCGGTGTTTTTTATTATCATTGTTAAGTGATTTTAAGAAAATACCTGAACACCGCAAGACGGATGCAAAGTACGAAATGATCGGTCTGATACGACGATTTATCAATGATAATTTCGAATATTCTTATCAACAACATCATGGCTACTTTACTTCTACGAATCAATCAAGCCAAAGCCCAGCCAATGTGTCAATCAATACACGAATCACAATTGACTGATATATCGTCTATTTATGAGAATTTGTTTTCAGAGAGTAATGACAATATTTAAAAATAGTAATAAGAAAAATGTGTAATATGATTTACTTAAAAAAATAAAACACTTATTAATATGTTTTTCATTAAATTTTTACTCACCTGAGTGTTATCATAAGTCTCTCTTCAGCACAAATAGTATTTTTGAAGGTTGTATTTTGTTTTCCAATATAACGTTCTAAACGAGAAAGTAATTCGTAAAATTGTTTTCTTGACAATCTTAAATAATTATGAAATTTTTGATCACTGTAACTTTTCACTTTATAAAATTCAGTTTGTTGAGTTATACAAAATAATGGCAACGTTCTCTTAGGCTTCTTTTTTCGGTTTTTGTTCAAAATACTTTTTCTTTTTAATAGTAACACTAAGAGCAGTGTTTCTTCGTCTGAGTCCATCGTAAAACTGAAATACAACACTACCATTCTCAAACATAGCGACGGCAGCGCGACCGCAGCGCTGCAGACGCGCTGCTTCCACGCGGCATTTAGCGGCAAATTTGAAGGCGCCCTTAGAATGTGATCACGCGTCCCCAGCGCACCCGGCGCGGCGGAATCCGAACGCAGGCGGACGGCTCCGAGCGCATTCGGCGGTATTCGAACGTATGCGCCGGTATCCGAACGCATGCGGACGGAGCCGATCGCGTGTCGCGGCATGTCACCGGCTGTGTTTACCCTTGACTTGGTAATATAAACTTTAAACACTGTATACAATATTTAATTTCGTTTAAAGATTGTAAAATTCGTTTCGATGCGGGCCGTTTGGTGTGGTTGGACCTTAACAGTACAGTTGATTTTTGAAATCAAAAATCTATGTGTTCTATGTGTCTAGAACACATAGAAATTCACATCCTATATTTGTCTCTTTCGATCGCACGCTACAAAAATATACTTCGATTTCATTCCCGCACCGCGCCGTACAATCGGTCGCTCGCTGCACCTGTATAAACCTGTTTGTTTATGTGGGTCGTGGAGTGGACACTCGTGGATCGATCGCGATCGATTGGTGAGCGATTGAATGACAAATTGAAATTATTCATTAGTTACCGGCATGACCTATGACTCGTGACCCGTGTTTCGAGCATTCTTCTAGTAAATTAGTACTTTAGTAGCCATTTTTTTATTTTGTGTGTAATTAGTGAAATAGTGAATATAATAATCAATAGGTAGGTACATAATTATAAAATAATTTAGCGTTTTGAATTGCATTTTCATTAAGTGGTGGATTATAAACAATAATAATAATTTAATAAATTAAAGTTTGAGAACTTTTAACATTTGTTTGTTACTTACTTGTTTTGTTAGTAATATCGGTTGTGGAAAAAATAATAGTGTGGTTGTGGTTACTAACTTTTTTAATTACATTTTTATTGATTCTGTGATTTATTTCATTATGTCTGAACTCGCTAAAAAAAAGAGACAAATATGGAAGCACTTTTCAATTATAAATAAAGAAAAGGCTAAATGCGAGTACTGCTCGAAGATCCTTAGTTACAGCGGAGATGGTACTGGCAACTTGAACCGACATATGAAAAAACTACACGGAACAGTGTCTATAGGTATAGAGCAACCACACAGAGTCATCCAGGCACAGATCACACAAGCACCGACGGATGCACTTTCAACATCAGCTGCACTGGTTGCCACTTCTGCCCAGGGACCGGACAACCCCGCTTCTGAGTTAAGCCGTTTGATAGGGTAACCCGTTCATTGGGTAACTCGTATCGCAGTGTTACCCTTTGATTGACTTACAGCCTCGAAACCCAGTGAAAGGGGTAACACGTTTCTTATGGTAACCACGGGAAGGGGTTAACCCTTTCAATGACTTAAGCCCTTGAATAGCTTACCTCCTTGAAAAGGTTTTATTCGTGTTAACCTGAGTTACCCAATCAACTTAGCAGCGTGTAGATGGGAGTAGGTATACTCGCACCCGTGCGGTGCCTCATTGCCTAACTACTTTAGGTAGGTACAACAAATTTGACGAACGAACGACCTTTTATATTTTAAATTTGAAAGTTTAGTGACAACAAGTAATGGAGCTAATAATATAATTAACGTGTTATTTAAAGAACTGACTTACTTTAATCTTAATATTGTGACAATAGGTATCATGTGATTATATTTTGTTAAATAATTATAATAATATTTTGCTGTGTGGTGACGGCATAGAATATCATCAACACATTTCATCCCGTAGGGGGCGTAGAAATCGAACGAGGGCATACCTACCAGAGAACCGGCAGCAGCGTTTATCTTTGAACTATGACCATCAAACTTTCTTTCGCCAATCCGTCTACCAAGCTATGCCATATCTCCCATTCTTTAGGGAGGCCGGAGGTCGTGGGTTCAATTCCCACCTAAGACAGATATTGCTGTGCATGAACATGTCTGTTTGTCCTGAGTCTGGGTGTAATTATCTTTTTAATATGTATTTACAAAAGAAAAGTAGTATATGTAATATATCAGTTATCTGGTTTCCATAGTACAAGCTCTGCTTAGTTTGGGATCAGATGGCCGTGTGTAAATTATGTCCTTGGATATTATTATTATTTAAATTATTGTATGAAATGAACTTATATATTATGTATGTATGTAAAACATCATTGACGTGACTAAAATGTTTATTATCATGAAGTGCATATCACTTTAAGAATTTTCAGAGTCAAGCAATCTTAGGCTATGTAACTGTCTATATATTTCATATATTAATTTCTGGTAACCTTGGTCAGATGAAAATACATTTAGGCGACCACCTAGGTACAAGTTTTCCAAGACTAATTCTGTATTTAATAAAGTTCTTTACCGTAATTTCATATTAGTTACTAATTAATTTGCAAATATAGTTGAATTAAAAATACGGCTTCTATCTCATTAATTGGCTTAAGGCAACTGCCTTTGTTGTTGTGCCAAGAAGTGGTCGGAAAAAATGACAAACTGGCTGTCTCATATATGTTTTACAGAAACCTTAGAATTTGACAAATGACAAAAAACGGAACGCTTATAGATTCAGCATGTCTGTCTGTCTGTCTGTCCGTATGTCACAGCCACTTTTGTTCAAAACTATAAGAACTGTACTGTTGAAACTTGGTAGATGTATTCTGTGAACCGCATTAAGATTTTCACACAAAAATAGAAAAAGTACAATAATTTTGGGGGTTCCCCAAACATAGAACTGAAGTTAATTTTATTTTTTCGTCGTACCCATACATGTGGAATATCTATGGATAGGTCTTCAAAAATGATATTGAGGTTTCTAAAATCATTTTTTTTCGTCGTTAGTTTAGTCGTCGTCGTCGATAGTTTTGAGCAAGAGACACTTCCAAATTGGTAAAATAATATAATGGGGGGGGCACTCATTTTACCCCCTGTAAGTTCTAAAAATTTGAGAATGATAATACTGAAAAAAATATATGATGTATATATATATATATATATATATATATATATATATATATATATATATATATGATATATGATGTGTAAACTTCCACCGAAAATTGGTTGGACTGAAATCTAGTAAGTAGTTTTTTAAGACGTCATAAATCGTAAACCGCATTTTACCTTTCATTTAATCAACTGAAATACTTGCTGCTATGGAACCCTTCATGGGCGAGTCCGACTCGCACGTGGCCGGCTTTTTTTAAATATTGAGTGGTTATAACTTTTTTTTTTTTTAATAGATGTTTACCGCCGCTCTTGTAAGTAAATTGCAAGCTATTAGCTATATCAGCGTGTTCATTTCTGATTGCATTAATAAAGATATGGGTTTTTATTTATTTATTGTGGCTTCCCAACAGTAACTTATACTAAACATAAGACAGAATCGGTACACAGAACAAATTCCAGTATAGTTACCTCTTATAGGCAAGCACCACAAGCTCAATATAAATAATGTGGGGTACAATTCTTAATTAAACTAAAATAATTAAACTAAATAACAATCTAAAATAAATTAAGAAAACATAATTAAAAAAACATTTTGCGGCAATGATGAATAATGTCAGAATAATTAAATTAAATTGAATGTAAATTGTATAAATTATAAAGTTAAAAAATAAGAGTAATCAAAAATAACATTGAACAAAATTAAAATGTCATGCTAGAGTGTTAAGTATATGTTTTCGAAATGAATTGAGTGTAACAGCGTGCACATCAACAACGTCGCTGCAACCGTTTAAGAGTTTGCACAGCCGAGGGATTGCGGAGTTAGCTCCAAAGACGGTTCTTCTGAGTGGTGGGTAAAAAGGTGTGATTGGGGCACGCGGAATTCTGGCATGAACTCTATATCTGATTCTCACTAAAAGAGGAAGACAGTCAATTTTATGCCGTAATAATTTATATGCAAAAAGTGCATCACTTACGTTTCTGCGTTTTTCTAAAGACGAGATATTAAAGTGCGCTAGCCTCCCCGAATATGATTTTATTAGTAGTTCTAGTATTTGCATATCTCTCAGTCACCAACATTTTAGTTGTCGATCATACCAATTCAATCAATATCTTCTATTATTTTAGAGCAATGAGCTGCCAACAATCTTATTTTTTTTTTTAATAACTGCCATTGTCACTAGTGATTGAATATATGAGGCATCGCTATTATAAAATCATTCAACACCTCTCAAACTTTATCTTTTGGGAAAACGCCTGTTTGTTGTTTCAAAACTTCCAAACACCTAAATTTCTAACTTACCAACTTGGCCTTGTCTGAAATATTGTAACTTAATGCCTAAGACCTTTTATGATTAGATTAGCATGGTTCTTAAACAATTTAAGAACAATAAGGCTCCTGGTGATAATAGATTTACAATAGAGCTTTTTAAGGCGGTTGGTATACCAATCCTACGAGCTTTACAGAAGTTATTTAACTTCGTCATACTAAAAGGTCAAACGTCACAAGGATGGCACATATTGGTGTGGTAGTGCTTTCTTCAATAAGGGCGATAAAAACCCTTTGAAGAAATAACAGACCCATCACGTTGCTGAGCCATGTTTACAAGTTGTTTTCGAGAGTCTCCAAAAGGAGGCCGTCAGCGCGAACGGGAGCGAGCTGATCCTGATCGCAGACGGAGGAGGCGCCGGAGTGGCGGCTGCAACCGGTAGCCTAACTCCCCCTCGGAGCTGCGCTGGCAGTAAGAGAAGTCAATGTTACCAGCTGCAAGAAGACAGCGATCTGTTTATGGCGCAGTCACTGTGCCGGACTGACAGGAGTCGGCAAATAGGGAGGACAATCTAGAGCCCTCTCAGGGTACATGTGGGACCATCATACCATCTGGAACTTTCCGCATAAATGGTGCACCGGAGCAACATACCCGCGTTCCCGGGGCTCCCCCCATCAGGCGCCAAGAGAAGTCCATGGCAGGTAGGTTTAATCGGTGCGAGTCTGACGCATCCATCCGTAAACACTTTTTGCGGGTATATATGTATATATATACGTAGGCATTCACCCTGCCTTATCAAAAAAAAAAGATGAGAGGTCCACTTCGAGTAGGAGATCAATTGTAAAATCTAACTTGGCTGGGCAGCGTTCGGAAAACTAAGCTTCTGGTCCCAAATACCAATCAAAAGTCTTCGATTAGTATGTTTTGCCCCTGATGAATTAGGGAACCAAGACGTAGCCACTCACAACGGGGCTTATATGATGGCTCTGGGTCACCCAAAGAGCAATGGAGAGCGCCATGTTCGGAGTTTCACTCCGAGATCAAATCACAAATCTCAAGATCCAACCAAGAGAGGCAAATCAAAATAACCGACATAGCTTGAATAATTGCAGCTCGCAGATTCTACGGCCGCTGGGGCAGAAAGTTTCTCAAATGGCGACCATGAATCTGCCATGAATCTTTGATTAATTTTTGCATAGAAACAACACCAGACCAAAATTTAATACCTAAAAAAACGCTAAAGCCAAACTATTTCGTATCAGATTATAACCTCACTTTGAATTCTTTATCATCCATAATTTGGGAGGAGGAGTTTGACGATTGTGCCTCGGTTAATGATATGGTAGATACATTATATCGGATTCTCAGTGAAATTATCATCAAAACTATCCCTCTCAAAAAAACATGTTCTAGCAAATATCCACCATGGTACTCTAGAGAACTTATAAAATTACTATACGAGAAACATAAATATCACTCTAAAATAAAAAAATACAATAATCCTATGGACCGACTAGCTTTTGACTCTCTGCGTGATAAATGTTATCTCCTGCAAAAATCATGTTTGAAGGTATACATTCAGAAAATTGTAATGTCACTTGCGAAAAATCCCAAGTCTTTCTGGTCTTATATAAAAAATAAACGAAAAAGTAGTAGTGCCTACCCAGCCCAAATGCTACTCAATAACAATTTGGCCTCGAATGGAAAAGATATCTGCGAACTTTTTGCACAAAATTTCGCACAAACTTTCAACATTACAAAGATATGTTCAAATAACGAAAGTCACTCAGACACTAGTTGTACTGACAAAAGTAAATTTGGATGCTCAACCGATACCATGCAAGAGTCCAATAATACTACATCGTCAGCCCTATGTATGATATCTTTTTCTTCTGATGAGATACATCGGCCCTCAATGAATTGAACGGGTCAAAGGGAGCAGGTAGCGATGGAATCCCACCGATCTTCATAAAGAGATGCTCTAAGTTCCTAGCATTTCCACTGCAACAAATTTTTAACACCTCAATTCAAGAAGGAACCTTTGCCGGACGGTGGAAGGAGGCCTTGGTTGTTCCCATTTTTAAGTCCGGTCATAAAAACTTAGTCAATAACTATAGGCCTATCTCATTACTAACCACGTTTGGCAAAGTATTTGAAAAGCTTGTATGTAGGCGACTGACATGGCACCTTCAGCATGAAATAACGGAACACCAACACGGCTTCATTAAATCAAGATCTACGGCGACTAATCTCTTATCCTTCACTTTTATTCTGTCAAATCTTCTAGATAAACGTATACCAGTTGATGCTATCTATACCGACTTCAGCAAGGCATTTGACAAAGTAGATCATTCGCTTCTTATACATAAATTGAAACGTATGGGGGTAGGCGGTGCTTTAATTAAATGGATTGAGTCATATATTAAAAACAGGTATTCAAGAGTTGTAATAAATGGACATTCTTCTTCCCCATACATAAATACCTCCGGAGTTCCCCAAGGTTCTCACTTGGGTCCTCTTCTCTTTAACGTTTTTATTAATGACATTACAAAATGTTTTCAGAACTCAACTTTGTTTCTCTTCGCTGACGATTTAAAAATAATAAAAGCAATTGAAAGCAACTCAGACACAATACTACTTCAAGAAGATATTGACAGACTGACAGACTGGTGTTTATTAAATAAACTACATCAGAACATAGACAAATGCCACTACATACAATTCACACGAAATAAAAACTTTCGACCAAACAAATATTTCATTGACGGCTCAGAACTGACAAACCTGAATACCATCCGAGACCTAGGAATCACACTCGATACTAAACTAATGTTTGATAAACACATCAACAACATTACAACACAAGGGTTTAAAATACTCGGGTTCCTAATACGAAACTCAAAGGAATTCAGGATGTCCTCGACGAAAATTATCTTGTTTAACACACTCGTTCGGCCGATTCTAGAGTACAATGCCATAATATGGAACCCGCATTATGATGTCTACAAAAAGCGGCTTGAAGAGTGTGAAAGTGTGCAAAGAAGATTTCTTTATCATCTGTCATACAGAGATAACCTAGCTAGACGCTTATACAGTTATCAAGAAAGGCTGAAACACTACAATATAGACACCTTAGAGAGTCGCAGGATGGTGAACGACTTGGTTTTCCTCCATAAACTATTTAATGGTGATATCAATTTTGCAAATCTGTTAACAACAATCCATATCAATGTACCAAATCGATTACCGAGGAAGAACAAATACGGTTTGCTAAGTGTGCCCGTATCTAAATCAAATCTTGGGCACTTTGCTGCCGTGCCGAGGCTCTGTAGGCAGTACAACATGCTATCAAAATCCGAAGCTATTGATATCTGCTCACAGTTGGCACTATTCCGGAAGGACCTAAAGAAGATATTACTTACTACATCCAATAATAATTGCAATTAATTGTTTGTATTTTTATTTAAGTTTTCGATATTGTGATTTGTTCTAGTTTTAAGATTCCTTTTTTTTTGTAGAATATTCGTTTTAATGTTATTATTAGTAGGCATTCTTATAAATTTATTTAGGTATATTTTATTAGTGTTTAAATTTTTGTTTACTTATAAGCAAATTTACTTATTTTATAATAGTGGAGAAGAACACTACTTACTATCTTTTAGCATGCACTATTTTATTGAATGTATTGTGTTTATTCTTTGTTGGAGATCCTTAAATAAATAAATAAATGAATCGCAAAAACGCAGCGTGGGCCCCCCAACAAGATGGACCGATGATCTTGCGAGGGTAGATGACAGCCGCTGGATACGGGCAACGCAGGATCTACAGTTGTGGAGTATCTTTGTGAGGCAATGGACTTTTCCCAGCAGTACTTTCGGCTGATATGATGATAATGGTGATGGTGATGATGATGATGCATCTATTCAATAACGGTGTACGCCACCACGCCTCCGCGGTTTAACTTTAACAGAATGAAAAATAAATTCTTTGTTATAATATAATTATGTCCTCCTAGCCGAATTTCGGCCCCAGCGTCGAGTCTCGATGGAGACTGGCCATGTGAGCGGTACATACCACAAGTGTGTGTGCAAACACAGGGGCACTATCTATTCCATCACTCTCATTATCCGATGGGACGACTAGCGACACGACTGGAAGATCAGTTTACGTGCTCTTTGAAGCATGATATAGCCTCATGCCTCAGAGAGCACGTAAACTGACCTTCCAGTCGTCCCGCCAACTCCCAGATTTCGGGCTGACCTAAGAAATTTTTCTTTTTACACAAAAATCTCAGACTCTTTTGGCTCAACCCGGGATTTGAACCCAGGACCTCGTTATCTACGTTTGAACACGCTACCACTAGACCAACGAAGAGAAACACATACTTTAAAAAAAGAACTGCTAAATTGCTTTTATTTAAGTCCGTAGTACTTACCGAGTTCCAAATTAAAAGAAATGATGATAATAAACAAGAACAGACACGAAAAATTTAATATTACAGTGTTTAGCGACAAGCAAAATTTAACTTTAAAATCATACACACAAAATTATTACGACTAGATGTCACGTGCGGTGGTGGTTATGCAATTATCAAACCAATTTCGATGCGAAAGAGTGCATATTACAATATCTTGGTTGGATAGGCTTACCCTGTTACAGTGTTACAGGGTATTGAAAGGGTAACCCGTTCGGAAGCGGTTCATTACACCCGTTCGAAGGTGTAACTCATATCAAAGGGTTTATTTTTTAAGCGCTTAAAAATACCCGTTCAAAAACCCGTTCAACGAGTATCCGGACGGTCCCTGCTTCTGTTTGTCAAACAACACAGTCACCTGTTCCATTACACACCACGAATGCACCTTCAACATCAGCACTGGTTGCCACTTCTGCCACAGCTTTAATATGTCAAACAACACAGCCACCTGTTCAATTACACATAGATAATTTTGCTAAATCAACCAGACCGTTACCTATAAATCAAAACAGCTTGACGAACAAATAGTTCGGTTGAGAGTAAAAGGATTCCACTCATTTTCCATAGTTGAAGAACCGGAGTTTAGAAACATGTTTAAAATGATTTTGCCCACCTATACTTTGCCTAACCGTAAGACCATCTCTTTGTCATTAATACCGAGACTATCAATCAACTAAGGAAAAGGTGTTAGAACTGACCGCTGCATCGGACGCCATATGCCTTACAACCGATGGCTGGACCTCACTTAACAACATTAGCTATAATGCCCTCACAGCTCATTTTATTAACAAAAACACGGTACTTGAATCAGTCCTTCTGGGCTGTACTCAATTTGAAGATCGACATACAGCAGAGAATTTATCTAACTTCCTATTACAATAAGTAACGAATTGGGACATTGCACACAAAATATCTGGCATAATAACAGACAATGCAGCCAACATTGTAGCGGCTGTTCACTTGACCACTTGGCGGCATTTCCCTTGTTTTGCACATACTGTAAACCTCGTAGTTCAACACAGTTTAGATACAATAAAAGATCAACTGGATAAAATAAAAGCGATAGTCCAATATTTTAAACACAGCTCTTCAGCTACTAGCAGATTACAGGCAATGCAAGTACAAATGGAATTGCCTCCTTTAAAACTAAATCAGAACGTGATTACTAGATGGAATTCTACGTATGACATGCTTGACCGCATTCTCAAAATAAAAGATGCTGTAGTGAGTACATTGGCTATCTAACAACCCCGGCTTAACACGGTAATGCCTAAAGAGTGGACACTTCTAGGAAAGTGTGTTGTTGTATTAAAAATCTTTTACGACGTGACTGTTGAAATGAGCGCTGAAAAGTCAGTATCCATTTCGAAAGTGATGGTGCTGGTAAAAATAATGAAAACTCACGTTAATAAATGTTTATTAGACAGTGGTGGTGGTCCTGACCCATACTTGAATTTATTAGTTACCCTTAAAGAACAGTTAAATGAGAGGTTCAAAGATATAGAGAGCAATCCTTTGGTCGCAGAAGCGTCTCTATTGGACCCACGCTTCAAAAAACATGCATTTATTAACAGGGATAAATACGATTTATGTTTGAAAACAATTAAAGGTAAATTCCGCCGCATGTTGCATGCGAGCGAAACAACACCGTCGTTGCCAGAACGGCCTTTAGAAAAAACTACTCCCAATATTTGGGATGATTTTGATAAGGAAGTAGAAACCGAAATAATTCAAAATCCTACGGCAGCTTCAATAATAGAAATAGAAAAATATTTAAATGAACCCCTGATTAAAAGATCCGATGATCCGTTGAAGTGGTGGCACGACCGTCGTCTTGTGTATCCAAATTTATATGTTTTAATGAAGCGTTGATTATGCGTGCCTGCGACATCGGTGCCACGTGAGAGGGTCTTTTCTAAGGCAGGAATGACAATAAACCAGAAAAGGCATCACAATATTTTTTTTTAAATTATATTTATTTATTTAAAACTTTTGCACATGGATGTACAGAGGCGGACTTAATGCCGGAGGCATTCTCTACCAGTCTACCTTAGGGTGATGCAGAGATAAATAAGGTAGGTGCACTTAACACGTCGTGTGTGGGGGTGATAAATCTTATACTTAAAAAATACAATATAAATAGTTACATAAACTACATAAATTAAAACTAGAATATAATAATATATATTTATAAAATAATAAACATAGATACATAAATATACGTACCCATAAATAAATATACATACATAGACATAAATATATACCTAGAGAAAATTTATGATAGAAAAGAGCTATTGGGCTGATTCTGCCATAGTTTTCGTAATATGTTCACGGATTTTCTTTTTAAAAGAAATGCTACTCTTTGCCATCCTGATCTCAACCGGAAGAGAGTTCCAAAGAAGAATGGATTGAACAAAAAAGGAAGAATGGATAAAATCAGAACGATGAGGTGGGCATTGAAGAAGACGGTTGTGAGTAGAGCGAAGATTTTTGGAATGATTGTTATGAAGATCTTGGAATTGAGAAGTTAAGTATAGAGGAGAAGAAGGCGAGTTTAGAAGAGAAAATAAGGTAGTTAAGGCTCTCAACGTTCTGCGCTGACGAATAGGGAACCACTTTATGAAGTAAATAAATCTTTTTTTACTCTTAATTGTCTTTTTTTAATTAATGTAGTTCTTCGCCGCAGCAGGTCACGTGAGCTGCGCACTAGCCGTTTATCGACCAATCTTCTGTATATTCGATCGATCGATCGAATCATTTTGATCCGATCACCTATCCAATGGGTCGCGATCGACCCGGGTCACGAAAAATGATTGATCGACACAGGACTAAACCGAACCAGACAGATTTAAAAAAATGAAGATGAAAATGTAAGTTGTTATTTTCAGAAGATTCAAGCGCGAGTTGCAAATTTTAACTGGAATTTCAAGAAGAACTTTGAACAATATATTATACGAAGTCAGTACTGAAACACATTCTACTGAAATTAAGTTTAGCACTCCAAAAAAAGGGAGACCAAAAAAGCAATTTCGTTTGGATATGGACGATTTTGATTATGACGTTGTTCGAAGAATGGTGTATGATTTTCACTTACGATTTAATGAACTGCCAACAATAAAATCATTAAAAGCTAAATTATCTGAAGCTATTAATTCCAATGGGTCTGAAAAGACGTTGAGAAAAATACTTCACGAGATGGGATTTCGGTTCACTAAAATGGAAGATAATCGAAAAGTTTTAATGGAAAAGCAAGATGTAAGTCTCGAATGGAATACCTCGATAAAATACGCAATTTCGCGAAAAAGGGAAAAATATAGTCTACATGGATGAGTCTTACATACATACATCCCACTCTAAAGGGAAATCTTGGAGTGATGATAAGAGAAAAGGAGTAAAAAAGCCAATTTCAAAAGGTCAACGTTTGATAATAGTTCATGCGGGAAATGAAAAAGGCTTTGTACCCGGTGCCTTTTTAACGTATAAATCCACGGATACTACAGGTGACTATCACAATGAAATGAATAACGATAACTACGAGAAATGGCTGGTTAATCAATTAATCCCAAATATACCCAGTGATTCCGTTCTAGTTATCGACAACCCCCCAACTCAAACACCATTAAACAGGAAATGATCAACTGGTTAAACAGACACGAAATTCCAGTTGATCCAAAATTAACAAAAACCCAGATTTACGCTATTATATGTCAGCACAAGGAGAGGTATACAGAGTTTTCCGTGGACAAAGTACTTGCCGAACATGGGCACACTGTGTTGCGATTGCCACCGTATCATCCGGATTTTAATTCAATTGAAAATATATGGTCTCAACTAAAAGGCTATGTAGCCTCTAGAAATGTGGGTATGAATTTAACTACAGTAAAAACGTTATTTTTTTATTTATTTTATTGGCACACAAAACAGAATATCATCAATACATGACAGAAAAGTATACATTAAGGTTTAGCTCTAGACAGTATTCCTAAACAAGTGTACACAGCATGACAATTTGAGTGGAACTAATAGTGACGCATGACATAAAGTAAAATTATATAATAAAACAAATAGATTTGAAGTTCACCGAAGCACGATCCGTAACACCATGATCCAATCGAGTCGCACCTAGGTGAACATGCACCTTAAAAGAAGAAGAAGAAGAAGAAGTACACTTTATTGCAAAAATAAGTAATACAAAATAATGGATACAACAAGAAAATTAGCTTATTTTAATGCAATTGGCGGCCTTATCGCTAAAAGCGATCTCTTCCAGGCAACCGATTTACTTTGAATGGACCAAAATTGACAGAATCTAATGAAGGTAGCAGAAGGTGTACTAATTGCAATTGAGAAGTTATGAATCTAATTAATCTAATACTACGTACATATACATATGTACTTACGTAATAAGATACATATGACTATGCATATACATACATACACAAATAAATACATAGATACAAATATATATTTATATATACAAATACATAATTATATAGGTACTTCACAAACGGACGGCAGTAGATTTATTGCCGAGTAGATAAAGTGAGATAGTGCTGTTTAACCATATTTTTAAAAACGTTTTGTGATTGAGCGCGTCTAATTTGTATTGGCAGCGCATTCCATAATCGGACAGCTTGAACGCTGAAGGATTTGTCTGTAAAATTAGTACAATGCATTGGCATTTTGAGTCGTAGGTTTTCTGAAGACCGCAAGAGTCGCGAATGAGTTGAGTGAAGAAACTGAAAGCGTTCCTTGAGATAGAGAGGAGTTGATGGATTGAACAGAATACTGTATAGAAGTGTGACAATGTGAGTATTCCGACGAAGTCTTATGGGCAACCACTTGAGTTTAGTGCGAAATTCAGAGACGTGATCATATTTACGCAAACCAAATATGAATCGTATGCAAAAGTTTTGAAGTCGCTCAAGTTTATCAAGTTGGTCCTCTGTAAGATCAAGATAGCTGGTGTCACCATAGTCAAGGATAGGGAGAAGCAAGGACTGCGCAAGTGCAATTTTGGTAGCAGTAGGGAGAAAGTTTCGCAGGCGTCTTAGGGAACTAGCAGAAGCAAACATCTTTCTGCTTACTTCTTGTATCTGTGGACCCCAGGAAAGAGTCGTGTCAATATAGATACCTAAATTTTTCACTTTATCAGCGTAAGGTATAACAGTGCCGTTGAAAACAACATGGGGAGTTTGGGACCAATCAACTCTACCAATTTTCCGAGAGCTGCCAACAACAATGACTTGAGACTTTTCTGGGTTAACATTAATGCCATATCTCATGCTCCACTTACTTATATGAGATAAATCTTTGTTAATAACCCTAATAGCTTCCGATAGCTTTTCACAAGGCGTTTGGGTGTATATTTGGAGATCATCCGCGTAAAGGTGGTAGGTTGAAGTAAGTTGGTCAGAAATAGAATTTATAAATAAAGCGAAGAGCAAAGGAGACAAAACGCCACCCTGTGGGACACCAGCAGTAGTATCACACCAAGAAGAGAAAGAATCTTCTATGCGAACCCGCTGCCGACGTCCAAACAGGTAACTGCGAAACCAGTCAATTACCGTTGGAGATATGTTAATGGAGCGTAGAATGGCCAACAGTATGTCAAAATCTACCGTGTTAAAGGCATTGCTGAAGTCCAACAATGTTAGCACTGTCATATTGCCATTTTCCATGCCTGTCCTGATATCTTCCGTAACATTGATCAAGGCTGTGGTCGTACTGTGACCTGGACGAAAACCGGATTGGTAAGGATTAAGGAGATTGTTCTTGCGAAGGAACACACTGAGTTGGTTATGGATGAGTCGCTCAAGAACTTTGGATAGAAAAGGAAGTATAGATATTGGTCGGTACTCAGAAATGGACGTGGGATGGGATTTCTTTGGCAAAGGAATGATTTGTGCGTCTTTCCACAAGTATGGAAAGACACCACTAGAGATGGAAAAATTGAGGATATGGCAGATAATAGGAATGATTTCGTCAAGGATAGGTAGGATCATGTTACGGCTAATACAGTCGCTACCAATAGCATTGGATGCTATTGACAATACGCTCTTCTTAACATCACAAGCAGAGAATTGACTAAAGACAAAATGTGGATAGTTGGGAGCCGGAAAAGATGATAAATAGTTTAGTGTGCAGGTTTTTACAGTCCTATCAAAGTTGGACGAAGCTGAAAAGTGCTGATTAAGCGAGTTGAGGTCCAAGTCTTTAGGAATGGTATCTTGTCGTGATTTTCCAACCCCCATAGATTTAAGAAATTTCCATACTTTCGCTGGATCTCCATTTTGAACAGATTTGTGAATATGCTGGCGTTGTGCATCCCTACACACCTTATTACAGTGATTCCTTATATTGATATATTTATCTCGATGGTGATCAGTATTTCTTATTTTCATCTTGGTCTTGGCTGTAACTTTCTTATGTAAGAGTACTTTTATGTCATCGGAAAGCCAAGGTGCTGGAAGATGTTTCAATCTGATAGGCCGTACAGGAGCATGTTTGTCGTAGATGTTAATAATTGTTTTCGTAAAAATATCAACTTTCTCATCAATGCTATCAGCGTTAAGGAGCGTTGTCCAGTCAATGCTGCTGGCATCCTCAAGAAGATTAGCAAGGTTAATGCTACCAAAATTGCGTTGCAAGAGAATTTTTGGCTTTGCCTTAGGCGGCCGAATTTTGTATGAAAGGTAGATAAGATCATGATGAGAGAAAGCGTCGGCAGAACATTGTCCATGTTTGGCAACGTGTTGAGAAGAAGAAACAAAAATAAGATCGAGAAGTGAAGGAGTAGAGTTAGGAAAGTTATGAGTAGCATTTAGTGGAAGGATGGATAAGTTATTAGATTCAATAAGAGAGACAAGGCGAGATGAGCGATAATCATTCTTCAAAAGACATGTATTGAAATCCCCCATGACTATGGTGTGACTGTAAGAAGGGAGAACCTTTTCCAGGAGTTTTTCCAAAGAGGAGAAGAAATTTACTCTTAAAGATGGGCTATAATATACACCAAGTAAAACTTTCCGATGGTTAAGCTCAACTTCAATAAAAAGATGCTCGCCTGCGGTTGATGGGGGTGGCTGAGTTGACGTATCCACAATAGAAAAGGATATATTGGTACGCAAATAAATGGCAACCCCGCCACCACCACCACACGCACGATCATTTCTAATTAGGTTGAAGCCGGTGAGTGAGTATAGCGTAGATGGAAGACATGGCTTGAGCCATGATTCAGAAATGAGTATGGCGTGAATATTCTTACAGTCGAAAGATGCCAGCATATCTGCGAAATGGGCTGGAATACTCTGGGCATTTATATGAACCACATTGAAATTTTTGGGTACATCAGAAAACTGTGTTATTAAGGTATCTGCTAGGGAAGGTACACTCATGAAACTGTCACTATCACTGCAAGAGTAAAAACTTTCATTGTCACTACTACAATCCGACATAAATAATAATAATATAAACTTAAAACTAATTAATTAAAACTAAAATCTAATAGTTTGAAGCTAAGTAGATTTGATTTTTAACTTTTTGACATGATATGTCTAACTTTCCTTTTAAAAGTTTGGATTCCGAAGTTGAAAACATCTAATTCGTTGCTATGTTGAAGCACGAGCTCATTATAAAGACGGCACATTCTAACAAGTGGATTGTACTCGTAATACGATGTATTATTTATGTGAACATTTAACGTAAAACTTTTAAGATGAGGTTGGCGGGCTCTAAATTTTGTGTTGAAATTCAAAATGGATGTTAAGTCAGGGGCATCGATTATGGAGTGCACTATCTTGTGAAGACAAGTGAGGTCATAGCATTTACGACGAGTTTCTAGCGATAGCAATTTGAATCTGTCGAGCCTCTCTTTATATGATCTTAGTTGTCTAACAAGACCGAGCCTGTGGCACATTATATGTAGGCATTTCTTTTGCAACTGTTCTATTCGGTTCATATGGATAGCATAGAAAGGTGACCAAATAGGTGAGTTATACTCCAGGATGCTCCGAATTAAAGTGGAATACAGTTGTAACAGACAAATAGGATTTTTAAAGTTCTTGCTTATTCTGAATATAAAACCGAGCAACTTGATGCTTTTATTAACCATGTTATCGAAATGTATATGAAAATTTAACTTTTCGTCGAAAATAATACCCAGATCTTTAACCCAGTTCTTTCTTACTAACTCGCACCCGTTTAAGTTGTAGTTATGTAATATTTTTTGACTTTTGTTAGTGAAGGAAATAACGCAGCACTTTTGGACGTTCAAAGACATGCGATTATCATGACACCAATCGTTGACCGTTTCAAGATCTGACTGAAGAGATAGGGCGTCATGAATACTGTTTACAGCTGAATATATTTTTAGATCATCAGCGTACAATAAACACGGGTTATTTAGTCTATCTATAAGATCGTTGATAAAGATGACGAAAAATAGGGGTCCTAAATGCGATCCTTGGGGAACTCCTGAGGTGCAAATTATTGGAGTAGATACATGGCCTTTAATGGCTACGAGCTGACTCCTCTTATCCAAATATGATTTTACCCACCGTAGTAAATTGCCATGAATGCCATATCTCGCGAGTTTGACACATAATAAACAATGACACACCTTGTCAAACGCTTTTGAGAAGTCTGTGTATATATATATATATTATTGACTGCAAAAGTAAACATGATCGGGGCTGAAGACTGGAAAAAGGTTTGCGATCACACAATCAAATGTGAGAATGAATATAGAAGCATTCAACATGGTTTAGACAATTACACTGATAGACTAGTGATAAATACGGCTGATAGTGACAGTGATATTGACCTCTCTGAGAGCACAGATAGTGAAATGGAAGTAATTGAGAATTAGAATTATTATTATTTTTATTACAATGTCTCACTTTAACAATAGGTACAATGGTGTTTATTATGTACACTACAGCTGTAATTTTCCAAAGTAATTAAATGCGTAAACATAATGTGAACATATTTTTTTTAGAATTATTAAATGAAGCAAATTTTAATTGTTTTAACAGCTCTTAATAGATACCGGACTGTTTGTATTTCGTGCGACAGAGATAACGCTCTACGGGGCCGAGGTTGGCCGATTGTCTCTTTCCAAATGTCGATGTGCAATATTATGTGGTTTTCACGGTGCTCAGGGACTGTCAAAGTTGCGCTTTTTAAAGCGTACTGTCAGTCCTTTTACACCTGCAGCCTGTGGGTTAACTATACACAGCGGACATACAGCGACCTGCGCGTTCAATACAATAACGCGTTCCGGGTGTTGATGGGGCTGCCGCGCTACTACAGCGCCTCCGCGATGTTCGCGGCGGCTGACACAGACGGCTTTGCGGCCATCATGCGCAAGCGGTGCGCATCTATCATGCGCCGCACGCGCGACAGTCCCAACAGCATCCTGCGCGCGCTGGCGGACCGGTGGGACTCTCCGATGCTAGCTCGCTGGATACGGCTGCACGCAGTGGTATAGTGATTTTCCACCAGCATCGGGCAGTCCACCTGGACCGTCCACTTAGTATATAATTTTGTTGTTGTTTATTACTAACACTAGTTTGTAAGCTCGCAATTATACTAACAAATATGGATGGATAAATCTGAAATAAATGATTATTATTATTATTATTAATATTTATCGCCGGGTACTGTACGTTGAACTTATACTACAATGTTACCAATGTTCAGAGGAGCACCATTATTCTACATGTGAGGGCAAAAATATTATTAAATGTATAAATAATCAAGGTCATCTAGCAATTTCCAGAGATTGCCCTATTAAACAGCGTAAAAACCTAAAAAAGCTGGCATCATTGTACACCCTACCATTAATAACCAGGCAAATGTAAGCATAATAAAAATGTTGCAACATAAATCGAAAAAAAAAATAAAAAGAAAGAGTATACATCTAATGATTTTCAAAATGTTCACATTGTTTGTTATAGTAACCGGCATGAGTCGTGAGCACAAACTGACACCTGCGCAGTAGTTAATTTTTCGGTCTCTTTGGCGGAATGAAGAAGGCAGGGGGCGCCGAGGCTGCACGCGATTGGTTCGTCAGTCGATGCTCGTCGTCTATTGGAATCTCGCGTGTCATTCGGCTACAGTACACTTTCGTGCAATTTTAGTGACTTGCTTTCCAATTTTAAAATAGTTCATTTTTGTTATTTCGTGTTTTTTCTTTGCTTTTGTTTTATAATAATAATAAAAAAGTTCTTTATTAAAGTAACCAAAGACTCAAAATTGTTAGTAATACATACTATGTCTAGACTTATTCTATGTCAGTAAAATTATAGCTTAGATTTTGTTTAGTGGAATACATGAATCACTGATACCCCATTCCGTGAGAAAGAGCGCAGCAATGATTCATGTATAGGCAGTCAAATCTGCCTGCGATCATGGCCAGAATGCTGATAGAGTGGCCACGAATCCCACTCACCTGGGATGCACACCGTTTGCGCATTGTGGCGTAGAAACAGTCCACTCTGGCTTCAGCAAACATGCCCGATGCGCAACAGAAACGTGGCAGACCCAACAGCATCTTGAACGGGTTGTTGTATTGGATACGAAGAGCGTTGTAAGATTTTTGAGTATATTTAGCCCACAAGGAGCACGTGTAGAATGAGGAGCAATAGGCTCTAAAAGAGTGATTTTTACTGTCCTTGAACACCGTGCAAACCTGCCAGCTAACATGTTCGCTCTCACTGACAACGCCCTTCGTTCCCTTTCCAAGTCATCATCGTCTTTGAGGCCAGGGGTCAAATAATGACCTAGGTATTTAAAAGAATAAACCCGTTTCAGCGGGGTTCCATAGAGAGAAATAGATGGCATTGTATTCGGCCTTTTACCCCTGGACTCAAAAACCATGATTTGACTTTTATTTACATTGTAAACAAGCACATGACTTTGGCGTACTTTTCACAAATGGTTACTAGCTTACGTAGGCCACAAGGCGAAGCACTCAGAAGGGCTTGATCATCAGCATATAATACGTTATTTATACAAATGCCATCAATATGACACCCGACCCTAGCTCCGCTGAGCTCGGTGATCAACTCATTCACGTACAAGTTGAAAAGCGTAGGTGATGGCAACCCTCCCTGTCTCACCCCGCATTCCACCCATACGAACGTGATAGATTCCCTTCCCAACGTACACTATTGACTTGGTTTCTATACTAATATTTTAATATATTTATAATTGAGTCTGGCAATTGGGACTTATGCAACTTTTCCCATAAAATATTCTAGGAGACCAAGTCAAAAGCTTTGGAAAGGTCGAGAAAGCAGCAGTAAACGGAAGTGCTTTGTTTTGCGTAGTAATTGACAGCATGCTTAAGACACAGTATAGCACTCTCTGTCGATAGTCCGGGGCGAAAGCCAAATTGGTTATCGTGGATTTTAATGTGCTTGTTTAACTGCGTATTTGCCATTTCCTTGGCCACCGTAATATCGAAGGTGCTTGATAGCATGCTTACATGCTATCAAGCACCTTCAATATTACGGTGGCCAAGGAAATGGGCCTATAATTAGTCTTGTCAGATAAGTCACATGTTTTATTTTAAAAAATAGGCACAACCACTGTCCGTAACATCTCTTTAGGCAAGTAACTATGATTAACACAGAGAGTAAACAACAAATACAACACTCTGGGTAAATGCTGGCCCGCGCATTGAAGGTGCTCAATGCTAAGACCGTCATGACCCGGGGATTTACCTCTGGACATCGTTTTTATCAGATGGTCAATTTCCTTTACTTTAAACTTAATACCCGGCTCCTGGCCGGTCTCAACACAAAGCATACTTTTTGACGGACCTAAAGGTGACTTAACATAAAAATATTCCATAAATAGATTCGCTATCTCTTTCGGCGCTGATGCCCCACCGACACTCACGGGCACTCCCGGCTTATGATTTAATTTATTTGTGTGTTTCCAGAAGCTGCGGAAGTCGCTACATGAAAGGTGTGACGCCAATATGTCCATTTTTATTTGTGTTTCATGATCTTGACACCATTTAAGCCGCGACTTAAACACCTTTCTGGATTCACACATCTCCTTGTACGTATCTCCTAGACATGTGTCCGCTATACCAAAACGTAACTAAAAACCGTTGCCAAGCCTGTAACTCAGTTATCGGCGCTACCACATCTCGTAACGGTTATCAGCTACACAGCTTTTTTTTTTATACCATACCATACAATGAACTACACTACAATATTCGATGACGGCGGCAAACGCACTACGCAGCCGTAGCCGTGTCGCCTGTCGCCGCAACGAGTTTCGAGCCCGCTACCGCTAGTTGTAGTTTGGTTGTCAACGATCACCGCCGAAGCGATAACTAAAATAATTATGCCATCTCTCTCTTTCGAGTCGAGTCTCAATGTTCAAAAATAAGATGAAGCGAATATTGCCACCGATCGCCCGTTCATTAAAGTTTGACCTACGAAAAGTCATACATTAAAACTTTACTAACGTATAGATAAGGTTGTATTTAGTTTGGCACTACTAATTATTTTAAAATGGTCTTTCTCTCACCGAATTTTACGCGGGGCACTAGCGGGGGCAGATTTGTTTTGATTTTGTGCTGTATTGTATTATTGTTAGTTTGCGTTGCGGTCTTGCGTTCATAAATAAGTTTTGGGTTCATTTTGAGTTAATAGTGAAGTTTTCATTGTGATATTGGTGATTTATTGGTGACTATTTGTGTATTTGTAGACGATTAATTTAATTAAATAAGTGTAAAAAAAACGTAAATAAGTACTTTTAGTAGTGTTAGGTTATGTTAGGAAATTAATTTTAGTAAGTACAAATTGGCATTACAATGTCTAGTAAAAAAGGTATGGTTTGGAATCATTTCGAGAGAAAAGATGGTATTTCTGCTATTTGCAATTATTGCAAGCAGACTTTATCCTACAAAACATCGACAGGGAATTTAAATTCTCATTTGAAGAAGTCGCACCCGACAATTTTTTTAGCACAGCGTGGTGATGCTAATAGGGAAACAACATCGGATATCGACAACGACCTTCCTCAGCAAACTCAAGTACCAAGCACAAGCACAACGGAAGCAGTTCAAATAGCCAGTAGTTCTTCAATGGCTCTTACAGCTCCTACTAGTTCAGCCAGTTGCGATTTAAATTATATTACTCGCAAACGTCAAAGAACGATGCAACATTACGTAACAAAAATTATTACCCCGGAAGAAAGAAAGCGGATTGACCGAGATTTGTTGGAGTTATTTATAAATGATTACCAACCCTTTAGTATAGTAGAAGATAAAGGTTTTAAAAAATTTGTAAAAAATATACCAGGATACACCCTCCCTGGTAGAAAAGCTATCTCGGCCGCCATGATACCGGCACTCTATGAAAAATGTTTATCTGAGGCCAAGGAAACCGTTGCCCGGGACGTACGATCAGTTTGTATTACAACAGATTGTTGGACGTCATCACAAACAGAAAGCTATATAGCTGTAACAGCTCACTATATAGACAAGAATTTTGAGCCTCAACAAGTTTTACTTGAATGTAAAGGTTTGAAAGAACGTCATACTAGTGATAATTTATCTAAGGAATTAAAAAGAGTAACTGATGAGTGGGGTTTAAGCACAAAAGTGTTTTTTGCGGTATCTGATAATGCTAGAAATATAGAGAAGGCTATTGAAGATCTGAAATGGAAAAGATATGGATGCTACGCACACACCCTCAACCTTATAGTTACACATGCATTAAAGCCCATAGATATATTACTTGAAAATATTAAAAAAATAGTAGCACACTTTAAACGAAGTACGACAGCTTTAGATATGCTACTCAGTTACCAAATGCGGAACATGGCTGACAATGGAGAACCAAAATAACTGTAGTAAATTGATACAACAAGTTCCAACACGTTGGAACTCGACGTTTTTTATGCTGCAGAGATTTTGCATGCTAAAAGAGCACTGCATGGCAATGATAGAAAAGGACTGGCCTGTTATTTCTACAGACGATTGGGAAACAGCGAAACAACTGTGTGAGGTCTTAAAACCTTTTGAAGAGGTGACTTCTTCAATTAGTGGAGATCAATATATGACCGGTAGTTTGGTAATTGTGATGACCAATTGCCTAAAATCAATTTCCGAAGACTTTTTAGATAAGCCGGATTACAGCCATTTTCAACCAGTTGTTAAAGAAATTCTAGCATCCTTAAAAAATGGCCTGATCGAACGATTTCCCAGGATTGAATACAGTAAAACTTTTGCTCTGTGCACTTTACTAGACCCCCGGTTCAAATGTTACGGCTTTCAAAACGATATAGCCTTTACAGACATAAAAAGACATGTTCATAATCTGATTGTTGGTTTGATAGATCGCAATAATGAACCAAGACCATCCGAAGAAGTTATAAACCATAATAATATAGAAGAAAAAGATGTCAGCGCTTGGGGAAGGTTTGATGAGTTGTTGAAAAAGAAAAAGCCCCAAGGAAATGTCACAGCTAGAGCCATACGCGAACTTCAGATGTATTTGGACGATGAAATGCTCCCCAGAAAAAATTCAGCAGGTCAGTGGAACAACCCGGCCCAGTGGTGGAGAGACCATAAAGTTATATATCCGCATTTGTCTGAGATTTATCAGACAAAATGTAATATAGTAGCGACTTCTGTCCCATGTGAACGCCTCTTCTCCAAGACCGGAATGATTATTAATCAAAGGCGGTGTAATTTAAAAACCAAAAAAGTTGAACAGCTTGCATTTTTAAATGCAAACTTAAGCCCAAAGAGGTTTGACATGTAAATATGTAAAAAAAATGTAAATATTTTATTAGGTTAGATTGATAATAGCTAGCGAGCCATGTATATACAATCATTGTAAATATGGCGATTTTTAAATGCGCCACAATTTCATTATACTTACGATTAAATTGTGCTTGTCCTAAGCCTAGTAAAGCATGAAGGGAAATCGCCAATATCAATTTCAAATAACTAAAACATAAAATAAATTCGGTTATTTCAAGTAGCTCATGTAGTTAAGAGCAGCTAACTAGCTAGCTAACCAACGATGCGCGCGATAATATAATATAATATAACACGGCGGGCACTGATACCGATATGCGACAACGGTTATTGATATCGATATTGAAACCAAATAGCGGTTAGGTAGCCGTTACTAGAAATAGCCAATAACGCCCATGTATAGTATCTCCAGAACGAGGCTTACCGCACCAGTTCCATAAGAGGAACTTATTCCTAGCAAGCCCGTGAGCCTCGGCTACATATTTGTTCCAGCCTACTATAGCTTCCTTCCTGATACGCATACTTCCTCGACCCACAACAGCTGCCTCACTCAAGGCCTGCACTATGTTTCCATATAGCCTATCGATAATAATGCCATGTGAGGAGTCATTACAAGTTATATCCCAACAACTACTCAGCTATGCTGGAAAGTCTATGAGCCGTAACCTTTTGTGACATCCACGTTCATATATTTCTACATCACGTTGTGACCTATCACCCCACACAGCCTTATTGTAATAAACGTGAGTATCATATGTTTTTGATGGCACCATATTCAAATTACAATAGATAACAAGCGGAAAGTTGTCTGACCACATAACGTTATATAATACAGAAATACTTTTTATTGTATTTAAAGCAGCATTAGTCACTACACAATGGTCTAGCCATCGCTTAGAACCGTATGCCTCACTTAAAAACGTGTAGGTATCTGAAGAGACTCCCTAATTTTGCCACATCAACACATGACCATTCTTGATCCGAACAAAAAAGTTTACAATAGAAACGGTCCTTCGGGTGCGCATTGTAGTCTCCCAACATGTATACGCAATCAACGTTACAATTGTCTATGATAGCACTTACCGAACTTAAAACATCAGTAAAATCCGCCAAGTTAGCATTCACGTCCACAGGCATATAGACACTAAACACTAGAAAGGCTTTATCCGCACATACCACTTTGATGGCACACACGCGCGGGTTATTACACTGAATAACGGTAACATGTTGAAAAATACTCCGTCTCCATAACAGTGCAACTCCTCCGTGCGGGCGGCCGTGTAGAATGCCCGAGGATAGGTCCACTGCCGATACTCCTGTCACTGTCGAGCTGAAGTCATCGCTTATACTATCTAAAAAAGATATCTCATGCGCCAGTAACCAGGTTTCATGAAGTGCTATCAAATCACAAGTTTTACAAAGTTCTTGAATATGTTGCAGTGAACGTTTCACATTTTTACAATTAAAAGTCATAAACTTATAAAAATGTTTATCCATTATATGCGTTTTTAGGACCGGTAGCCTCCACGTTCAGTTTTGGCCGAAAATTCACAAACTCCCTAAAAACAATACCTTGGTGCCATAGTTTCTCGTCTAAATATAACGGCAGCTTGCTAGCAGCAATGAAAAACTTGTAGGCATTGTGCTCACACTGACGTTTAATTGATATTTTTTCCAAATAAACGTTTTCTTGAGTCTTCTTTTTAATATAATTAACAATGTCTATTTCCGAGGTACTTTTATGGACATTCGTTATACATATAGGTAAATACCTATATGTATAACGAATGTATGTAATGAATAATTTATATGTAAAACGAATTCGCTCGGCCGCCTTAAATTTTTCTTCATTTTCAATCATTGCAGATCCTGTTCTACTCTGTAAGCGAAAGTTCGGAACTTTCTTATTTTGTACGACTTTCGTCCAACCCTCGTTCATATCATTTTGGGCCTTAGCACTATCTACGTAAGATTGTTTTTGCGGTGTAATCTCCGAACGATCGGTCGGAGCGTTATCAGTTGATGTCTGTCGCTGTGTCTGCGCACTGCATACTCGGCCGCCCTCGGCCGTGTTCGGCTCGGTTCGTATGACGTCATCCCTATCGGCGTCACACTGTATTTTGCTCGTACAAACTTGTACCGCCTTTTTCCTACCTTCATTGCATTTTGTGTTGGTATAATTACAATTTAAAGGATTTCCTTTTTGGGGCGTAGACTCGTTACTAAATATTCTCCCAAGAAACGAGTTATGCATATATGATAGACCTACAGGGCCACTTTCCGCATAAGCACCTCTTTTCATGTTTATTTTTGCAGATGAAAAGGGCGGCGATAACGATTTCATATTACGAAATTCACTCTTAAAAAGCTCAGCTCAGCAAACTGATTTATTTTAACGTAAGACGACTTAAAGCTGTGGATGTCGGCCTGTATAATCGCCAGATCTTTTAGGAGCTTGCTAACATCTATGTGGTCAATCGTTAGAGGCGGTAGTTTATCCAGGTCTCGTGCCACAAAAACCGGTAGTGCATCCGGGTCAGTTCCTTTGAACAAGCCAATGATATCAGACAGGATCCTATTTTCCTTGCCTATTTGATTTTCGGAGATCAGACGGTAATGACTCGAGAAACAACTTGTTTGACTTCTAAATTTGTTCACTCGAAAAAGTTGACGCATAGATTTTCTCCATCTTCATCGGACACCGAAATTTTATTCTGTAAATAAGCTAGCAGCTCATCCATCACAATATTGCACTGATTACTGTTTCGTATAAAAACAAAGACTTTCTTGTATTGTAGTAGTAGTAATAGTTTAATTTCTTCTGTTATTAGGTAGATACAATTTTTGGTATAATATTTAATTCAACGCTGTGGCAGTGTCGCTGTCCGTGAGTGGTGTGGTTGTCGACCGGTTCCCCAGCCGCCGGTCGGCGGTTCTTCACTGCCCTCCGCACGTCTTTCTCCTCGGTCGCCTCGCGCGCGCGTTGACATCCTCCCCGCCCTTGGAAGGACTTGCAGCTTCTTCCAAAGATTCAGGAACCTCAACTGGTCCAGTGATGCTCGTAGCAGGCAAGGGGCAGACCTTGTTGACGGCTCGCCGCTCGATGCCTCGATAGGTTTTAAAGTCAGCAACTCTGACAACTCCATCATTACCAGGGTAAATCTGATGAACTCGACCGAGTCTCCATTTAAGCGGTGGTAGGTTTGGTTCTTTGAAAATTACTAGGTCTCCTTCCTTTAAAGTGTCTGTTTTAGAACGCCATTTTGTTCGCTGCTGCAATTCAGCCAGGTATTCCCTTCTCCATCTTTCCCAGAATTGGCATCGGAGCTGTTCCACTAACTGGTACCTCGTGCGTATTTTCGTATTTGCATTCTGAGAGCTTGGTAGCGACATTAGAGGCCGCCCGATTAAGAAGTGCCCTGGGGTTAAGGGAGACAAATCATTTGGGTCAGATGATAAGGGAGTTAGGGGACGGGAATTTAGGATGGCTTCAATTTGAGTAAATAGTGTACTTAACTCTTCGTAAGTGAGAGCTACGTTTCCCGCTATACGCTTAAGGTAAAATTTGGTACTCTTGACAGCGGCTTCCCAAAGACCACCGAACGTCGGCGAATATGGCGGTGTAAAAATTAACTTTATGCCCTTATTAGCCACAAAATCAGAGATAGAATTAAAGTCTAACTTCAAGATCCTGCCTAACTCGTTGCTTGCGCCGACAAAATTTTTCCCATTATCACAGCAAATGCATTCTGGTTTACCTCGTCTCGCAATAAATCTTTTAAGACAAGCAAGAAATGCTTGTGTTGTAAGGTCACTGACCGTTTCCAAATGTACAGCCTTAGTAGAAAAACAAATGAATATACATAAATAACATTTAGTTGTCCTACTGCCGCGGCCCTTTTTGCTGGCTATCATAAAAGGACCAGCGAAATCAGTTCCTGTAACTTGAAATGTGTACGCTTCAGATACCCTACTAGTAGGTAGATTACCCATCAAAGGGTCTATGCTTTTACCCTTCATTCTGACGCATATAACACATTTTCGCACAATGCTTCAAGCCAGGGTTCTGCCACCAATAGGCCAATACTGTTCCCTAAAAGAGCTAAGAAGCAATTGAGGACCCGCGTGAAATAAACGTTTGTGTTCGCTTAACATCATGATTTTTGTAAGAGGATGGTTAGCTCGCAAAAGAATTGGATATTTTGTGTTATATTTAAGATCAGCGTTTTTTAAACGACCGCCCACTCGCAATAGTCCACCGCCATCAATAAATGGAGATAACTGTAATATATCAGATTTCGGTTTAAGGCATCTATTATTATGAATTGAATCTATTTCCTTTGCAAAGGACTCTTGCTGTGCGGTTTTAAGGAGATATGTAAGAGATTGATGAAGTTCAGTCTGATTAAGAGAATTTGTTGATTTACTTAAAGGATTTCTACAATTTTTAACAAACCTAAAAATGTATGCGAATATGCGTTGTAGTTTTAAAGAATCGGAATACTGTTCAAAGTTAATAAATTTAAGATTTTGGTCTTGGACATGATGAACCTTTACCTCAGGTAGTTGCAGTTCTATGCTCACATTTTGAAGTTGTGGCCATCCAGACTCTGGATTAGACAGAAAATCGGGTCCATTCCACCACAACCTAGAATTAAGTAGAACACTAGGTTCAATCCCCCTTGAGGCTAAATCGGCTGGATTGACATCTGTAGGCACGTGCCTCCAAGAGTCCCTTTCGGTTAATTCATGGATTTCATTTATCCGGTTACAAACGAATGGTTTTAAGAGTTTTGGTTGAGTCTTAATCCACCCTAATGTTATAATCGAATCAGACCAAAACGTTTTGCTATTAATTTTGCAACGAAGGGCTTCACAGATTTTTGTGGTAAGGCGTGCTCCTAGAAGACCAGCACATAACTCAAGCCTTGGGATGAGTGTAGCTGTCCAAAGAAAATGTAGATAATTATTACTAAAATTTTAAAAGTTAGAACATACGAAACAAGTATACTGCTTGTATAATGCTTGTAAAATCTTAAAACTTTTAAAATTTTAGCAATAATTAGGAGTGCAGGGTGAAACAGATATGTAAGATTACTTTTGCACTCGCTCGCTTGATCGATATGGTTAGAAAGAGATAGATACAGCAGTATCTATCTCTTTCTAACCGTATCGATCAATGCGTCTGATCTTACATAAAAGCTATCAGTCACAGTGACTTCCTTGACCTTGTCGATGCACGTGTAGTTATCTGTTGCGAAAGTGCTTGTACTGTTAAGTAACATTAAATTGGATGCCCCTCTAAAAAAATGGATTCGAATCAACCAGGGACAAGCTCGGGTAGACATGGGGTAAGTAATTTATTATTTAATTTTCTAAAAATATTCAAAAGAGTCCATTGGGAAGACTCCAAAGACTTTAATTTTATTTTCTAACTCCTTGGAGTCTTCTCTATGAATTCTAATGAATATAATATGAATATTTTATAACTAATACTCTGGCATTGCTGCGGAATCCTCGACAATATGCTATTAAATGTTAAATAAAATGGCGGACGTCGCGAGCGGCGTACATTCTAATTTTCTATATATATTTTAATTATTTTTCTATTGTTTTTCTTATTATAGTAGTATTAAGAGCAAATCCACTTGACTACTGTGATTTTTACGTAGATGTAAGGTAAAACAAAATGTCAAACAAAAAGCACCGTCCGCCATTTTGTTTAACTTATCATTCTTGTAGCATCTTGTCGAGGATACCGCAGCTATGCAGGAGGAAGAGAGGAGGCGGCACGGTGATGCACAGATCCTAATGCATTTGTAAAAATTAGACATTGTATTTTTGCTTAATTTTTCTATGTCTTAAACTCGAATGTTACAAAAAAGATCTTTTATCATTGAAAACTTTTTGTAAAGCATACTTTTACCCGACTGACTAAATGAAGGGTAATGTTTTTAGTTTATGTATACCTATTGAACATATTTGCCGCAGTTTGATGAAAACATGAATGACCTTTTCAGATCACATTTACAAAAACTGAGAAAGGACGACGAAAGCTTGTGAGAGGCGGTTATACGTACAATCATCATCGAGAATCTAAATTTGGAACAGTATGGAGATGCAGTAATCGTTCATGCAGCGCAACGATTAAAATTTTGGAGAACAATAATGACATCAGAATTTTGCATGAATCGCCCCACAAATGTCAACAAAATATAGTAAAAATTGAAATTATGAAGATGAAAAATCTTTGCAAGGAAGCAGCAGCGAAAACAAGTACACCTATGCCTCAAGTATATGAAGAAGTATTTGAATCAGCTAAGGATGCGGGTTTCCAGTTATTAAATGCTATACCGAAATTTTCAAACCTTTCACGATCACTTTACAATGTGAGGAATCGTGAACTAAAAGTGCCAAAAACACATTTTTCAAGATGCGAAGATGTCATAATTCCTGAAAAATATAAACTTCACTTTTTGTTATTTGACGATGATAGTGAACGTGAAAGGATAATAGCTTTTTGCACTGAGACAGCTCGTGAAATAATACCAAAACCACAAACTTTTTTTTTGGATGGCACATTTTCAAGCTGTTGTACACCATTCTATCAACTGTATTGCATACATGGGGATGTGAATTGCGACGAGAATGTTTCAAACATAGTCCCACTTATCTATGTTCTTATGCCCAATAAGCAGCAAAGGTCTTATGAACGACTTTTTATATCATTGATGCAAAATTTGCCTAATTGGACACCAATTACAATGATAGTTGACTATGAAATTGCTGTGATAAATGCCATAAAAAAAATATTTCCTAATGTTAAACTACGAGGATGTAATTTTCACTTCAAACAAGCACTAGCTAAAAAAGCTCATGCCTTACAATTAAATGACATCGAAGATAAGAGACACTTAGCCATGTGTGCTGCATTGGCCCATGTAAAAGAACACGACATTGAAGACGCTTGGTTGCACATTATGGAAGAAGCGCCACAAACCGAAGCTGTTACTAAATTCAACGACTATTTCGTAACCCAGTGGTTAGAAAACACTAATATACAGTTTATGTGGAATGTACATGGGGCCCGTCATAGAACAATAAATCTAGCAGAAGCATGGCATAAGCGTTTCAACAATAAGATGTGTAAGAAAAAACCTAGAATGCTTCAATTTCTTGATACACTAAAAAAAGAGGCTCAACATATAGACTGGAAAATAAAGAATTTCCAGTTGCACATACCATTAACTTTGAGAACACGTCGATCTATCGCAAATGACAAAGAGTTAAAGAATATTTTGGACAATTATGACAACATGTCCCTGCCAGAAGTTCTTAAAAAACTTTCAGTTATGCAACATTTTAGAAATATGTAACTAATCAATCGCTTGCAATAATTATATATAGTTATTATTTTTTTATATATATGTAGGCAAATCTTGAGAATCGTGATTTTTACGTAGATGTAAGGATATTTTTTAATAACTGTGATTTTTAATGTGATTTAATTATTTTTATATTGTTTTTATTATAGGAGTGTTAAGAGCAAAGCCATTTGAGAACTGTGATTTAATTATTTTTCTATTGTTTTTCTAATTATTATAGCAATGTTAAGAGTAAAGCCACTTGAAAACGGTGATTTAATTGTTTTTCATTCTAGCGGTGTTAAGAGTAAAGACACTTGAAAACCGTGATTGAATTGTTTTTCATTCTAGCGGTGTTAAGAGTAAAGCCACTTTAGAACTGTGATTTAATTATTTTTCTATTGTTTTTATTAAAGTAGTGTTAAGAGCAAAGCCAATTGAGAACTGTGATTTGACTATTTTTCTATTGCTTTTCTTATTATAGCAATGTTAATAGTAAAGCCACTTGAGAACTGTGATTTAATTATTTTTATTTTTGTACTGATAAGAGCAAAGCCACTTGATTACTGTGATTTTTATGGAGATGTAAGGTAAAATTTGGAAACATGCGATTATGAAAAATAAATAATATTTTATTCTACTCTTTGTTTGATTTTTATGCTGTCTGTGCGGAAAAAACCAATATGGCCGTCTTCACATCATAAAAATAGAACTATGACCAATTTACACATACATTTTTCTATGACGAATTAACTTTATGACCAATGTACAATAACCCCCTTAATAGTACCGCGTAACTTTACCAATTCTTTCATCCTTTTCTCTTGAATTAAATCTGGTTCAGGGGCCATTTGGTCGAAGCGCAACCAACGAATCAAACAAAATATATAATTATATTATAATATTAAAATGAATATTACACCGCACCAGTATGGAAGCAGCACGGGTGGTAGCTAGTCGGTAGTCACGGCGATAAAGCTGTATTACTCGCGTAACGTTAAGGCGAGTGTAACGACACAGTGAGACACTGTGCAGTACCGTGCGCAACACAATGAACAATCTCAACGCGTTGTATGCAATGACACGCTGAGACACGGCGCGACACTGTGCTGCACCGTGCGCGACACAGTAAATAACTTCAACGTATTGTATGCAATGACACGCTGAGACACGGCGCGACACTGTACACGACACTGTGCGCGATGATTTGCAGTTTTAATGCCCGGCCAGCGGATCGCTGCTTGCCGGTAACAATAATAACAACCACGTATGTAGCTGATTAGATTTACGTTATTTATACGTTCACAAAGGGTTAAATCATCGAGCACTTATAAGGGCATAAAGACTTGTATTTTATAATGTAAAATAATGTCTAATTGAGTCGGTAGCCGGTCGGTAGGTTTTAAACTAATAAACGTTTAGCTATTTCCACAGGGGTAAACATTTCACAATCGTAGTGCTTGATTTTAAGTAAACACCTATTATATTAAGACGTATGTAAAATCCCGTTATGTAACCAGCTAACACGTCTCTTTGTTATTTGATGCACGCCAGTGAACGCGTAAAAAGTTCCCGTTTAATACGACACAAACCAAATAACGTAGGTAATGCAACTAACACTCATCCGAAGCTAAATACACTATCACTCAAATTTCAAGGGAGGAAATTAGGATAAAAAAGGATACAAGGCACTTCCCAGCTTCATTTCTCGTTCCGCACAACTGTCCTGTCACGGTCGCCACTTTTGTTTCGTATAAAAACAAAGACTTTCTTGTATTGTAGTAGTAGTAATAGTTTAATTTCTTCTGTTATTAGGTAGATACAATTTTTGGTATAATATTTAATTCAACGCTGTGGCAGTGTCGCTGTCCGTGAGTGGTGTGGTTGTCGACCGGTTCCCCAGCCGCCGGTCGGCGGTTCTTCACTGCCCTCCGCACGTCTTTCCCCTCGGTCGCCTCGCGCGCGCGTTGACAATTACATTTCAATGTACTCGACGCCATTTTCGAGTAACGCACATGCGACTTGGATGGATGCGCACGCACGACTTTTAATATAGTTTATTTTTGTTATTTCGTGTTTGTTATGTGTTTTTGTGTTAATATAGTTTATTTTTGTTATTTCGTTTTATAAAATTGATGTGTTTTAAATTTTTGGTTTTAAAATCCAAAAATTTAAAACACGAACTTGTCAAAAATGCCGAGGAGAAAAAATACAGTTTTAAATAGACAGGCAAGGCAAGTGGTGTATTCAGTGTATTGTTTCATAAAGAACGCTGACTTAGGTATTGACAAAAGTATGATGGAAATTTATAAACAGACAGCGGAGGCGACCAACACCTCAGTAGCAACAGTACGGCGAATCGTTAAAGAAGCAGAATTTCTGACCGTATTCAGAACGCCATAGGAAAGAGAACATCCTGTCACAGATGTGGATAGTTTTGATCAGGGCGTTATTAAAAGGTGTATTCACAAGGGGTGTTTCCGTTTTCATCCCAAGTTTTCATCCCACGAATATTTTATTCCGTTTTCTACCCAAATCTTAGTCCGTGTTCTACCCACAATCATAATAATAGTTGTTTTTTCCGTATTCTACCTAAAATATATTCCGGTTTCTACCCACTGCAGTTTATAATTGTTTTTTTGTACAGACAGAAAAATAATCTTAAACTATTTAAACTTTGTATACTTATAATTTGATGAATAGGTACTTATTTACGACGTCACTTCCTTGGCACAGACGCGCATACACACACACACAGGCACAGACACTATGTCTATTTCATTCAGCCGGAGAGGGAGTGAAAGAGAAAGCAATATTTCTAAAGAATATTGCTAATCTGTTATACCCTTTGTTTCTCTTATCTGTTAGTTAGTCGTAAGTGATCGACAGGAGCATAGTTGCTGTGAAAGTGATATTAAAGCAGTTAAAATGCAAAATCCAGGTCCAAGTACCAGTAAAAACATTGATTCCGAAGTTTATTTTACCCTGTCAAAAAGAAACAAGCCAGTGTTAGTGTGTGGTGGTAGAGAATTCCATAAAAAAAGAGTGAATAAGGACAATTCCATAATATGGCGATGTGCGAAAGCGCCTTCTTGCTTTGGCATTATAAAAACAATGGACAGTGAAATTATTAATAGAAGTGGACACAATAGTAATTGCCATGCTAATTATAACAAACTTTTAATTAAAAACTCTATGAAGAAAATAAAAGAACAAGTCAAATCTGCCGATGGTCGCCCTATTCAACAGATCTACGAAGATGAAGTTTTATTAATAAAAGAACAAGGGTTAGATTTAGTAGAAGAAATCCCCAAGTTCTCAAGTGTGAAAACAGCATTTTTCGATGCCCGAAACAGAAGTCAAAATGTTTCTAAATTAGTATTTAAGAACAAAAGTGAAGTAGAAATACCGAACACCTTCAAAGATTTTTTACTGTTTGATTACGAAGATAGCAATAATAGAATAATTGCGTTCGCTACACATGAAGCTAGAGATCGAATGAGTAAACTTGCAATGTTTTTTGGAGACGGAACATTTAAATGTTGCATACGACCATTTATGCAGCTATATGTCATTCATGGTGACATGGGCAGCACAGACACTACAACAGGTATCACACCACTTGTTTACTGTCTTCTTTTAAACAAAAAGAAATCAACATATGTAACACTCTTCCAACTTATCAAATCGCAAATACCAACCTGGAAACCTTTAGAGTTTCTGACAGATTTTGAGCCGGCAGCCATAAACGCTTTAAAAATTGTTTCGCCAGAAACGAAGACAAGAGCTTGTTATTTTCACTTTTGTCAATCAATACACAAAAAAGCCAAAAAGCTTGATCTAACAAAAAAAAACTATTTGAAAAAACATGTGGGTTTAATACTTACGTTACCTTTAATACCTCAGGAAATGATTGATGATGCCTTCCTATATATTATGGAAGACTGTCCCACCTTAAACAATATTGTTAAATTTAATGACTATGTTGTCCAAACATATATGAATGGTGGTAAATATCCCCCAACATTGTGGTCCGCAAATAATAGAAGACACCGAACTACAAATGCACTAGAAAGCTGGCATGCAACCCTAAACCGCTATGTGGCAAAAAAGAAGACTCTCAATATGCTCCAATTCCTCACAATTATAAATAAAGATGCCAAGTTACAAAACACGCGTTTTACTGGACAAGTTTCATCATCAAGGCCACGTAACAATGATGTTTTGGAGAGAGAGAAAATAATTAATTCAGCATTAAGTGATCTTTCTTGTGGTAAAATTAGCATCGGACACTGTCTGGAGAAATTAGTACCATTTACTTTTTAATTTATTGTAAATTATTTGATAATTTTCATATGTAAATCATAAAGCTATAATTTAAATCTGTGATTTTATATGCACAATTTGGTAATAGTTACGATCTGTGATTTTTAGATGTATAATTTGTAATAGTTACGATCTGTGAATTTTAGATGTATAATTTGTAATAGTTACGGTCTGTGATTTTTAAATACATAAGTAATTGGTAATAGTTACGATCAGTGATTTTTAGATGTATATGTAATTGGTAATAGTTACAATCTGTTATTTTTTTAGAAGTAAAATTTATTGATAATAGTTTGTGATTTTTTAGATGTAGGATGAATAATACTTACAATCTGTGATTTTTTTAGACGTAGAATTGATAATAATTACCATTTGTGATTTTTTAGATGTAGGATGAATAATACTTACAATCTGTGATTTTTTTAGACGTAGAATTGATAATAATTACCATTTGTGATTTTTTAGATGTAGGATGAATAATACTTACAATCTGTGATTTTTTTAGACGTAGAATTGATAATAATTACCATTTGTGATTTTTTAGATGTAGGATGAATAATACTTACAATCTGTGATTTTTTTAAAATGTAGAATTGTTATTAGTACGAATCTGTGATTTTCTAGATATCAATATTCTAAAGACTTAGTTGTGTTAATTATGAATAAAGATTTTTCTAACAAAGTTTGTTTGTCTGCTAACGTTACTTACATAAGTTACTAAACAGTTATGTACTATGCCGTGGGTTGAAAACGGAGTCCATTTTTGTTGCGGGTTGAAAGCGGAATAATTATTATTATTTTTAACTCCTGGGATGAAAACGTGGGATGAAAACGGAAACACCCTTCACAAGTACCACCTCACGAATAAAGAAATGCCTACCGTTGAAAAACTACGACAGAAGTTGAGGGAAGATATACATTTTCAAGGGTCTGAGCGCAGTCTTCGCCGTATAATAAAAATGTTGTGTTTCAAGTGAAGGAAAACCGAGAATAACCGGAAAACTTTAATTGAACAAGCCAATATTCGCTTCCAGGTATACCTATATCATGTGCCTCTTAATTTTTCAAGTCCTTAGTGTTGTTAAAGCTTTAATGTAAAAACTTACTCATTTTGTTCCAGCGAATAACATATTTGCAAAAGATGCAACAATTCCGGGAAGAGGGAAGAACAATTATTTATACGGACGAATCATTTGTAGATTCGCCCCATTCATCGTCTCAGGCATGGTCAGATGGCACAACAGAAGGCCTAAAAAAGCCTATATCAAAAGGGCAACGAACCGTGATAGTCCACGCAGGAACTGAGACAGGTTTAGTGCCAAATGCCCTGCTCACATTTAAAGCAGGCTCGGGGGACTATCACGATAATATGAACTATGAAAATTACGAAAAATAGCTTCGCACGCAGCTAATTCCAAACATTCCACCTAAATCTGTTTTGATAATAGATAATGCCTCCTACCACAACAAACAATATCACCCTGCACCAAACTCAAACGCCCGGAAGTCGGAGATGCTGGGATGGCTAAGAGAAAAAGGGATTCAACATGATGAAAGAATGCTGAAGCCCCAACTATATCATTTAATAAAAATTAATAAAGACCAATAAGAAAAATTTTATGTTGATAAGATTATGGCTGAACACGGCCACGATGTTATAAGATTACCTCCATACCATCCAGACCTAGTGATGAAAGAGACTCAGTCGTTTAAGTCGAGTAAGAAGCGACTAGACTACATTTTGACAGCTAAAGACCGGCCCTAAGTCACGGCCGGGACACATAAACACGATACGACGTCGTGTCGTACCACGATGCGGCGTCGTTTCACGATGCGACGTCGTGTCGACGACGAGCATCGTAAAAAACTACGTCGCGACATCGTAAAGTGCCACGATACACGGCACGACGTCGCGTCGTAGAAACTCACGATGCGTTCCTGTGTCAGTTGTAAGTTGTTATTCAAAATTCAAAGATGACGGACGCTAACGCTATTGAGGTCGGTCATTTAATAACGCTAGTCGAGCAGCGTCCCGTACTATGGGACAAAACATCAAAAGAATATAAGAATAAAAATATAAAAACAACAGCATGGACAGAGGTGTGCGAAAATTTATTTCCTGGTTTTCATTAAATATTTCGGCGGTCATCGATTATAAGACGTTATAGTCTTAAACTAAAACTATCGCACCTCAGTTAGATCATACATTATAGTAACACAAAAAAAATATTTTGGTTTCTAATTTTAATACTGCGGGAACTTTTTTCGCCTGACAACGTAAATTGAGCCTCTCAAGATTCACCCAAAAATGTCACGTTACCCAGGTGGATGGGGGGTTAAGGGGTTGAAGAGTTGGTGGGTTGGGGAAGTAGGGGATGTTGGGGAAGGAAGTTATGTTGGGGATGTTGGGGAATTTGAAGACGTTGGGGATGTTGGGGAATTTGGAGACGTTGGGGGAAGTAGCGGAAGTTGGAGATGTTGGCCAAGTTTATTAAGTACTAGCAGTCCGCCCCGGCTTCGCCCGTGGTACATGCATAGCCTATGTCACTCAGGGAATCTTTCCCACGGTGAAATAATTTTTAAGATCGGTCCAGTGGTTTCGGAACCTATTCGTTACAAACAAACAAACATTACCTTTTTATATTAGTATAGAAAACGTATTATTAAGTAATTTTATTATAGATAAATCTTTTACATCGTCTTTTCCATACAGGAAAACTGTCTTAACAATGAAGCTAGGTAGGAATTTCTTTATGTTCCGTGACTGGTTTAAAGTTCTATATTTTGCTTAATTGCCAACTAAGCGCGCCAATGTCGCTATTAAAGTATTTAGAAAATTCATCTCATATATTTACTGGATTTGATATAGAAGCGTTATCTATAGTTTGTGGCAAGTCCAAAAAGGAGTCATTGATATACAGTTCTTCGGACATTCTACTTCCATCTCGTGATATAACAAAATTGTGCAATACACAGCATGCTTTGATAATGTCTATGGTAAAGTCATATTTTACGTTTAAAGGTCTGTGAAATATACGCCATTTATTTGCGAGTATGCCGAAAGCACACTCAACATATAGTCTGGCCCAACTCAAACAATAATTAAAAACTGTTTGATCTATATTGAAATGTTTCCCTGAGTAGGGTAATATTGGGGCTTCTGCATCACTCACCTCGCTTCGCTCGGTTCGCAAAGCAGAATGCCCCAATATTATCCTACTACTATGATCTGCGATGCATTCTCGGGTATATGATATTTTGTTATTCGAATTTCGTTTCATACATAGAATAGTTATCCGAATAACAATGAAATGATTTTATTATAGGTACGCTGGTTTCCGACTTCCACACGAGCAAGGTTGAGGGCGTATACAAACTACATCATGCTATAATGAGATTGAACTTAACTTTTTGATAAATGACCGTCTGTGTTTCTAATTTTACTTTGAAATTGACCCATAATCTATTTGTGCAAATAAAGATTTACAAATATTAATCTATAGGTACTAAACTTTAAAATTAAAAAATGTTAGTTTGGTTCCCGAGTTAAGCAAATTGTTATTGGGGATATCTGTTAAAAAATCACACAAGACGAGCTGCTACTAAGAATATAGATTTGAATCTGATAAATGATAAATAATAGGTAACCAGGAAAAATTAAACATTGCTGGTGAACTACATTATGATTGTTCAACCGCAGATAATGAGGTCCTGGGTTCCAATCCCGGGTCGGGCAAAAAGATATTTTGGGATTTTTCCGTAAAAAGAAATTTCTCAGTATCAACCCGAAGTCTGGAAGTTGGCGGTATTACACGCCCGTGCCTCGGAGAGCATGTAAAGCCGTCGGTCCTGTACCTCAACTCTTTCCGGTCGTGTCGCTAGGCGTCCCATCGGATCATGAGAGTGATGGAATAGAAAGTGCCCCTTTGTTCGCGCACACACTTGTGCACTATAATATGTACTGCGCAATTGGCTAGTCTCCATTAAGACTGGCCGCCGTGGCCGAAATTCGGCCGGGAGGTCATCAAAGACATGATGATACTTTTTTCAATTCGTTAAAATACGATATACATATCTAATAACTATCGACAATTATGAATAACATATTATTGTTTATATAGGTAAACTATGAGTACAAGTAGCGGCACAAAACTTTAGCGCTGACCGTTATTGCGCAGAAGTAAAAATTAAGGTACTCGAGGGGGTTAGCGGGGTGAAGGGCGAGCGTGCGTAGCGCCGATTGGCTCGTCAGTCGCATTCGGTTCCCCGAGCCAATACGACGCTCCGCGCACATCCCGTGTACAGTCGCGTCATAAAGTTAATTTTTGTTGTTGTTTTTTGTTTCTTAAAGTTTGAATTTGTTTGTTAAATTTAGTTGTTTAAGTTTGTTTCTGTTGTGTTGTGACTTAAAAAGTTAAAAGTGAACAAAGATGCCTAATCCTGTTTTGAAAAGACAGGCAAGAAAAATGGTTTACGACGTAAATTGTTTTCTAAAAAGGGAATCTATCGAAATAATTGATTCTTTGAAACAAATTAAAACTGAAATTAACGAAGCCGTAAATACTTTACTCAGTCTTTCGGACAGCAGTACTGTAAATTTGAGCCAAATTAAACAAACCGCCGAAATTATTAAGGCGGGAAACATTAAACTAAATGGTCTAATCAGCGATCTAGGGAAAATCCAAAAAAGGACAGCAGAGTCTACTAAAACGTCAATTGCAACAGTAAGAAACATCTCTAATCAAGCCAATAGTTCTGATTTGATCACAGTGTTCAGAACGCCTGGCAAAAAACGGTCCAAAACAAAACCGGTTACAAACATTGATAACTTCGACCAAGGCGTAATAAAGAGGTGTATTCATAATTTTCACAACACAAATATAATATGGCGAGGGAGGCGATGGCTGGCCCACACGTCATACTCGTGAACGGGTGCTGCTTGCAGTAACTGGTCGAACTGCTGTTGGGGTACTCATATTTTTTTTTTTTCGCCTCTGGTAGACTTCGTTTGACTTGTTAATTTTGTAAATGTACGCGGATGCACCCACCGTTTTTTCGTCTAGCAAGAGGATATTCTAAGTGCTTGAGTGAAATTGAATGCTATTGCTTATTTATTTTATTATCATTCACTGAATGACAACGGTTCTGTGCGTGCATTAGCTTACATAACAACCAATCACAATGTAAGTAAAAAACATGACATTAAAAAAAAAATCGTAAACTGAAAGCAAAAGAAGACGAAAAAAGCAAGCCCGGAGTTTCTTTGTGGCTTTCTTCTCCGGGTCGTCCACCTAGGCAGCTAGAGAAAGCCGCAGGCTAGCTAGGGTAGGTTCCTCAGCGGCGAGGATCGCTTTGGCCCATTAACGCGTGATCGGTGATCCCGTGCATGTGATCACACCCTCACTTAGAATTTCGTCTTTTGCTTTAGTCTTCAATTCTTTAATTTTAATATAGTAGAACTAAATTTCAAAATAATAGATTAGTAAATTGTTATTTATTTAAGGATTTCAGAAAATATATGCGATAAAACAAACCGCACGGACTGACAAATTATTATTTTTTTTGTAACTTTTTACTATCCACTATGTTTATGTACTGCATTGTGACCTTGACAAGTACAAGTGTACCCAAGTGCTGAATAAATATTTCATTTCATTTCATTTCAAATAATGAACTTCCTACCGTCGGAAAGCTTAAAAGGAAGCTAGAGGAAGACATTAATTTCAAAGGCTCAGAAAGAAGTCTTCGGCGAATAATTAAGAGTTTTGGATTTCGGTGGAAAAACACCGAAAACAACCGGAAAGTGCTGATTGAGACTTCAAATATACGTTTGAAACGTATCGAATATTTGCAAAAAATAAAACGATATCGTCAAGAGGGAAGGCCTATTGTTTATACGGACGAATCTTACGTAGATTCATCGCACTCGTCTTCAAAAGCCTGGACCGATGGTACTACGAAGGGCCTAAAAAAACCTGTCTCGAAGGGACAGCGAGTTGTCATGGTCCACGCCGGGTCTGAAACTGGGTTTATACCCAATGCGTTGCTGACTTTTAAAGCTGGTACCAAATCAGGCGACTACCATGACAACATGAATTTCGAAAACAATGAGAAGTGGCTCCGAACACAGTTAATGCCAAACTTACCACCCAATTCCGTCGTGGTAGTCGATAACGCGTCGTATCACAACAAACAGTGGGATCGGGCACCAGCCTCTACTTCCAAAAAAGTTGACATGCAGGCTTGGCTGACTGAAAAAGGCATACAGTACGAGGAAACACTTTTGAAACCTCAGTTGTACAATTTAATAAGGGCTAACAAGGATAAATTTAAAACATTTTCGATTGATCGAATCCTAGCTGAACAAGGCCATCAAGTGCTCAGACTACCACCATACCACCCAGATCTAAATCCCATCGAAATGGCATGGTCCGATATTAAGCAGTATGTAGGCAGCAAAAATGTTAAATGGAGTGTTGCTAAATGTATTGACCTCATACAAGAAAAAGTTTTACTGATGGGTGCATGGGATTGGCAAAAGTTATGCAAAAAGGTGAAGGATATAGAAGAGCAATATGCAAAGAGTGATCATGTCGTGGATTTGGTAACAGAAGAATTTATCATTCACGTTAATGGAGACAGTTCAGACGCTGCTAGTGCTGACGAACGAAGCAGTCCTGAGCCCGAGCCGTCAACACGTAAGAGGCTCTATCAAGACACCATGGAAGGCGTGACACCATTGTCAGATTCAGATTAATGTAAAATAAAAATTAATAAATTGTCAAATAATGTTTTTATTTTCTACTCCCCACAAAACTTGCTGAAACTATATGTTAGGTACTTACTATAAACTGTAAACATTTCGTTTAGCATCAGACCTATTATTTGGCATTACATAAAAATTATGTCATAAACATTATTTTGCTAATAAATGTATAGCGTGCGCGACAGTACACATGCGCAGTAATCCCTTCCACGTATCGCTCAGCGCTAGACTTACGTGCCGCTACTTGTACCTACCTCTCTAAACTAATCATTATAATTATTAGATTATATTCAGATTTAAATATATGTTTATAATTTATAAATTGATTATCTAAAAATTATAAACATATAAATATCGGATATGCATAGATTATAATTACAAGATTAGCAAACATAAATAGAAAATTCTTATAATATTATAAACAAGGCATAAATGAATTTACTACAAGAAATTGTAATGCCCAGTTATTACATATTTTTTATAAATTTTTAGGTTGTTGATTTCATTTGAGTCAGAGTTCAGATTATGTTAGTTAATCTATAAGAAAATCCTCGCAACCAATTAGGAAAGAAACTCTTATTGCACCGCCTTAATACAGACAAGGTACCTACGATTTCCTAATTAGAATTTCATGTCATATATCCGCGACAGATAGAATAAACGGAGGCGGGAATAAACTTGTCGTAACATGTCTCTTACGACAAGTTTATTCCCGCCTCCGACGGTGTACTGCCGCTCTCATTTGTTTGCGGGATAGTGTTTGTTAAGGCCTATTCAAACCTGAGCGATATTCGCCGCCGCTGTGAGTAGAGGTACATACCGCGCGGGTTTCGCTCAGGTATTTAGTATCAAGAAGTACCGCGGCTAGAGCGACCTGAGCGATATTCACTGCCGCTGTGGGTAGAAGTACATACCGCGCGGGTTTCGGTCAGGTCTTTAGTATCAAGTACCGCGGCTAGAGCGACCTGAGCGATATTCACTGCCGCTGTGGGTAGAAGTACATACCGCGCGGGAGCAGCGGCATGCATCCCGCCCCTCACTCCGCAAGCGGGGTTAAAATGACAACAGTACGCACAATATTCCTTAGCGAAAGGACGCGTTTGCAACATGGCTTCATCGAAACGAACGAATAACGATTCATTTATTGAGTTGGTGAAGTGCAATCCAGTTTTATATGATATGTCACTTACGGATTATAAAAATATATTTATGAAAAATAAAATATGGTATGAGATAGGAGAAAAATGTAACATAATTGGTAAGTTTTTATTTTTTAATATATTATTATATTATCTTTCCATTGGGTACTAAATACGACTACCGCCATTAAAGAAGTTGACAAATTGTGTACGTACCCTATCGCCTGAAAGTTGCAAAGTTTCAAAATTTTGATATTCATTGTTCATTGCATTATTTTGTTGAGTAGTAAAATACATATTTTGCAAGTACGGGGTATTGCAAGTTTTAGAGCGTAAATAATTGTGGAGTACGCATGTTGCTTTTATGACTTTTTTAGCTCTAGACACTTTTAGGTGCATGGGTTTGAAATATAGTCGCCATTTTTGAGCCAGTAATCCAAATGCATTTTCAACAATGCATCTAGCGCGGCATAGGCGCTTATTATATTTTTCCTTTCTTCTAACAACCCTAGAAACTCTTTGATTGAATGGTTTCATTACATGTGCTTGCAATCGAAATGCCTCATCTCCTATTAACACATGATGTGTGACGTCATTAGTTCTCGGCAATGGTTTAGCCCTTGGCACATTCATAGTCCCATTATTAAACCTCCTTCTCATGACAGAATTTTCGAAAATTCCACCTTCGCTATTTTTTCGAAAAACCTCCAACATCGATAAGTAAAAAATTGTAGTGTGGTCCTACTATTGCCATATGGACGACAGAAATTTTTTTGAGGTAGCAAAAATAATTGCTGCCTGAATTAGGCGGACAAACGATAGTGACATGTTTTCCATCAATACTGCCGAGGCAATTGGGGAATTGCCACATATTATAAAACTCTTCAGATGTTAAGTTCCACATTTCTTCTGTAGGAGGCTTCATGTTGTAATGTAGTCCAAATAACATCACAAACTTCATCAACAATTTCTGCGACAGTTGAGCAACCCACTCTATAACTGTTTGCAATACAGCGAAATGAATCTCCACTTGCTAAAAATCTGCAAAAAAATATTTAATAAGCTTTTTTACTCAAGGTCTAAGGGCGTGGACACATGTTTGCGGTGCGGCGCCGGCCACCGTGTAACGGCACGGCACCGCTACCGCGAGGCGGCACGGCGTCGTGTCGCGACACGGCGCCTTGTGCGGTGGGGAGCGCACCGCTCGCTAGTTAATGTTTTGTTGGTGTTTAGTCTGCACGTGTTATTTAATGCATAATAATGGCTGCCGATTTAGATGTCGACTTTTTAATTTCACTCGTGGAAGCACGTCCCGTTCTCTGGGACAAGACAAAGGAGAATTATAAGGATAAAAATTTGAAAACTGAAGGGTGGAAAGATGTATGCCGAAATATTTTTCCATCTTTCGACGAGAAGGACAATAAAGAAAAAACAAGTCTCGGTGAGTACATATTTTATTCATTTATCTTTTTGACATAATAATAGGTGAAAATTTAAATGTAAAAAGTTTAAAATACAATTAACATTTAAATGTGAATAAAATGCGTTAATGTTCAATATGCCAACTTGTCGAGTTTTTTTTTTAACTAAAACTCAGTCGCAAACGCAGAACAAAGCGAATTTCGTACAGTGATAACCATTGTATCACTCTGTCTAACTTGCACAATATTATACAGGCTTACAGGTTAAGTCGACCTAGATCCTTTAAGAGGTTGTAGTTTCTATAATTTCTGACTGATTTGTCTATAAAACACCATACCCCAAACTTAACTGTTTTCAAAATACTGGACTTTGAAGGTTTTTTGAGATAAAATCGGTTTTATGACTATTGGCCTATATTTTTTTGAGGGTTTTGCCTCTAACTGCGTGTGTTTGCAATTTTTGTGTAGTAGATAAGTTGTTTTATTATTCTCAACACTAAAATAGCAGTTCACTGAACTGACTGGGTCGTAGTAGACGATTGATAGTTATAAATTGAAATAAATTCGTCAAAAAATATTTTTTCTTTCTGAAATAATAAAAGAAAAGTCTATGACAGTTATGCTGCAGATGTGCTTAAAAATATCTACATTTCATCAGCTATCCAACAAGGTATAACAAGCTAGGTTATTATCAGAATTCTTAGTAAAAAACTTCGATGAAAGGCTCTCGGGTAGTAGTAAAGATAACAGTACTAATTTATCACGGGTCAGAAAACAAAATAAAACAATCCAAATAGGTACAAAATGACATCTATTACTGCTATTTTTACAGAAAGTCATGATTCATGTTCCACATGGCCGCCTCTGTTTCGCACACATATTCTCATTCTGTGTCTTAATCCACTCTTTACTACACCAGTTGTTAAACCCCTTCTTATTTCATTTGCCGCATCGATTATTCTCTGTCTCAAAACATCAACAGATGTGATTGGATTAGGTTCGTTGTACACCAAACTCTTCATGTGTCCCCACACATAAAAATCCATGGGGGTCAGGTCTGGACTTCTAGCTGGCCACGGTATGGGTCCACCTCTTCCGATCCACTTATTAGGATAATTAGTGTCTAGCCATTCTCTGACACTTCTCCTGTAGTGTGCAGGACAACCGTCATGTTGAAACCACATATCACGAATGAGATAGAGTGGTACGTCGTCTAGTAAGTCGGATAAATCTTCTCTTAAAAAGTTTTCATAATGTTCTCCATTTAAATTGTCGGGAAGAAAGTAAGGCCCAATCAAATGGTTTGATATGATTCCCATCCATACATTCAAACTGAATCGTCTTTGTGATGCCTTTGGCCACTTCTTATTGGGATTTCTTTGAACTTTTGGGGCCCAATAATGAACATTGTGGTAATTGGTTATGCCGTCTTTATCAAATTTGGACTCGTCTGTCCACAAGATCTTTTTAAAAAATGATGGATCTTCTAAATCTGCATTGAGCATGAATCTGCAGAAATCCAACCTCCTCACAGGATCTCCTTCTTCGATGGTGTGTACCGGCGTGTAATGATAAGGATAGAGGCCGGCAGTATTCACCGTAAACCATACTTTCCACTGCGAGAAAGTTCTCGGGCAACAATATTGGTCGAAGTAGTTGGATCCAATCTAAACCGTCGAACTATTTCATTGTCTTGCTCTTCATCATCATCATTGACACGTGGTCTACCCAAGTCTGTTCGTCGCCTCGAAACAGAGCCAGTCTCTCGAAGTCGTCGGTAAACTCCGTCAAAGACACTAACATCCGGTACTCGGCGGCCTGGGTAACGTGATATGTATTCATCACGAGCTCGTGCGGATACACAATTGCAGTACCCATAACAAATCAAAATATCAGCATATTCCTCGTTCGTGTAGGTCGTCATCTTCAACAGTTCCAAATCAGAAGCACAAATCAATAGTCCAGTTTGCAAGCACAGTCACGATTTGAAAGAAACAGTCCAGAAATCCAAGCCAAGTCGAATGAAAAACCAAGAGCACTAAGAATCGCATCTACTACAGACGAATCGCGTAAGCAGACTAACCAAACAATAACAACAAAATGGCTGTGGTTTTTTTTTCTCGCTCACACCTAATTACATTGTATGATATCTCGCTTGCACGCACCGCAGTCCCATGAAGAACAATAGGCGCAACAAGTAACGCAAGGAAACACGTTATCTTTACTACTACTACTACCCGAGAGCCTTTCATCGAAGTTTTTTTCTAAGAATTATAATAATACCCTAGCTTGTTATACCTTGTTGGATAGCTGATGAAATGTAGATATTTTTAAGCACATCTGCAGCATAACTGTCATAGACTTTTTTTTTATTATTACAGAAAGAAAAAATATTTTTTACGAATTTATTTCAATTTATAACTATCAATCGTCTATTACGACCCAGTCAGTTCAGTGAACTGCTATTTTAGTGTTGAGAATAATAAAGCAACTTATCTACTACACAAAATCGGAAACACAAATAAATTAGAGGCAAAAAACCCAAAAAAATATAGGCCAATAGATGTAAAACCGTTTTTTTTTTTCAAAAAAGCTTCAAAGTCCAATATCTTGAAAACGGTTAAGTTTGGGGTACGGTGTTTCATAGACAAATCAGTCGGGAATTATGGAAACTATCACCTCTTAAAGGATCTAGGTCGACTTAACCTGTAACCCTGTATATTGCCATCCTTTACACATACTCAACACTTTGGCTTTGTTAGTCGGCTCAAAAAACAGGTAGAAAATTGTTTGTTCCGGGACCGAGCTTTAGTTATATTTTGCTTAATTGCCAACTAAGCGCACCGACATCACTATTAAAGTATTTACAAAATTCGCCTCTTATATCGACTGGATTTGATAAAGAATCTGCATCTGTTGTTTGTTGAATGTTTAAAAGAGTGTTATCAATACATAGCTCTTCAGACTTTCTAACTCCATCTCGAGTAACAACAAAATTGTGTAAGACACAGCATGCTTTAATAATGTCTGTCGCAAAATTATATTGAACATTTAAAGGCCGGTGAAATACTCGCCATTTATTTGCGAAGATACCAAAAGCACACTCGACATATCTTCTTGCTCGACTTAAACGATAGTTATAAACCCTTTGTTCTACACTTAGATGCTTCCCTGGGTATGGACGCATTAGATTGTTCATTAATGGTAGACCTTCATCTGCGATAAAAACATAGGGAATTGAATTTTGAAGCCCCGGTAAAGGTTTTGGCGCTGGTATTGGAAGTCGATTCTGTAATAATAATTCGTATAATTTTGTATTATGAAAAATCGTGGAATCGCATTCCTTCCCATACGATCCTATATCGACATATACAAATCTATATCTAGAGTCTACCAATGCCAGCAAAACTATAGAATTATAGCTTTTATAGTTGAAAAAAAGAGATCCACTGTGGGCAGGACTGCAAATTCTGATGTGCTTCCCGTCCAATGCCCCCATGCAATTTGGGAAATTAGTTTTTATGTCAAAATCTTCAGCTATTTGTTCTATTAGCTCTTTAGTTATTTTCGGAATGCTTTCTCTTAAAAGGATGTCCCATATAGCCCGACAAACTTCTCGTATAATTTTCCCGATTGTGCTTTTTCCACGATAATCTGTGAATTCCATATCTCTGAATGAATTTCCTGTCGCCAAAAACCTGTAGGATATTTAATTAACTTTTACAGAGATATTAAAAAACAACTATTTAATTACATATTTCTAAACATTTTTTTTATGATTGTTACAGGTAATGACGTAATTAGAAAGTGGACCAACATTAAAGATAATTTTATTAAATATATGAAGAAGATAGAACTTTCAAAAAAATCTGGAGCTGGTGCAAAACATATAAAAGAATACCATTTGTACAAACAGCTCATGTTTTTGCAAAAAAATGCTCCAAATGTAACCGACGACAGCATAGAAGAAGGATTTCAAAATCCAAAAACGAGATCACGATATCAGCCATACAGTACAACTACGCGACAGCCAAAACCAAGTAGTGATGAATTTGAGAGGCAAATTATTGAAACTTTAGGTACTTCAGAAAATCGACATCTGTCATTTTTTAAAGCTATTTTGCCATCTTTAAACAAGTTAGATGACCACCAGACTTTGATGTTTCAAAGTGGAGTTTTAAAGATTTTAACGGATTTCCATCGACCACCGTGTCAGTCATATAGTGGATACCAGACAGCAACTTCTTACGACACTAATTATCACCAAGCTACACGATCACCACAAGCTACAACGTCTTATGAGACTTATCAAACAGCTTATAATTCATCCATTCAAAGCATAAATCGTCACCAAACATCACCAATCTCGCCTTTGGAAGAAATTCTATCCAATACCACGGATACACAAGAATCAGAATACGACTTTTCTTAAATAATAATATACTCAATCATTCGAATTATTACACTTTTGATTTGAATAAAAAAATATATCAATGTAAAATTCTTTTATTTCTTACCGTATAGTTAAACCTATCATTTCCTTAGGCTCCACAGGTTTTCTGAACACGTACTGCTTTTGTATACGAGGTGCAATTTTGGTCAGCAGTTCTTCAAAACTTGATATAGACATTCTAAAATATTCGTAAAATTTCTCATCACCACATTTTTTCAGCGCTTCATATTTCCTCTCAAAATGACCTCCATCATGGTTCATTATAGAAAGATATGGATTCACCCAATATTTTCTTTGATTCTGTTTCTTCTTCATTCGTCGCCTTATTAACAGGAGCAAAATGATACGTCTTTCGCGGTCCATATCAAGATAAAAACTGAACAATGGTTACTGTGTGCCCGCGTTGCACCGCACAAGGCGCCGTGTCGCGACACGACGCCGTGCCGCCTCGCGGTAGCGGTGCCGTGCCGTTACACGGTGGCCGGCGCCGCACCGCAAACATGTGTCCACGCCCTAAGGGCGTGGACCCATGTCTACGGTGCGGCGCCGTTTGCCGTGCAACGGTACGACACCGCAGCCGGCGCATGGCGCGGCGCCGTCCGCACCACGGTACCGCGAACGGTGCGCCATCCATTGCCCCTTTCAGTCGATATTTCGCATCGATATTTTGATTCGATCGATGCCGTACCGTTGCACGGTAAACGGCGCCGCACCGTAGACATGGGTCCACGCCCTGAGCCATTTTTACTATAAATTTGGTTTCTAAGATTCCGCAGTATTTATCACCTTACTAACCTTAACAAATTCAGGGTTTTAAACTAGTCTAAGTATAACTAATTAATAAAAGTAATTGAATAGATTATAAATAAAAAATATTTTTTACAGGCGATGAAGCCAAAGCGAAATGGAAAAATCTACGTGACACTTATGGTAAATATTTAAAAACTACAAAAACCACTACAGGCCAAAGTGCGTTTAAATCTTACAGTCGTTACAGCAAATGGCAGTGGGCATCTTAAAATGGAATTTTTAAAAGATCACATAGGATTTGCTCCAACTGATACTAATATGGCAAAAGAAGAAAGCGTATCTGATACCCAAAATATTACTGAACCCGAATCTAATAATAAAAATTCAGCACAACGGCCAAGTTCAGTAGTATCATCCGAACGTTATACATCACGTTCGGGTTCCAGAAAAAGGACTTCTGTTAACGAACATCCTGTCGATAAAGTGATTACGTACTTGAATACAAAAGCAGATAAATTATCGTCGATTGAACATGTTATGCTTGGATATGCAAAAACAATTGACAGTTTTTCGGAGCGACGTAAAATTATAACAAAAATGAAAATAGCTCAAGTTATGATGGAAGCGGAATTGGAAGAAGAGCAAGAACATAGTCTACAACGAGAAACAACACTGCGATCTTACTACACCACTGAGCCTAACACTAGCCAAAATGATCGTTGTATGTCTCAACAATCATGTTATTCTCGTAGTGAGCCTAACACAAGCCAAAATGATCGTTGTATGTCTCAACAATCATGTTATTATCGTAGTCCCCAGTCGACTAATGATTCTGAACTGCAGTCTGCTCTGCGTTGTATTCAAGATAATGCTTTATCACCCCTAGCACATTCACTGACTGGAGAAGGTCTCGATTACGAACACGAAATAGATTACGACCAACAGTAACACTCAGAAATTTAATAAGAAGGTTTTAGGTTAAGATAAAGGTTGTTATAATATTGTAAAAAACCAAAGTTCCTTCCTAGTTATCTTAAATAAAGATTTTCGTCAATTAATATTCGAATTTGTTTTCCTTACCTCAACGTTATTGCTAAGCGTTCTTCAGGGCATATGGGTTCTCGATATTTAGTGAATGATTTGCTGATATTTTCCTTTATCATATTTAATATTTCATCGAAGTTCTCAGTCGTCATTCTGAATGCATTAAAAAACCGATCTTCATCCAATCTTAATCTTGGATATAATGTGTGGAATTCCCCATGAATTCGGTGTTATCTGTTGATGTCATGGATCCAAATTCTTTTCTTAACTGGTGAGTCAATTAAGGCTAATAAAAGTAAAACTTCCTCTTCATCACTATCCATCACTAAAATCAGATGCTCTGCAGAAATTACAACGTGACTGACGTGTATATTCTTTGGCGACTCAGAAATGACTAACTGACGAAAATTTCTTACCTCTTTGAGCGAAACTCGACTACCGCGCGTTATTCTACCCACAAGGATAGCGAAATCCGTTTTGGTGTGAACAGTAATATTACCGCATACCTACTGGGTTTTCTCTGGCGCAGAAGGTAGCGAATACCGCTTAGGTCTGAATAGGCCTTTATTGTTTCATTTTCTTTGATAGCGTTCAACTGAAAGGTTGTCTTTTATTTTTGTTTACGTTTTGTGTTGGAAATTTAAAATGTCCAAGCGAAAAAGAGTAGTGTTGTCTCTTAAAGACAAAATGAAGATAATTGAGAGTATAAAAAATGGTGAATCTGGCAGTAAGTTGGCACAAATATATGGTGTCGGAACTTCTACGATATCAGACATTCAAAAGAATTCTGATTCCATAATGAAATTCACCTGCGCGCTTGAGCAAGAAGATGGAAGTTCGCAACGTAAAGTCATGAAAAAATCTCAAAATGAAATTCTGGAGAATGCTTGGTTCTTACAAAGAGTTCTTACAGAGCATGCGGTCAGCCCATATCTGGACCTCTGTTATATGAAAAAGCATTGGATTTTAATCAAAAACTTGGTGGTGATACTTCTTTCAAGGCGAGCTGTGGATGGTTAGCAAGATTCAAATCTAGACATGGAATTCGAGAACTGGAGATTCAAGGAGAAAAACTGTCTGCTAACGTTGCATCTGCCGACTCTTTTGTAGACGAGTTAAAAGAATTTCTAGATGAAAAAAAAAATACTATTTAGATTTTGTATACAATGCGGACGAAACAGGTCTTAATTGGAAAGCTCTACCAAGCAGATCATTAGCATCGCGACGTGAAAATGCAGCACAAAGTGAGTAAGGACAGAGTTACAGTTATGGTTTGCGCAAACGCCAAAGCAACACATCGATTGCCACTGCTACTTATTGGTAAATCAAAAAATCCGCGCTGTTTTAAAAATGTTAAAATACCCTTAACTTACGCTAACCAACAAAAAGCGTGATTGAACACAGATATTTTTCTTACTTGGTATGAAAATACGTTTATTCCTGAGGTGAAGAAATTTCAAAAGGACGTGGGAAAAGAGGGCGATGTATTGTTGTTATTAGATAATGCGCCAACGCACCCTTCCGCTGAAACACTAAATCGAGAAAATGGGAAGTTCACGGTTAAGTTTTTGCCCCCTAAGGCGTCGTCCTAATTGACAGCGATCGTACGATGACACGATGCGTTCTCGTCGTGCGATGAGTTCAAACATACAGATTTCATCAGAGTGTCCTATTTGAACCTCGCAAGTAATCGTGCGAGCACATGAAATGCTTAATAACGATCGGACGATGCGTTTGATCGTGCGACCATGTAATCAAAGCAACAGATCTCTTTTGAGTGTCCTAATTGGTTACATACGCGATGCGTCGACGCGCGAGGGGCGAGGGACGAAAGGGGCAAGGGCCAACACCAGTGACACACAGTAGGTAGGTTTCATTCTTCGTGTAAAGCGTTTGGCTACAGAGTGGGGACTATAAAAACAGGTTGAAAAGTGAAAGAGCATGGGATATAATTGCGAGGAACGTAAATAAAACAAGTAAGTAGATAGTAATTTGAGCTTATTTTATCTTATCTTTGATGGGGTATACTTGCGTACAGCACTTCGACCCTTCAGGATCTTTTGTACTATCCCCCACTGGTTTTATTCTATCCCTAAAGCCCTGAATGAAGTCTTCACATAATCCAGTACACTTCTTAGGGGTAGATCCTTGTAGTCTCCTCCTTCCTGCCATAGTGGCCCGTGAATACTGCTACTATCAGTCGTAGCTGGTTTCTGCTGTACTTCCAAAGTTTTTTGGACCAGCTTTTGTCTATTCCTTTTATGAGTTGCTTTGAGTGTTTTAATTCCTTGATTTTGGTCCACATTTGATTGTGTTTAGCTGTGGATTCATTTTTAAGGATTGCTCCTAATACATTTGGTGGAATCCCTAAGCACGGTTCTGGTCCACAGAACTGACTTTCAGATCCCTTCCTAGCCAGTGCATCTGCTTTTTCGTTGCCTTCTATTCCTGTATGGCCTGGTACCCATACGAGTTTGACTTTGTTTTTAGTACCAAGTTTGTTCAGAGCCGTGATACAGTTCTGGATTAATTTTGATTCAATTTTATGTGACATCAGGGCTTTTAATGTAGCCTGGCTGTCACTGAGTATGTAGATGGTCTGACCTTCAGTCGCCCTATCTATGATCGTCTGGGCGCATGTAATTATCGCGTATGTCTCTGCCTGTAACACTGTCGCGAAATTGCCCATGCTTTCGCTGATAGTGCAGGTTTCATTATATACGCCCGCGCCTGTGCCGGATTTCATTTTTGATCCGTCTGTATACCAAATTTGACTTTGTTCGTTTTGTTTACAAAGTCCCAATTTCCATTCCTCTCTACTAGGGATGTATAAATTATATTGTTTGTCAAATGTGTAGGTGGGTTACATTTTATCACTTCCCATCTCTATTACATTGTCAAGGTTTTTCCAGTTTTCTATCTGCGTATGCCTTGTGGGCATACGTTCATTAGATATGTGTCCCAGGACAGTAAGCCTTAGGAGTGTTTTTCTTGCCTCTTCTTGTACTTCAAGGTGTAGTGGTACTAGGTCTAGAATAACTTCCAAGGCCGCTGTTGGTGTAGTGCTAAACGCCCCTGTCATTGCTAAGCAGGCAGTGCGTTGTATTTTGTTTAGCACTTGTTTACAAGTTTCCAGTTTTGTTCTTGGCCACCAGACGATACTACCGTACATCAGTACCGGTTTTACCATCATTTTGTATATCCAGTGAACGATTTTGGGTTTCAGACCCCATGTTTTGCCATATGCTGCTCGGCACATGCCGAATATTCTCAGGGCTTTGTTTTTATGTTTTCTACATGTTCTTTCCATGTGAGTGATTTGTCGAGTGTTATGCCCAGGTATTTCACTTCTTTTGACAAATCAATTTTTGTGTTGTAGAGTTTTAAAGTTCCTACAGCCGATAGGTCCTTCTTTTTTGTGAATGGTACTATAACTGGCTTTCTGTGGGTTTATAGAAAGGTTATTTGATTTGCACCAGTCTTCTGTCTCTTTTAAAGCTTGTTTCATAATATACTATGTGAGGGAATTTCCCACTTATTAGTATCACAATATCGTCTGCATAGCCGACGGTATACCGTGGCCCTGTGTTTAGGTTTATCAAGAGCTCGTCCACAACCAGGCACCACAGTAGCGGTGAGATGACTCCGCCATGTGGGCATCCTCTGGTTGTCGTTGCATATCTGATGTCCCCTAGTAGTGTTGACTGCAGTTGCCGTCCTTTCAGCATTCTGTCTATCCATCTGCAGAGAGTGGGCTCTATGCTATGGTTCCTGGCGGCATTTTGTATAGTACATTTTTTTCACAATTTGAGCTTAGTTTTAATCACAACCAGAATTGTTTAATGTATTCAACACACACACACACTCACACTCATACCTTGGCTTAAGTATCTACTTAGTATAGTTAGATATAATTTGAATCGTAATCGTAAATCGTACCTCCATTCATTACTAAAGAGGTTCTGACATTTTTGTATGAAGCCTGGCATAGTGATTTCACGTTCGATATTATGAACTAGACCCGATTTCACCCATGAGGAGCATCAGTACGGGGAAAAAAATTGTGACAGCCAATGATGAAACATGTGTCAAGTAAATTGTCGTAAGTGATATGAGAAGATATGAGGGTTTGAATCGTCGATATATTTTTTAACATTTTTTATAATTTTATTTTCCCATAGTGGGGCTCCTCATAGGTGAATTTAGTATGCCGACTATGCCCTAAGCCCTATTGACGTAAATTAACTGTTAATTAGGAATCATTTCTATTAAGGAAATAAGTGGTGAAGAGTTCTCTAGCGTTAATTGCTGTTATTGTAGCACGATTATTAACTCTATTACGAGGAAGTCTTCCAAAATTGTTATTTAATTGATTATTTGTTACAGATAATTCTGGTTCTGTCTTATCTCTGTGTATTATAATATTGTGCAACAGACAGACTGCCTTTACAATTTTAATTGAATTTTCCACAGATGTTTCGATGCTTTTTAAAAGAATTCTAAATTTACTAGCAGCCATTCCAAAGGTGCATTCTATACCGACCCTTGTAGTAGACAATTTGAAATTAAATCTTGATTTATCTGCATTTCCTGTTGCTTGTGTTCTTGGATAAGGTCTCATTATGAACGTTGTCAAAGGAAAAGCGTCGTCCCCTAAAAATACATATGGTGCCACAATATCACTATTCGGTAATCGTTCCTCGGGTGGTGATTGAATATTTCCACTGTTTAGTTCTTGAAAAAATTTTGAATTGCTGAGAACGCCTCCATCACTATCTTTCCCGTATGCACCTACGTCAATGATGCGAAATCTGTTGTCTGAATCGGAGACCGCTAATAAAACAATTGAGTAATAATTTTTGTAATTGAAATACATGCTTCAAGAGAGTTGTGGCTTTACGACACGAATGTGTTTTCCGTCCAGATTCCCACAATGTGGAAATTTATTTTTATTTGAAAATGAATTTGCTATTTCCTTAAAATCTTCGATACTTGGAAACTTCATATGTATTTCGTTAAAATTATTCCAAATTGCACTGCAAACCTCCATCACGATACTTGCTATTGCGGTTTTTGAAATGCTAAATGGCACTCTTAATTTCCGAAAAGGGGTTCCTGTTGTTAAGTACAGAAAAGGACGTTAAAACTAGGTGGCGACACTTAAGGGATGTCTTTCTAAAAGAATTGAAAAAAGTTCGTAAGCTCGCTCTGGAGATCCAGGAAGCCCAAATGAACAATATTACTCAGGAAAGTGGACCTATTACCAACATATGTTGTTTTTAAAGGATGTTTCAATGCCTCGACCAACCGAAGGTAATAGTGTTCATCAAGAAACTGGAAATAATGATAATGATGCCAGCCTACCATCCACTTCAAGATCAGAGCAGAATCTTCAGTTGCCTGATGAAGAGAATTCTACTGCAATGTCTAATAGATCCGAGGCTTTTGTGTCTTCTGATGACGAACCACTGTCTACCAGTGCGCGCAGTACAATTACACAGAGCACGAGTGCTTTGTCATCTGAAGCTTTCGATAGTGGATTACAAACTGGATCCCAAAAAAGAAAACGTAAAGAAAATCAATCTTTAACCGAATATCAGTCGAATATCGTCGAATGACCCAAATCGAAGAAGATAAAATTAAAGCGTTTAAGGAGAAAGAAAAAGAAGTTGAGGATGAAGATTTACTATTTTTGAAATCGCTAGCTCCATATTTTAAATATATGAATCCAGTGCAAAAATTAAGATTAAAAAGTAAACTACAGAATACAATAGCAGACGAAATTTCTCTAGCTATGCCATCACCCCCCTTCAAACTCTTCATCTACTATGTCAATGTCAATCATACCTTCACCTGTGCACGCATCCTCACATCCATCCATGGCACCACCGACAAACACACAACAATTCTACGAATCATTTAATGCTGAATATGATTCTTGAATATAAGATTTTTTACACCTCAATGTCTATTTCTAATAAAAAAATGTGTGATTATTGCTTTTTTTATACCGTCTTCTTCTTGTCGTATGGTTGATGAACAACCTGGTGTCAGAGTTTAAACCGCCCGTAGGCCTCTGACATGGCTTCACAAACCGTTGAAAAATCTCTAAGGTATGCTGGTTTCCTCACGATGTTTTCCTTCACCGTTTTTAGCAAGTGATAATTAATTTATATGACGCACATGAATTCTAAAAGACATTGGTGCGTGCCGGGGTTCGAACCTGCAACCTATGACTTGGCAGTCCAACGGTCGTACCACTCGGCTATCACTGCTTTTTTTTTAAAGCTCTTTCTTCCTGCTTTTTTTATACCGTAATAGTTGATACTAGATTTTTTAAAATTTGTAAATCCAGTAGTTTAAAACAAGAATTCTACGTAATTTTGCTGACTTAAGAAGTGTTTTATATACTCTGTTGCATATTAAACCGACATAATGACTACCTATATGAAAGAAATATAAAAAAGTAATAAATAAATATAATAAATACATAAAATATTTGTCTTTCATTTGAATGGTCTTTCAACAGGGACTTACAAATTGGAGGAAAATGGATAAATGATATTTATTTTTTATTTTTGTAAATAGGTTTAAAAAACACTTTTACACGTAAAATTTCTTTTTCGTCAGTTTATGATAGATGAGAACGGTGTTTCCTAGCTGACTACCCTGAGAAGAAACACCGAAACAAACTCAGGGGTTAAAACAAACTCATAGGTTCAACTGCGGCTGACTGTACGTAACGCACACATAATAATAATAAAAAACTTACCTGATTGTTAATACCAATCTTTCTTCCATACTAATGGGTTTTTTTAAAGTTGGTCACTCTATGATTACAATCGCTACGTATTCCATTGCAGATGTAGTCAAATGTTTCTTTTGACATAGACAAATAATCGTAAAAGTCTTCTTTGTTATTTCGTACATCAAAATAAAGGTTGAAAAATTCACCGCGCAGATTCCTGGATCTATAAAGTATTTTATGTTGTCTACGTTTCCTTTTTTCAATGTCATTTGCAATTTTTAAAGCAATATTGCCCGGCAGCAAAAACTGTGCATCTCTATAAAGAGCCATCGTTAAAGTAGCGTAAGCGCGACGCCTGCCATCGAGCGACGGCATCGCACGATAGATCGTGCATCGCGCGATCTATTAGGACGGTGACACCTGTTAGGTCATCGTACGACCACTTTGATCGTGAGATGAAAAACGCATCGCGCCATCGTACGATCGCTCCCAATTAGGACGACGCCTAACGTAACATCGATATTGCAACCTATGGACCAAAGTGTCATTGAAACTTTAAAACGTTTATACAGAAAGCAGCTACTGCGTCGTCTTTTATCAGCAGACGACAGTGAAATAGAAACGTTATTAAAGTTTTTTAAAGAAATTAATTTAAAAGATTGTTGTTATATGCTGGTAGAAGCGTGGAATTCTATGGAATTGCAAACATTAAAAAGGGCATGGAATAAATTATTAATATTAACTCTATCTGATTCTTAATTTTCAATTAAATTCAATTAAACCGCACGATGATTTTAAAGAAATAACCGAAGCAATGAAAATTATTAGCATTGATGAAGGGTGCGATGAAGAGAATATTATGGAGTGGCTGAACTGCGATAGTGACGACCCTGGATTCCAAATATTAACTGATGAAGAAATCATTGAGGATTTAAACAGTAATGAGAGAGAAGATGAAGAAGAGACTGAAACTGGGGATGTATGTCAAGTACCATCTCACGCAGAAGCTTTTGAAGCTCTAGATGTTGCTTTTAAGTGGTTTGAAAGACAGGACGAACCGGATCCCATACAGTTGTTACATCTGAAGCGCATCAGGGACTTGGCTGCGAGAAAAAGATGTGATTCATTACGTCAAAAATCTATAACAAGTTATTCTCAACCAAAATTTTAAATTACATAGGTATTATGTAATTCATTATCTATCGGTATGGCTCGTTTTTTATATATCGTATTATCTAAGTAAAACCCATTACATAATAAAAAATATTAAAACTTAAATATTATTTGATTTGCTTTGAAATCGGTTATCCGGATTTTCGATTATACGGAATACCCCTGGTTTTAATTGATCCGGATAATCGGGATTCTACTGTACTTTAAATAAAATTTACAAAAACAATATTGCTAAAGTACATAATTAATGATTGCAAAAATTAATAAAACCGCTACCTTACAATGAACTCATATAAATACATGTTCTTTTTGCTCATCCATCAATCATATATTGGTGAATATTGTGGCAGATAGTACTGGTGATCGTGATAAGTTCTATCTACAGATTCATATCTACAAAAACAAGTATGTATGTATCACATTATATATTTTTATTTATTATCGCAGTGGTTTAATAGTTATAAATATAAAAGTTGTATGCAGTGTTAGGGATTCGATTCCCAGATTTGAAAACTATGTTTTTACTTTATTTAATTTATAACCTCCATAGTTTGAATGATGTAAATGTAACTTTTGGTTTTCTTTTTAGTTAAAATTTATTTTTCTGATTGTGAAGGTTTCTAATTGTTAAATTCGATTTCCAATTCTAATTGTATTGTTTTGATATTTTACTTACTATACCTTTATATGACAGTTCTTGCAATCCCAGTTAATTCATAACTATTTTTATTTTATTTTAGGGCGTCAATTGTGAATCCCTTTGATTCCGAAGTAGAGGGGACTGAACCTTCTACATCATCGTCGAAGAAAAGGGCTAAGTCTACGAAATCCATATTGAAACACAAGCCTAAGAAACCTGCAGCGCCTGCGAAGGATTTGTTTGGAAGTGATTCGGAATCTGAGAGGGAATCTTCAAATAGATTTTTATTGCAATTCTTTTTTTTAAGCATAGTAGCAATGGCCAAGCGCAAAATCCTGGCGGATTTTGCGCTGGGCCGTGGCTGCATTTAGGCCGGAACAAATATCTGCAGATCATGTAAATAATTCCATACCATGCTGAAATCGAACCCTCGACCCGTTTTGCGCAGCAGTCAATCGTGTTGTCAATTTTTTTATTTAATTCTAATTGTTCTGCAGTGGACTCCTTTCGGCTAGTATGATGATGATGATGAATTCTAATTGATTTATCAACTTGTTGTAATTATTTCATTAAATAACATCACACTTGTATTCCCGAAAGGATGGTCGGAGATATAACGACCATGTCTATATTTCGACAATGTTATTTTTTTTTTTACTTATATTTTCCTTTCCCATAGGTAAAAAATCAATATGTCCGTATGTATAGGTATTATATATTGTGTAGGTATATATTGTATTTATGTATACAAGTAAATTTATGTATGTAGGTACTTATATAGCATGTATATATGTAGAAATAGTATGTATTATTATGTTATATCTAGTATTTATTTATATAATTAAACCACAATACGAATGTATTAAATGTATATTTCACCATTTTAGTGCACCTACCTTAGTCTTTCTGCAACACCCAAAGGTTGACTGGCAGATAATGCCTATGGCATTAAGTCCGCCTATGTACAATATTATTTGTGCTAAAGTTTTAAATAAATAAATAAATATATTGATGGCTTTATTGTTGGAGGTTAACCCATTGCCGTTTATCGACAACTAGCCAATTTCTTTACAATCAGACTAATAGAAGTTTTTCTTCCTTTACAGTATGGGAGGGAGAGCTTGAACCTGTGCGGGCAACTGCGCTAAAGTCGTCGCTGAGCCAAAGAACAGCGTCAGGATATACCTTCCAACAAGATTTGACGCAGGGTGGAGACTACTATATCGAGTTAAAGGTCTATAACCGCAGGGACGCAGAAAAGTTGGGAAACGATAGGTGGAAACAGGCACTATTAAATTATAAGGCTTCTTTACATACAAATTCAACGACTTGGAAAGCCGTGGGCCGATTAGTTGTAGCAGCAAAAGCTGAATTTAAAGGCATACAGCCTATATTATATCCGCATAACGCTGTTTGATGGCATAACAAATAATATTAACGGTGTTTACTGTTTATACACCCTTGCTATTAGGTCTTTACCTATGAAATTGCCGTTCTGCAGTACTGGCCATTTCAAATCAAAATAATTTTTGTTTGGCTAAGAATTCTAATTTCAAATTAATTTTATTTTAAAAACATGGATTCTTTTTTCCAAAAGTAGTCATTTCTTTATTGATTAGTGTTACATTTTCATCGCATTTCAATCTTTTTCGTCATCATGGATACGTTAAAAATTCGAGTAATTATGGAATATGAGTACCGTCGTGGCAGCAACGCGGCACAAGCGGCACGCAACATCAACGACGTTTACGGAGCTAACACTACAAACCAACGCACCACCTGTTATTGGTTTGCTCGCTTCCGTTCTGGAAATTTCGACCTGAAAAATGAACCTCGCGGTCGTCCGAAGACTTTGGTCGACAATGACGAATTAAAGGCGGTTGTGGAAGCTGATGATACACAATCTACGGCTGAATTAGCAGCAGCTTTCGACGTTAGCGTCAAAACAATATTGGTCCATTTGCGTCAAATTGGCAAGGTAAAAAAGCTTGACAAATGGGTGCCCCACGAACTCAATGATCGCCAGCGCGAAGTACGCGTCGAGACGTGCCTTGCACTGCTCAACAGACACACAAATGAAGGAATTTTGAACCGCATTGTTACCTGCGATGAAAAATGGATTCTGTTTGATAACCGCAAGCGCTCAGCAAGTTGGTTGGATCCTGGTTCAGCACCTAAACAATGCCCTAAACGAAAACTTACCCCTAGAAAAGTGATGGTCACTGTTTGGTGGTCTAGCGCTTGTGTGATTCATCACAGCTTCTTACCAAACGGGGTGAGCATTACTGCAGATGTGTACTGTGAAGAACTGAGCACAATGATGGAGAAGCTGGCGCATCTCCAACCAGCATTGGTCAATCGCTCGTCTCCGCTGCTCCTGCACGACAACGCGCGACCTCATACTGCACAGCAGACGGTCTCCAAGTTGCAAGAACTGGGGTTGGAAGCTCTCCGTCATCCGCCCTACTCACCAGACCTTGCGCCTACAGACTACTACTTTTTCCAGAATTTGGATAACTTCTTGGCGGGAAAAAAATTCAATACCCGAGAGGCAGTACAAAATGCCTTTGAAGAATTTGTTGCCTCCCGTCCAGCTGATTTCTTTAAGAAGGGCATCAATAAACTGCCACTGCGATGGCAAAGATGCATTGATTGCATGGGTGATTACTTCGATTAATACAAATAAAAAAATTCATGAAAAAAATTCGTTTAAATTTTTTCATACAAAACGGCAATTTCATAGGTAAAGACCTATTATTAAACAAATAACTAATGGTATTGTACTACTAGCGATATCATTATAAATATATTATATTGTTTATAGTCGACAGTAGGTACTAAATTGTATTTTTTACAGGATGCTCAATTCATCTAAAACTCGAAACCTCGAAACTTATAACCTCGAAACCTCGAAATTTTGAATCTCAAAACTCGAAAACTCAACACTCGAAATTTAAAATTTGGGTTCTCGAAACACATAATCTCAAAATTCTCGATATTGTGTTTACTGTTTATACACCCTTGCTATTAAACAAATAACTAATTGTATTGTACTACTAGCGATATCATTATAAATATATTATATCGTTTATAGTCGACAGTAGGTACTAAAATGTATTTTTTTCAGGAAGCTCAATTCATCTAAAACTCGAAACCTCGAAACTTATAACCTCGAAACCTCGAAATTTTGAACCTCATAACTCGAAAACTCAACACTCGAAATTTAAAATTTGGGTCCTCGAAACACATAATCTCAAAATTCTCGATATTGTGTCTAAGCTACAATCTGTTACCTACTCAGTAATAAAATGTTCAATATTGACATTACCTAATCTATAAATAAATACTAAAAATAATGCTTGAATTAGCTCACTTGAATATCATTAATTTATGCACGGTTCATATAAAAATTTAAGTCTTATAATATTTTAATTATTTTAACTGTTTTGAATCGTAAAATCAAATCATGTTTTTCTGCAAAGTTTGCAATGACTCAGTACCGAAATATTCTGCGCATAAAAAAACAAATGTGCACAATTCAAATAGTCTACTACAAACACATTTTGATAATGTTCGTATAATGCAACAGCTTTTCGAAACCGAATAATAAGTTATAGAGTGAATCCTAGAACAAATAAAATTTCGCCAGATTTGTTTTTGAAGCAAATTTCAAAAACAGTTTGTTATTTAATCAAAGACATACTGAAGAAGCACACATGAATAAAAGTCAATTTTGAACTAGTTGTTTGGTATATACTCCCCAAAAATTATGAGAAGTCTTTAAAATCATTTAACACAAAATATAATACGGTATTACAAAACACGAATATTCTATCCTTGTATAAAACATTTTGTAATAAACTTGTTTGTAAATGTTCTGAATTTGATCTATCCGAGTCAGGCTGGACAATTGATTCAATTGGTAATTTAGAAATTAATATCGTCAAATATAACCTTTTGCGAGCGGGTTCTTATTTACCATTACCTAAACGTATTATTAATACAAAATCATGTCTCAATATAAAAAATGAAGATCAGCATTGTTTTCTATGGTGCATTGTAGCCGATATGTTTCCAACACAGAGCAACCCAAATAGAACAAGTTCATATCCACATTATTCGGTTTTATTAAATATTTCTGATATGAGATTTCCGCTCAGTTTTAACGATATTAAACGCTTTGAAATAAATAATCCTAATATCATTGTTAACATTTACGGTTTATATAACAAAGATACAGTTACAGGCCCATTGTATAAAACACTATCACGTCGTTTATACCACGATAATCTGCTTTACATTATCAAAAATGAAAAGACTCACTTCTGTTTAATTAAAAACTTTGAAAAACTTGTACACAAGCAATTCACTAAACATAAAACAAAAATATATTTATGTCATGAATGTTTTATTTATTTTGATAGTCAAGACAAATTGCATTGTCATGAATGTGCTGGAATACAAACTATTTTACCTGAGGAGGGCAGCACAATACGATTTTTGAATTATGAGAGAACTCAAACTGTACCGATCGTAATATAGGGAGATTTTGAAAGCTTATTGCGTGAGTATTCAGATAAAAATAAATCTACATATCGACACCTCCTACGTATATTATTGTAACCAACAAAATGACGATTTTGCTTTTTTTACATAAAACGACTTATTTTTATTATTATTACCGAATAGCGTAATAAGAATTTGAAAATTTACAGCGGAATCTAAAATACCCAACCTGCTAAATATTGTATGTATGTTTTAATACGAAATGAAGTATCGTAATAATACTCGCGATTCAATACGCGGGGAGGCGGGGGGCCACTAAGCCGCGCGGCTGCCGCGTAAGTATTAGTAACAATATGATACGCGGGGAGGATGCACGGGCGTGGTTACTTTTATCATGTTATGATTTTACGTAGTCATTATTAAAAGTTATCTTATTTTTATAGCAATTTTTCAATAAAATTTTGTCCAGATCGCGAAAAATATTAAATGCCGTAATAAATTCCGAAAATGTGAATAATTCTCAAGGACACAATGGAGTGATCGTTACTGATTCAAACTATTATGGTGATACTACATCAGAATCAGATTTGCCTGTCACTGAGAAGCCTACGGAACAGGAAGGTAATGTCTTGTTATTGTTAATTATTTGCTAATATTTTTAGGTAAGTACTTACTTGATAATAAACTTAATGTTTGTCAATTTTCCGCAATAGAATATCGTAAGTATGAGTTACTATAGTACACTACGTAATCTGTAATTTATTTCTTATCGTAAGTAATACTTAAAATATTTTACATCGGAAAGTTATTCCAAATATTACCCTTATTTAAACTTACGACACTTTACGTCGGAAGGTTGGTATTTTTTTTTGTAGTAACATATACTTACGATATTTTTCTTCGTTCAATTAAATAAGTTACTATAATAGACGACTAGAAAAATTGTAGTGTAACGTTGTATATATTCAACGCTCCTTAGTTTTCATTTCTTATTAATTAACACGTCTTGACATTGTAATATCGTTGCAACTCGTTATCTGTTCCGGTGGCGGTGAACACTCATTCTAAACCGGTTGGGAAGCGTGAGCCGCCGAGCGGGGATTAAGCGAACGTTGGTAGGCAGACTCAGATTGCACTCATTGCGATAGCACGTACGCACGCACTTAAAAAGAAACGTTATATTTTTCTTAGTCGCGTCGTGTAACGTCTTCAAGTTGAACGTGAATCTTCATTCACAAATAGTTATTAGTTTAACAAGTTTTAATTTCAATCAGTGTTAACCCCATATTGGGTAAGTGTTGATTATTATTTAGTTCTCACTCAAGTAGGGTATTGTAACGTGTACCGGCCACCTTTATTTGACCTTGTGGCAAATACCATGTCAACTTCATATTGTGCCTTATGCCTACACTAAATTTATTTTATGTGCGGTGCTTCACACCATTGTTCTATAACATTTTTATTACAAACTTTATTTGTAAACTCCGCTTCTGCCTGTGACAATTGCACACATTCGCCTTATGCGTAATTAGTACTCCCGCTTCCTCATCACCATTACGCGGTCACAGACAGGAGAGGCTTTGTTCAAAAGGATGTTTTATTTACTGGACTTCAATTCCCAGGGTCCAAAGTTCGGACTACAAGGGTCCGAAGTTCGGCCTACATCGGACAAACATCGGACCTACCGGTACCTGGTTGGCGGTCACTGACACCGTCACCCTACAGACCAGCCTTATCCCAGTGGGTCATCCTCCGGCCTGGCAACCTCCTGGAACTCCGCGACATCACCGTCACCGTCGAAGCCAGGAGAGTACTTGGGGCGCCTACCTTCATAGAACATAAATAATTGACGGGCTTATATAACCCATGACCATTAAGTTTTTTTTTTAAATAAATTTGTAAGTGGTGAGAGTAGTGAATCGTTTAATTGTTTGTTTTTTTTGTTAACCACACCTCATACGCTTCACTGGCGCCCATAACGTGGTTTTTATGGTCATTTTTTATGTTTTTATGGAGGTAGTGTAGTAGCATTGCTGTTTGTGTGCTTTGTTTTTGTGAAACGTTTTTTTTTTTTTTTGGTTGCATAGTAACTATCGTGTACGTTAAAAAAAATCTAATGACCTACTTTACCGTTACTTCATTTTAGTACATTACTCAACTTTGATTAAAATTGCGCACGGTTTAAAGTACCGTTACCAGAAAAAAATCGTATAATTCAAATTATATAAATATATTTTTTTTGTTTAACAATATAAAATTATTATAGTTTGTCTTTGTTCTTAACATTGGTACAATCAGCAACATATATTTGTTTTTTTGTTCTACTTGAATATATTTCATAGCCGTGTGGTTCCGGCATCGATAGGGTAGACGAATAGGACCACCACCATACTATTCCGTGGGTGTCGTAAAAGGCGACTAAGGGATTCACCAGGTAGTCGAGCATCTGCGCTACCTTCTTATGCACAAAATATACCACCTAAGCTTGGAACAGGCCTTTGTCCAGCAGTGGGCAAAACCTGGCTGATGATGTACATATAACTTTTTTTGTTTTGGTTTAGTTCTTTCACTACTTTGAGTATTTAACTAACTGGTTTATTACCAACATTAAAAATAAAGAAAGTACAGTCAGAAACATAATTTTCTACACACGGAATTTTTATATTGTTCTTTATTAATACATTCACTTATTGGTGTATTATCAACAATATAACGAAAGTACAGTCGGAAACATAATTTTCTAGACAAGTTATTTTTACATTGTTTTTTTTTGTTTTAACACATCACTTACTGATGTATTATCAACAATATAACTAAAGTACAGTCAGAAACATAATTTTCTAGACAAGGTATTTTTATATTGTTCTTTATTAATACATTCACTTATTGGTGTATTATCAACAATATAACTAAAGTACAGTCAGAAACATAATTTTCTATACTCGTTATTTTAATATTGTTTTTTTTTAAATATCACTTACATGTATTATCGACATTTATAGCTAAGGTACAGTCAGCACCACAACTTATTTTGTGTATATGGACTTGTATTTTTTTTTATATATAAAATTGTTTTGATATTTGCCTACACGTTAGTTGCAGTTTTGTTTTTCTTTGTTTTATTGCATTTTTAGTTTTGGTTGCAATTTTTTTTTTTTACTTTTTATTCATACATTTTTATGTTTAAGTGAAAAAACAACCAGAACGTTAGTAGTTTCATTTAAAAATTGTAACAGACGGAGTATTTTCAGTAAAGTAATTGTCAGTTCTCTTGTAATTGATCAACACTTACCCAATTTTTTTCTTGTAACAATTTTTTATTTTTTATTATTTTTTTATAATTACAATGGCTTATCCGGTGAAATTTATGACTTACTGAGCTTGAGTATGAAGTCGCTATTAGGGCAGATTCACCAGCTGCTACAGTGCAGGACTTGCGCAAGCAAATAGCTAAGAGTGGACCATTGTTTCCCTCGGAAGACATTCTCACTAGTCCTTTCGATCCAACTGACGATTTAAATAGTGTTCTAGGCGTTCTTGAAAAGGTCTACGCTAGTTTAGAGTCTACGTTTTTAGATAAAAATGCATTGTTGCGTACACAAAATATGATGAATCATTTATATCATCGGCTTAACCGCATTGTATATGATGATAAATTGAAAGAAAATTACGAACTATGTGTTAACCTTTTCAAAAACACTACCAAAAAACTTCACTCGCTTAAAGAATCTGCTGTAGATCCTCTAGCCACTACTAGTACTGATTGCGCACCTGCCAATCTTCCAACACCTGTTAATGTCACAGTTACTTGCGAAAGCAACGTTAATAAATTTTCTAAATTAAAATACGACGGTAAATCCTGCGTAAGGGCGTTCATTCAACGTTGTGAGGAATTTTGTCAGGCTAAAAATGTGCCATCTAATAAGATCTTGGCTAACGCTACAGATATTTTTACTGGAGACGCATTGCATTGGTACAGAAGCATTAAGGATACGGTTTCGGGTTGGGACGATCTTGCAGTGTCATTAAGACGTGATTTTGACCAGTCTGACTTTGATTACAGACTGCTTACAGAAATTAGATCTCGTACACAGGGAGAATCTGAAACCATTATTATATACCTTTCCATTATGTCAGGACTCTTTTCGAGACTTACGAAAAAATTATCAGAGGAAGATAAATTGGAAATCATTCTCCATAATATTCGTCCTATTTACGCGAATACCCTCTCTTCTTCCTCCGAGGTTAAAAGTATTGATGAGTTGCGAACATTGTGCCGAAATTATGAAGCTATTCAATCAAGATTTATGAAATTTAAGGAACCTCCAAAACTGTCATCTGATACTTTGGCACCTGAGTTTGCTTATTCCGGTCATACGTATCATAATAATACTTCTAAATTTCAAAATAATAGTGGTAGTAATTATAAAATAAATATATTCCTAGTTATGTACATGTTGTTGATGGACCTAATGCTAATACTAAACAGCACTACTGCCCCCGTTGTCGCAATAACACGCATAATCTTAGGCAGTGTACAGCGGACAAAAATTATGTATTATGTTTTAGTTGCGGTCGCAAAGGTGTTAAAACACCTGACTGCCCGAACTGTGGCATAAGTAAACAAACCAAACCAAAAAACTAGTTTCCAAGAATTGTGTGCATTATAATTTTGATAAGGAAGATTGGTATAATTGGTTGCAAACAATCAAATTATTTTTTAACTCGTATAACACCTACACAATTCTCGATGACAAGAGTGATTTTGACGACAGACATCATATTTCTGTTCAGATCAATGATCTTACCGTTTCAGGACTTCTAGATTCCGGCTCTGCTGTCACAATCTTAGGCAATGGTGCTCATTTACTTCTGGAAAAGCGCGGGTTGCCTCTTATAAAGGCAGATTATGTTACTGTAACAGCAGCGGGAGGTCAAAAATTAAAAAGTCTAGGTTATGTTAATATTCCAATTCAGTTTGAAAACCAGTTTCACATTTTGAAAGCTTTTGTTATTCCCGACATAAGACATAATCTTATTTTAGGAATTGATTTTTGGCGCCAATTTAAATTGTGTCCGAAATATATTAATAGCATTGCTTTTGTTCAAACTGACAATTGTTCGTTAGAAACTCCTCAACAAACCTTTATACAAAGCTATAATAATCTTGATTTGTCCCAAAAACAACTGGCAGATAATGTTATCAAACAATTTGAGGACATTTCATTTCAACAAAAGGGTTTAGGTACAACAAATCTGATCACTCATCGAATTGACACGGGTGATTCAGAGCCGATACGTCAGAGATATTACCGTTTGTCTCCTGAGAAGCAACGTATTTTATTAGAACAAGTTGAGGAGATGCTTTCAATCGACGTGATTGAATCATGCGAGAGCCCTTGGTCATCTCCTGTTCTCATTGTTACGAAGAAAAACGGCCAACCTAGGTTTTGCCTTGATAGTCGCAAATTGAACTCCGTCACAAAACGCGATGCTTATAATCTTCCTTACATATCCGAGATTCTGGATAATCTGCGAGACGCACGCTACTTGTCTAGCATTGATTTATCAAAAGCGTTCTGGCAGATTCCGATAGCACCAGATGATCGCGATAAAACAGCATTTTACGTTCCTGGTAAGGGAACTTATCGTTTTAAGCGAACAGCATTTGGTTTGACAAATGTACCTGCAACGCAGCAACGACTTGTAGATATGCTATTTTCGGGTTTTGACCTCAATGTCTTCGCTTATCTGGATGACATTATCATAATCTCCAAGGATTTTAATAGTCACGTGACTTTACTCTTGCGTGTACTGGATAAGTTGAAACAGGCAAACCTAACTATTAACCTAGAGAAATGCAATTTTTTCAGTCCGCAACTTAAGTATCTCGGTTACGTTGTGTATCATTCTGGCTTACGTACAGATCCAGACAAGGTGGAAGCTATACTGAATTATCCGACACCTACTTGTCGTAAGGACCTTAAACGCTTCCTTGGAACTGCAACGTGGTATAGGCGTTTCGTCCCAAACTTTAGTACCATAGCTGGCCCCTTGAATAAGTTGACATCTTCCAAGAAAGGTGCGCACCTTCTTTTAAATGGACTCCTGAAGCTGATTCTGCTTTTCAGAAGCTTAAGGAATGTCTGGTTTCCGCACCTGTTTTATCCTGTCCCGACTATAGCAAACCTTTCGAAGTGCATACGGATGCTAGTAGTTATAGCGTGGGTGGAATGCTTACTCAGTCGATTGATGGCAAAGAACATCCGGTTGCCTACATGAGTAAGTCACTGACCGCAGCAGAGAAAAACTATAGCATAACCGAACGTGAAACACTTGCTGTCATCATTGCACTTGAACATTGGCGTTGCTATATTGAAAACGGTCAGCAATTCACGGTGTATACAGATCATAGTGCGTTAAAGTGGTTTCTTTCATTGAACAATCCTACTGGTCGGTTAGCAAGATGGGGTGTCCGATTATCAGCCTTTAATTTTGTTATTAAACATCGCCGAGGCGTAGATAACGTAATCCCAGACGCGCTCTCTAGAATCGTTCCAGTTAGTGCCATCAGTACTTCCAACTCTTATTTGGACACTAAAGACTGCTGGTACAATAACATTTTCAATGGCTGTCTAAATGACGCTTCTAAATTCCCAAATTATATAATTAAAAACAATTACCTTTTTCGATTATCCAAAAATAAACATGAACTAACTTCAGAATTTTCCTGGAAGCAGGTCGTGCCGTCTGAATTCCGTACGGACATCATTAACGAGAACCATTCCGAGCCTACGGCTGGACATATGGGGATATTTAAAACGTACCGACGTTTAGCTTTAAAGTATTATTGGCCAGGCATGTACCAAGATGTCGTCATGTTTATTAGTGGTTGCGATAAATGTTTAGCATACAAGTCACAAAATCATCAAGTTTTAGGAGAAATGGGTCGTCCTAAACAGTGTTCACGACCATTCCAAATGATTTCTATAGATCTTATGGGACTACTTGGTCCTACTTCTACAAAACAAAATAATTTTATTCTTGTGATTACTTGTTGTTTTTCAAAATTTTGTTTAATATTTCCGATTAAAAGAGCTACTTCAGAAATAATAACAAAAATTTTAGAGGAATCCGTATTTTTATTTCATGGCATACCTCAAACTGTATTAATGGATAATGGAACCCAGTTTACTGGCAAGGTAGCAGAGGCACTATTTCAGAAGTATAACATTCCAAATGTCTATTATACTCCTAAATATACTCCACAGGTAAATTTAGTCGAGAGGTATAATAGAACTATTATAACCTGCATATCTACGTATGTGGATAATGACCACAGATCATGGGACTTGTTCATCCCAAAAGTACAGTTTGCGATAAATAACTCCGTAAACGAGGCTACAGGTTTTACACCATCATTTTTGGTTTTTGGTCGCGAACTAGTCACATGCGGTTCTCATTACATTGATCATGACCTTGATAGTGAAATACTGTTTTTGCCCCGAGATATTTACGCAGAAAACTTAGGTAGTTTATCGACAATCTTTGACAGTGTCCAGGCCAAGCTATGGCAGGCTTATGTAAAGAATACGTCACATTATAATTTGCGTCGCAAGTTTGCCGAGTTTGACGTAGGTGACGTAGTCATGAAACGCGCTTATTTTTTAAGTGATAAAGAGAGTCGGTTTTCTAAGAAATTAGCTCCCAAATTTATAAAAGCAAAAATTATCGAGAAAAAGTCTCCGCTAGTTTATGTTCTCCAAGATATGTCTGGTAAAAATTTAGGTTCTTGGCACATAAAAGACTTAAAATTAATAGCCAAGAAGTAAATAATTTTTTTTTTTCTTTTCACAACTTAAATATTCCTTTCGCTCTACTTCCACCCTTTACTAGAACAACTATTTGTAAGGTATCACGTTAATTCAACGAGTTACCTACCATTTTCTGTACGTAAGCGACAGTTATTTTAGTCCTAATGAACTATAACTGCTGCTGGTTTTATGATTGCGTGATGTATGATAGATGATTATGTAAGAGTAAACAAGTACCCAAGCAGCAAAAACTAGTACTATAAAAAACCATAGAACGTTTTGTAAAAAACTGTTCTTGGTCCTATAAAACCCCAAAGAACGTATCTTTTATTCGGAAGTGGCGCATTTACATCTCTGTTCAGTGACAAAATAATTTTAATGCAGTGTTCCTAATAACGAAACAGTCCAATAAAATCTATGTAATAGTGATGCATTGGCTGCATGCATTCGCTGTGTGGTGACGGCCTAAGAATATCACCACCCCCTCTCATCCCGTGGGGGGACGTAAAAGTCGTCCCGAGGGAAATATATACACCAGAGAACGGGCAGCAGCGTTCTCCTGAGTACCATGTTCACCTTACTGCGATCGCCAACCCGTCTGCCAAGCGTGGCGATTATGGCAAATCCCCTCAAATGATGGACACAACTAAACCGCGGCCCCCAGTCCCCGGCAGCCCTGCTATTCCCAGCCGTGGTAACAGCCGTGGTTACGGCAGGGCAGGGGGTGCTAAGAATCCCCGGCAGATTCCACGTTACCAAAAACGACGACCTCTGGCCCTGGCAACGTTTAACACACGAACACTGCGGTCCGACGAGAAGATAACCGAACTGGAGGAAGAACTGAGCAGGTTACATTGGGATATTGTAGGATTATCTGAAGTCCGAAGAGAGGGGGAGGACTCGATAATACTGAAATCCGGAAACCTGCTCTATTACCGGGAGGGTGACCAACTATCCCAAGGTGGTGTCGGGTTCATAGTCCACAAGTCCCTCGTGAACAACGTAGTGAAAATCGAGAGTGTGTCGACGAGGGTTGCGTACCTTATACTCAGAATCACCAGGCGGTATTCGCTGAAGGTTATACAGGTATACGCACCTACTTCGACATACTCCGATGATGCAGTCGAGGTCATGTATGAGGACATTTCCAGAGCCATACATACCTCGAACTCTTATTTCACTGTGGTCATGGGGGACTTCAACGCGAAGCTGGGCAAACGAATCGGTGATGAGCTGAAAGTGGGACAATTTGGAACCGGGGATCGGAACCCCCGAGGCCAGATGTTGGCTGACTTCATGGAGAAGGAGGGTCTCTTTATGATGAATTCTAGCTATAGCTAGAGCTAGCTAAATATCATTTCTGTAATAAAATAAAGGAAATCGGCAACCGGCCCTTACAAACATGGCCTGGAATGGACATAAATAAAACAATATGCATCTTGAAGGGGTACTAATATTCTATCACCCTGTATTTTTTATGTAAAACATGGGAGTTATGTAATATAAGGCGTATAAGGTCAACAAGATTTCAATATTGTATTAGATCATGGAACGATTTTTTGTAATAATTATACAACTTCTATATATAAATAAGTAAAACAGGTTCAGATATGTATAGGCCGCGGTTAATTTTTTTGAATAGGTGTGAGCTTACCACGATTGTCGCTTAGGTTAAAATATGTGGTCCGAGGTGCGAATATCAGAGGTAAATCATGATGCATGGATCCAAAGACCAAGAAAACCGGAGTCAGTCGGGATGTTGAAAACAGAATCCAGAAACAAAGCCAAAGGTCGTCATAAATACACAAGCCACTACAAAACATTCACGATCCAAGTCAAGCAAGCCTAAACACGAATGTAAATAAAAATACATCAGCTCAATATGACAGATAAAAAAGTGTTGCCATTACTATGAAGAATTGATTCCTTCATTGATTTATAAATCAACATACCATACGTACTATTGATCTATATTATAACTATTGAGGATAATATTATGTATGCAAATAATACATATTTCAATACAGTGAAATTATAACGCCACTGACAATGACAATATAATAATAACTGCATGACTAGAAAAATAAATATTTCCCCAACGGCTCAAAAGACCGAAGCAACCAGACCCTATTAGACAGTTTAAGAAACATGAATGCCGGAATAAAATTATTTACTTTTAAGAATCGAAATCATTTTCCCATGTTGTACAAGGAAATAAAAGGCATGCAGGGATTCTAAATATTATAATTTCTTTTTTAAATAGTAATAAACTTTTGTCCATGACAGGCCGGGATTTGCCGAAGTCCTTTATAAATGTTTTCATACAAGATGTACCTAAATATCTATGTTACTAGAAATAATATCTAATGTATACAACTATATTACTACAAACATGTTCTGACTATTTACAAGCGCTTTTTTAAAGTCTACGTGAATAAAAACCTTTTTTATTTTTATTTTATTTATCACTTACAAAATCGATGACTACATCGCAGAAAAGGGATTTGAAGTATTACGTCTGCCTCCCTATCACCCTGAGCTGAATGCCATAGAGAACATCTGGGGGGTCCTTAAAAATGATATTGCTCTAAGAAATGTAGAACAAAATACAATGTCGCCCATGCGCATGTGACCGCCCGTAATATTCTGAATATTCATGAAAAAATATCGAAAATAAACTTCAAAAGGGGGGGTCTATCTGTAACATTTATCATGTTATTCAATTTTGAATTTTTTAAGTAGAGTTTGTAGACTTGCTTTCTATTTTTTGACACATCTCCGAAGTTTATGGGTCGATTTGTATTTTGTTTATTATTTCCAAAAGCTTATGAGTTATTTTAACAGGTTAATTAACATTTTACTAAAAATTATCGACTACGAAAAAAAAAAACGGAATCGAAGTAATTTTTTCGGTAAAAAATTGTGTATTTATTTTAAAAAAACTAGTGTAAGTCCATAAATTATCCCCATAGGACCACTTTTTTAATCATTATTTGTAATCTACTACATAACAGCTAAAAATTCACAGAACATTACTAATACCTATCTCTAAACAAAAACCAGCAAACAACTTGTTGAACATTTGCAACTATTCAAATAAAAAGGGTCGCTCAGGTAGAAACCGGTTCCTAGAAACAGCTTTTTAACAATTGCGTCCCTACCACGTGCACACCCTTGTCGGCTAGCGTTACTTCATTCAGTCGCTTGATTACTGACCCCGTGACGCTACGTGTTTTGTGATTTGTGCACTACTTAATCTTGTGAGGAAAGTTTGTTAACTACTCGTATCATTGCAATGGTACGATTGCGTGATCTACCGCAGTCTCATGTGGCTGACATGCATTTCATTTACGGTGTTTGTAATGGAAATGCACGCGCTGCTGTCGAAGAGTACAGACGTCGATATCCAAGTAGACCAGTACTTGGGTACCGATCCTTCATTGCCGTACATCGTCTTTTTTGCGAAAGAGGATTATTTCCGCAACAAAATGAGCCCGGCGTGATTGTTGATGTAGACGTGGAAGAGGATGTGTTACGATTAGTGCGCGCTAACCCTATGCTAAGCATTCGTCTCCTATCGATAAGAGTAGGTATACCAAGAATAAGAGTTTGGAGAATTCTCAAAAAAGAAGGCCTGCATCCTTATCATTTCCGACGTGCACAACATTTGGAAAATGTCGATTACGGTGCGAGATCTGTTTTTTGTAATTGGATAATTGCACAGCAAAGAGCTAATCTCAATTTTATGAGGAAGATTTTGTGGACAGATGAAGCCACGTTTACAAGGGCGGGTATAACAAATCATCGCAATCTTCATGTGTGGGCCACTGAAAATCCACACGTCATTAGAGAAACAACTTTCCAGACTCAATTTTCCATAAATGTATGGGCTGGAATGATTGACGGTGAACTTATTGGCCCTTTCGTGTTACCAAACAGACTAGATCAACACGCATTTTTAGATTTTATAGTCAATACGTTGCCGTTGCTTTTGGAGGAAGTACCGCTGGAAACAAGAAGGCGGATGTATCTGCAATTAGATGGAGCTCCAGCACACTTCGCACGACTAGTTCGTGATTATTTAAATCAAAATTATCCGCGATGGATTGGTAGAGGAGGTCCCATTGCTTGGCCGCCGCGATCTCCCGACCTTACACCCTTAGATTTTTATCTTTGGGGCAACATGAAACAAAAAGTGTATGCCGTGCCCATTGAAAGCCGCGAGCAATTAACGGCTAGGATTTTTGCTGCTGCTGCGGAAATTAAAGAAAACCGTGAAGAATTACGTCGTACAATAAAAAGTGTTGCCATGAGAGCTTTAGTTTGTTTACAGGAGGGTGGGGACCATTTCGAAAATCTAATTAATTAAAATTCTTGTATTTTTTATTTTTTAAGTAAAAATCTGGCTATTGCTTGTTTGTTTTTATTTCCATTATCATCCTCCTTATTAGTTTAACCTTTTAGTACTCACTGCTAAAAGCGGGGACATTTAATTGACTTTCACATTTTCTTTTCCTAAATTTGACTCTTAGTTTTACTTTGGATTTAGTTACAGTTTGGTTTAATAATGTTCTGTAAATTTTTAGCTGTTATGTAGTAGATTACAAATAATGATTAAAAAAGTGGTCCTATGGGGATAATTTATGGACTTACACTAGTTTTTTTAAAATAAATACACAATTTTTTACCGAAAAAATTACTTCGATTCCGTTTTTTTTTTTCGTAGTCGATAATTTTTAGTAAAATGTTAATTAACCTGTTAAAATAACTCATAAGCTTTTGGAAATAAGAAACAAAATACAAATCGACCCATAAACTTCGGAGATGTGTCAAAAAATAGAAAGCAAGTCTACAAACTCTACTTAAAAAATTCAAAATTGAATAACATGATAAATGTTACAGATAGACCCCCCTTTTGAAGTTTATTTTCGATATTTTTTCATGAATATTCAGAATATTACGGGCGGTCACATGCGCATGGGGGACATTGTATAACCAGTACAGAAAAACTTATCGAAGAAAGTATTGAAAAAATAACGAGTGACACATGGCGTAATACATGCAATAGTGTAATTAAGAAATACACTGAATATATGAAATATTTTGACACTGATTTTGAATTAATAATCAATTTACAAGATGACAGTGACGACGAAACTGACTCTGAAGAGGCGTCTAGTTATGATTCTGATTGAAATAATATTTTATTAAAAATCAGTGTCAAAATAAATATGTAATTAAAAAATAAAAAATAAATTATTTATGAGTATAAGCTTTTATTTTTTTTTTCATTTTGCAATTACCAGATTTAGTATCAAGAAGTAGACTATGATTTTGTTTTTTTTTACCTTTTCTAAATCTGTATGTGTACTAATATTACAAAAAGAGACAATTTCAAATATTTTGACACTGATTTTGAATTAATAATCAATTTACAAGATGACAGTGACGACGAAACTGACTCTGAAGAGGCGTCTAGTTATGATTCTGATTGAAATAATATTTTATTAAAAATCAGTGTCAAAATAAATATGTAATTAAAAAATAAAAAATAAATTATTTATGAGTATAAGCTTTTATTTTTTTTTTCATTTTGCAATTACCAGATTAAGGCCGGGACTCCACCAAAGCGGAGACGAGACGAGCGGAGAGGAGATGTTTTTTAAACAACCAATAGAATTGAGTTATTGACACGTCTCCTCTCCGCTCAGCTTCAGTGGAGATCGCTGTGCGGAGATGTGTAATATTTGTATGTCGCGATGGAAGCGGAGATGTGAGCTGTGCGCGGACGACGCGCAGTGGAGACGAGAGATGTGAGCGGCGTGCAGTGAGCGATGTCACCCTCCCCCCTCTCGCCCGCTAGCAACCCGCAGAACCCCGCGCGCGCGCCGGCCGGCCGGCCATCTTGCTAGTACCGTGCACGCGAGCACACGCTTTTATCGTGAATAATTTGTGCAGTTTGTATTTTTCAACGTAAACAATTAGTTAATTTAAATAAAACGTAATGGATGAACAATTTATTGAATCAGTAAAAAAATATCCATGTCTATGGAACACATCAATAGATACCTATAAACTTACTGACGTCAAAGATGCAGCTTGGGAGAACGTTTTGAAAGAAACTCAATTATCTGACGGTAAGTGCAATTTATTATACTAAGTATTTCGTTCAAGTAATATTGTAATACGAGTGTCTTGCCATGGAACGGCGCCCTCGTTGTTGAAATAACTACAGAATTTTTCTCGAACTTGATAGGCATCCATATTGTCATTCGATAATAGATTTTCCACGTTTGTGTCGTTAAACATAGTCGTGGCCAAACCCGTTTCATTATTATCTAGATAGCCAGGCATCTTGTCAATTAAAAAGTTGTGTAGAACACACGTTGCTTTTATCACTTTTTCCACTGTTTCTATTTTACATTCAAATTCTTTACGGTATACGTACCATTTCCGTGATAATACACCAAATGTAGCTTCCACAATACGACGAGCTCTTGAAAGTCTATAATTGTATGTTCGATTTTCGTTATTTAAATTATCGCGTGGATATGGTCTCATTAAGTTAGGCATCAAAGGGAAAGCTTCGTCTCCAATAAAAACAAACGGTACAGGTTCTCCATTTTGGTACAAGGGTTGTGGCTGTGGTAGATTTAGTCTGTTTTCTCTCAAACGAATTCCGAATATACTATCAGCAAAAATACCACCATCGCTGAACCTTCCCATTGAACCTATATCTACCATAATTATTCTTCGGGTAGCGTCGGCTACGCACATCATTACAGTTGAAAACCTGTGTTTATAACAGTAATATGAGGACCCAGATTTTGGGGGTGCAAACATGTACACATGCTTGCCATCAATGGCCCCGACGCAGTTTTTGAATTGCCAGATTTCTTCAAATTGCTTTGAAATTTTTTTCCAATCATTTTCATTAAGTTCTGGCATAACCAAAGGTTGTAATACTGTCCACAAGGCATCGCAGACATCTTCTATAATTCTTGGAACAGTCGATTTTCCAATCCTAAAATTTTCAGCTATTTGTGAAAATTTTGAACCAGTCGCCAAATACCTGTAATAATTATAATATAGATTTATATTTATGTGTCGTGGTTTCAGTTAGAATAGAAGGGTCATTTCAAAATAATATCTTAATCAGTGTCGTGTTGTTTCCGGAACTATAAAAATTACTGAAATTATGTATTTACAGAATTTTCACTCGTTCAAAAGTTATAGCCATTTTTAAATAATAGAAAATAAACAATTAAAAGTCTAAGATTCACACGAGCACAACACATTGAAATCAAACAAATAAAATGGATTTATCACTCGTTATTTATTAACATTTCAAATTTCGACGCCGCCGTCTGCCGCGACCACGTACGAGAGATACAATCCGTTTTGTTTGTTTGACTTCAGATATTTTTTTTTATAAATTGGTTTCCCTTGAAACTCTGGTATTTTTTAAATATTTATAATGGTTATAAATTCTGCATGAGTGATAATGCGGTAAGTATATTTTGACTATGGCAATGTCAACATTTAATATTTATAATGATTTCAATTATTTTTATTTCAGTAAAAACGGCTAAATCTAAGTGGAAAAAGTTGAGAGACAGCCACCGGGACGCATTAAAAAGGAAGAATGCCACTAGAAGTGGACAGAGTGGTAAACAAATTCGTGAATGGAAATATGAGAAGGTAATGGAATTTTTGATACCATATATGACGAATAGAAACAGGACTACAAATTATACCTCACAAACAAATATAAATGAACAGGAAACAAATTCATTGGAAAATAATGTAACCGATGAGTTTTTTGAAACATCAAGCAATCATACAAGAAGCACTCCAGAAGATCGTCCATCTGTACAACATTCGCCGTCACCGACATCAAGCGTCTCAGCCTCGACATGCAGAAATGCAACAAGAAAATCGGATGAAATAAGTAATTTACTTATACAGCACCATGCAAACCGTGAAAGAATACGCCAAGAAAAACTAGAAATACAATCATTGATAGAGAAAAATAATACCCTTGACGAAATGGACACTTTTTTTCTGTCGATATCAAAAAGTGTAAAAAAACTTTCTCAATATATGCAGCTTCAGGCTAAACGTAAAATTTTCAATGTTCTTTTAGAATTGGAAGAACTTGAGCTACAAAACACATGGTATAACACAAATGAAAATAATTGGTATTCCCCCGGTTACACTTCAGCACCGGGTCCAAGTTCGACACCGGGTCCTAGCTCAACACAGGCACCGGTTCTTACATCAACACAGGCCGGTGGTCCTAACTCAACACAGGCACCGGTTCTTACATCAACACAGGCCGGTGGTCCTAACTCAACACAGGCACCGGTTCCTAGCTCAACACAAACACCGGATCCAAGTTCGACACAGGCACCTGTTCCAAGCTTGGAAGATACGCACATGACCGATGAACAGATAGAAGAAGCATTCAGAAACGAAGAAGACACATATGATAATTTGTAACTATATGGAAAAGAAAGCAATATGTCTCATGTGATTTACTGTTATAATTTTTTTGTACGTTATGTTTCTAATATTACCTTACGTTTTTTTTGCTACTCCCAGAACGGCAGTTGATTTTTTTGTTTTCTTTATGAATAAATAAGATAATATAAAAATATATTTGGTTTTTACATAATATGCATCACTCCAGTCTCCCGGAGGGGTAGAAAGAGACAACGGATCTCGATTTCTCGTAATCCTTACATACCTCAGTTTACATAATATTTTTCATGTATTCTCGTACTTCTTGATTCTCGTTTTGAGTACTTCTCACTTAGCCCTTTTACACAAAAAAAACAAACACTCAAAAAAGACTGATCACATTCAAACGCAGATAACACACATAAACACAAACACACATTAACAAAAAAATAATTGGGTAGGTACTTACTTCAAACATACTGCTAGCCGCTCTTGGGTACAGATAGATCTCCTGTAGTTAGTATCTTGCTTAAATATATGCGGTTTAATTAAGTTATGTAGTTCGTAGAATATATTCCTCGGTAGTCTGTAGGACTTGGTAAAACTTTCATCATCTAACTCATTAAACAGAGTAAAAAATTCTCCATGACTGGTATGGTAATACAAGTGACTTCTTTTCCAAAACCGATGTTTTCTTTTGTTTAGGTAGTATAAAGCTATCAATTCTGCTTCTTCAGACTGTAGTTCTTCTTCAAGTAAAAGAAGATACTTTTTTTGTAATAATAGCGACATCGTCTACCTTTCGTGTCAGAATGCGTACTGAGCACTCAACGCCTCGCACCCGAGCTGAAAAACATCTCTTCTCGCACAGCACACAGCACACCGCACACATCTCCGCTTTGGTGGAGTCCCGCGAGCTGAAAAACATCTCTTCTCGCACAGCACACAGCACACCGCACACATCTCTGCTTTGGTGGAGTCCCGGCCTTAGTATCAAGAAGTAGACTATGATTTTGTTTTTTTTTTACCTTTTCTAAATCTGTATGTGTACTAATATTACAAAAAGAGACAATTTGATTTTTTAAATGTTTGTTTACACACGTAATCGATAGACCATGGAAAAGGCGATAACTAAGCGAAAAACCCAAATTCTGCCGGAAGTCATTATTCCACGCGGACGAAGTAGCGGGCAAAAGCTAGTAAACAATAAATGAGCTTGCTAACGCTACTTGTAGTTACGCACACAAGCGCGCGTGTCTATACGCGGTTCATCTACAACTATGGCTCACCCGCACTCGTGAGATAAAAGAACTTTAACAACCTATATTATTATGTTAACGCGTAACGAGCTCAGCTTGTTTACAAAATAATACTCATTTAAGATATCTATAGTTATTGTATAGAAGAATATAACGTTACATGGTGGCAGCGGCGCCGCGCTCCCGCAGGCGACGCGAGGGAGTGAGACGAAGTAACAAAAACATATCGTACCCTCTCGCACTATTTGCAGCGTTCAACTTCTAATAGTTCAAAGTCCAATCAGTCTAGGTTGAGGTGTAGCCGTGTGTACTAAGTTTTTTTTAATCATTTTTCAATTTCACCCTGGACATACGGCATTCAGCTATGGGGTAGTGCAAGTAATTCTAACATCGCAATATTGCAAAGAATGCAAAACGCAATACTAAGAACAATAGCGCATGTTCCGTGGTTTATTACAAATTCTGAAATACATGCACACCTAAATATAACCACTGTTAAAGATGAAACTGAACTTCTTTTGGGCTTTATAACTCTTATGTGCTTGCCATCTATAGCACCCAGGCAATGTGGAAAATTGGCTTTTAAACAGAAGTTGCGAGCAATTTCATACCACTCATTTTTAGTTGGTACTTTCATATATGTTTCTGACAATTCTTCCCAGATACTTTGGCAAACTTCTCCGACTATATAACTTATAGTACTTTTTCCGATTCTGAATCCCGTATCGTAGATCAGCGAAATTATGACATGTTGCAAAATTCTCCATGCTTCTCTCTGCGTGTTAATATAGGGTGTACGTCACGTATAGTGGCGGTAGAAAGTGCTCTGACGGGATAAATTATTAAAAATTCAAAAAATGGCAGAAAAAGCCATGGAATGTGCCGTGCGGGATCTACAAAATATTGTTGATGTTCTTGTGAAGAAAGTGAGCGCCCTCGAATCGAAAATTGGTGAACAAAATGGAATTATTCAAGATCAAGTTGCAATTATAAAAAACCTAAGCAAAAATTTTGAGGGTACATCGTCCAAGACCAATCAGATAAGTAAGACTCCAACTTCACCCCTGGCAGCGCTGCAGCGACCAGTCCGTCAAGTGCGTCTAAACGCTGCGAAAAAAGCAAGCGCTAAGTTGGCTAACAACACGCAAGCAGTCTCTATTGCCCCGCACACATCCGAGTCCGAAGATTGCCGAACTGTCCCGACGACGGTAAATACCGCAGATAGTTTACGCGTGGCCACTACGGAAGCGGACGAGCAAGCGGTCGCTGTTGTGAGGGAAAATGACTAGCAGCAGGTGAAAAAGAGACAGTTTGCGAAGAAAAAACGCCTCGTTGTTACTGGCTCTGTAGACAGCGTTCAAGAACTACAAACGGTCGAAAAAGCGAAATACAGGGTGGGCCAGAATAAAGTTCACTTTCCCTTGTCAAAAAAAACCGTTGCTCGCGGCAGGTAGCGGGGAGCGCGGGGTATGATCGGTTGCCGCGTCTCTCGCATTTTTAGTCGCCATGAGTCCGTTCACGGGTGAGCATCGCGCGTTCGCTATTCAAGCGTTTTACGAAAATGGTCGTTCTTATATTGTTGCGCGGCGTAAGTTCAGAGTTGAATTTAATTTACGAAGTATCCGCCAGTGTCCTAGCACTCAGTTACTTAAGCAATGGCTAAAGAGGTTCCAAGAAACTGGTTCGACGCTTCCTAAGAAACGTCGAGGTCGTTCCCGCACAGTACGCACAGTGCAAGCGATTGAAGAGGTTAATCAATCTGTTGAGCAAAATGCGGAACTCTCTACACGGCGACGTTCGGCAGCTATGGGAATTTCAAGAAGCAGTTTACGACGAATTTTACACGATTTAAAGCTTCATCCGTATAAAATCCAATTAGTCCAGCAACTCAACCCTGATGACCATACAAAAAGAGAGAGATTTTCTTCCATCATGTTAGAGCGGTTTTCCAACTTCGGGAACATCCTTTTCTCAGACGAAGCCCATTTTCACCTGAGCGGATTTGTAAATAAACAAAATTGCCGTTATTGGAGCGCTGAACAGCCTTCGCGCAAACATCAAAAGCCTCTTCATTGCCAGGAAGTGACGGTTTGGGCAGCGGTTTCAGCTAGAGGGCTCATTGGGCCTTATTTCTTCGAAAATTCTAGCGGCCAAGCATTGACGGTAAATACGGAGCGATATGTCAAAATGCTAAAAGATTTTTTAAGACCAACTCTTGCTGGGCTGCAGGAGTACAACTCCCTGACTTGGTTCCAGCAGGATGGCGCCACCTGCCACACGTCTAATGCCAGTATGGAGGTCGTAAAGGAGATGTTCCCCGGTAAAGTGATCTCTAAGAGGGGTGATATCGAGTGGCCACCACGAAGCCCCGACTTGTCTCCACCGGATTTTTTTTTGTGGGGATACCTCAAAAATAAGGTTTACTCCTATAAACCAGAGACAATTACCGCCTTGAAAGAAAACATTCGAACGGAAATGGCGGCTATATCAACAGCAACGTGCCAGCGCGTTTTTGAAAATTTTAAACACCGCTTGGAAGAGTGCTCCCGGCGAGAGGGAGCACATCTAGATGATGTTATTTTCAAAAAATAAATTATAATAATGTTACATTAAGTTACTTTTTAAATAAATTGTTTTAGTACTATCAGTCTTTTTTTATAAAGGTTTCAAAAGTGAACTTTACTCTGGCCCACCCTGTACATCCAGGCATGGTCATTTAAACCAGAAACTACAACTGAGAACGTATTGAATCCATTGATGCCGCGCGGGGGAATCAACTCGATGAGCAGGCCAGGGGGCCTAGACAAAATCCAAGCGTTTTCCGCACGAGCGTTTTCCGTTCACGCTAAGGACTTGACGTTAGCGTGCCGAAAATGGTAGACAAGTTACAATTGGAACGCCAAACGCTCATTCCGCAGCGTTACCCGAAACACTCTATAAGTAGCCTATGGAATAGTGTATAGTAAATGTCACAGTGACATTATTGCGTTTAAGTGTCGCTGTCAATGTCAAACGCAGCATACGCGCGATAACAAAATTATTCAAAAGTGTCGTGTGTGTTGAACTGTTGGAAGTGACTGAAGAGTGTTTTATTACAAAGAAAGTAAGTAAACAGCTTTAAATAATATTTCAAGTAAAAGTAACAACTAGTATGATCTAGTTAGTATCTTTGATAAATATTGAATATAAAAATTCAATGTTAATAGAAAAAAAGTTTTATTGCGATGAGTATTGGTGGAAATAATACTTCGAATGGACTGTATCTTGATTTTATTGTTTGGTGTACATAGATTTTAAATTCGACATCGACAACGTATGCTTGGGAGGATATATACAAGGTGAGTGAAAGGTCGCCGCGCCGCGATGATCAGAGATTATCTGTATATTGCCGTCCTGCTCGCACAGCCACCTCTACAGCGCCCGGCGTTCGTCATCACTATCTTCACACTTCCTTGTTGTAATGGGGTAGGCAGATCAGCGATGTATGATGTGTTATGAACATGCCCCCCGGCGTTGAAACGGCGTTGCCTTTCAACAAACTACTTCATTCATTACTTCATTAGTGGGCATATTTTGTTGAATGCTCTTCTTATGACGCCCTTGCTGGTGCGTATGTCTGCTACTCGTCCCACTCCGTCTGGTCCATGGTGTACCTTTTCAATGCGACCGAGGTTCCACTTCATCGGGGGTAAGCCGTCGTCCTTGATTACAACCATGGTTCCCTCCTCTAGATGTCCCTTTGCAGATCTCCATTTGGTCTTCTGCTGTAGATCGGAAGCGAACTCTTTTTGCCATCGGTTCCAAAAATGTTGACGTAGTTGTTCAACTCGTTGCCATCGTTGCAGCCTGTTCAGTTCTTGTAGGTTTGGACTGGGCAATGCTGTGAGAGGTCGTCCAACCAAAAAGTGACCCGGTGTTAAGGGATTGAGATCGTTTGGATCGGAAGAAATGGGGGATAACGGTCGAGAATTTAATATTGCCTCTATTTGTACTAGGGTTGTGTAAACCTCTTCGAAATTTAAATGTGAATTACCTAATACGCGCTCTAAATGAAATTTTACTGATTTCACTCCCGCCTCCCATAGACCCCCAAAATGAGGAGCGTATGCGGGAATAAACTTAAATTCAATGCTATGATGTGCCATATCTTCGGACAACTCAGACGAGTATTTTGTAAGGAATTTACAGATTTCATTTTTAGCTCCTACGAATTGAGTTCCGTTGTCCGAATACATGACACATGGTTGGCTGCGTCTTGCTATAAACCTGCGGAGAGCAGCAATATACGCTTCCTTGGTCAAATCACTCACCAGTTCCAAGTGCATAGCCTTCGTGGCAAAGCATACGAAGACGGCAATATAAACTTTGACAAGCCTACATCCACGGCCCTTTCTGTCGGCGACTAGCAGTGGACCGGCGTAGTCAACACCAGTTGTTTGGAATGGGTACCCTGGGTTGATGCGTGAACTTGGTAGTTGACCCATGATCGGACTGATTGTTTGAGCTCTCATCCGAACACATCTGATACATTTGTGTGTGACAAGTCTAGCAAGGTTGCGACCTCCTAAAGGCCAGAATTGTTGTCTTACTGACGATAAAAGTAATTGTGGAGCTGCGTGAAATAAGCGAATATGCTCCTCCATAAATATGAGTTTAGTAAGAGGGTGCTTACATGAGATTAATATTGGATGCTTTGTATCGTAAGATAGCTGTGACAATGACAGCCTACCTCCTACTCTGATTAGTCCTTTACTATCCATAAATGGTGATAAACGTAACAATGCGTTTTTGCTTGGTAAGTTGACTTTGTTTTTTAAACTTTCATATTCAGTGAATGATTGGCTTTGTGATAATTTTATTAGTATTGTAAAAGACATTTTTAGCTCATTGTGAGTTAGAACACCTGTAAACTTAGTGTTTTTATTTTTTACTTTGCAATTATGAATGAATCTTAATATATATGCGAATGATCGTTTCAACTGAATTAACTTAGAAAATCTACTTATATCTATTATGCTATTTGTTTCTGATTCGGATACGGCAATATTTGTTATGACTTCAGGTAAATCCTTAGCATTATTGTCACTGTGGCTGAATTGTTTATTGGGCCAATTTGACTCGGATTCACACAGGAAAGATGGACCAAACCACCAGTAGTTAAGGCTTTCTGTATCTGACATATTAACTCCGCGAGTGATTAGGTCTGCAGGGTTTTGATCAGTAGGCACGTGACGCCATTCATGGTTCTGTGTAAGCTCCTGGATTTCAATAACGCGACTTCTGACAAATTGTTTTAGTTTATTAGGTGTTGTTTTTAACCAACCTAGAACGATTGATGAATCAGTCCAAAAGATACATCTATTAACATTCAACCGAAAAGAATGTAGAACTTTATTTGTCAGACGTGCAGCTACTAAAGCACCGCATAGCTCTAGACGCGGGATTGTTAAGTTCTTAAGAGGTGCTACTTTGCTCTTTGCACATAATAAACGTGTTAGTTGGCTACCTGTAGTTGATGTAGATTTGATATACACACTAGCCCCGTATGCGTCCTGCGATGAATCACAGAAGGTATGTATCTCAATTATATTTGGGTTGTCACAAGTAACGCAGCGAGGTATACGTAAACTGTTTAAGTGAACTAGACTGGATAAGAAATTTAACCAAATTTGTAGAATGGATGGCGGCAAAGGCTCATCCCAAGTGAGTTTAATTAACCAAAGCTTTTGTAAAATGATTTTAGCCTGAACTATAAAAATACTTAGTAACCCAAGCGGATCAAATATTTGTCCAATGGTGGACAAAATTGACCGCTTAGTATGGATTTCAGGTACTGTCAATGATTGTTGTCGTTGGAAGCACAGTTCGTCGGTTGACGACACCCAACCAAGACCTAAAGTAGTTGTAGTTTCTTGACCTAAGCTAAGTGGTGTGTATGTATCAGAATCAGTATGAATGACATCTTGAATATTAGTCTTAATCTTACGTAAATGAAATTGACCACTAGACAATACTTGGCCAATACCATCGCGAATTTTCAATAGTTGTGTTTTACACTGACTGCCTGTAACTACGTCATCAACGTATACATCTTCCCTGATTATCTGGGAAAATAATTCATCTTTGCAATCAATGGCCAGTTGTACTAAGCACCTGATTGCCAAGAACGGAGCTGAGGCTGTACCATACGTGACGGTGTTCAATTGATACGTCTGTATTTCTTGATTAGGATCATCGCGCCATAATATCTGTTGTAAATGTTTGTTGTTATCGTGAACTAAAACTTGTCGATACATTTTCTCAATATCACCGGTCATTACGTACCTAAAATGTCTAAATCTTATTAATATTGATATTAAATCACTTTGTATAGTAGGGCCTACCATCTGTATATCATTGGCCGATACACCAGTCGACGTCGGTGCACTAGCGTTAAACACTACTCGAAGTTTAGTCGTAGTACTGTTCTCACGTAAGACCCCGTGGTGTGGTAGGTAGTATGCATGTTGACCGTGCGTGTGTGTATGAATAGATGTACTATCTATCATACACACACGCGTGTCCTAGTTCTCGATACTCTGAAATGAATTCCCTATACATTTGCTGTAACTTTGGTTGACGCTGTAGTCTACGTTCTAATGATAAGAAACATTGTTTTGCTTTTTGATATGAATCTCCTAAACATGATTCAGGCCTTTTTAATGGTATGCCAACCGAAAATCTACCGTCAGGCATACGTGTATAGTTTTGTTTGTAGTGTTCTTCACAACCATTTTCTTCTGCTGAATAAGTGTACTTTGAACTGTTTGGCGGTTCCTCGATTGCCCAAAATTTTGCTAATGTTTCTTGTATGTCTGTGTTTTGAACTAAATTACATGTTAGAGTATCTTGTTTTGATGTGTATGAATGACTAAGACCACTTGTGGGTCCAGATACGATATATCCTAACTTTGTTTTTTGTAGAACTGGCTTGTTTAGCCCTAAACGAATTTGTTCTTGATCTAGCAGGTCCCAAAACATATCTGCGCCAAGCAATAAGTCGATACTTGACGGACTGTAATACTGTGGATCTGCTAAATTAACATGTGTGGGTAATTGTAGCTTATTGATACGTATACTATTTTTACATAAAGATGATATGCTTGGTAATACTAACAACGACACCTTTGCTGAATATGTTGAAACCCTGGATTCTATTCTTGTGTTGCAACGCTTTGTGATTCGGGATATAGAACTGTTTATACCCATAACTGATATCTGTGTACTTGTTTCTTTGAGTTTCAACCTTTGTATTAATGCTTTTGTAATAAATGATGCTTGACTTCCTGAATCAAGGACAGCTCTGACTTCATGACGTCGATTGTCCTGATCCCTTATGTATACCACTGCGGTTGACAGCAGGACATGCTCTGTCACCTGGACTGAGAGCGCCGTGGCTGTGTCGACCGGCGGTTTGGTCTGTGACCCTTGTGAATATGTGTCGTCGTGTAAGAGTGTATTGTGTCTGCGCGAACATACGGTGCATTTGCCTAGTTTACAAGTATTAGCTCGATGGCCTCCTCGTAGACAATTAAGACAAAGCCTTAAGTTACGGACACATTCATATCTTTCCTTGGCGGACTTACCTTTAAATGTATTGCATGCAAAGATACGATGACCTTCTTTGCATACTGGACACTTGGATGACTGACCTAGGTCAACAGCCGTAGCCAGACCCTTTATGCGTTCAACATGTTTATCTTTAATATAGATAGTTTCTAATAAGTCAGCCCGGTTTTTTAAAAATGACATGAATTCGGCTAACTTTATTTCTTCAAGTTGCAATTTACGTTCCTCCCATTCCCTAGAAGTCTTAGGATCTAACTTAGAAGTTATGAGATATAAAATAAGAGTATCTGTTGTAGGCTCACCCATTACTTGTAATGACCGAAGATTCTTAGAAACTACATCTATTAACTTCCGAATAGATTCAGACGACTCACGCTTTATAGGTTCAATTGAAAACAGTGATCGCACATGATTCTGTGTTAACAACCTATTATTGTTATACCTGTCACACAACAAATCCCAGGCTACTGAATAGTTACTAGATGAGAACTCCAACGACCGTATTACCTGTGAAGCACCACCTTCCAAACACGCTCGTAAATAGTGGAACTTTTGTATGTCACTAATAGATTTGTTGTCGTGAATCATTGATATGAAGGTGTCACGAAACTCAAGCCAGTCCTCGTACTGTCCTCCGAACTTCGGAACCTGGATAGTGGGTAACTTGACACCATGCTCACAGCCACTTTTCTTCCTATGCTTTGCCACACGAGACTGCTCACCTGAAACGTCAGAGTCAGAAGATAAGTCGTCATGAATAATACTTTTTTTCTTGGTTCCATCAATTAAACATTGAGCCTTTGACAAAACAGCGTAATATTGGTTCTCAAAATCCTGCCTTTCAGCATATTGGATTATGGTATCATCTTTATCTTCAACAGAACACTCAATAATACTCTGGACTTCATCATATTGTGTGAAAAGCTGATCCATTTTGGTCATACGCAACTGTAATTCCGCAACTTGAACAGCGGTCATACTTTGTATATTGTTTACATAAGTTATAAATACTGTCAAACGACCCTTCATGGAACCCCGTTTTTTAATTAATTCTTTAATATCACTCATTTTGCAGACCTAAGACTGGGAGGCGCAAGCGAGCTCGGTACCTAACTAAACAACTGCACAAATGTTAAATTAAATCAAAATAAATTGTTAACTCGCGTACTTTAAGCTACGTGCTTCTGCCTACTACTTTTGCAATACTAAGACTGATGCTAACAATATTATTTACTATTAATTGTAACTTGAAACATCTACTAATTAAAATAAAATAAGCCTAACGAGTACGACAAGATCGATACTAATAATATTATTTAATGTTTTCTACATAAGGCATCTAAGAATTTAAGCCTAATGAATACGACATAAAGACTACTTTGGTTTACTTAAATCGCTGCATAAACCACATTCCAATGCAGCCGGCCGAGCCGCGAAACAATAGGTCTTATCGCTTGCTACAACGGGACCGGTCTTTGTGCCACTAATTATGTCGTAAACATTACCGGTGATTTAAAACTGTAATTATTTGTAAAGTAAAAGTATTAATCAATATAAATGTAAAATGGTTAAATATAGGTTTAATTTCGTTGTCGATTTTATACTAAATAATAATAAAAATAATTATAATCCCACGCTGACATTTATATAAATGGCTAGACGATAATTAGTATTGGTACATACATAATATCGAATATATAACGAACGATAATACACACTTAATAAAATATCTTCGTCTAACCGCACAATTTTTAATTGAATCGTAGGTATGATTTCTTTATCCGTGTATGTTTTATTATTTCGAAACTTTCTTACTTTGATATTACTTGGAAATTATACTATATGGATTTATTGGAAATTATACTTTGGAAATTATATTATTATGTTTTTAGGAATGAAAATAGATATAAAAATATAGAAAAAATAGTAGGATTATGGTAAGGTTTAGGTACTCGAGTCTACTTTCGGGTTTAAAATGGAACGGACTCACTCAGAACAACAACTCCCTCTTTGTTCTTTGATGACTTGCACTTTATTTAGGCACTTATATTAATATTTTCTTGATGGGTTATGTACTTATTACACTTGATGGTGATCTTCTTAGCTGGACTTCTTTATTTATCCGACGATGAAGGTCCACTTTATGGTGGAAATAATACTTCGAATGGACTGTATCTTGATTTTATTGTTTGGTGTACATAGATTTTAAATTCGACATCGACAACGTATGCTTGGGAGGATATATACAAGGTGAGTGAAAGGTCGCCGCGCCGCGATGATCAGAGATTATCTGTATATTGCCGTCCTGCTCGCACAGCCACCTCTACAGCGCCCGGCGTTCGTCATCACTATCTTCACACTTCCTTGTTGTAATGGGGTAGGCAGATCAGCGATGTATGATGTGTTATGAACAAGTATTCAATACATTATTTTTTAAATTTTAGATGATATCTAGACTTCGTGCGAGTCCCGAGCAATTTAGTTTGCTAATAGAATTTATGGAAAGGTTTTTTCCGATATTTTTTCATTTATTCCAAATTTCTATTCCCATTTTAACTAGTATTGGACCTACTTGAGATTATGGAATGCGTAATGTAAACAACCCCACAACGGTGCACTTATATGATTGTGGCTCTTACATTTGTTATTCCAATAAAGATAAACTTCATTCCAAACCTTAACGCTTGTTGATTAGATGTGGTATTAGAATGCTAGTAGCAAACTTTATGTTTACTGGCTCTTATTCTCACTGGACCCTAATCTTATGAATTCTATTTTTAGCCATGGTGATCTTTCAAGGCCTCAAATAGGACTTCAAGGTAAGGTACGGAGTGAACGGTTGTGGCAGGAGTTAGCAGAAATTTTAAATGCAGTGGGTGGTGTTAACAAAACAGCTGACAAATGGAAAAGGGTAATAAGCTTTAATCTGTTGAACCCTGCGCGGAACTTTATTTTATTAAATGAATTGCTGTTATATATGCAGACCATTTATTTCAATGTATTATTTTATATTTTGTGCTACAGGTATGGTATGTATGTAAAAAAAACAAAAAAGAAAGCCTCCCTTATCAATCGGGATATTAATGGCACTGGTGGTGGGCCCGGTAGGGGTAAACCGTTAAGTCGACTTGAGGAAAGGGTGTTACGAGTAATTGGGGTCAGCTCGATTACTGGTAACCAAGTAATACAAGAAGCAGGCTTTCAAGTAAGTGAACCCTTCATATATTGCTTATTTTAATAAATTCTAATTTCTAATTTCATAAAACTACATGCATAGTTTTGATCAATAACAGGTATTTTTTTGTACTTAGGAACAACCTCAAGTAAAGGTGTGTCCAAACATAAAGCGGCATTCGAGCGCGGCTGCCGCGCTATGATTGGACGACTGCCGCGCGCGGCAGCCGCGGGCTACCTGCCGCGTGCGACGATCGCCGCGAACAGTGCAAAGAGTATAATAATAAATGGAAAAGTGTTAGTGTTGGTGTTGGTTGTGTGTGGACGGACGTATTTTATCAAATAAAATGGACAATGAAACAGCAATTCGTCTTATTGAAATTTATGGCTCCCATAGTCCATTATGGGATACTAGACGTAAAGAATATCACAATAATAATGTGAGAGAAGATATATGGCATGAAATAGCAAAAACACTCGTACAACCAAAAGCAGCTTTAAAATTGAAAATGAAGAGTCTTTTGAGTTCTTATAGAAGGGAGAGAAACAGAGAAAAAACAAGTAATGTCACCGGTTGTGGTAAGTTTAATCTTATTACATTTTATAGCAGTAGGTACTTATTAATAAATCTCTAGCTGTTTACATTTTCACTATACTAATTCTTAATTATCTCTAAACGCGTGGACCGATTTACGTGAATAAGACTAATAAAATGGTTTTATACCTAGACCTTTGATTTGACACCATAATCGTTAAGATATCTCAACAAATAAAAATCTAGTTTTTAACCTTTTGAACGCCACGGACGTTTATAGACGTCTAACGAAATCGTGCCAAACACGCCACCGACGTCTATAGACGTCAAGAAAACGACATTTTTTAAATACAAAATAAATATACTAAATTAAGTTTACTGAGTTTCTTTTTCCTATTATTTCAAACTACTTTAGTGAAATATTGTAAATTGACACAAAGATATATTCATTATTTGAATTCACAAGAAAAAACAATCGTCAAATATTGCTAATCGAAATCCGTAAAATTGTGTATTTCCCCACGCCACAGAGTTGCTGACGATTCGGACACAATATATTGGGACACAGTGTCCGAATTGACACATTTTCATTTTAATATTTATTTCACTGATGATTCGGACACCAATAAAAAAAGCTGTTTTGTACAGTCAGATAAAAAACTTCTAACGATACCTTAATTGTAGAAATCCGTCCTACATCCGTAAAATACAGTTTACATTATAACGAAAGATATACAGATTTGAAGCGCTAATAGATGCATAGAAAACACACTCTTTCTATCTCTTTTATTCGTAAAAGTCTCTCTCGCTCGTTTTGCTCTGACGCACCACCGACGAACAGCAAGCCATTTGTCCTAATTCAAGGTCAGTGTAAGTACATGCGTGGTTAAAGTGAAATAAAAGCTTGTAAAAATAAATTATGTGGCAGTTTATGTTGTTTTTTATGTTTTTTGGAGGTAAGTTAAGGTAAATTATTTATAATTTTATAATTATTGTGTACTAAGTGTATATTATAATTACACAAACCGATAGCTTAAACATAATGATGTTCAGTAATTCGTTTTTGTGTAATTTTTTTGTATTTGTCTTAGTATTAACCAAGAACAACCAAGAAGTTGTCAAATAAATGTTTGATTGTGTTTAGTCTGGAGGCCTTCAATGGCCTCGCCACTAGTACGTTGTACAAGCTCTCGCAAGCTAACAACTAAGTCCATACAAAAAAAAATGTGTCTAGTTACTTGCGCATTTATAATATTAGTTAGGGATTCGGTTTTAGGGAATTACTCAAATAGTATATCTGGTTATATGAGATTTCTATTCAATTTTCCATCTGAGAGAATATTAATAGTTTTTAGTGTTTAGAAATATTTACCTATATATTTCTTTTAGGAGATGGGGAACCAGCATGTTCGTCTAATTCAAATCAAATTGGATTCAATATAATAAGTTCAAAGCGCGGAAAACCGGTACTTCTACGTGCAGGCTATAGGTACAATAAAAGACGTACTAACAAAGATAGCTCTACCAAATGGCTATGCACGAAAAGAAATCAATGCAAAGCAGTTCTAGTGACCGCAAGCAACAACTCTATCATAAAAGAAGAAAAACATGACTGTGAGCCTGATATTGTACTCAATCAAATAGAAATGGAATTTGAAAAGTGTGTCCACAAAGTGACAACTGACTGTACCGTTCCTATTCCCAACGTTGTCCGCGAAGCTGTGGCAGAAATAAAAGACAAAGGCCTGGATCTCGTGCAAAAATTACCAAATAAAAAAAATGTTGAGAGAAAACTGTATCGGAAAAGAAATAATTCCTTAGGTGTAAAAAAGGTTTGTTATAATTCTATTATGGACGTCATTGTCCCTCCTAGATTTAAGACGTTTGTACTAGCTGACTACTTTAATTATCCAACTAGAATATTGGTTTTTGCTGGTGATTATTGCAAAGAAATTTTAAAAAAACCTAATCTGACAGTCTTCTGCGATGGAACTTTTAAATTTTGTTTAGCACCATTTCAGCAACTGTATACTCTGCATGTGGATTTGGGCAGTAGTAGCACTCATTCCAATATAATTCCAGTTTTATACGCACTACTGCCAAAAAAAACTAAAAATATTTATGTAACTTTGTTTAGCCTCATTAAAAGCCAAATTCCAGAGTTTAATCCGAATACCTTTGTACTAGACTTCGAGCAAGCTGCCATCTTGGCTGTTAAACGCTTATTCCCTAAAGCAGCTATTCAAGGTTGCTATTTCCATTTTAAGCGGAGTTTATGGCGAAAAGCCGACCAATTAGGTTTACACAAAACAAAATCAAAATTAGCGAAGAAGCACATAAAGAGGTGTAGTGTTTTACCTCTTTTGCCAAGAGAAGTATTAGACGATGCCTGGTTATATGTTATGTCTCAATGTCCCAATAATGAAATATTAGTCAAATTTAATGATTATTTCGTTAACACTTGGCTAAACGAAACTTCTTTTTTTGCCGATTTGTGGTGTGTCTACAATAGCCCGCACCGAACTACAAATATGGTTGAATCTTGGCATTCCGTAATAAACAAAAAAGTTTGTAGGAAACCAAATAATATTGCCCAATTTTTAACTTTGTTACTAAAAGAGGACAAGTATCAACATGCTTTATATCTGAATGGTTGTGACATAACAAAAAAATCAAAAACCACAATTGAGTTTGATGAAAACCTTATTGCTACAATGACCGAATTTAAACAAGGAGAAATAAATGTTGGATTGTGCATAGAACGCCTTATTTTATAATATTTACGGAAAATGGTTCCTCGATAGTTTTAAGACATTTTAAGATTGTTATTTAGTGACTTAATAAAAAAATCTGTGATTAGAATTACGCCTAATGCTGTGAAAAATATTGTGATTGTCGTAGGTTATTTTAATTTGTTCAAGATTTTTATTGTTTTTCTAGTAAAATTACAAAATATATAGTAGTTATATAATATCTAGTCTATGTTTGAACTGATTATTATCTGTGATTTTTATACATTATAGGGTGAGTTTTATTAATAACTAGTAACGTGGCTGCCAAATCAATCAATGTGACTGACTTGTCGAGACAGTTTTTTATGATTATATTGTAAATTAATAGAAACTAATATTTATAACATGTTGATTTTCTACTAAATAAACGTTTTGAATGATTTTTGTTTCTTTATTCAGCATGTATATATTAAAGTGTAAACAACCCTAAAATAACGCTAAAATAAATTAAATTTGGTAACGCTTTTTTGTATGACTGTACAAAACAGCTTCAATAATTTGATGGTGTCCGAATCATCAGTGAAAGAAATATTAAAATTAAAATGTGTCAATTCGGACACTGTGTCCCAATATGTTGTGTCCGAATCGTCAGCAACTCACGCCACAGACGTCAAGACACGTCAGCTAGTGATGGGTAGGTAAGGTAACTTATATTCCAAATTTATGAAATATTTTATTGAAAGTAGCTTACTATTACTTTGACAATTACTTTTTACTGACAAATATTCGTATCTGAATATTCCTAATGTATAATATTTAAAAAAATGTGGAAAAGAACTTATAATTGATATCCTTAAATCGATAGTTTACTGTCCACTCTCGCGCATCCCTATGTAAGAGCTCATAGACAGTACGCCACAGACGGGAATGGACGTCAAGCGGTGACGTCATTAGCGCTACGGGAGTCTGCTAGTGCTTTACTACATTTATTATTATGATCGGTGGTAATATTAAAATTTGAAGCATTATTATTGTGCGAGGCTATATTAAAAATGGCTGACAGTCAAATGACTACTGAAGAACTCCTTCGTGTGTTAGGAAATGTAGAAGAGGATGACGAATTTTCCGAAGCAATATCTCTATACGAGGACGATTTAGAGTCAAGTTTTATTTATGATCAAACTTTTCATATATAGATAGGTACGTAGTTTTTGTTTAATATTAAATGATGCGTTAGGAAAACAAAAGCGAATATAAAATATTAAAAAGGTAAATGGTTCCGTCTATTACTTTTAACGATACAAATTATTATACCTACTTACATTTATTTTGTATATTTTCTCTTTTAATTCCATTTCGAATTTAGCTAAAAAAAGTAGGTATACTTATACAAAGTAAGTATTATAGGTAGGTACACTAATAAATATGAAACCGGCACCTAAGGCACAGTAAAAAGGGGAATATGCATGTATTTTTTTTTTCATTTAGAACAATGAATACTGTCAACTCAAAAAAATTACAAAAACTAAGTTTAACTATTGCTTGTTTCAAACACATCTGATATGGTAGGTATGTACATTTTAGTAGGTATATGTTTATTGTAACACAGAAACCGCTACCTAAGCCGTGGGGAGGCAGCTGACACGTTTTATTATTTTTATTTTAATCATGTTATAATAGTTATTTATTGAGTTGGACTAGAGAGCTTGTAATGAGCGATAACTATAACAAGTATAAGTACCTATTTGTAAATAAATTTAGCCAAAATATTATATTATGTGCCTCTGTCGTCGTAAATAGTAATAAGCACTTCGCTTTTGTTTACAGTCTATCACAGATCGTCAAGAACAAGTCAATGACTCACCTGTTTTGCCCTCAACATCTCACACTACTCAAGAAACACCTGACAACAATTGGGTCTCGACATCTGCATCAGCATCAACATCCCGCCGTGACCCCCGTCGAAGACAAACGGAGCCGTCCTACCAGTGGACTTCAGTACCACACGTGCCTGCATTAACTAGCTTTGATGAGTTTACGTCAGGTCTCCATTTAGAAGTAACAGAAAATATTACTGAATTCGATATATTTCAAAAATTTTTAGATTTAGACTTTATGTCGTTCATTGTAGATATGACAAATTTATTTCACTCACGCTTTGCAATAAACGTAGACCTTCGTATGCATTCTCGCCTACAACGGTGGCACGATGTATCCATTCCAGAATTGTACATATTTTTTGCTTTATTAATGTTAATGACTCGAAATCGACATTTGACTTTAGAAGAGCACTGGAGTACGGATGTGTTGTTATCATCGCCGATTTTTTCCAAACTAATGCCTAGAAATCGCTTTTGCACAATTCTAAGCATGCTACATTTTTCTCGGCATAGTGAAGAGACTAACGTATTATCAAAAGTCGACACTTGCATTAATCACGCTAGGGAAAAGTATAAAAAGCTTATGACACCCTATAAAAATCTGTGCATAGACGAGAGCATCGTTCCCTTCAAGGGGCGATTATCAATAAGGCAATATTTGCCAAAGAAAAGGAATCGTTTTGGAATAAAGTTATTTGTAATGTGTGATGTACAAACCGGCATTATCATAGATTTTATTGTTTACTGTGGCGCAGCTACTGAAATAATAGATCCTTGTAATTTAGGTGTCGGAGGCGCTGTTGTTTCAACTTTAATTAGGGATTTTTTCGGTTCAAACCGTCATTTATATGTTGACAACTGGTACACTAGCCCGGTATTGTTGGATTACCTGCACAGGAATAATATATACGCGTGTGGTACTGTAAAAAAAACAGAGTCGGTATGCCACGCTTTAATAATACTATTAAGCGTGGTGAAATCCAAGCTAAATATTGTCCTCCAATGACAGCTCTAAAATGGCGAGACAAAAAAGATATATTTATTTTGTCAACAATTCATAGTGATATCATGGCGCCATCGTTGAAAGAGGATAGAGCGACGGGGCTACCAGTTATGAAGCCACAAGCAGTTTTGGACTATTCCAAAAATATGGGAAGCGTTGATACGGCTGACATGTTACTGTCTTCAATACAGTGCATAAGAAAAACCATAAAATGGTATAAAAAGTTGTTTCTCCACATAATTGATATGCACGTATTAAATTCTTTTTTCTGTTATAAGGAAATAAATAACATGCCAAATTTACATTTTGCAAAATTTCATCTGTCTCTTATTCGCCAAATTATAGAAAATTTTCATAGTCACAATACACTACCTCAGTCCATAAGCAGTAGTCATAACCCACTTCGTATACTGTCGAAAAATAACAATGATCACATGCCGACCCTTATGGGCAAATACCGACGTTGTAGACAATGCGCAGTTATAAAAATAAGAAAAGAAACAAAGTACGCTTGTAAAATATGCAAGGTCTATTTGTGTGCTGCGCCATGTTTTGAAAAATATCACTCGAGTGATAATTGACCAATGTACTTTTTGTAGTAAAAAGTACATTTGTAAAATATCACTGTTAATTTAAATAATGGTGTTGATTTTTTTTCATATGATTTTTTTATTTATAAATGACAATTTTTTTAATACTTTTTTATATTTTTATTTTAAGTTTGTAGGTATATTACAAAATTGTATGTTTATATCAATGTTACATTTTATATTTACCAATGTTTTGTTGATTTGCTGTGATATTTAAAGACCAATTACGTAAGTAAATATTATATTATAAAAACCTTTGTTTTATTTATTATAATTTTGAAGAGTTTTTGATTTTGCTGTGATATTTTAAGACTAATTAACAATTACGTAGGTGCATATTATAATTATTATTAAAACCGTTTTAAGTATTATAATTTTGAAGAGTTGTTGACTTTATTGTGATATTTTAAGACTAATGATGTTTGTATACTTATCTACTCAATTATAAAAACTGTCGTCATATAGGATGTAAGGGACACCGATGCGAAAACGCTTACCACATACTCAGTCCATCAACCCGAACAACAGAAAATTGTCGTCAGCAATTTAAAAAAAAAACAGCTGTCCCATAAATTTTGACCATAAATGTTGTTTTGCAGTTTTGTAGGGAAAAGCTGTTTTTTTTTTTAATTTATTATGTGGGGTTCAGAATTATTATGGACTGAGTATGTGGTAAGCGTTTTCGCGTTGGTGTTAGGCGCTGGACACACAGAAAAGACGTAAGACGCAGACGGGGCGCGGACATTTGTCTCTTCCACGTCCCTTTCATATAAAATGTATAGAAGCGTCGTGACGCAAAACATACAGAATAGACGGGGCGCGGGCGCAACGCTTTTACGTCTGCGCCTTTTGTTCAAAACACACAGGAGAGACGGGGCACGGACGCGGCGGGGGCGAAGACGGGGCGCGGGGTGGCATGCCCGCCGGGAGGGGCTCGCTCGCGTCGCACAGTCACGTGTACCGTCTTGACGTTGAATGGTTGCGTCATGTTTTGAGTTGTTATAATTTTTTTCATAAAAATGCGTGACGACCTAGCTTTTAATATTCAGTTTTGTGAATTAATTGAGAATCATTCTGTTATTTATGATTACAATAGGTCTGACTATTGTAACAGAAATGTTCAAGACCAAGCTTGGGAATCGATTGCCAGGACAATAAACGAAAACGGTAAGTAGTACCTATTCTTTATTTAAAAAACATCAACTTATCCTCGTGCGTACCTACATCTGTTCTTTACGTAGTACATTAGAAATAAAAAAATGTGTACTCTTTGTTTTAATGGTAAAACAGAAATATTTTAATGTAATATTAATGTAATATTTTCTTAATTCCTCTGCGTGTTGTGTGTATGCGTTGTGTGAGTGTGTGTGTGTGCGAGGGTGCGGCGTGCGTGCGTGCGCGCGCGCGTGTGTGTGTGTGTGTGTGTGTGTGTGATGGTGTGTGTGTGTGTTTATACATTGTGCCTATTTTGGTACGGAATAGGTGCCCGATTTTTTTTTTTTTTTTTTTTTTTTAATAATAATAGCTTTATTTCTTCTCTCACACAGAAAATAGGTACATGAAAAATGTCTTATTAACAATTAATTCATTAATGTTTGCTTAACATTGTAGAGGTGAAATCTGTGTGAGAGACTGGTATCCGTACTAGGTGGTAAACCTGTATGACAGATGACCAGCCTCTCCTAACTCTAGACATGAAGGTGTAATTTGGCATTCAATGATTAAGTTCTGTTGAGGAAGTATATCAGTACTCGAGGTGTGTGTGTGTGTGTGTGTGGTGTGTCTATGTGTGTGTGTGTGTGTGTGTGTGTGTGTGGTGTGTCTGTGTGTATGTGGTGTGGGTGCGTGTGGTGTGTGTGTGTGTGTGTGTGTGTGTGTGTGTGTGTGTGTGTGTGTGTGTGTGTGTGTGTATGTGTATAGTGTAGTGCGATCTTAAATATGAAATAACTATGATGGGATAAATAGAAGATTTTCTGTTTCTTCATAGTTAAGAGATTTTAGCCAATTAGAAATTTTTTGTTTGCATTGATAATTAGTTAGGGAGTAAATATTTAATTTTTGATTAATTTTATTATATAGATATCGTCCCCGAAAACTGAAAAATTTGCGTGCAAATTCTGTGTGCCAACGATTGTCAGTTGAAGCGCAAACCCTATACTTACGACGTTTGTTAATGATGGAAGAGTCATATGGAAGAAGAGAGTGTTGCTTTAGGACAATATTTAGTATATATAGTTGGCGCACTGTAAGAACATCCGAGATTTTATAAAGGTCAACAGTTGGGTGTAAAAAAGGCAAAAAGTGGCTAACCTTAAGTACTGCCCTTTGAGCTCTTTCCACCTTTATTAAATTAGTCTTACAGGTGCCACCCCATATAGAAATACAGTAGGATAAGATGGGTTGGCATAGAGAGATATAGACCATTTTGATGATCTTCTTATCAGCTATGTGGCGCAGATTTTTAAAGATGAATATGAGTTTGCGTATTCTGGCTGAAAGAAGATCTATATGGTAGTTGAAACATAGGGAACTATCCAATATGACGCCGAGGTATTTAATATTAGTGGTTCTTTTTAGATGGCTACAAGCACAGGAGTGATACTCTAGGCAGGTATGGGCTACAATGACGCCATCATTTGGTAGGTTTGTTGGAGTATTTTTGATCGCGAAACAAATGTAATTGGTTTTGTCGACATTTAGTGTTAGTCCATTATTCCTGAGCCATAATGAGACTGCATTGAAACCCATCTGTGCAAAAGAAAAGGTGTCACTCCAACTATCTCCGTGAAATACTAGTGCAGTGTCATCCGCGAAGGTTACGATCTTGCCATTTTTTAGCTGTAAGTCACATAAATCATTTAGGTATGTAAGAAAGAGCGTAGGGCCGAGTACGCTGCCCTGGGGAACTCCAAATGTAATTGGTAGATCATTGCTAGTGATATCACCAACTCTTACTCTTTGGTATCTATCACTGAGGTAATCCGTCAACAATTTGTGTTGCACATCACGGATGCCTAGCTTCTCTAGTTTTTTCAATAGGAGTGGGACAGAGACTGTGTCAAATGCTTTTGCTAGGTCTAGAAAGATGGCTATTACTTTTTTATTATTATCTAGATTGCACACAATATGATGAGTTAACTCATGCACCGCGTCACTTGTGGAGATACCTGCTCTGAAGCCAAATTGCGATTTAGATAAGAGGTTTTTGGACTCTAGATAATCTATCAAACGTTTATTTAAAAGCTTTTCTACTAATTTTGAGAGAGTCGAAAGAATAGAGATGGGTCTGTAGTTGTTGACACAGCCTCTGTCCCCACTCTTATATATAGGAATTACTTCGGCGAGTTTTAGTTCCTTGGGAAAAATTCCGGTGTCAAACATAAGGTTAAAGATATACGTTAGAGGGGGCACTAATATATGATGATATCGCTTTAGGAAGGTTCCCGAGATTTTGTCCCGTCCAAAAGAGTTTATCTTTTTAAGGTTGAGTATATAGTTTCGAACCTCAGCTTCGGTAGTCGGAGTTAAAACAAATGAAAAGGGACACGGGTCAATGGACGAGACATCAGGTACAGAGGAAGGGATTTTATCGGCTAAAGTTTTACCCAATGATGCGAAAAAAATATTAATGTTGTTAATTGAGGATATTGGATTATTAGGTGTTATTAAATCTGTAGTTGAGTGTGATTTTGTGTTATAGTGTGTAACCGTTTTTATAGTGTCCCACAAGGCCTTACTATTAGATTTTGCCGAATTTTTTAGTTGCTCTTTTTCATAATTTACTTTAATCTTTTTAAGTAGGGAATTACAGAAATTTCTGTATCTACGATAAGTAGTTTTTATTATGTCGTTGCTGGGATTTTTCTTAGCTTTAATGTGCAATTTGTCTCGATTTTTAATGCACCTTAAGAGACCAGTAGTCATCCATGGCTTTTTAATACGCCTGCGATTTGGGACTCTAATCATATGCGTGTTAGATTTGATTAAGGAGTTAAGGATAGATATTAAAAGTGAAGTAGCTTCAATAGCGTCATGTGAGTTATAAATACAGTCAAAACCTATATTACTCATGTCAACATCTAATCTGTTGTAATTGATTTTATTTATGGTTAAAGCCTTAGTATGTTGAACCTGGAGTTTCAGTACAATTATTACGGCGTCGTGATCAGTAACCGAGGTCTCTGCAACAAAACAGTAAGCTGGAAGTGTGCTTTTTAGCATGACATGGTCCAAGCAGGTTTTACTATGAGTGGGTAACTGATGTGCAGGTAAAACGCTGTGCGAGGCAAGCAGATTCAGGTAAGTCATTGAATCGGGATCTTTATTATTAGGCGTTATGTCCACATTTATGTCTCCTATTATTATGATATTAGGACATTTTAGATTATTAAGAAGCTCGTTAAGAGAATCTAGGAACGGTTGTAAGTCTTTATGTCCAGGGGGACGGTAAATAGCAACCACGATTGTATTTCTATTCACTTTTATTGTAACGCAGTTGGCGTCGCGCAGGGTGGAAGTCAACACAGTTACTCGCATAGTGCTTTTTATGTAGACAATCACACCTTCATTTTGCGTTAGGTTATTTCCGCTTTGAATGTAATTATAGCCATCTAAAGGGGGGATGAAGTGAGCATGACGCAGCCAACATTCAGATAGCACAATCAGATCCCAATCGATACTTGATCTTTGAAGTGTTGTTAGAAATCCTGGGAAGTTGCGATTAACACTGCGTATGTTCTGATGTATGATTTTTAAGCTCAGGTGAGGGGTATCAATAAGTCTTGAGCAGTCATCTATTTCGCAGTTTGATGATTGTGCAACTTGAAAGTCGTCAATTATTTCGTTTATATTATCGAATGTTAACAGCAGTATTACAGATAGGCGAGTTCTGATAATGTGCGACAGGCATGTTAGATAATTTTTTGGCGTATTGTGCGATTGTCATGATTTTTGGTAAAGGCAAGTGGATATTAGAATGTAGTATAGTAGTGTGGAAGAGACCATTTTGTAATGATGTGATTGGATAGTGAGTGTATATAGGAATTGAGTGTAGAGTGTGAATGTGTAGATACAAAAGTAGTGTGTGTGTGATGATCGTGCGTTGAAATGGAGTAGAACATAAGATTTTACATGGAAAAACAAGTATTACGTAACAGAATATAAAACAAAGAGTACATAATATAAGACAAAAAAGTTTACAATTACTCAGGGATAGTCATTTCGGTACTATTCTATTTAGATCTTGTTCACAGTTTATACGTATAGCTGGTGAGTCTTGAGTTCGTTTTATGTATATTTTCCCATATGAAGTCCAGGTACCATGGTAGTTATTGTCTTTGACTTGTTTTCTGGCCAGATACGCAAGTTTTCTTCCGAGGCTCGTTAAAGATTCGAGGACAAATACAGGCTTAGCGGGGCCCTGTAATTTGAGGTGTGTGGTGCTGAGTTTATTGTCTTTATTGGCCTTGTTGAAGTCTTTACATTGTTTTAAGAAACCATCTTTGCAAAGAGTTGAAGAAAAATTTACTATTATATGATTTCCAGAGTCATTTTTTGTCTTAAGACGATAGGCGTCTCGAATATCAGCGTCCGACACAGGGTGCTGAATCACCTCACCTATACTCTTGACAAGTGATCCTAGAGTGATTTTATTTTCGGTAGGCTGCTTAGGAATATTCCTGATTTCAATAGATGATGATCGGGAATTACGTTCTAATAATTCTATTTTATTTTCGAGTGACTCGATTTTGGTTGCATAAGAGATGTTTTGGTGTTCCAGTTGCGATATTTTTGTGACCATTTCATCATATTTCTTTGCTAGAAACTCCATACTTTTTTGTATTTCTGTATTTTGGTTTTTGATAGTTACTACGGACTCAATCAGCTCCTCAAATTTTTCATTTTGTTTCACTTCAAAGGACTGAAACATATCTCTCATTTGGTCGGCGATAGATATATTATCGGATAATTTATCACGATTGTCTAAGGTTTTACGCTTCAATCTACGTGTGACATTGAGCTCAGTATAGTCAGGGGGCGTAGGGTCTTGTGAAGACACATGTAGTTGTGGGTCAGATCCGTAGGACGTAGCAGGAGACTTTAAAATGTTCGGGCGATTGATTGACATCGGTGGACTGCGTTTTACGGACATTTTAATAAGCCCGCGACAAGAAACGAAGTTTGTTAATATAACAAGTTGCTTATTTACTCACGTAGTGAAAGCTGCGCAGGCGCTTATCGGTATCAACGGCGGGTTAAACTTAGACCCGGTGGGCGGGGGTCGCAGCGCTATGGAGAAGTCTGTTTGTCTCGCTTGCACGGACCGCGTAGGGCGTAGCTGGAGGCGGAGCTTGTGGGCCCAGTCTGCTAGTGGGCAGGCGAGATGAAGCTTGCTACGTATAGCTGTCTTCTTTACTCGTGGTTGTCTCGCTTTAATTTTTGTTAGTAGACCTCTTCGCTGCGTCTGCACTCCGAATATTTACGCGTGATTTTTTACTGAATAATTTTAATTTTAATTCCACAAAATAAATTAATAGTGGTTTGCTATGCACACGACCGTACACCAGCGGTATCCAGGGGGGAGAGGATTTACAAAATAGTTGGTGAGGTATTCCCTGACACCATCTGCAGTTTCTCTGTATAGTGAATCAATTCTTGTTCCAACCAACGTATTTTGGATGTATGGCGCTGTAAATTTTCCATCGCATCTTCGAATAACATTGTGCAATATACACATTGCTTGTATAATTACATCAGCTTTAGCAGGTTCACAGCACATGGGCATGCTCAGTCCTTGAAATTTAGTCCTTGCCATTCCAAAGGCACATTCTACTGATTTCCGTCCTCTGCTTAGTCTGTTATTGAATATTCTTCTATCATTTGTCAATTGATTCCGCGAATAAGGTTTCATTACGTTTTTTTTCAGAGAGAAAGCTTCATCTGCCACAAAATAATATGGCATAGGTTGTACTTCTCCGGGCAATGGACTATGGTCCGGTAAATTAAGGTCTTCACGCTGCATTGCTTGTCCGAGAGCACTGGCTTGAAATGCACGCCCGTCACTATTTCTCCCGTATTCCCCAACATCTATCGTTACGAATAACCCGTCAGCGTCTACCAATGCTAATAACACAATCGAAAAGTATCCTTTGTAATTTATGTACGCTGATCCCGTGTTAGATGGAGCTTTTATTCTAATATGTTTGCCATCCAGACTTCCCACACAATTCGGTAAATTCCAAAGAGTATGGAAACGCGCAGCTATCTCTAGCCATTTTTCTACATTGGGTGTAGGCATATATTCGGGTTGTAATGTTTGCCATAGAACTTGACAGGTATTATGTACTATTTCTCGAATTGTAGATTTTCCTCGTAGAAAGTAAACTGACAGTGATTTAAATGAACACCCATCTGCGAAATACCTGTAAATAAATATACAAATATAAATTAGGTATACATATTACTATACTGTGCACCGTGATTTTTTATTCGCGGAGGCTATTGAGCCAGAAAGTAACATTCTTAATTCTTTACATAAGTAGGTACTCGTATTACTGATATAGGCTCTATAGTCTCTGCGAATAAAAACTCACAATAAGTAATTCACTTCATTATATTTATTCGATGATTTGATTGTTTCAGTACAAGCTTGCAAAGATCGTTGGAAAAACATAAGGAACAGATATGCAAAATACAAAAAACTTCTATCACTTTCATCTGGCTCTGCAGCCAAGAAGGTAAAAGAATATTACCTTGCCCAGCACTTGCATTTTTTGGATAAATATTTGAAATCAAGACTTTCCAAATCTAATCTAGAACCACAATGCAGGTCAGATACTCATACGGACGAAAGTGAACTTGATGAGGAGGAGTCAATGTCGCCGTTTCGGCCTCCGTCCCATTCACCCTCTCCACAGGCTCAAAATCATCCTTCGCCGTTATCATCGGACTCGAGTAAAAAAAGTAAAATGCCTACTTTGAAAGACGTCAATCAATCTGCTTTTGATTACTTTAACAGAAAACGACAAAATAGCGAGAAACAAATGCAACCTCTTGATACAGATCTTGCCTTCCTTCAAAGCATGTTGTCTGATATGAAGGCCATGAATCTTGTTCAAAAACGAAGGTTCAAGATGGGAGTAATGCAGTTGGCGGCGCAAATCTTAGATGGAAACGAGGCAGCATCGACATCAGAACCAGCATATTCTACCCGCATTTCTCAAAACAACATAGCCACGGTGTCTTCTATACAACAGCCGTTTCATAATGTTGCACCTCCATCGACAATAGAGCAAAATCAAAATGTTGCACCTCCATCAACAATAGAGCAAAATCAAAATGTTGCACCTCCATCAACAATAGAGCAAAATCAGAATGTTGCATCTCCATCAATATCTGTGCAGGATGAGAATACCCCAACGTTTTTCACTCTATCACCCTATTCAACAATTAGTTCAGTTTCGGCTGCACACGTCACCAATACATCTTTTTTGAATGAAGAATTACCTCTGAACTACACGTACAATTTTTCTACACCAAAGTAATCCATCGGATTACTTTAGTGTAGAAAAATTATACACATCAACATCGGTTTGAGCGTGCACATATTTCAAAAGTTAATTAAACCTTATTATGTAACACAATTTTCTGTTAGTATTAAAGTAATTAAAAAAGATAATGTATTTCACTTACCTTAACGTTATAAGTAATCTTTCTTCAGCACTAATAGATACTCTCCAATTTGTGTGCTTTCTCTGTAAAGCATTTCTCACTTTGGACATGATAATATTAAAACACTGTGGAGTCATTTTATACACTGTGACAAAACGATCTGGGTAATTGTGTAGGTCCTCCATTATTTTAAAAAATCGATTGTCTTCATTGCTTAGCCATACCGGATGTACCCAGTAACGTCTAACCCTCTGTATATTAGCGAGATTTACCAGTGCTAGTACATCTTCATCTTCAGAAGAAGACATGTCGACGTGACAAAATCAGACTGTTGAATGCCGAAAATAGTCCTGACTGCGCGACTGCGTCGCGTCCGCGCCCCGTCTCTTCTATATAACTTCAAAAGTCGCGTCCGTGTCTCGTCTCCGCCCTGTCCGCGACGCGTCCTCGTCTTACGTCTCTTCTGTCTGGCCTGCGCCTTACACCCTGTATAATTTACAATATTACAGTATAATATTAAGGTGAAGACTCAGTTGTAGCCCGCGAAATTCAAATTTTCTACGTTTTTTGTAATTTGCCGGACAATGTCAGTCTATTTATTAACCAAAATATGATTCGCGAGCGTAACACGTACGCATTTAAAGAATTAAAATCATAAATACAACCCTCCTAGTTCTTAAGCCCAATGATAGTCCGATTCATGAAAATATTATGAATCGGACCATCATTGGGTTAAGAAGGTTGTTTTGAAGATTCTAATGTTATAATCATATAAAGGCATACGTGTTACGATCGCGAATCATATTTTGGTTAATATATATCCTAACACTGACCGGCAAATTACAAAAAAACAAAGAAAATTTGAATTTCGCGGGCTACCCTGACGTTATCACCTTAAGTGTTTTGATTACCTGTGACTAGTTTCGACGCTGAGGTCGTGCTGGCACAAAACAGTATCCATAGAGATTAGCACTCACTACTGATGCTTTATTTTTTTAAATAATATTATTAGTAATTCCGAGAATAACACAATTAAAAGACTGATTATTTACTTGTATTTTTTTTTTCGTTTACTAACTAGTTTAATTTCAGATTCAGGAAAATCTTAATTGAATGAAACTTATTGCATACTAGCTTACATCTGCAGCAGATCCTTTCCATAAATTATATTATGTAGTGATTTCATTCGTTCATTATATTTTTTTCATTTTGGTTGGCAACACTAAAAAAGATAGAATACTAGAAAAGTTTTGATCATAGAGTAATCATAAAGTAGGTAGTTGCCGTAATTACAAGTTACGACAAGTTAAAAAGTTTGTTAAGTTTATAAAAGTGATAATTATGTCTTCTCCTGAGGATATAGCTGGACCTTCCTCACCAAGCATAATAAGTGACCTAAGTCGCAAAAGGAAGGCATCTTCAAATGAAGAAACGACAAAGAAAACTATAAAAATACAAGTTTCTGCAGAAGATATAACGAGTGCAAACACTTATCAACGGAGCGTATGGGACGCAAATGAATTAAGGTGTGACGTTTCTAATTTACCTCCGTTGGATTTTGCCCAACCAGGACCTAGCGACCCACGAAATGCGGCGTTCGCAAGACTGGTCGCTTTTGAATTGGATCGAGTGCCAGAAGAAAAACGGTCAGTCACATATGTCAATATACTGAACGTAATAAGAAAAGTAAGACAGCAAAAGGACTTGGATGACATAAGTTTGCCAAGTTTCGAAGAATCCGACTAATAATTATATGTAAAATGATTAAATTGTTTTAAATAATAAAATATTATTATTTTTTATGTACCACAATATCACATGATCACATCCCTACTCGCATGCGAGAAAGTTGTCAAAAGTCGTGCCAGCCACGCCAGAAACGTGTCTTCACGTCGGCGGATGACGTCACGAACCAGATTAGTGATGTACGTACCTTATTATTGATTTATTCGTTTGAAGTTCTAATGTTTGCTTTTAGGTTGCTTAGAACTTAGTAACTGCTGTTTAATGATAGTATGATACCAAATAGGGTCAAGTTAAATAAAAGACCAATGCAACGAATAATATTTATTTAAAAAATATAGAACGAAAAGCACGGATTCATTGGTTATCGATAACTTTTCGTTAAGATGTTGGAATCACTATTTTTTTTTGTAGGTTTTTGTACTGAATTTGTGGCTTGGCGTAGAAGGGGCGCCGATGTGTTTACGCTCTGGCGTTCAAAAGGTTAAGTTACCCTCGAGATTATCCAACATGTATGAAACGCGTAATTTAATTCTTTAATAAGACACAAGATCAGCTTATGTATCAGTTATTTTAATGTTCTTTTTTCTGTTGCAGGTAGAAACAAAGCCTAATGGTTTGCTTATGAAGCATTTAGTTTTTTTCATGACAGGAATAACCCTATTGATGCAGTGGTAAGTTTCTTTTATATTATTATTAGACCATAGCTTTCCGCCAGCGGCTTCGCCCGCGTGGTCTGGTGGTTTCTTATAAATTATAACCTAATGTTACTCAGTGAAGATATAGCTTTGTAATAGTAAAAAAAAATTAAAATCGATCCAGTAGTTTTTGAGTTAAATCTTAACAAACAAAAAAATCTTTCCTCTTTTTAACCCTTAAATGCATATTGTATCAAATGTGAAACGGAAAGTTTTACACGATTCAGAGCCCTTTAAATTTTTATTACGCATAATTTTGACTTATAATGTAAAAGAATAGTAGTTTCTGAACGAAAAAGTAAAGCATTGTGATTGGTCCGCCATCTTATGATGCGTTTATATGTCATTGTTCGCTGACAGTTACAAGTTTCAACAACAAGTGAATTTGAAAGTTTTCATCAGGTGTTATTGAACTAACCTTGGAGCTAATCCACATAAAAAAATATATTATTGTAGGTAAGTACTGTGATTGCATGGTAACATATTATTTTTCATTCGAATTTCACGTTATAAATATATATAAGCATTTTTTTTTCACACATCATCACATTGGAAGCCACATGCCCGGCGGCGCCCTCAGCCCACACCGAGCCAAGGGAACCAGCTGAAGGACATCACCACGAAGTGACCGCGCCCAGTACTTCGGCCATAGCCCCCGAAATCGCGGGGCTAATCGAATACGGGTTGCGGCTATTAAACGACGCCAACACCGAGCTACTAGCCGGCCGCAACCCCCTCCCCATTATTATGGGTGGCCTAGTTCACCTAGTCGCCACCCACCTGGGAGGAGGAGGAACAAGACCATCGCCCCCCGTGACAGGAGCCCACTAAGGAGCCGGTCACAGTTGACGCCCTACACCCCCCACTACCCCCACTGGGGTAGTCAAAAACGAGCTCCCCCCCTCGGCCCCCTAGTCGGACGCTGGTCAGCCTAGCTGGGCCTCACCTCACGGCGTCTCACCCGGTTTGGCTAGACCGCCCGACAGAGAGGGGAACAGGGGGGAGCTCATTATACAACAGAGGACACGGCGACAGCCATGACCAGCACGGGTGTATAGTCGTTTCGCACCGTGACCGGTTCGAACCGCGGTATGAATCGCCCAAGAGCTCTTTTTGAATGTGTCCTTTCGCACCGCGGTTCGAATCGCCCAAGAACTTTTGGTAATGGGTTGATTCGGACCACAATATAGGGAAAAAACATTTCTAATTTTGGATAGGTGAAGTCTGACAGAAGAGATGTAGTTTTTATTGTACATTTCGTACAGTACAACCAGGCACAAAATGATAAAAGATATCGTAGGCCCGCTACATATTAAGTATTGATGCAATTGCATTTTACATTTTTTTTACTTACTAAATATATTGATTGGCTTAAAATGTAGTAAACATACATCAAATACATGAAAAAAGGTGATGGTGTGCACACGCAAGTACATTCCAAGAATCTCAGGTAAAATTTATTATCCCTTTGGTAAAAAGTTGACTTACCGGTCACATAAACAATAGAACAACCCTACAGCAGGAACACTTGTTTCTGATTGGTAGATGCTTCTAGTGTCATTTTGCTTGCACTTTGGTCATTGAAGACGTCACAGTGTCTTATCAACTTTGAGAGTGGTGATGTGACTGAATAATTTGTTATTCAAATGTTGTGATGTGTTGATTTTATATGGTAAGTACAACTACATTTATTGCAAATTCATTATTAAGTAGGTAATAGAAACCATGATAATTTATATACATAACAATATAGCATTTCCATTTTTCTATGTTTTTTATTTAATATCAAATTTGCACCTATATAGTACAATGTAAAACAAATTCATTTAAAAGACATGGTATTGGAAGAAAAAATGTGTTTAAATAGCAATTTTTTATTTAAAAAATAACTAGAAATAAATAAAATGTTTTGTTTTTAATAGATCTTTTGGATGTATATATGAAACAAGTGATCGCTATAAAGTAAAATTTAAACACGTTTTTTTCTTAGATTATAATCTATCGAAGTTTGTATAATGAAATAACCAAAAAGCTGCCTGAACTTGATATTACTTCCCAAAGCCTACCAAGTATTGATCAATTGCTAAATCAATTGATATACATTAAGGCTATTGTTCCGTTTCTTTAAATTTATCTTTAAAATGTATAAACTATAATTTGTTTCTTTTATTTAATGCATGATGATGATGACATGCACATTTCACCGTTAAATTGTAAATAATAATTGTAAAGATAATAAATAAATAAGAAATAATAGTTGTAACATAAGAAATAATAGTTGTAAAATAAGAAATAATAGTTGTATTGTAAAATAATTGTTAAGTACATCAAAACTATTATTTTTTTTTAGGTCGCTGTTTCAGTTCTGTAAAAATGTCTGGTCACCCTTCAGCTTCACATGGTGAGCCTAGCACTGTCGTCTTTCAAAAAACAAAGAGAGGGAGGCAAATGCTCTGTCGCGCTGGATATAACTATGTGTTGAAGAGAACAAACAAGGATGGGTCTGACTTATGGAGGTGTACTAATAAAGACTCTAGTAAGTGCAATGCAACACTCAAAGTGAAACCAAATCCATTTATAATACTACATGAGACTTCCCATAACCATCCACCTAGAGGAGAAGCAGACATGGAAATAGATCGAGAGATGTATTTATGTACTGAAACATTGCAAAAGAACATTAATAAACCAGTAACGCAAATTTACGGGGACGCTGTACAAAATCTTATCAATAAAGGAATAGATTTATTAAATCCTTTACCTCAGTTTGATAATATCAAGAAAAAACTTTACAAACTCAGAAATGAATCGCAAGGTGCTAAGAAACTTAACTTCCATAAAGCCTGTGAACTCGAGGTGCCAAAACGGTACGAAGATTTATTGTTTGCGGAATATAAAGAAAAACAGCGAATCCTTATTTTCGCAAAGAAAGAAATGGTCAAATATTTGAAAAAATCGACAAAATATCTCATTGATGGTACATTCAAAATTTGTCCAAAGTGTTTCTGTCAGGTATACACTATTCATGCAGATATCGGCAGCAACCAAGAATATGCCAATGTAGTTCCCGTGCTATATGCGTTGCTTCCCGACAAAACAAGGGCTACATATGAAATTTTATTTCAAATGATAAAAAGCCAAGTTAAAGAATGGCAGCCTACAGAAATTTCAATGGACTTTGAAGTGACTGCGATATTGGCAATAAAAGATTTATTTCCAGAAGTGAAAATACTTGGTTGTTATTTTCACTTTAACCGCTGTTTATGGCGTAAAGCTAAGCAGTTGGGAGTAGTCAAATCAAAACTGGGGGTAATCCATGTGAAACTATGCACACAATTGGCACATCTACCCCCAGACTTTTTGGATGAAGGGTGGCTATATGTGATGAGTGAAAGTCCAAACAATATGGAAGTCACTAAGTTCAATGATTATTTTGTTCAAACATGGCTTGAACATGAGGTACTCTCAAAGACATGGAATATATATAAACAATGTGACAGAACCAATAATATGGTGGCGTCATGGAATGCAAAAATAAAGAAAATCATTCCAGAAAAACCCAATATTGCACAATTCCTTAATGGAATAAAAAAAGACGCCAACTTTTACTTTAGTAAATCAAACAGACCAGGTGACATACAAATTTCAAAAAGAAAAATAGACACCATAGAAATGAACCAAAGAATTCATAATATCATACAACAGTTGTTATCTGGTAGTATAACTGTGGGCCATTGCTTAGAAAAATTAAGATTTTAGTTTAAGTAGTTATACTTTTTTTTTCTTTTTATTGATTTTACAAGTTTCTTTATCTTTGTTGATTTTTGATAAGTAAATTATAATGAATATCATAATCTGTGATTAGCAAGAGTTAGAATTAAGTTATAATGTTGATTAAACTGTGATTTTAAACCATTACCGTCTTACTACAAAAATGTAACCAGTATTAATACATACGGATTAGGTCAGTTTTGGCCGATTCTTTTTTTGTGAATTAGCACTTGTTACATCTGTGATTGCCCTTATTTAACTAATTATAAGTAAATTGTAATGTAAATCTCTGATTAATGAGAGTTAGTTTTAAGTTAAATGTATGATGTTGATCAAACTGTGATTTTAAACCATTACCGTCTAACAAAAAAAAAATATAGCTAATATTAATATACACTTGTTATACCATTTGATTGTACATATTTAACTAAGTAGTTATAAGTAAATTACAATGTAAATCATGAAACTGTTAAATGTTGATGAAACTGACTGTATATTAAACATGATTTCTAAATCGCATATTTTTTTACACTTACCACTTTTCTAATCGTCTGTCCAAATGATTAGAAATCTTTAATTATTTCTATGAGTTGAAATCAAGATACACGATATGATTATTAAGTACTTTCGCTCAGTGGTCCGAATCGACCCATTCCAAAAGATACCTTGGGTTATTCGCACCGCTGCAACCACTGTGGTGTGAATCGCCCTATTCAAAAATAGTACTTGGGCGATTCGGACCGCGGTTCGAATAACTCGTGGTGCGAAACGCCCCAAGACTCACCAGCACGATCCCAAAGGCCCAAGTCGGCAAACACAACGACCGGCCCATTATTTAATGGGCCGCGGTTGCAACCTCTGTCGGGGGGCAATCACCCCGAAACAGAGTGCTCCGCCCTCGGAATGGGGCGCGAGCAGCTCGAGATAGGCAATTCCCCATTCATGGCTCAGCCGCCGCGCGAACCGGACGTCAGCAGCAGTGGCAGTAGAGGATTAACCTTTCCGGGATACAGATACTTAGGCCCATTGAATACGTTAAATAGAGGTTTACCAAGAAATCAATTGGACGCTGCAGCAAAAAAGCACGACGAAAAGTATCATAAAATTACAGACTATTATCGTAAAACTAAAAATTACAAGGAATTTACCAACCAAGTGCGTTAAGCGGATAGTAGTAGAATTTTTAGAAGAAGTACGAGAATTTACGCCGGCATCGACATACGACCAAGTAGCAAAGTGGTTGGCGCAAGGAGGAATAGGTAGCAAATATTTGATTGAACAAGCAACGGGAATAATCCCGGTTTAGGCAACGAGACTGCATACGAAATTGCCAGTATGGAAGCTATAAATAACAATAGTGTCATAGCCCTTTCGGTCTGTACACTCACTTTCGTGAGTACGACTTTGTGAATTTTTATATTTTTTTCTAACAACTGTTAGACGACGGGCCCAAGCTCGCTCGATCGTGCGCCTAGTTGCTTGTAAGTATACAAATGTTGACGTCATTCGATTGAATCGTTCGCGCTCATTCCAACGGTCATCGCGCCGCGCGTCGGTCCTGTCGCAACCTGTTTTCGGCTTGTTGAAGAAATTGACAATCGTAAGTCTTTTTAAATACATTTTTGTACAAAACTTTTAAACGTGAGTTAGTATTTGTTATGATTGATAAATAAACTCGAAAATACTACGTTTTCTTACAATTATGAGTGATAAGATTTTACCCTCACAATTGTGAGACAACGGACTGAAGCCTAATATTTTTGATTGTTTTCGTACATATTAATATGGTTTTAATTAAATTATTTACAGCTCTAGAATTACAAATCTAGAAATTTTCGGCAAGAATGAGTTCAAGAAACATTACTGATGACGATGATGCCATTTTGGAGGCCTTGAATGACTCAAACTGTGGTGAAATCTCAGATGAAGATGAGAATTGGCTTCCACCAGGTGAGGAGTCCCAAGATGACTCCGAAGATGAAAATAATTCAGAGGATCCAAGGGCGCCAGTGGTTGCAACTCCTGTACGTAGCAACGTGTGGTCAAGAAGGATGTTCAGGTCAAAACCCATGCCATCAGCGTCTTCAGATGAACCCGTGGAAGTATGATATTTTTGTTTCTTTTCATTTTGTTTTGGAGGAATATAGTAGAGTAATTTATTGATAATATATATTTTTTTAGGTACTTACACCTGCAGAATATTTTGAAAAATACTTTACTGAAGAGATATTTGAGAAGTTTGCACTGTACACCAGTATGTACTATCAAAACACAAATAACCGGGTGTTGAAGACGCCGATATCTGCAGCTGAAGTAAAAACTTTTTTTGGTGTAAACGGCATATTATGTTGTGTGAAGTATCCACGAATTAAAATGGCATGGCTTCAACGTTTTAAATTGAATTGCATCACTGATGCAATGCCTAAAGAGAGGTTTTTTATGTTAAGAACAAACTTACACATAGTCGACAAGGCCTCAATAACTACTCAGGAAATGGCTCAAAATCGTTTGTGGTTGGTTCAACCGTTAATTGAAGCTGTTCGAAATAGGTGTCTCCAGTTACCTAGACATCAGGGTACGTATTCCATAGATGAACAAATGGTGCCTTTCCTAGGAAGATGTCCCGCTAAACAGTACGTGCCTAGGAAGCCAAGGCCGGCCTAAAGAATTTTGTAATTACTACATCTAAAGGTCTGGTTTTAGACTTTGAAGTGTATCAAGGTGAAACTACCCCCTTCCCTGATAAGTCTCTCGGTCTTGGGCCGGCGGTAGTATTGAGGTTGACAACTACTATTCCAAAGGGTAGCTTTATCTTCTTTGATCGATACTTCACGACCATTCCAATGTTGGAAAAAATGGTAGCTGATGGCATGGAAGGCACAGGCACATTAATTGCGAACAGGTTCAAAGGCTATACGTTTCCTAAGGATGCACAAATGCGCCGAGGTGAACATCATGAAGTTGTTAATTCTACCAAAGATATATGTGTTGTAAAGTGGAAAGACTCAAAATCGGTTCTAATAGCTTCTACATGTGCTGGGGCTCAACCTGTGCAAAATGTTCAACGCTGGGATAAAGTCACTAAATCTTATATTACGGTGCCATGTCCAAATACAGTGAAAACTTACAATGAAAACATGGGGGGAGTCGACGTCTGTGACCAAATGATGGAGGCGTATAGGTCGTGGCATAAGACCCGTAAATGGCCAATAAAAGTGTTTATGCATCTATTTGATTTGGCAATCGTAAATTCATGGTATGAGTACAGGGAAAGCTCAAAGAGAGCTAAACTAAAACCTATGGATTTTCTCGATTTTAAATTAACTGTATCAGATTTTTTACTTGGTGCTCCCACAAGGAAAAGGAATCGTGATGCTATGGAAGATATGGCAGAAATGCCTTCAACATCTCAGTACAAAGTAGCAATATTACCCGTGAATTTAAATAAAATTGTTGGTTTATGCACTGTACTTCCCCTTTTGCCAGAACAAAAAATTGAAGAAGGGTGGAATTATATTGTAAAAGAAAGTAAACTTTTAGGAAAGGCCAAAAACCTTGATCACTTTTTAATGTATATTGAGAAATTTTGGATGCCACAAAGAGCAATGTGGTCCAATTTCGGAGAGGCATAGAACGACAAATGCATGTGAAGGATGGAATGGACAATTCAATAAGAGTTTTAAAGGGAAACCAACGACAATCAGTCATTTCTTGAAAATACTAATGGAGGACGCTTCTTTTAATTCTGTTAAAGCTTTAACAACTGAGCCGCACAGAAGGCGGTCACAAGCCGTTATTGACCGCATACATATATCCATGATGTGCAAATGCAGCTTGTGAACGGCGATATAGGCATTGAATTATTCTTAGAAAAATTGCGACGATGATGTTTGGAAATAATGTATACAAGAAAATTGTTCTTTATTTCATACATTTATAGTCTTTAACTTAGTCATTATTTTGTTTATTTTAATAATAATTGACATTATTTTTCCGATGGTACTTCAGCGAGTAAACACGGGATCGAATATATTCTATTTTTTTAATGGTACTAGTAACGTATAAATGTGTCAGTAGTACCATCAATGGAACTAGTAACGTATAAGTATGGTATAAGTATGTCAGTAGTACCATCAATGGTACTAGTAACGTATAAGTGTGTCAGTAGTACCATCAATGGTACTGATCAATGGTACTGCTGACATAAAGGGAATAGTGGTGGGTCGTCGACGTATTTACAGTCGACAAAACGAGACTAGTTTACCGTCTACGATAAACTAGTTCATAAAACAGTTTAATTTTCGACTAGTTTACTTCATAGACTGAACAGCGTTTAATCCACAGTTTAATGAACGATTGGATTAGTTTACGGTCTTTTACTTATAAACTTGTTTACTAATCGAGCATCAATATCAATCAACGAATTGAATGAACTTCCGTTCATACTCTTTCCAGGCTTAGGACTGGCAGGCTGATGATAAACTTGTATGTATGCTAAGGATATGCTATATCGCACGTACAATCGCGGACATTTACGGTGCACCGTTTCCGGCACAAAATACTTTGCACTACAATACTTGGTAAACCCCGCCCATCATACTTTCGACCAATCACAGGTGACAGATGACCACGTTGGTTTGTTTACACGTTCATTCATTCATTAATAGATAAGAAAAAACATGGGCTTAGTTGCAATTTGCACTTAGCAGGTTGTCAACGCATCCGCATTTCCGTTTTTCATATTTTATTTCGTTATATCTAATACATTTTGACCCGTGCTGTGTTTTTTGGACTTGATTCTGATTCTTTTATGGTGACCTGTGCTTTGTTTTTTGGACTGTTGAATGTGGTGTTGTATTTAACCTACTGGAAAGATGCCCCGAAACCTCCTAAGAGAGAAAAGAAACCAAATTTTAGTCCTATATAACCAAGGACTGAATATCACACAAATAGCCGAGGAATTAAATGTTGCGGTAAGTAAATATCAAATACACTATTTGTAGAGTTTTGGAAAATTATTATTTTAGTATGGAACAAATGGAAGTATTTTTTTTAATTTATTCGTATTCATAATTTTTATGTTACTAAATTGGACGATTTATAATGTTATTATTTAGTCAATTAATTGTGAAATTGTTGCTAGTATTATTTTACACTCGTAAAACCTACTAAAAATACGTTAAGTAAAATTTAATAATTATTCATTTTGTCTCAGTGAAGATAATTAAATAAAAATTTAGCTATTGTCACTGAGAAGAAATTAATAATAATATCTATACTAATATTATAACGAGAAAAGGTTTCTATGTGTTTGTAACGAATAGGCTCAAAAAGTACTGAACCGATTTTAAAAATACTTTCACCATTTAAAAGCTACATTAGCACTGATTAATATAGGCTTTTTTTAATTGCAAGAAAGAAATAAGGATCCCTACTAAAACTACAATAATGTTACCCAAGGTGTAAAAAAATGCCTAATGCGCTGCGAAAACTATTGATAATAAAAAAAATATATATCACAAATTTAAAGCTCATATCAATATCTACTAAATACGTCGCAATAGCATGTGTATAACTATTGCAGCTATGTTACTATAACGATTTTTTTATATTTTAAAATTTTATAGAAATTCCGACCAAAATCAGACCAAGTTATTTATACATTTGCCTTAATCCTTACCTAAATAAATAATTTCTCAAGCAAGGCTATTTAAATACCTGTTAATTACTTTTTAGTTTATTAAAATCGCACATTCCATTCGAAAGATATTACGAGTTTAAAATTGAAATATAATTAATAAGAAAACCGGCCAAGTGCGAGTCGGACTCGCGCACAAAGGGTTCAGAACCATTACTTATAAAAACGAGCAAAAAATTCCATTCTATAAAAACGTTTGTTGTATGGGAGCACCCTTAAGTATTTGTTGTATTTTGTTTTTTAGTATTTGTTGTAATAGCGGCAACAGAAATACATAATCTGTGAATATTTCAAGTATCTAACTATCACGGTTCATGACAGACAGATAGCGAAGTCTTAGTAATAGGGTCGCGTTTTACGTTATAGATGCCGAGATAGAGGTTTACGTTATGCCAAAATGTTAAAAAAATAAATGTCCACCCGTGCGAAGCCGGGACGGGCCGCTAGTATCTTATAAAATTTTATATCAAATAAATTTACATTTATCCCATGTTATCAACGTAATATGTGACCTTTTTATGTAAAAAAGCCAGCAAACAAGCATATTATAGACCACATGGTGATAATAAGTTACTGTATAGCCTAGACTTTTTTACATTTGCATTCATTTTTCTTGTGATTTGGTATTGTATTCTTGAAATTAATGTGATACGCGTTTAAACTGTACCCAATAAAAATTATTTTGATTGCATCATATTTATTATAATAATTGCAAAAGCATTACTAACAATATTTATATTAACATAAAATAAAAATATTTGTTGGCAAACATAATTTTTTTTATTACTTCATTTACAGAGAAACACTGTGCGGCGCTGGGTCCACCGAGATGCCGAGGAGGGGTCCATTGACACTCGACATCGTGCCTCTCGTCCGCGCATCCTTACAGAAGATCGCGTGGCGCATATGGTGAATGTATACCAAGAGAACCCGTTCACTAGAACATCAATCTTCGCTGAACAATATGAGTGCAATACGCGAACAGTAAGGAGAGCACTACATGCCGTTGGTGTACACCATAGACGGCCAGGAAAAAAACTAGTGCTCACTGAAGACCTAAGACAGGCGAGAGTGCGATTCACGCGTGACTTTCGTGACTTTGACTTTTCGCGCGCCTTATTTTCCGATGAAAAGTCGTTTAAATCAAGTCAACACGGCCGTCGAAATTTATGGCGTATCAATAATACTCGTTATGAGCCTCGAAACGTGACTTCCAACAACGAGTCGGGGCGAATCATAGTCAATATGTGGGGGTGGATGAGTGCAGATGGACCAGGCGAACTATTTTATATTGACCGGAGGGCTAATGGGCAATCACATGCCGAATTGCTGGAGGAAGTGATGTTGCCTACTGTGCGTACGGTGTATCCAAGGGAAGAAGTACCTTATTTTTACTTCTTCCAAGATAATTGCCCGATACACCGGGCACGAGTTGTCCAAAATTGGCTCCTCCAGCAACCGGACATTCGAACTATCCCTTGGCCTTCTAGGTCTCCAGATTTAAATCCCATCGAACATTTGTGGGCCATGATGGTTCAAAGATGGGATTTTAGAAATGAAAGGACCAAGCCTGCACTCGTCTCCCATTGTGACGAGGTTTGGAACTCGTTTCGGGGCTCAGATTTCTGTGAAATTCTCGTCCGCTCGATGCTCAGCCGTCTTGACGAAGTTATTGATAAAGGGGGAGCTATGACGAGATATTAGGTTTTAAGCATACGTTTAAAAATTTTATTATTAACATAGATTTAATTTAGAAATGATGATTAATGTTTAAAAAGTAAAAAAAAAAAATAAGATTATGTGATTAGAACTTCAAGAGCATTGTAATTATATTTCCACGCAGTTATTGCTCATATAATAATTTTATTAAATATTAAAGTTAAAAACATTTTAGTGTGAAACGATTAAAATGTTGTTTATATTACTAATAAACAAGTCTTCGTTTAAACCCTATAAAACCCTTCAAAAAGAGAGTTATAGGGTTCCTAAAGAGTCTGAATATAGTCCATAGGCTACGGTAACCACTTACCATCAGGTGGGCCGTACGCCTGTTTGCTGACTGAGTAGAATAATAATAATTATTGATCACTGTCCATATAGAACCGATATAAGATTAAACTAGACAAAGAAAATAAATATAAATAAAAAAATATATACATAATACGGTCAATTATGGATATTTTTTATGAAAAGTAGCGTTGCTAACTCAGACTACTTCATTTAAAAAAAATTTTGTCTTTGATTGTCATCTAATAACGATTCCATTATACTTTTAGTGTTCGATTGTAAAGGGTGTCCAGCGGAAAATTTTCAACTTTAAATTATCGTTATTCATTTATTAGCGGGGCTAGAGGCACGGGAGGGGTAGCGTGGGTGGCATCATCTATGCGGATTTGTCAGTAACCATGAGTCATTGGTCGGGAGCGCACCGCGCATTTGCGGTTGAGCAATATTTAAAGTGTGGTGAATCGTTGGTTCGAGCGCGTCGTGCTTTCTGTTCGCACTTCGATATACGGCGATTAAACAATGGTCCTAGCACGCAGCTTATATGGTCATGGGTGCAAAGATTTCGACAAGAAGGGACAGTGGTTAATAGGCCGCCAACAGGACCGTCTACGTCAGCAGCAACGCCAGAACGTGTGGCACAGGTGCGACAAGAAATTATTAGAAATCCCAAAAAATCGGTAAGAAAGATTGCGGCCTCTACAGGCATCAAGAAGTCAACAGTGCATGTGATTTTGAAAAAAAAATTAAAACTTCATCCTTATAAAATCCAAATCGTACAAAAACTGAATGAGAACGATTATGTTTTAAGAGAAACGTACGCTCGAACGATGTTGGAACGTTTTCGGACCCCTAGAACACTTGGAAACATATTGTTTAGCGACGAAGCTCATTTCCACATCGGGGGCTATGTAAACAAACAAAATATGCGTTACTGGAGCCCCAACAATCCAAGGGAACGGCATCAAAAGGGTTTGCACTGCCCTAAGACGACTGTATGGTGCGCGATTACTGCTCATGGAATAATCGGTCCATATTTTTTTAATGAGAGAGAAACTGTCACTTCCTCGGTATACTGCCGTATGATTGACGAGTTTTTGGTACCGCAATTGCAAGTGTTTAACGGACGCAACAACAGAACACATTTTCAACAAGATGGGGCAACTCCACACACTGCCAGGGTCTCAATGTTGCGGCTAAGGGAAATTTTCCCTGGAAAATTAATAAGCAAGTACGGAGACATACCCTGGCCACCTCGATCGCCAGATTTGACGCCGTGTGATTTTTTCTTGTGGGGTTACCTTAAGTCTAAAGTGTACTGCAATAATCCCCGTACCATAACTGCCCTACAAGAAAATATTCAGCGTGAAATCGCTGCTATCCCCCCAGAGCTTTGTTCGCGCGTACTTGCCAATATGAGGGTTCGATTACAAGAGTGTATTACGAGAAATGGACGTCATTTGGAAGACATTATTTTTAAGAAGTAAAATCCGCAGACCCATATTACATTTTAAAATTAAAATAAAAATTTTATACTAATTTGTTTATTTGTTTTTAAATTTTTAAATCGAAAAATTCCCGCTGGACACCCTTTATATTGTATTAACAGGGTAGGTAATTACATTGTTTTGCTTTTTTTAAAGATTTAAATAGAAATAAGCCAAACTGAGATATTATTTATTGCATGATCTAATTTTGCACTGTAGTAACTTGTAAGGCTAATAAGATTTAAAGAGAAATAAGCCACACTTAAAAATTATTTATTGAATAATCTAATTTTGTACTGAAGTAACTTGTAAGAGTTAGTCCCACTATGTTCCCGGTATGGTACCCTCTTAAAATATAGGGTGGCGCAATAGAACGTGCATATTGCATCATTTTTTTTGCGGGGTAGAAGGGGCGTGGGCGAGGGGAGACCGATATCGTTGGGTAGCGCGGTTCATGAAGTTTTAGTCACTATGAGTCACTTCGACGGGAAGCGTCGCGCATTTTGCGTGCGCGCATTTTACGAAAACTCTCGTTCGTACGTAGTTGTCAGGCGACTATTTTGTTCTGAGTATGGTGTACGGCAAATTAGGGAGGCTCCGAGTGCTAATTTAATTAAAATCTGGATAAAGCGGTTTGAAGAGACTGGATCGACGTTTAAACCACACGCAAAAGGTCGTCCACGCACATCTAGGACCGAAGACAATATTGAGAGTGTTAAGCAGTCGGTACGAGAAGATCCACAAATGTCTACTCGCAAGAGATCGTCTGTCCTAAACATATCGCGACGAAGTTTGCAACGAATTTTAAACTTGGATCTTAAATTGCATCCATACAAGCTGCAATTAACTCAAGAATTGAAAGACTCTGACTTCATAGCACGGCTCACATTTGCTAATGAAATGCTCAATCGGTTTTCAAATTTTGAAAACATCCTTTTCTCTGATGAGGCACATTTTCATATGAATGGGTTCGTAAACCGCCAAAATTGTCGTTATTGGAATAGTGAGAATCCCAGACTCAAACATCAAAAACCGTTACATAGCCCTAAAGTGACAGTTTGGGCCGCAATCTCTGCCAAAGGAATAATTGGTCCTTATTTTTTTGAAAACGCACGGGGGCAAAACATCACTGTTAATACCGAACGCTATGTTGCGATGTTGGAAGGTTTTTTGGCCCCAGAACTTGAAAATTCAAGAATAAAGAACTCTAGGACTTGGTTCCAACAAGACGGAGCTACCAGTCACACATCAAATGACTCCATGGCGGTTGTGAAGCAGATGTTCCCTGGCAAACTGATTTCGAAAAGAGGTGATATCCCATGGCCTCCGCGCAGTCCAGACTTGACGCCTCCTGACTTTTTTTTGTGGGGATACCTCAAACACAAAGTCTACACCAATAATCCGAGAAACATCAGTCAGCTCAAGGAGAATATTCGTGGTGAAATGGCAGCAATCACACCAGCACTACTTAAGAAAGTTTTCGGTAATTTCCGTTTGCGGTTAGAGGAGTGCCAACGTAGAGAGGGTCATCATTTAGATGATGTTATTTTTAAAAAATAAACTTCAGTTATCACGTAATAATTGCTTAGTTTTATTTTAACTATACCTTTTGTATTTATTTTTTAATAATTATTTTAAAAATGCACGTTCTATTGCGCCACCCTGTACCTACCAAAAAGTCCCGCTATGGTACCCTTCGGTTTATATATTATTTTAAAATTGTATAGAAATCGACCGCCAGATTCAAAATCTAATAAAAAGTTACGAGAATAAAGATATCTCCATTGGTGATTTTTTTATCAACATATCGAAATCAAAATTTCAGTCAAAACATTTATAAAATAGTACATTTTCAATTTTGTTTTTAGCCTATTAAAATGTTTAATATTGTAATACTTTTTTTCGATGTTGATTATTTTTTGTAGTTTATATTTACCATTAGTACCTTTTTCTTGATGTTGATTATTTCTAATAATAATAATATATTTGTCTAGTTGTTCATATTTTTTGTAGTTTGTTTACAATTAATGCCTTTTCTCGATGTTGACTATTTGTAATAAATATATGTATTTTCTAGTCGGTTTTTTTTGTAGTATATACAATAATACTTTTCTGAGATACTGATTATTTATAATTAACATTTTTTTTCAGATGTTGATTGTTGGTATTGGTAATTAAATTGTTGATTATTTTTAAATTTACATTTTAATTAATATTTCTTACCACTGGTTGATCATCATCAATCATAACATTTATAAAATAGTTTATTTTTAATTTAGTTTTTAGCCTATTAAAATGTTTAATATTGTAATACTGTTTCTCGATGTTGATTATTTTTTGTAGTTTATATTTACGAATAGTGCCTTTTTCTCGATGTTGATTATTTGTAATTAATTAGTTTGCCTAGTTGTTGATTTTTTTTGTAGTTTGTTTACAATTAATGCCTTTTCTAGATGTTGGCTATTTGTAATTAATATATTTTATAGTCGGTTTTTTTTGTAGTATTTGTAATAATACTTTTCTGAGGTATTGATTATTTATAATTAATATTTTTTTTCAGTTGTTGATCATTTTATTGGTATTGGTAATTAAAATTGTCGATTATTTTTAAATTTACATTATAATTAATATTTCTTTGCACTGGTTGATTATTTTTAACAAATATTTTGAATGAATAAAGGACTGATTTAATATCGCAAACAGACGTTTTATTTATACACTCCTAAAAAGTAAAACGGTAGAGACAAAATTATAGATGCACTTTTCTTTTCAATTACCTTCTATTGTTTGACGTAGATCTAAAAGATGGGTACAATAGCGGCACTTTTTAGTAGGAATTATAAGAGGGTGCCATACATGCACCCCACCATAGCGGGACTGACCCACTTGTGAGTTAAGGCTAATAAGATTTAAAGAGAAATAAGCCACACTGAGATATTATTTATTGAATGATCCTATTTTGTACTAAAGCAACTTGTAAGACTAATAAGAAAGATATATAAGCCAAACTGAGATATTATTTATTAAATTATCTAATACTGTACTGAAGTCACTTGTAAGGCTAATAAATCTACTTTAAATTATAACGATCTCAATGAGGGTTACCAACACATGCGAATATTGCACTAAAACCTACTTAAAAATAAAGATTAAATTAATATAAATTAATTAAAAATGCAGTATAATGGAAGTTATGACTGTGAGAAGTTTTGAGCATTTTTAAATATCCAAGATACCACGCGCTCGACGCGTGACGTCAGCTGTCCGGTCGCTCCTTGCGCTCGTGCGCCACGCCGTATGAAACACAATTAAGTGTATATAGTAAGTGTATAAGTGTGTGTGTATGTGTATATATATATATATATATATATATATACAGGGTGTTTGGAAGGGAGCTGTACATACGCCTAGGGTAGAAACTAGGGATAGTCTGCTACCTACCCCCGCCCATTATATTGACCTTGGCCTCAAGGTTTTTTTTTAATTTATTTTTATTTTTTATTTGACTTTTTTGTGATTTTTTGACTAAAACTACCTGTAGCTCAAAATCTATCCATGGGACCGGTCGGCTAATGGTCTTGTTTTAATCGTTAGAGTCTTAGGGTCCTGCAAAAAAATATTTTAAACCAGAAAATTGTGGAGAAGAAAAGTTATGGGGCCTGAAGTACCATAGTAAGGTAAAGAAATAATTTTAAGGGCAACTTTCTATGGGGTTTAAAAAAAACTAACAGGGTTGGAGTTCTTCTGATTTTTTTAAAACATCCTCAGTCCATGCCCTTTCTAACGATATGCTAAAAGTGTATTTATCACTTTTAGTTTTAAAGTTATTAATTAATTTCCGCAACTAGGGCACTTTTACCACCACGAGTCGACATTTGTAAGACAAATGTAATTTCCAGAATTTAAACCAGTTTGGCCTACAGTTGGCAAATTTGTTGTCTCACTCTTACACGAGAGCAACATGTAAGAGACAAAACATGTCATGTCATGTCTCTTTCGCTCTTGGGTCGACGGGGCCGGGCAGGTAACTCGTTGGGGTCTTTGTTAGTCAGTCGAGATTTACCCATCTTAGCTAACTTACGTACTTGCCGTTACGACGCTCCACTGTTTTCGTTAATTTTGTTGAGTTTGTTATTACTTCGTTTTTGTTAAGTTTTGTTATTTGTTACCTTGTTGTTGGCAAAATGGCTGGATTTACCAGTGAAGAGTACACCGACATGCTGGTGGTGTATGGAATGGCTGATTGCAATGGGCGCGAGGCACGGAGGATTTATCAAGAACGGTATCCTAACCGGCGAGTGCCTAACCACCAAACGTTTGGCTCAACTTATCGGCGTCTGCGAGAAACCGGAAATTTAAATTTCCGGGAACCAGCCGTGAACAGATTTCAACCAAATTTGGCTGCGGAAGAACGCATATTGGCTGAATTTGAGGAAGATCCGACCAGAAGCGTAAGAACCGTAGCCCGGACGCTTGGTTTAAGCGTGTGGAAAGTCTGGTCGGTTCTTCGCGAAAATGGACGTCATCCTTTCCACTACACCCCTGTTCAAGGTAATTTTTTACATAAAGTTTTTGTTTTTAGCTCTTATGTAATGAACTAGCATGTGAATTTCATAGGCAATTTTTAAATTAACATGAGCATGTGTGTGAGAGAGAGAGAAATGGAAAGACAGAGATAGCAATCAATGTTACATAGCTACTAATTCATAAGGAAACCGCTAACGTTGATATTTTTATTGTTTTAGGCTTAGAGGATAACGACTATGCAAGAAGGGTGGAGTTTTGCCGCCACTTGCTCCATACGGACGTGGAAGATATTATTTTTTTACGGAGTATTCTCTGGACTGACGAGTCCAAGTTTGACAAGGAAGGAATTGTAAATTACCACAATCTCCATCACTGGGCACCCAGAGATCAAAACCCGAGAGTCAAGAGGCACAGAGGTTTTCAACGAAGGTTCTCCATGAACGTATGGGCAGGCGTCATCGGTAATCGGTTGATAGGGCCGCACTTTTTGCCAGACAACCTAAACGGGCAAAACTACTTAGATTTCCTCGAAAACGATTTGCCTGATTTAGCGGAAGAAGTGTTTGACGAAGATCGGCCCATAGTCTTCCAGCACGACGGCTGTCCTGCTCATTGGAGCCTAGCAGTGAGGGAGCTTCTGGACAACTGCTTTCCTAATTCTTGGATTGGTCGGGGTGGGCCAATTCCCTGGCCCCCAAGGTCGCCTGACCTTACCCCACTCGACTTCTACGTCTGGGGAAGGGCGAAAGAGTTGGTGTACGCAGAAGAAGTACCAACAAGGGAGGTTCTAATTAACAGGATCCACGCCGCATTCGATACAATGCGCGAGGAACTGCTGCTTAGAACGGTGACCGTGGAGATGAGGAAGAGGTGCCGAGCATGTTTACAGGTCAATGGTCATCAATTTGAACAAAATTTGTAATTAATTAAAATTAGTAATTAATTAAAATTTGTAATTTAATGACATTAGTCATTACCAAATTTTTTGTTTCATTTGCCATCCTTTTACGATCGAACACATTTAATTTTCATTCGTTGAAATTTTTGCTTGAAGTGCCCCAGTTGCGGAAATTAATTAATAACTTTAAAACTAAAAGTGATAATTACACTTTTAGCATATCGTTAGAAAGGGCATGGACTGAGGATGTTTTAAAAAAATCAGAAGAACTCCAACCCTGTTAGTTTTTTTTAAACCCCATAGAAAGTTGCCCTTAAAATTATTTCTTTACCTTACTATGGTACTTCAGGCCCCATAACTTTTCTTCTCCACAATTTTCTGGTGTAAAATAATTTTTTGCAGGACCCTAAGACTCTAACGATTAAAACAAGACCATTAGCCGACCGGTCCCATGGATAGATTTTGAGCTACAGGTAGTTTTAGTCAAAAAATCACAAAAAAGTCAAATAAAAAATAAAAATAAATTAAAAAAAAACCTTGAGGCCAAGGTCAATATAATGGGCGGGGGTAGGTAGCAGACTATCCCTAGTTTCTACCCTAGGCGTATGTACAGCTCCCTTCCAAACACCCTGTATATATATTAATACTTTACAAACATATAATTGACGGACACAAATTACATCCAGACTCTGAACAACTATTTATGGGCCACACAAATAGTTGTCCGGCGCGGGAATCAACACACAGCGGCGACTGTCTTAGCCGCTGCGCCACACTTGCAGTTAATCTTGCTTCACTTATATTCAAACATACATCTTGTTGCTTTTTAAGTATTAGTGGCTAAAAGTCGAAGGTAGATAATAATCACGAAATATTGTTTAAGTAGGTAAAACATTTCGTGGTTATTATATATTTTTTCCTAATATCCCACGTTTAATCTAGGTCAGTATTAGGTTAGGTAACATTACCTATTCTCATTAAAAAATACGACCTGGTTGGTTTCCATTACAGAAAGCATTATAACTTTCTGATGTCTAGGTTCCTGATAGGTAATAACATTATTAATCTATATTATTTAGAAGGATCAATAAACTTTTTTTTTGTGATGTGCAAATGTGGTCCTTTCATATAATACCCCACTTGTCTCAGTTTGAAATTACGATTCCCCATTCGTGCTCCTTTTGCAAATAGAATAATCTTATTTTATGATTTTTTTATTTGCAATAGGATTGGGTAAATTTTTATCATCATTTCAAATTTCAAATCGATAGCCTTAGTACTTGCTGAGATAAACAGCTGTGACAAACGGAAAGTTGCACCACACACACACACACGTAAGGCATTACAGCTTCATTTTAATAATAGACGTTATCTATTGACGTTCAAATGGTAATACGCTAGTTGTTCCGCGTCTATAAGTAAGGGGGTAACCCTTACTCATAGATAGACGCGGTTCAACTAGTGAGGTGTTTTGTCCCACTCTCTTGAAACCAAATTTATATTTGAATGACAAAGATAAAACATCTCTCAAGTTGACGCGCGTTTAAAATTAAGGGGTTTGATTTTTAAATCCCTACTACGAGTATATCTCTATTAATATTATAAATGCGAAAGTAACTTATCTGTCACGCTTTCACGTTTAACCACTGAACCGTACCTTTTTATGAAATAGGTATGGTAATATGGTAAAGTCTAGAGCTTGGGTAAGGACATACGCTACTTTGTTATCACACCTGGGCTCGAGTCTCCGCGATATAAAGCTTCAACCGTGATATAAAATGTAGGTTGCGGGCGGAAAGCTAGTAATATTATAAATGCGAAAGTAATTATGTCTGTGTGTAACGTGGTCACACCTAAACAACTAAACTGAGTTTGGTGAAAACTGCGAAAAACCAGTATATTATATATTAAGGTCGGTTTCAAACCAAGTCAGACTATAGTAATGGGAAGATAAAATATAAAAATAATCATTAGCTATAATTTTCAAAGCATTGCATTCGGCTCAATTGAAAACATTATAAAGTGCCGAAGCAATAAAATATTGTTTTATAGCCATTTTGTTTTTGCCCTAATCTTTATGTCGTCTAATTCCACTAAAGAATAAACCGACGACAACATGTTGTCATCTCCTTGTATTTTACCAATCCGTCACAATATACGACTAAATCACATAGGAAATATTTTTACGAACTTAAAAGTCGCTCGGTGCCTTTTGTCCAACATAGTAAACAAAATATGATGTGACGAGTTGAAATTAGACGCCATAAAGATAAAAGGGATTACAGCAAAATATTTACAAAATGGGCACAAAAGAATGTTTTATTGCTTGTGCATTTTTATAATCTTTAAGTTTTAGCCGAATGCCGTGCTTTGACCATGTTCTTTCACACGCCTAACTTATTTATTGCTGAACGTTGTAAAAAGCTTACGTTGTGTATTGTTTGATTTTAAAATTTTAATCATATTCCAGGTGATTTATATTTCGAAGTTCAGTCCGTTACTATGTTGTGAAGTAATGTTTTTTTTATTATTAAATATTAATATATAAATATTCGGAAATTATCAGGTCTATATTGCAATTGATTAAGCATTAATAGTAATTTTGTGTTTACACATCAATGTTAGATATTGTATCATTTACAAAAACATTCACTTTAAATTTATTCAGGCACCTCGATTGGCCAATAGTCATACGCATACTACTTACAAACGTGGGTAAATTTGACAGTTTTGTGCTACACTCTTGAAGGCAAAATTATGTTTGAATGACAAATTACGCGAGTTCGTTTTTAGCGTTCCGTACCCAAAGTTAGTTCTGTCTGTGATAGTTAGACAGTTGAAATTCTCACAGATGATGTATTTCTACCATTCCGTTACCATTACCATTCCGTCGTGCGCCTCACAGCAGAGCGGCTGTCTTATACTCAATCAGTCTAACTTGTTTTAATAATATCTTTGTGTGCGTAATTAGTGCGTTTGTGACTATTATACTCATTAGTGTTATCGGCAGGTGCGTTTGCCGTACAGAGTAGTGTATTGGACAGAGACTTCCTAACTTCGTCAACGTTATGGCAACTTTAAACAGCACTTTTGACCGTATTAGTGATGTCGACGATCTACCTGGATCTGGTGAAACAACTATCGATGGGTCCTTAATAGATAAGGAGTCTCCTCCTCCATACGTCACTTACCGCAAAGGCGTGCCATCCAATAGTGATATAAATTTGCGTGATGAGCTGAAAGATTTTCAGGCGAATATGAAATCTATGTTTGAAACGTGCTTGGCAAAACAGGATGAAAAATTTTCAATACTCTTATCCGAATTTGATGGAATAAAGTCTACTATCAAGTTTATAAGTGACAAATATGATTACTTGGAAGAGAAGTCGAATAATTTTGCATCGCGTATCTCGAAACTCGAAGAGAATATTTCTTCTCCTAAGGGAGTTGTCCAACGAATTGCTATCCTGGAAAAAAAATTGGAAGTAGCGGAGCAAAAATCCCGAAACTGCAATGTCGAGATAAGCAACTTGCCCGAAAAACGCGGTGAAAACTTGCTCCAGATATTTGAAAATATTGCTACTTTGATCAAGCAAACACTTTTGCCACGTGACGTCATTGCTATTCATCGAGTACCGCAATTGAATCCAAAATCCACAAGACCAAAAAAACATAGTGGTCAAACTTTCAAGCCAAATTCTACGTGACAACTTTATTGCGGCTGCACGTCGCAAAAAAGGAATTACGTCTGATGAGCTGAAGCTGGATACGAATTCGAATAAGATCTATATAAATGAGCACCTTACATTGAACAACAAGATATTATTTCGTCAAACTAAAGAAGCCGCGAAACAAAACGGGCATCGATTTGTCTGGATCAAAAATGGTGTTATACTTGTTCGCGCTGATGTTGCTCAGGCAGCCTTTCCTATCCGTACCGAAGAAGACTTATGCAAAATTAAACCCTATAAAGCACCTGAATGATATATTTATGTGTATTAGCGTCAAAGTTTGGTTTCAGTGCAGTCTAACTTTTTATTACATGTTATCTTGTTTAGCCCGAAGTGCGACTTCTCTGACTCGTAGTCTACTCTGTGTTGTTTACGCCGTTTTTACTATTGAAGTTAGTACGAATAACCTACCGATGACCCTCATGCTTCAAAATAAATGTGCAATGAATTTAAAATATTATAACTTTCTTAATTATGTTTCGTTAATTAATAGTAAGAAGCAAGACCATGTTAGTGTAGTTAAACTTAATTATATATTAGTGTTTTTAAGAACAGATAGTAAATACTTATACTTTTGCAAAGATAGAACAATAGTTATACGATCGTGCTTAAAATATTATCGTTCCTATTTGCCGTTATTGATAACATTCTATATGTGTTGTAAAACTCATTTACTTGTTTCATATTTTAATTCGTTCAGATCTCTAATTGTAATGAACTTTAAGCCTTGTTTTGGTAACGTATTTTATATTTTTTCTTTTACCGATGGATAAGTACAATTTAAATATTTACTACCAAAACTGCAGAGGACTTCGTACTAAGCTCCACACCTTATTTATAAATATTTTATCATTTTCTTATGACGTAATAGTTCTCACGGAGACATGGCTAATACCCACCATACCTGACAGTGAATTCATTGACGATAGGTATCTGGTGTTTAGATGTGACCGTGACCGAAGTATTACGGGAAAACGAGATGGTGGCGGTGTGCTCATAGCCGTTTTGAAAACGTTACGACCTTCTAACGTTTTGATGCGCGCCTCGCATGCTGCTATTGAACACGTATTGGTGCAGCTGCCCGCGTCGCGGCCCTCTAAGCGCCATTTTATTAGTGCAGCCTATTTACCGCCGAATTCACCGGAACACTTGTATACATCACACTTAGATATTTTGCAAGACTTCATTAACGACACTAGTACTGACGCAGTTTTCGTATTAGGTGATTATAATTTACCAGGCCTAAACTGGTTGGACCGTAGTGGAATAAACTATGTGATTCCACAAGCGACAGATACAATAAGCAGTTTTTTCAGCAATTTTATTTCTTTTACTAATACTTTTCAATACAATACAATAAGGAATAATTTAGGACGCATACTTGACTTGTTTCTGTCAAACGTTGACTGCGAGGCCAAAACTTGTCTACCACTGTTACCTATTGATACTTACCACCCCGCCTTCTTGGTAGTAACGTCGCTAGATACAAAAGTTATACCAATGAAACGGCAATTATATACTAAACATAATTTTTATAAGGCCAAATATGATTTAATTAATAACGAGCTGTGCAAATTACACTGGAATCAATTGTTATACGAGTCGTCAGCTCATCGAGCGGTTGAAATATTTTATGATAAAATTTATAGTATTATCAAAACACATGTTCCATTTACTCGCATAAAAAAATCACGTTTTCCAGTGTGGTTCTCTCCTGCCCTAATTCGCATTTTCAAAACCAAGGAAAAAGCTTGGCTAAAATGGAAAATTTATTCCAATGCATCGGATTATGAAAGTTTTTCAGTCCATCGTAAACGTTTTAAGTCTGAATGTGTTACATGTTTCGCAAGATACATGAAATCGGTTGAAGACAGCATCCCGCTTAGTATAAAACATTTCTGGACTTACGTTTCTAATCGAAAAGGCAGAGTGGAGATTCCAGCGAGCATGTATCTTGAAAATCTTAATTCTAATAATCCGACTGATATATGTAATATGTTTTCAACCTATTTCACTTCTGTTTATGAACCCTCGACCTTAGATCCCATGACGTGGCAGTCACCTAGTGCATATGCAGATAATTCGCCTTGTATCTCTGACATCTACTTACCAGTCGATACAATACATAACGCGATAAAAAAACTTGACTCGACTAAAGGTTCAGGTCCTGATGGCATTCCACCTATCTTTATAAAGAAAATCGCAAATAACATAGTCCTTCCACTCCATATTTTATTTAATAAATGCTTGCGCGAGGGGACTTTTCCCGATATTTGGAAACGGGCTAATATCACACCGGTGTTTAAGAGTGGTGACAAATCAAGTATAAATAATTATCGTCCTATTTCGATACTCTCCACCTTGTCGAAACTTTTCGAGAGTCTTGTACATGGCGCATTATACTCACAGATTCACAACCTTATAGTTCGTGAACAGCATGGATTTGTGAAACGTCGTTCAACTAATACCAATCTAATGGTTTTTACAGATTACTTATTTAAAAATATGGATGGACAGATTCAGGTTGACGCTGTGTACACCGATTTTCGGAAGGCTTTCGACAAGGTGGACCATAAATTGCTACTAGATAAAATTGCTTATAATGGTATCCGTGGCAACCTATTGCGTTGGTTCATGGCTTACATATTTAATAGATCACAAAAGGTGGTTATTAATGGCTTCCAATCTAACCCAATTATCGTCACATCTGGTGTGCCCCAAGGCTCAATAATTGGGCCACTATTGTATACTTTATTCGTTAATGACATTAAAACATGTTTCATCCATTCCCAATTTCTAATGTACGCCGACGATATCAAAATTTACAAGACATGCAAAACCATACAAGATTGCCTACTTTTACAGGAAGACCTAGATAGACTTTCTCGATACTGTTTACAAAATAAACTTCAGCTCAGCTTACCCAAATGCAATATAATTACTTTCACAAAAAACAGAAACATTATAACATTCGATTATAATCTATGTGATATCAGTCTACAAAGAGTCGACCGTATTAGAGATCTTGGGGTCTTAATCGACTCAAAATTACACTTCGACTGTCACATAGATAATGTCATTAATAAAGCGTATCGTATGTTTGGATTTATAATGAGATCGTCATCTGACTTTAAAAGACCGTCGACATTTTTACTTTTATATAAAACCTTAGTACGTTCTCAATTGGAATACGCAGTCCCGATTTGGAGCCCTATTTTTGACGTTTACATAAAAAAACTAGAAATTGTTCAAAAAAAATTTCTACGATCTATGCACTATAGATGCACTAAGTCTAGAATACCATACACAGATTTATTGGAACGCTATAAACTTCAGAGCTTACAGTCCAGACGTAGTTTACTGATGGTCATGATGCTTCATGGTCTTTGTAATAACAAGTTTGATTGCACTGACATCACTAACAACTTATGTTATATTGTACCTAGAACTGTAATGCGTCGAGAGGCACGCGTGCCCCGGCTGTTCCACACCGCGCGGTGCAGAACTCACGCTGGCGCACGGGTGCCTCTCCGACGCATTGTGGAAACGTATAACACACACTTCCACGATTTGGACATTTTTGCACTATCGCACTTTAAGTTCAAAAAAATGGCTACTGAACTACTAAAATAGTTATAGTTAATACCTACTCACTAGTACCTACATAGGTACTTCTCTGCTTAATTAATGCACGCATTTATTACTACCTATTTTTAACATTAATTCGCGGACATTGGTGTGGGTTACACGTTTACCTATTCTTAAAATTTATATTTAAATAATTTAACTATACCTAATGTGTAACTGTTTTATGTCCCAATAAAGTAAAAATAAAATAAAAAAATAAAATTTCTGTTGCCGCTATAACAACAAATACTAAAAAATAAATATTTAAGGGGGCTCCCATACAACAAACGTGAATTTTTTCCTTGTTTTTATAGATAATGGTGGATGGCCAAGTGCGAGTCGGACTCACGCACGAAGGGTACTGTACCCTTCGTGCGTGAGTCCGACTCGCACTTGGCCGGTTTTTCAATATGGAAACACAATTTATTATTTTCACAAATTAATATTATTTATCCTTCACAAATAATCAGCTATAATTTTCAAATACGGTGTGCATTCGACTTAAACACACATTATATAAATGCATGCGCAAAAATCACAAGTCACTCGATTCCTTTTGTTCCATTACTTCAATGTTAATCCCATATTTTTAAACTACAGCCACTCCAAACCAAAAAATAGTATGAATACCGATTCGAATATTCATTCATTGCGTAATTCCGTAGTAATAGTAGATTGAGTATGTGTGCGTTAGGGGCGGAGCTAGCTCCTACGTTCCGACGCCGAGTGCAAGCGATTTTGGCCTTATCGGTGGTGCACCAGATGTGTCCCTCACTGTACATACAAGCCTGGCGTATTTAGAAGTTTTTTTGATTTTATATACATAATCAGCTATTTACAGTTTTGCACTTAATGTACATAATCAGCTATTTACAGTTTTGCACTTAATGTACATGATCAGTTATTTACAGTTTTGAGCTCAATGTACATATTATTTACAATAGACTATTCACATATAATTTTGGAATCGGTTTTCTTCCATGTTAACATTTAGAAACATAATCTTCTCTACTTTACTTGCCGTTAACCTGGTTGTTCTTTGGTTAAGTATTAACCCCGATTTTGAAAACATCCGCTCGCAAGGAACGGATGTTGCGACTATGTTGCAGTGTTTGACGAAAAGTTTAACTAGATTAGGGTAGACATGTTGGTGGTTTTTCCACCATTGGAGTGGGCTGTTCCACTCTCCCTTTTCATTTTTTCGAGCTAATATGTCGTCCGCTAAATACATGTCTACTTCTTTTATAGCTTTTGAAGTAGGAGTACCTGAGGATGTATTTTGTTTTATTAAATTGTCGAATATATCCCAAGGGCTGTAACCATCGTTCTGATTCTGTGAATCTGCTGCCACGGTTGTTGTATTGGTTGTCCTCTCATTTTTTGCTATCAAAGCAGCGACAAGTCTCCTCACTTTTTCTTTTGTTTTTATTGCTTCATTCGTGTCAGCAAACGCCTGCATTTTAAAACGGGGATCCAAAAAGCAGTTCAGAGCGAGTGAACCGCTTTGCTCTACTCCCCGGAATCGATCATTTAAGCCCGATTTTAACAATAATGTAACGTCTTGGACTTTTTCGGAAAATTCAGCATTCTCTATAATTTTTTTACATCTTCTTTAAGGCAACGAACCATAATGATAACTGAGCTGCCAGTTAAATATTTTTGCCCACTCATTGCTCTCGTCATCTCCTCAAACGGGCGTAATACTTGAAATATATGAAAACCATAAAATCTTTTATATTTTAACCGTAATTAACAACAATATTAATACGTATAAAATTTATATAAATAGAAAATAAACCATGTAACGCGGCAAACACACTACCACGGCAGAAACACTCGCGCGCACGTGAACACGGCGGGCGTCATCACTACCGCGCCCCGCACCGCCCTCCGCGGCGCTCCTGGCCGCCTTTATAAGCGCTGCGCGGGCTATGGATCGTCAGTCGGACTGTCGCATCGCTTCGCCTAGTGTAATCACCCTGACTGCACTCCGCCGCTCAGCGCCTCGCTCGGGTCCACACGTTCGCGCCTGCCGCGAACCCCGACTCCGATCTTCTCAAGATCTGGGACCGCGACGGAAGCCGACGCCCACCAGCTGCCGCCATGAGCCAAGGCCACTCGCCGGGCCCCTCACAGGGCCGGGCGAGTGGTGACTTTGCTCCCACACCAGCACCGAGGCTGTCAAGAAGCCCAGGAACATCCCCGGGGTATGGGACACGGACCTACATCCGTTCCCCCCCGCGTGACCCGCGTGCTCCCCCCCCCCCCCCCCCCCCCCCGAGAGGATGGAGAGCCACAACCGCGTCCGCTCCCCAGCCGCCTGGGTCGAGTGCTACGTCGCGCGCGCCTCCTCCGACCGCGTCGGAGTCGAGTGCCGCCCGTCAAGCACCAGCCCAGAACGCACCAACCGCGTCCGCTCCCCAGCCGTCTGGGTCGAGCGCCGCTTCGCGCGCGCCTCCCCTGACCGCGTCAGGGTCGAGTGCCGCCCGGAACGCGCCGACCCGAGACGCGCCCAAGCCCACACCGCGAGACACAACCACCTCCCGTAACAAGGGACGCAGTGGCACCTCGCGCCCCATGCTGCTCGCACCGACGCCGCCAACTCCTCGCGCGTCTGCGACCCGTGCTGCCGTGCCCATAGGCACATACGCGACAGCCGCCCGACCATTTGGGACGGCCACCGCACGCACTCTTCCGCCACTACCACACAGGGTGACGGATGCCAGAATAGGGATGCACCCAAACATCCCGAAGACCCCTCCCCCCGGAGGCTTCCGGTACATAGACACCGTCCGCGGCATCGACGTACCGGAGATGCACTCGGAGGATGACACAGAGGGAGGAGGAGAAGGATTCCCCTTCACCCCACCGACGCACCCATCTACCAGCTCACGCCCGTCGACCCCCTTCGGCTTCGCGCGCTCCGACGGATACTCGACGTCGGTCGAGTCGCTACTGGACGCGCTACCGGAGCCGGATGCAGGAGACGACGACAACGTCGAATTCTACGTCGAAGGCGACGCGATGGATGTAGATCGCGCCGCCAGAGACAAGCGCCTCAGAAGCCCAGAAGATACAGAGGCTAGTAAACGCCCCTGTATTACTCCGCTGCCGGAGATAGCTAACCCCATCCCGATGCCCTCCTACGCCGAAGCCGCCGCGAGACCCGCCACCAGCAGTGAACCCGGGAACGGCGCCAGCGCAGGAGACAAACAACAAAAGCCTAACTGGGACATCCCGACGTCCCAGTTAAAAAAGCGTCGATACCCCCCGTTGGTGGTTGAAAAATTTTCCAACTGGGCGGTACACCTCCACGCCCTTAGAAGGGAATTGGGCTTCACACCGCACGTGCGCCCATACCACCAAGGGGTGCGTTTCATGCCGGAGGGGGACCAGGAGTTCCGAGTAGTTCAACGACTACTCACCAAGTTGGAAAAGGAGGAGGGACTTTCCTGGTTCTCCTACTCGCTGCCGGCAGAGCGCAGCTTGAAGGTGGCCATCAGAGGCCTACCAGTGGATACACCGGTGGAACAGATCGAAGCCGCGCTACGGGCCGAGGACTACGAGCCCGAATACGTGCGCCCCATACGCGCCCGGCAAGGCAGGCCGGGCTGCATCTACCTCGCAATCCTGAAGAGAACCCCAGACACTACGCCGCGGATTTATGAAACCACGGAACTTATGTGCATGCCCGGCGTAGTGATAGAATCCTGGCGAGGCAAGAGAGGACCGGCCCAATGCCACAGGTGCCAAAAATTCCGGCACTCCTCACACATGTGCCACCGCCCGCAAGCCTGTGTGCGCTGCGGAGGTGGACATGTAGCAAAGGAATGCCCTATCCCCAGAGAGGAGCCGGCTCGTTGCGCCAACTGTGGTGAGGCGCACCCGGCCAACAACCCCCGCTGCCGCGTATTCATCGCAGAGGCGCGAAACAAAAAGGCAGGGACGGTCGCCATTAGCGACAAGTCCCGCCCCAAGAAACCTACTTCCCACGAAGCCGAAGCCCCGTCGGGATCGCTAATGGCGACCGCCAACGCCCCCAGAGCTCACGGGACAAGCAGCAGAGGGAGGAGGAAGCGAGGGCGTAGGAAGAAGAAGGCGGCGCCCCCGCCTCCCGCCCCCACAACCACACTGGAAGCCACACGCCCGGCTGCGCCCTCAGCCCACACCGAGCCAAGGGAACCTGCAGAAGGACGACACCTCGAAGTAACCGCGCCCAGTACACCGGCCATAGCCCCCGAAATCGCGGGGCTAATCGAATACGGGCTGCGGCTACTCCAAGACGCCAATACAGAGCTACTAGCCGGCCGAAACCCCCTTCCCACCATTATGGGTGGCCTAGTCCACCTAGTCGCCACCCACCTGGGAGGAGGAGGAACGAGACCATTTCCCCCCGTGACAGGAGCCCACTAAGGAGCCGGTCACCGCTGACGCCCTACACGCCCCACTACCCCCCACTGGGGTAGGCAAAAACGAGCTCCCCCTTCGGCCCCCTAGTCGGACGCTGGTCAGCCTAGCTGGGCCTCGCCTCACGGCGTCTCACCCGGTTTGGCTAGACCGCCCGACAGAGAGGGGAACAGGGGGGAGCTCAACACGACCCCAAAAGCCCAAAGTCGGCAAACACGATGACGGGCCCATTATTTAGTGGGCCGCGATTTGAAACTTCTGCCGGGGGGCAATCGCCCCGAAACAGAGTCCTCCGCCCTCGGAAGGGGGCGCGAGCAGCTCGAGATGAGGATCGTCAGTCTGAGTTCGGCACGACTTGGGTGTACACACCGCATCGACTTAGGTCGGTCACGTTTACCCCACTTCCGCTGAGTTCAGATTAGCGCCTGCACTGTGCGAACGTGATGTTGGTGATCCACATTACTGACGTACAGGGCACGGTGCGCTTAGGATTTTCGGTAGGGTTTAGTTAGATTAATTAATTTCTTTCATTCATTTGTTTTATTAGTTAGCTCTTTGTGTTACCATTATTGTACCTAGTTATTAGTTTAAATAAACTGTTTATTGTTATTTTTTCGAAGTGGGTTTAGATTTATCTCCTCACACTAAACCTTGCCACAATTGGCGTCCCACCTTGGGCTTTCTTACCTACATTTTTTATCATAGGTAGATTTATTGTAGTACCCACATTTATTGTAGGTAGATCTTAATATCATTGTTCTTGTCAATTAGTTAATTTGTTAGATTGATCTTAGTTCCGTTAGGTACATACAGTAGTTTTTTGTTATTGTATTATATATAAACAAGCTAGGGTTTTAGAGTAGACAGTATACAGGATTAGTTACGAAATTTGTAACAATCAAACTGATTTCTATAGCGTAGTTTAGTCTTATCATTTCTTTAGTCTTTTGCTTTAGGATATCTTCACGCTAGATTCATTGAGAGTAAGCAGTTTATTAGGTTACTGTTATTTATTGAGCAAGTCAACATTGATTTTTATAACGTTTTACAAAAGCAGAACGTAATTATTCTACTACAGAGCGTGAAGCCCTAGCAGTGGTATGGTCTGTAGCAAAATTTAGAGGCTATATAGAAGGTTCTACGGTAGTAGTTGCCACTGATCATCAAGCACTGAAATGGCTTATGTCTATTAAATCACCTACAGGACGACTTGCTAGATGGGCACTGCAACTCCAGCCATACAATTTAACAGTTCAGTACATACAAGGTAAAACTAACGTGATTGCTGATAGTCTATCAAGACCTCCTCATCCAGAACTCCAAGTTAACCATGGCGTGTGTATAGTATCAGTGGATATGCCCCGCCGCTCTGGAGAAGAGATTCGGAACGAACAACTGAAAGACGATGCCCTAAAATCAATTATGGAAGCACTGGAGAAGCCAGTTCGGGATGAAGATGCTATTTACTGGTCAAACAAAGGTTACGTTATGAACAACGGCCTGCTGCACCGCTATCTTCAAGACAACGAAAATGACGCTGCCCAGCTGGTTATACCAAAACATGAAACCAAGGCCATTCTTTCAAAATATCATGACGAGCCCACTGCCGGTCATTATGGAGCTGATAAAACATTTCATCGCATCGCTGCCAGATATTATTGGAGAGGAATGCGAAAAGATATCGAAAACTACGTCAAGGATTGTATCAAATGTCAAAGATACAAACCAAGCAATTTGAAGCCAGCTGGACTTTTACAGACCACGGTAATGAACCAAAGATTCGAAACCTTATCCTTTGACTTGTTTGGGCCTTTACCTCCAACTACGGATGGAAAAACCTGGGTTTTTATTGTTGAAGATATCGCAACCCGATGGGTTGAATTATTTGCTTTAGAACAAGCCACGGCTGAAGCTTGTGCAACCATTTTACTAAATGAAGTCTTTTTGCGTTTTGGCGTTCCACGAAGATTAATAAGCGACAATGGAACACAATTTATCAGCTCAGTCATGCAAAAACTCACTTACTTGTTATGTTGGGGGTTCAAGGGTGGTTTCGTAAGAGAAACAACCGTATCGATCTAGACTTATTTATTGAATGAATCATATTCTAACACAAAATTAATAGGTAGTATAAATGGTCAGTCAGCATATTGGTAAAACATTGTTAAGGAGCATACTGACTAAATAATATAAAGGAACATACACAATAATATTATGACATACTTAATTATTACACTTCACCTCCCGGGGACAAAAAGAAAAATATATATATTGGTAAAATATATATATATTTTTTTTAAATGACATATTATTACAATAAAACTTAATTAAAACTTATTTCTATACATTGCAATGTTAGTACCTAATTATTACATATTTAATTTAAAAATTGATTTTAGTAGCTAAGTCATTGCCAATATGGCCTTGTCCTATTTTTATGTACTAATTCTATTTTGTTATTTTTATTTATTTTTACATTACATCCTAAATCTTCTACAACTAAATAGGGACCTCCATATAAAGCATCTAATTTACGTGTATTTTCATTTTTTAGTAGAATTAAGTCATCTTTTTTATATTTTATTGAATTCATAGTTTTATCATAAATATCTTTTCGTTTATTTTTACTTGTTAACAAATTATTTCTAGCATCGGCATGTGCTAACTGTAATCTATATTTCAGTTGTAATGGATAGTCATCAACATTATACAGTGGTTCTACACAATCAGTTATATTACTAGGTATTCGACAGAGTTGACCAAAAACAAGTTCATATGGCGTGTACTTTGTTTCAGTATGAACAGTATTATTGAAACTAAATGACCAAAAGGGTAACCAATAACTCCATGTATCCGTATGATTACCGCATTGAATTCTTAAAAATGCACCCAAATTTTTGTGAGCATTTTCAAGAGCTCCAATGGACTGATGATGGTAGGCAGTCGATGATAATTTTTCAATATTAAGAATTTTACAAACCTGTTCCATTGTAGAAGAGATAAATTCGGCTCCTCGATCTGTTGCTATTGTTTCGGGAACACCAAATTTTAGTATAAATTCTCTAACAAATGCACCTGCAATGGACACCGTTTCTTTATTTTTTAAAGGAATAGCTTGTACAAATTTAGTTAACTCACACTGTATAGTCAATATATAACAATTTCCATTCTCGTCTCTATCTAAAGGTCCTACTACATCTAAGAAAATTTTTTGGAACGACGTAGAAGCCGTAGTTGTAATTTCCATAGGTTCCTTAATGTAACGAAAGTATTTAGACTTCTGACATTTCGTACATTTTTTTACATAATTTTGGACGTCCTTATTTATATTTGGCCAATAATACCGTCTTTTAATCGTGTTAATCATTCTGCGCACCCCCGCATGACCGCTGGATGGCAATAAATGAAAGTCGTTCATAATAATATTTTTTTCGTCATCATCTGTAATTCTTTTCACACCTCTTAATACACATAATCGTGGTCCGGACCAATTACTAAGTGTGGTTATCTCTTCACAAACACTTTTAATAAATTCAATATTAGTGTTATTTTTTATTATACATATTTCGTCTATATGTATCATTTCGCAAAATTCACTTAATTTCTGCACAAATTCGGCTCGCGAAAAGTGTGCCTTAAAATCAAGATTTATATATAAGGTCTTTTTAGACTCTATAAACACAAAACACTCTACTTCTTTAGTTATTAAATATTTTTCTCTGTAATATTTTAGCTTACTGCTCTCAACCAAACACATTTCTACAGAATCACACGGTTTTCCTAATATTTCCACAACTCTTGGTTGATCAGGCCAATCGTTAATGGATTTATTAAGAATCGTTTCATCCCCAACCTTTTTTACTTCATTCATTCTCTTCTTTTGCGCTCTGGTCATTACAGCCATAACTTGTTCATTCATACTCTTCAACTCATCAGATGTAATACATACTCTGGACAAAGCATCTGCCACGACATTATCTTTACCTTTCACATAAATTATCTTAAAATTATATTCTTCTAGAGTTAATCTGAATTTTAATAGTCTACTAGAGGGATCTCGCATGCCGAACAAATACACTAACGGTTTGTGGTCGGTCATAATGGTAAACCTATTTCCATACAAATAGGGTCTAAAATATTTGACAGACCATACTATGGCTAACAATTCTTTTTGTATGGTAGGATAGTTCATTTCGGCTTTGTTTAATGGTCTACTAGCATAAGCAACTGGTCTTAAATCTTTGTTACACAATACAGATCCGATAGCCGTGCCTGAAGCATCTGTCTGTAAGATAAATTCGTGATTCTCAGAGAAATCGGGATATTGTAAAATAGGTGAAGACATTAGAGCACCTTTTAAAGTTTCAAATGCGTTTTGACATTCTTTTGTCCATAAAAATGGTACATTTTTACGACATAATTTATTCAAAGGTAGTGCAATATCTGAAAAATACCTAATAAATTTACGGTAATAATTGCAAAAAGCTACAAATCGTTTTATTTCATCGACTGATTTTGGAACTGGGTATTTCTCTAATACTCTTGTCTTTTCCGGATCAGGTAAAACACCTTTTTCAGAGACTATGTGACCCAAATATAAAATTTCCTTCCTTAAAAACTCACATTTCGTTGGATTAAGCTTTAAATTGACTTTTCTGAGTCTTTCCATTATACTTATTAAATTTTGATTATGACTAGACAAGTTTCTTCCAAATACAATTAAATCATCTTGGTACACTAGACATTTTTCGTATGTTAATCCGGACATTGCTACAGACATCATACGGCTAAAGGCGTTAGCACTAGTTTTGAGGCCCATTGGTAGGCGTTTCATTGAAAATTGGCCTGTATTTGTGGTAAAGGCTGTTAATTTACGAGAATTAGGTTCTAAACTTACTTGATAATATCCTTGGTGTAAATCAAGGTGAGTAAAATAAATGGCACCGGATAAAGAATCTAATATTTCGTTAATATTTGGTAAGGGAAATTTATCGTTACAAATAACTTCGTTCAATTTTCTATAATCTATGACTAGACGCCATTTATTTTCACTTCCTTTGCTACTTTTCTTAGGCACTAATAAAATTGGACTTGACCATTCACTATTTGTCTCTTCAATAATATCATCTTGTAACATTTTATTAATTTGTCTAGCTATCTCTGGTTTTAATGCCTGTGGTAATCTGTAGGGCTTTACGTAAACTGGTGTTGAATTTGGCTTAATGACTATAGACTGCTCATAAATATTTGTCGTAGTTAATTTGTCGCCATCTAAGTAAAAAACATCTGAATACTTAGCGCATATTGCCTCAATTGACTGTTTCTCCTCTTTGTGTCAATAATTTAAATTTAATTCAGATAATAAAGTTTTAACTCTTGTAACATTCAAGTTATTTTTATTAAATGTACATATATCATAAGTATTCAGTGGTTGTAAAGTAGGGTTAAAGGATTCTAAATCTATGTCTCTATCGCTAACATTTAATATCTTAACTGGAATCCTGTTATTTCGTACCTTTGTTATCGTATTTGCCAGAAAAACATCCTTTGTTAGCTCTCTTCCACATACAACTACTTCCTGATTACAGCTTTCATTCACAAAAATAAAATGTATGGATTCAGAACGTGCTGGTACTACAATAGAATTTTTGTTTCTGTCGCTTTCTTCTATAAAATGTAAATAATGTGTTTTTCCGTAACTAGTAAGGGATAAAATATTTGTATCTAAATTTATGTTAGCATGAAATTTCTCTAAAAAATCTAAGCCTATTATTCCATCAGCTTTTAATGGTAATGAGTTAAAAACTAGAAAGTTATGTTTAAATAAGACATTATCGTGTTTTAAAGTTAAATTTACAGAGCCTTGAGAACGGCACTGGCCGCCTATTCCATTAATTAGAGTATTATCGCTTTGTATTGTCACATTTTTTGGCAAAGTATTACTTTTAATTACTGATAATGTAGCACCCGTATCAACCAATAATAATTAATATTTCCAATATAAAAACTGACGTACTTTGCATCACCTTGGTAGGATAATACAAAGTGGTTAATCTCGAAAAAACTGATTGGTTACATTGTCGTTTTGGCCGCATTTTTGTGTATCCTCCGTTTTATGGACTGGATACATATTTTGGCCTCGCCTTTGGCTGATGTGGCCTCTGGAGCCTCTATTACCTCGCTGTTGGTTATTAAACGAGCGGTAATTCCCTTTATAAATACTATGAAAACCTCGACCACGATTAAAAGAAGTATTATAAGCTTGCTGTCCGCGAGAATAATTATTATAATATTGACTACGAACAGTGCCCCTTTGGTAACCCTGAGAGGGTCTCGTTTTAGAACGAAAGTGTCCATTTTTAGATGCATGCAAAATGTTACCTGACGACGATGGTTGACATGAAGACACCTCCTCGTCCTTAGCAGCTTGGATGGCATCTTTTAGACTAGTGAAGCCGCGTGCGGACACTATGGTGCTCAGCTTCGTGTTACGCAGACCGTCTGAAAACCGTTTTATAGCAAACGTTTCATTCAAGGGTTTTAATAATTTAAATGCCTCCGATTTGCCATCTGCTTGAGCGATTGTCAGTTCAGTGAACAACTTTTCTACGTCAACGCCATAGTCCTCTATCGATCTGGAACCCTGATGAACATTTTGTAGCTGGGTTTGCAAGGCTATAAAAGACTTCTTTGGTAAAAGATATTTATTTAAATCGGTAACTAATTCTTTTATTGTGGTATAGGTCCCAGAAATACGTAACTTAGCGTTATCATTAAGCCTACTTTTTAAAATGAAAGTGATCAATAGGGCCTTACCTTTATCATCAATCATATCGCCATACATTTCCACGGAATCTATCAATCGCCTAGTCGTCGCGTCACTACCGTCCATAACTGGAATCAAGCTACACGCTACCTTAAGGTCAAACTCCATCTTTGATAAGTCTAGCCTATCGGGAAAAATACACAATTTATTTATTTCCTCGTACTTCCTTTTTATCTTTTCATAAATTTCTACTACCAATGGTAGGTCGATTTCCTTACTGTTTTTTAATATTAAATACAATTCACAGCATTTTTCAAAAATATTTTTCGATTCTAATAACTTATTTACTTAGAGGGAGGGCGCTGGTGTCCTGTTGTTTACATCGACTGTGGTTACAAATCGAGTTTAAAAATATAATTAAGTGTTGAAATAGTGATTAGTCGTTAAAATCGAGTAATAAACACTGTAATGAACCTGTGAAAGTGAAGGACAGGAGAAACATTGCGTAAAAACAGTGAAAAAGCGATTGGTAACATTACCGACTAAAAGTGTTGAGAACTGATTTTTAGCGTAATTATGAAGCTAAAAATCTATTTGTGCGTCCCAAAAACCAAACAGTGCATTAAAGTGTAAAATAATGAACTAATTGGAGAACATTGTGCGAACTTTGTGAAGAAAAATATCATCTAAATAACCTCAAATCATTCAAATTGCATTATCATTACGAGTCCAAAGTTCAGTCGAATCAAAAATTCAGCGACATCTAACGGACTATGCAAGAACCTCTACGACACTAAGAACCATAAATCAATAAGCAAGTGTAGCAAGTTTCGCTACTCGATCGACAGAGGGCGCTAATAATAAAATTACAACTAACCACCGCTAGAGGGCGCCACCTAAACCAATGCAATAGTCCCAGTACAGAAAAATAGAGGGCGCTAGCAGTTGTTATTTCTATTTAAATTGTAAATATTTAAAAAAAAAATGGAAGAAATGAGAGCACTGCTGTTAGAAATAAGGGAAGAACAAAAAACACAAAAAATAGCTGTCCAAGAATTAAGAGAAGAAATTTTACAGAAAATAGACTCTACAGTCAATGCCAAGCTTCAGGAAATGTCTGAAAAACAAATAGAATTAGAAGAAAAAATACAAAAACAAGAAAGAACTATAGATTACATGGAAAAAGGCTTAAGAAAGAGAAACCTAGTATTTTTCGGAATAGAAGAAGGCCAAAGCTTTGAATTACAGAAAAAAGTACTAGATTATAAATGATGAATTTCAGGTCAGGTGTGAAGATATGGAGATACAGGATATATACAGAATTGGAAAAAAAAATGAAAACCCACGTCCCGTGGTGGTTACTCTGACTACATTTGGCAAGAAATTAACTATTCTGAGAGAGTCCAGAACTAACATAACTATACATTATGTTCAAGAAGACTACCCTCCAAATATACTTTCGAAAAGAAAAGAACTTCAAAAAATTGCTAAAACAGAAAGAGAGAAGGGAAGAAAAGTAGCTATCAGATATGACAAACTGGTATACCTAGACGGAAAAATAAGTGAGATTTCTGTTCCGACACCTGTTCATAACCCAAGTTCATCTAGAAGCTTACAAGATAGTGGGAAAACCATAAACCAGAAACGCAACATGTCCACCTCACCGGAAATTATAAAAAATGATAACGGAGAATACAACAAGAAAAACCCAAAAAAGAAATTAAACATGAAAGATTTTGTTACTCATACAAAAAAGTAGCAATCAGCCGCCCCCCAGATACGTCTTCCAACACGGCTTGTCACCGAGGAAGAGTATGACAACAACCCTCCAGGAATAAACCCTTTAAAAAAATTAGTCACAACAAACCACGATTCAAATACTAAACAAGAAATTTACATATGTACTTACAATGTGAGATCACTTAAAAAAGAAAATAGAATGTTACAACTAGAACATGCCCTTGAAAGGGTCAAATGGGACGTGATAGGACTGTCTGAAGTGAAGAGAAAAGGTTTAAAAATTGAAGAACTAAATTGGTGCATATTTTACCACTATGGAGAGACCGAAGGACACAGAGGTGTGGGCTTCTTAGTAAAAAAAGAACACAAATTAAATATAATTGGTTTCTATGGAATATCGGAAAGAGTCGCAGTTTTGAACATAAAATTTGGAGGTACCCAAATTTCAATCATACAAAGCTACGCCCCGATGGAGAAGTCCAGTGAAATAGAAATAGATCAATTTTATGTAGATTTAGGTAGAGCGAAAGAAAAGTCAACGGAAAATATAATTATAACAGGAGATTTCAATGCGAAGATTGGTATTTCACCCATACAAATAGGTTCAGTGATAGGAAGATATGGATCAGGCGCCTCTAATGAACGTGGTGAAAAACTAAAACTATTCGCTATAGACCAAGAGTTGACAATACTAAATACAATGTACAAAAAGAAAGAAAACCAAAGATGGACCTGGCTTTCACCAGATGGATACACTAAGAATGAAATTGACTACATCCTATCAAACAAAAAACACTACTTCACAAATATAGAGGTGCTAAGGAAACTAGCGTTCCCTTCTGACCATAGATTACTAAGAGGAACAATAATAATTAATGAAAAACGAAAAAGCAGAAAGAAATATACACAACCAAGATCAAATTTACAGTCAATAAGAGAGCAAAAAAGATACAAGAATATTTTGAAAGAGAAACTTTACAAACGTGAATCAACCGACAAAGTAAAATTAACAATACAACAACTATATGATATCTTAGAAAAATCATTAACAGAAAGCATAATTGAATCACAAGTATCAAAACCGAAAGAAACCTTTACATTATCCGATAACATCAAGTCACTTATATCGAGAAGGCACACTTTACAACAAAAATCAGATAGAACAATAGAAGAAAAAATAGAGCTAAAAGAATTATATAGAACAATACCAAGAACAATACAGGATGACTATGACAATTACAAGTTACAACGATATGAGAAATGTATAGAGCAAACTAGCGGAATAAAAAGAATTCATAAAAAATTGTATAATAATAAAACATGGATACCGAAATTGAAAACATTACAAGCAACTACAGAAGATAGAATAGATCTAGTACAAATGGCCACAGATTTCTACCAACACCTATACAGACAAAAACAAGAAACAAACGAAAGAATAATTATTACAGGATATAAAAAACGCCAAACTGAAAACGAGAAACCACAATATTTTACTGGAAAAGAAATACAGTTATCTATTAGAGATCTAAAAAATAACAAAAGCCCCGGACCCGACTTTATTACAAACGAAGCGTTAAAATTAGGAGAAGAACAATTATTAGGACTAATAATAAGATTATTTAATGAAATACTAAGAGAGGAGACGGTTCCAGCTCAATGGAGTGAATCGGAAATAATTTTACTCTACAAGAAAGGAGACCCTTCTTGTGTATCAAACTATAGACCAATAAGCTTAATGTCGAATCTTTACAAACTATTTTCGCAATGTCTCCTGAAAAGGATCGGTCCACAAATTGACGTCAAACAACCAATAGAGCAGGCCGGCTTCAGACCAGCATTCTCCACCATTGATCACATCCATGTGCTATGCCAGTTAGTAGAGAAATACAAAGAATTCAATATGCCTCTATACCTAGCCTTCATTGATTATAAAAAAGCTTTCGATTCTATCTCCCACAGCGCTATAGTCAAAGCACTTAGGTATCATGATATTGAGGACACTTACATCAATATAATAATGAATATTTATAGTAAGTGCAGAAGTAGAATAAGGTTGGACAGAAAGGGCCCATGGTTCGCAATTCAAAGAGGAACTAGACAAGGAGACCCACTGTCGCCAAAAATATTCATTGCAGTACTTGAGCTTATACTACACGATATAAACTGGAAAAGGGGAGGCATCAATATCAGAAATAAAAGGCTAACCCATTTAAGATTCGCAGACGACCTGGTTCTTCTAAGTAATACCGCTAGAGACCTACAAGACATGCTGACAGCACTTCATCGGCACAGCGAGAAGGTCGGTCTCGAAATAAATTTCGAAAAGACAAAAATTATTACAAACCATACTAAACCTACTCTCAGAGTCGAAGGCGAAGTAATAGAGTACGTTGAAGAGTACATTTATTTAGGCAAACTGATTTCGTTCAGAGAGATTGACTCGGAGGAAATAGATAGAAGAATGGCGCTGGCATGGAAACGGTACTGGTCCCTAAAAAATCTTCTTAAATCTAAGTTACCTATTGTCCACAAACGGAGACTCATGGACTCTATCATTCTACCTACACTTACCTATGGCAGCCAGACTTGGTCTTTAACAGAAGCCAACGCAAATAGACTGTCGGTATGCCAAAGAGCCATGGAGAGAAGTCTCCTAGGGATAAAACTTAAAGACAGGGTCAGAAACGATGAAATTCGGAAACGTACCAAAGTTAGAGATGCTATACAACATGTCAGAAGACTAAAATGGAAGTGGGCCGGTCATGTAGCGAGACTTGAGGATGGGCGTTGGACGAAAGTGGTCACAGAGTGGAAAGGACCAGAAAGTGGAACGCGCAAACAAGGTCGTCCGCTCAAACGCTGGTCAGACGATATACGCGAGACCGCAGGCAAACACTGGCTTGGTTTGGCACAAAATAGAGATAAATGGCACAACCTGGAGGAGGCCTTCACCCGCACGGGGGTTCCTATGGAAGAATTCCGATAAATTTTACTTACTAATAAATACTAACAAAAATTACTTTTATTCCATTATAATTACTAACCCACTAAACAAAATGTACTGTTAATGTTAGTTCATAGGAGCAAATAAAAAGGCTTTTTATTTTATTTATTTATTTTATTTTTATAATAACTTATTTGTAACAATATTACCCTTATACCTAGCTTGCCCCTTCTTAACTAGATAATTTCTAATTCCTACCAAAACATCATAATTTTCTAATAAACTATCAATCATAATTCATATAATCTAAAAATATAACAACATTCTAATTATTACGACACTTAATTGGATCGACAAACAGAAAACATATTGCGAAATGACCAACGCTGCATTTCAGTTTCCGGACGGCCTCACATTACTGAGTCACAATACACGATTTTAGAACAATTAGGTAAACGCTATTTACTAAAAAAAATGTATTGGTATGATGTGTGGAATGTAGATACATTACGCTTGGTTAGTAGTACCTTCTTCAGTTCGCCCTCTTATGGAAGCCCTTATCCTTTGAATTGCACGGAGCCCAATTTCCTCCTGTATCCACGCGCGATGACAATTTCGGTAGACTCGTAGACCAATGTATAGTGCGACGATTGCGAGTATGGCCAAGACGACGTACATCACCACGCTAAGTCTCTCCACGTTGCCACTAATGTCCCTCAATTTGGCATCATTATTTCCGGCTGCATTTTGATTTATGAAAACTTCTTCTTTTTGAATACCCGAGCGACACATTTTAGTATATTATTGCAGCTGAAATTAATGCTTAAGCAGGGTCGCCATGTTATGTTGGGGGTTCAAGGGTGGTTTCGTAAGAGAAACAACCGTATCGATCTAGACTTATTTATTGAATGAATCATATTCTAACACAAAATTAATAGGTAGTATAAATGGTCAGTCAGCATATTGGTAAAACATTGTTAAGGAGCATACTGACTAAATAATATAAAGGAACATACACAATAATATTATGACATACTTAATTATTACACTTCATACTGTCTGGACATACAACATTCGTTCACGCCTGTATACCATCCGGAAGCTAACCCTGTCGAAAGGAAGAACCGAGATTTAAAAACCCAGCTAGTAATCTACGTAGAAGGTGATCATCGGTCTTGGGCAGAAAGGCTCCCAAGCATAAGATATGCTATGAACACATCGCACTGTCTCAGCACGAGCTTTAGCCCAGCATATCTTACCTTCGGTAGAGAGTTAAGGACCTTCGATGATGTTAGACACGACCTTCATCAGATAGCTTTATCGGAAAACTTTATCCCCGAAATAACCCCAAAACTTATTTTGTTAGCAGAAACATTTAACCGAACGAAAGAAGTGCAAGAGAACAAAGAAGAAACAAGGAAGAAGGCAGCAGATGAACATCGGCGTCCAGCTCCTACCTACCTACCCGGCGATCGCGTCATGGTTGCGGCCAATGTCCAGAGCAACGCAGCTCGCTACCGAACAGCGAAGCTGACTCCACGTCGCGACGGGCCCTACATCATCCTGCGACGGCACGGGCCTTGTTCTTACGAGCTTGCACACCCAGCACGGCCTACAACTCCTCTGGGTATTTACCATACATCCGCGCTGAGCCCATTCCAGGGCTCCGGTAACGATAAGCCTAATCCTGAAAGACCTTTGCGCAGACGCGGTAGGCCCAGAAAAGCAGACAGCAGCCTCTGAAACAACACTGGTCTCCTCATCGGGACGTCTTCGGGACCAGAGGGGGAGATTGTAACGCGGCAAACACACAACCACGGCAGAAACACTCGCGCGCACGTGAACACGGCGGGCGTCATCACTACCGCGCCCCGCACGGCCCTCCGCGGCGCTCCTGGCCGCCTTTATAAGCGCTGCGCGGGCTATGGATCGTCAGGGACTGCCGCATCGCTTCGCACAGCGCAATCTCCCTGACTGCACTCTGCCGCACCGCGCCTCGCTCGGGTCCACATGTTCGCGCCTGCCGCGAACCCCGACTTCGATCTTCGCAAGATCCAAGGACCGCGACGGAAGCCGACGCCCACTAGCTGCCGCCATGAGCCAAGGCCACTCGCCGGACCCCCCACAGGTCCGGGCGAGTGGTGACTTCGCTCCTACGCCTGCACCTAGGCTCTCAAGAAGCCCAGGAACATCCCCGGGGTATGGGACACGTACCTACATACGTTCCCCCCCGCGTGACCCGCGTGCTCCCCCCCCCCGAGGGGGTGGAGAGCTTCAACCGCGTCCGCTCCCCAGCCGCCTGGGTCGAGTGCTACATCGCGCGCGCCTCCTCCGACCGCGTCGGAGTCGAGTGCCGCCCGGCAAGCACCAGCCCAGCACGCACCTGCTCCCCAGCCGTCTGGGTCGAGCGCCGCCTCGCGCGCGCCTCCCCTGACTACGTCAGGGTCGAGTGCCGCCCGGAACGCGCCGACCCGAGACGCGCCCAAGCCCGCGCCACGAGACACAGCCACCTCCCGTAACAAGGGACGCAGTGGCACCTCGCGCCCCATGCCGCTCGCACCGACGCCGCTAACACCCCGCGCGTCTGCGACCCGCGCTGCCGTGCCCATAGGCACCTACGCGACAGCCGCCCGACCTTTTGGGATGGCCACCACACGCTCTCTTCCGCCACTACCACACAGGGTGACGGACGCACGAAGAGGGATGCACCCGAACATCCCAAAGACACCCCCCCCCCGGTGGCTTCCGGTACATAGACACCGTCCGCGGCGTCGATGTGCCGGAAATGCACTCGGGGGACGACACAGAGGGAGGAGGCGAAGGATTCCCCTTCACCCCACTGACGCACCTTTCGACCAGCTCACGCCCGTCGACACCCCTCGGCTTCGCGCGCTCCGACGGATACTCGACTTCGGTCGAGTCGTTACCGGACGCGCTACCGGAGCCGGATGAGGATGAGGAAGACGACGACAACACCGAAGGATACATCGAAGGCGACGCGATGGATGTAGATCGCGCCGCCAGAGATAAACGACAAAGAAGCCCGGAAGGAGCAGAGGCCAATAAGCGCCCCTGCATCACTCCTCTGCCGGAATTGCCAACCCGATCCCGATGCCCTCCTACGCCGAAGCCGCCGCGAGACCCGCCGCCACCAGCAGTGAACCCGGGAACGGCGCCAACGCAGGAGACAACAGACAGAAACCTAACTGGGACATCCCGACGTCCCAGTTAAAAAAGTGCCGATACCCCCCGTTGGTGGTTGAAAAATTCACCAACTGGGCGGTTCACCTTCTTGCCCTCAGAAGGGAACTGGGCTACACGCCGCACGTGCGCCCATACCATCAAGGGGTACGCTTCATGCCGGAGGGGGACCAGGAGTTCCGAGTAGTACAACGGCTACTCACCAAGTTGGAAAAGGAGGAGGGACTTTCCTGGTTCTCCTACTCGCTGCCGGCAGAACGCAACTTGAAGGTGGCCATCAGAGGCCTACCAGTGGACACACCGGTGGAGCAAATCGAGGCTGCGCTTCGTGCCGAGGACTATGAGCCTGAGTACGTGCGCCCCATACGAGCCCGGCAAGGCAGGCCGGGATGCATTTACCTTGCAATACTAAAGAGGACACCAAACACTACGCCGCGGATCTACGAAACCACGGAGCTGATGTGCATGCCCGGCGTAGTGGTAGAATCCTGGCGCGGCAAGAGAGGGCCGGCCCAATGCCATAGATGCCAAAAGTTCCGGCACTCCTCGCACATGTGTCACCGCCCGCAAGCCTGTGTGCGTTGCGGAGGCGGACACGTGGCCAAGGAGTGCCCCATTCCCAGAGAAGAGCCGGCCCGCTGCGCCAACTGTGGCGAGGCGCACCCGGCCAACTACCCCCGCTGCCGCGTATATATCGCGGAGGCGCGGAACAAGAAGGCGGGGACGGTCGCCATTAGCGACAAGTCCCGCCCCAAGAAACCCACTCCCCACGAAGTTGAAGCCCCGTCGGGATCGCTAATGGCGACCGCCAACGACCCCATAACTCGCGGGACGAGCAGCAGAGGAAGGAGGAAGAGAGGGCGCAGGAAGAAGAAGAAGGTTGCGCCCCCTCCCCCACCCGCCCCCGCAACCACACTAGAAGCCACACGCCCGACTGCACCCCCAGCCCATACCGAGCCGAGGGAACCAGCAGCAGGGCAACACCGTGAAATAGCCGCGCCCAGTACACCGGCCATAGCCCCCGAAATCGCGGGGCTAATTGAATACGGGCTGCGGCTACTCAATGATGCCAACGCCGAGATACTAGCCGGCCGAAACCCCCTTCCCATAATCATGGGTGGCCTAGTTCACCTAGTCGCCACCCATCTGGGAGGAGGAGGTACGAACCTATCGCCCCCCGTGACAAGTGCCCCCTAAAGAGCCGGTCACAGCTGACGCCCTACACCCCACTACCCCTACTCACTAGGGGGAGTCTAAATCGAGCTCCCCCCTCGGCCCCCCAGTCGGACGCTGGTCAGCCTAGCTGGGCCTCGCCTCACGGCGTCTCACCCGGTTTGGCTAGACCGCCCGACAGAGAGGGGAACAGGGGGGGAGCTCAACACGACCCCAAAAGCCCAAAGTCGGCAAACACGAAGACGGGCCCATTATTTAGTGGGCCGCGACTTGACACTTCTGTCGGGGGGCAATCGCCCCGAAACAGAGTCCTCCGCCCTCGGAAGGGGGCGCGAGCAGCTCGAGATGAGATGAGAGGATCGTCAGTCTGAGTTCGGCACGACTTGGGTGTACACACCGCATCGACTTAGGTCGGTCACGTTTACCCCACTTCCGCTGAGTTCAGATTAGCGCCTGCACTGTGCGAACGTGATGTTGGTGATCCACATTACTGACGTACAGGGCACGGTGCGCTTAGGATTTTCGGTAGGGTTTAGTTAGATTACTTAATTTCTTTCATTCAATTGTTGTATTTGTTAGTTCTTTTGTTACCATTAATGTACTTAGGTATTAGTTCAATAAACTAGCTAGTAGCTAGTTTTTTTGCAAAGTGGGTTTATATTTATCTCCTCACACTAAACCTTGCCACAACCATTATTTTAAATTCAGCTAACTGACATTATAAAGCAGCTAAAAAGCCTGCATTTCGAAAGGTATCATTTATTTTATACAACCTGTAACAGAATAAACGCAAGACCTGAAAGTAGTTTGCTCAGAATCAGCTTCTGAATCGATTCCCATCATTATTTATATGTGTTAATTTTCTCCAGAAATATCCTTCATTTAATCTAAATTAGGACCACTGCATAAAACCAACGTAATCAAATATTTTATTTAGGGAATTATAAGCCTTAGCTCAAAGTAATAAAAGCCCATAAAAATGCACGGCTGAATTTGTAGATCGCTTAATATCCATCCATACACACACGTAAAAAAATCAATACATTTTAGAATAAAGTATGATAGTGTGCGAAAGGTAAAATATTTAATTGAAGAAAGATTAGTCTTTATTTCCAAGCAATACGTCTTACTTAACTGCACAACCGAATTTGTAAAAATAAAAATATCATTTCTATCCTTACCTACACACACACGTAGGTTTTTACATTTAAGCTAGTTAAATAAAAACATCATTTTAGGAAATTTCAAACTTATCTCAAAGCAATAAAGCTTTTTTAAATGCATTACTGAATTTGTAATTCCGCATTCACAATATTTTGTTGAGAAATGACAAAATATTAGAAAATCAAAGGTACGTTTTTTGCAAACGCTAAATCAATATGAAAGAGCGAGATGCAATAATTTACTGACTTAGCCCTTTGAGTTGCCGCATTTGTTTGATATGCCGCCGGCGCACGTGCCGCCAAATTAGTCATTCGCCGGCAACCGACAAGTGAATTACGCAATTTTGTTGTTGTTGTTTACGCGCGCGATGGCTTTCCGGTACAGTAATATCCAGTGCACTGAGATGGTGAGGACACTGGCTCGTTGCGACGATAATGTGGAGTTAGCGTGTCGAGTCTTCAATGAACGACATGGTACCAGAGTGAGCGCCAGGACAATGCTAGGTGCAACTCAGCGCCTGAGGGACTTCGGTACGTTTCGTCCTAACACGGCCTTGGATAGAGGGACGAATGTGCGCTCTACTCGTTTGCAGGAAAACATTCTCGATTATTTCGATGAACATCCAGAGAGCAGCACGAGGGAAGCAGCGCCGTTGTTTGACTGCAGCCACATGTACGTGTGGAGAACGTTACGTGCTGATGGCGAACACCCCTTCCATCTACGACGTTGTCAGGAGCTAATGCCGACTGACTACTTGCCACGACTCCAATTTTGTAGATGGTTGTTGGAAAACTGGCAACGAAACATCATCTGGACGGACGAGAGCACCTTCACACGAGTTGGTATTTACAACCAACATAACATGCATTTGTGGAGGCACGAAAATCCACATGCATGTCGTGTAGACTCATTTCAGCACAGGTTCTCCGTGAACGTGTGGGCGGGAGTTGTAGGTACACACATACTCGGCCCTGTGTTTTTACCGAGGTTGACTGGAGATACCTACCTACACTTCTTGCAAGAGATATTGCCTCAGTTATTGGAGGAGGTCCCTCTCTCGTTGTTACGACGACCCGTGTTTTACCAACATGATGGAGCTCCCGCGCATTTCACGTGGAACGTTCGACGGCATCTTGATGCGGAGTATGGCTCTCATTGGATTGGACGTGGAGGACCTATACCGTGGCCTCCCAGATCTGCCGATCTAACACCGTTGGACTTTTTTTTGTGGGGTCGAATAAAATCGCTAGTGTATGTAAACGAAGCAACCAGTATAAATGACCTCAAACATAAAATTGAACTCGCGTTTGTTAAAGTGAAAAGTGAAACTGAAGAGCTTAACAAATTAAAAATTAACTTAAGAAAACGTGCAATAATGTGTATCGAGCAAGGTGGTGGACATTTTGAAAATCTTTTAAAAAGAGGACGAAGAAGAAGTGTTTAGTGTAAATAGCTCAGGTATGTACCTTCGTAATACGATTTTACTACTGTAAATACATAAATGATTGAAATCTTTTAAACACTGAATACGTTTTATACCTACGTAATAATAAAACCGGCCAAGTGCGAGTTGGACTCGCGCACGAAGGATTCCGTACCATTATCGACAAAAAACCGCCAAAAATTCACGTTTGTTGTATGAATAACCCATTTAAATATTAATTTTATTCCGTTTTTAGTATTTCTTTTTATAGCGGCAACAGCGAAGTCTTAACAACAGGGACAATTTTATCCTCCTGGTACGGAACTCTAAAAATGTAAACACACTGACGAGTAGGTGATAATATCGCGAAATCGGTTAAAAGACGCGTGACATGTCTGACTTTAGGTATTGCCGAACTGATAAATCGCAGTGGGATGAAAGGTTGCTCAATTTAAAAATACTTTCTTAGCTATCCGTAGTTGAACTGCATTATTCGAAGTTCAAAGCCTGTAGTAGTAAGTGAGCGGACGGCGAGCAATGGGTAGTTCGCCGTTCAGTGGTCTGGTATGATTCCGGACCAAGCCCAGTCGTCGACGGCACGCACTGTTCCCGCGCGCCTCAAGGAGTTGTCCGAAAAACGTAGGGACCCTGTAATAGGGTCGAAGCCAGCTGGGGCCCGGGTTCTTTTTCTGAAAAGAAGGCCTGGACCCAGTGCGAAAGGCAACGTTGGAACGGGGTGGGTCGTTTAGTCAGTAAGAGTCTGACACTGTCTCTCGCTCCGCCCAAGAGCGGGATTCGTCATTAGATGATTTTTCCCACCATAAAAAAAGCCTGTAAGTGTGATGGAAAGATGAAATCATTATTTTACTAGTTAGGCAATTAACAATATTTTTTTATTTTTTTTATTTAGCGTATACTGTCCCACAGCTGGGCAAAGGCTGGCAACAATAATTAATAGGGTAATATCACAACTTACTAATATCAGCTAGGTACGTAATATTCGGCCATTAAACGTAAAGATACATACCTAAGCTTACATGCATTGCTTTCTATTCCTACCTACATGTTACGTAGGCACGCGACCTACATGTTACGTAGGCACGCGCACGAGTGTGCGCTATGAGTGTGTGCGTAGGGATACAGTAGTATGCTCAAACATTATGCGTCCAGCTAGGACAACTATTTTATAAAAAAAACATAGCGTTCTTTAGGTAAATCGAATTACAGATGTTTCTTTAGTTCTATAATTTAATTTTCTAATTGGGGTGTCTGAGGTCTTGCGTTTATTCCGTTACACGTTGTATACTAACAATTTATGGTGGACTATAATGTTGACTATGTTATATTGCAACGAGTAGTTTTTGATTTAGTCGGATTGTATCCGCCATGTTTTTACTCTTACCGAACTTGTTGACGCTAGCGTGCTTTCTATTTGTTATTATTTTATTATTCGTTGTTATTTGTTGAATTTGTTGCCTTTGTTCTATTTGTTATTAGTTTTGTTGTTATTATATCTGAAATGAGTGAACCTGGGCCTAGTAATATCTACACATTTTCCTCGCCGAAGAAAAAGCGATCCAAGAGGACAGTGATGCACTCGGTGGACAAGGAGACCCTCATCAACATCTACAAGCATGTGGAAGAGACGTGGCCTAAAGATTCTTATCCATATAAGTATGACATAGCCGATAAAACAGCTGAGATAATGGGAATATCTCGAAGCTCAGTTTTTAAAACTATCCGTGAAAGGAAAGAAAAAGGCCGTGTGGAATCCCCTACACCACGATCTCAAAGGCGCTCAATCATTGACAATTTAGACGATTTGCAATTGGGAGCCATACGTCGAAAGATCCACACTTTCTTTTTTGATAATGAATTACCAACAATTGACAAAGTTCTGGATGCTGTGAATACAGACGATACATTACCTGATTTCAAGAGGACAACTTTCTGTAAAATTTTACAAAAATTACAAGTAAAATATGTCAAACGCAGCCGAAACAGTGCATTGTTGGACCGGGATGACATTGTCCGTTGGAGGATCAAGTATTTGAACAAGATAGTCCAATTAAGAGCTGAAGGGAGAAAAATATATTATACAGATGAAACATGGCTTAATGAAGGTTAGTTATATTTTCTATAACCAACACAAATAACATTTTTATAATTCACTCTCAAACTATCCATCTCTTTAAGACTCAACAATGAATATTGTGTACTTTTTCATTAAATAAATTTTCTGATCTTGTTGCAGGACATACTATGAGCAAAGTATGGCGAGACCATACAATAATTCTGTGAAAGAAGCTCACCGTGAAGGCTTATCAATGGGATTAAAGAATCCAAGTGGTAAAGGTAAGCGTTTAATAATATTGCATATTGGTAAGTTGTCACTTGTCTATCAATGATGTAGACAAAGCTATGTATATAACTTCACAATTATTCCATATAAAGAGTATATGAAATGCGTTTTGTAATTGATTTTAAATATGAAGACATGAGTGTTTGTTGTGATAATATATACTAACTGCAAAACAAAAATAAGTTTCTGTGTTAAGGCAATTTTTCCCATTGCTATTATTAGGATTATCTTATTTTTTCTGGAAAGAATTTATTTAATTTTATTATAATTGTACACAGGATCCGATACGGGCTTCTTGGAAGGAGGCGAATTAATATTTGAAGCTAAGAAAACCGAAGGAGACTATCACTCTGAAATGGACACATATAATTATGAAAAATGGTTTGCCACAGTTCTTCCAATTTTGGAACCAAATTCTGTTGTTGTCATAGACAATGCACCTTATCATTCCCGAAGAAAGGAAAAAGTCCCTACTTTAGCTAACAAAAAAATTGATTTACAGAAATGGCTACTTGAAAAAAATATACCCTTTGACCAATCCGAAGTTAAAGCACAACTAATAGAAAAAATTAGAAAAGAAAAAGACAAATACCAGTCTTATGTTATTGATGAGATGGCTCAAGAAAATGGTATCACAGTGGTAAGGCTTCCACCCTACCACTGTGAACTAAATCCAATAGAACTAATTTGGGCCCAAGTGAAAGGGTATGTAGCTAGACATAATAAATCATTTAAATTAAATTAAAATGTTGTTAGCTGATGCAATTAAAAGTGTATCAGTTGAAAATTGGAAAAGGTGCATTGACCATGTCATAAAAGAAGAACAGAAAATGTAAAAAATTTATGGCATAATTAATGATTAAACGAACTTACCTGTACGTGAAGTTCTATCATAATTATACGAGGGCTTCGTCCGAAGAGATTAGCATCAATATAACACTTGTAGTACCGCGCAGTATTCGCCGCTTGCAACACTAAATTTGAGGTGACGTATAGAAATTTTGACGTTTACTTGACGTCTGTCTGTTCGCGCCACTTCATTTAGTTCAGAGTTATTATAAGTATGGACTTATTTCACGATAGGGGTTTGACATGGGGGGGAGGGATGCTAATCTCTTCGGACGAAGCCCTCGTATAATTATGATAGAACTTCACGTACAGGTAAGTTCGTTTAATCATTAATTATACTCGGCTTCGTCCACTTAGATTAGCATCAATATAACACTTGTAGACTATTAGAAATTTACATCGTGAAATATGGCTTGCATTCTTGCAAAATAACAGAGGAGAAAGACTTTAAATGAGCTCTTTAATATATAATCTCTAATAATAATATAATGTGATGTGACCGTCCAATGGTCTGAAGTAGAACCAAAAGAAACCAAAAGAAGCCGTCCAACCAATCGAGGATGTGCGTGCTGGCGTCATCCGTGCCGGCACAGCGGACGTGGCGGCGTGGCGGGCGCTGTGTTAAATCCCACGCAAATAACGCGTTACATTATGTAAAATAACAGTATTCGAGCTACGCATAAGTTGATTGGTTGAGGAGACCGAATTCGGGAGTTCTTTATAAAATCATTAATTTATATTCCCATTTGACAATATGACCTTGAAATGTTATCTATAATGATTTTAGACAGTGTTTGTACTGTGTGAGCGGTCACTAGTGCGAGCAAGGCAAATGTATTGAAATCTCCTCAAGAGACAGAGATTCATCAGGGTAAAGTTATTCTAATAATTTAATACCAGAGTGACGTCCCAGGTAGTGTCATCCTTTGCGAGTGGAGGTCCCCAATGGTATATACCTTTAAAAATATCTTGATGCTCTCATCGAGTTCTACATGTTCCCCTATAACCTGGGCGAAGGCGGAACGACGGAAATTGAGCCCCTTCATTTTTATACAGTTTGACAAAAACATCTTAATATTTGTGGGATGCTAGCATTACGTTGTTGTGTATACAATATAAATATAATTCTTCCAAGTTTATCGAGAGATACTAACATCACGTCTAACCCCGACGAAAGGATATTCCTTTTGGCTAGTGCCGACTATATAATAATGTCGCCGCCAGGGTAACTTGCGAGGACTTAATCGTCAACTGGCGAGCGCGAATCTCGCGAGCGCGCGCGAGTTGGCACTTTTCGATTTTACCTACTTTTTTTGTCGTCAACTCGCGCGTCTATGTAAAGTACAGTCAAATAAAAAGAGATTGAAAACAAAAACTATTAATAATTATTTATTGACCGCGTTAGCTGATTCTGTGAAGTACTGACTTAGATTACGATTTAGAGGGCCGAAATGAGAAGGCCTGGGGAACGCATCCAATGACACATACTATCTCGTCTAACGCGCATGCGCACAACAGTATAGCTGTCATAGCGCTATCTCTTTCTAATTCATTTTGCAAACTGAGTGCCTACTCCAGGAAACGAAACGTAACTTTCGACTCAAGAGCCCTGGCAACACTGTATTTTAGTGACGTTAGTGTTACGTAAGCTAAGCTGACGTTTACAGTGCACTTACGGAGTAAACATACTTACAGAGTATAAATGTTTTTATTAAGTCTATAAGAATGCCATTTGGTGTGAAAATGTGGAAGTTTTTAGTGATTTTGATGTACTGTGGGGGTAAGTTTATAACAATTAAACTTTTCGGGTAATACTCTCAAAGTGTTCTGTTACTTTTATCAGGCATCTTGATTAGTTAAACCTTAGATTAACTCGTTGTTCTTACTATTTTACTTTTTTGAATTAACATATGGCTTTACCCGCTCGGTTGCTTCGCAAAAAAATGCAAAGAGGGTCGCTTGCCAGTGATTTTTGACCGCATCTGAGCGTACGACGCGCCGTAATAAAAATTTGACTGTGACTCGCTCCAGAAGCGCACTTCAAATGTTTTAACTGCTCTGAATAGCCATTAAAATAAGCCTAAACATTGTGTCTGTTTTTTAATAGATCTTGTTTCCGTATTTTCCTATGTACCTTGAAACTTTAACTACCCAAATATTAGCTACTTGTATGGAAAAATGCGTTTTACTAAAAACTAAGATCGACAAGAGTATTGTTTCTTATTTTATTTATAAACTAGATTAATTACTAGATACATTTAATAACACATGGATATATTTCATGTGGAATAAAATATTTAAAACATTAAGGGAACTACAACTTGAAAAAAAAAAAATGGCGACGTCAACTTTATTTCGTATCGTGTACTAAGAATTAGATTTATAATGTTGTCAACTTGTATTTGAAGGTCGGATGATATATCAGTCTATGGTTTAGAAACGTTTCACGAGGACTTTATGAACTACAACATAAAGTTTAAAGTCGATTAGTAAAAATTGGTTGTTGGAAACGATTGTTGCCAGAAGCAGTCAAGGGTGTTCAATTTTGGAAAAAATTGTTTCCTTAAGCAGTTTATCGGTTACTTAATTGTTTTGTTCACTTTAACTTGATTGTCGTTTACTTTCTTATAGTGCGATTGCACTTTAAAATAAATACCACGTGGCAATTTTACACAGTATATTTATTCCATAGTAAAAAATATACGTTGATTTTCCATTTTTTATATAGATAATTTATATTTTTTTGTGATTTAGCTTTTTAGAAAATGTTTGTCATTAAAAACAATATTTTTAGGAAGTGGACCACAGGCAGGTTCGTCCAGAAATGTAACTGGACACGACATCATTACATCTCAGCGAGGAAGTTCGATACTACTTCGTGCAGGACACAAATATAATAAAGACCGAGAAAATAAAGATGGTTCCTGTATCTGGAGGTGTTCGAAGAGGACTGTTTGCAAGGCAAGATTAATTATTGATAGCAATAACTGCATCAAACGAGATGACAAGCACGACTGTGAGCCTGATTTTGTATCAAATGAACTGGAGCTTAACTTCGACAAGTGCATGGAAAAAGTAAAAAGTGACTGTACTATACCCATACCAAATGCATTTCGACATACGGTCTCAACCCTTAAAGATAAAGGAATTGACCTCATAAAAAAAATACCTACATATAAAAATATTAAAAACAAATTTTACCGAAAACGGAATAAGTCATTGGGGGTAAGAAAGGTATGTTTTAAGTCGATTAAGAATGTTACTGTGCCCGAAATATTTGCAAACTTTTTACTAGCCGACTACCAAACAATCAATAGAATTTTAATATTCGCTAGTGAAAATTGTAAAACAATTTTAGCAAAACCAAATTTGACCATTTTATGCGATGGTACTTTTAAATTTTGTTTAAAACCTTTCCAGCAGTTGTACACTTTACATGTTGATTTAGGAAGTAGTAAAACTCATAATAATATTATACCCGTTATTTATGCGTTGTTGGGTAACAAAACAAGAGCAACTTACAAAATTTTGTTTCGCCTTATCAAGAGCCAAATTCCTCAGTTTAATCCCAAAACCATTCTACTAGACTTCGAGAAGGCTGCAATGTTAGCAGTCAAAGACATATTCCCTGAAACAAGCGTTAGAGGGTGTTTCTTTCATTTTTCGCGAAGTTTGTGGCGGAAAGCTGACGAAATAGGCATAACAAAATCTGTACTATTTAGAAAACATATAAAGAGGTGCGTTGTTTTGGCACATTTGCCCAAAGAAGCTGTTGAGAATGGTTGGTTGTATATTATGTCTCAATGTCCGAATAATAAAAATATTGTAAAATTTAATGATTATTTTGTAAGAACTTGGTTGAATGAGACTTCCATTTTCGCAGACAAATGGTCTTGTAATTTTAGCCAACACCGCACTACGAACATGGTTGAGAGCTGGCATTCTACGGTAAATAAAAAAATTAATAGCAAACCCAAAAGTATTGCACATTTTTTGACCATCTTAAAAGAAGAAGATAATTATTATCAGACTTTATACTTAAAGAAGTCTAATATAACTGCAAAATGTAAAGAAACTTGTGCTATTGACGAGCACATTACCAACACTGTTAACGAATTTATCCATGGGGTTATAAATATTGACTTATGTATCGAACTTTTGATCTTGTGATTTTTGATTTAATTTAGCATAGTCTGTTTATTTTAACGTTTGCTATAAAAATCATTTATAACAAACCATGATCTGTGATTGTATAGTCTGTGATTAGTTTTATTAGTACTGTAGGTCGTCAGTAATAACTTAGCCAATTGATGAATCTACTTATTGATAGTGTTTAGCGTTTTTTGTAAAAATCATTTACAACCATATGTGATCTGTGATTTTATAGTTTCTAAGACTCTTTCTATGGTTCCTAAGATTGATTTTATTAGGGAGCAATAATAAGTCAGTTTGTTGTCAATTACTATGTTTAGCTTTACTATTTTATACTTACCAATATTCAGTATACGAGTATGTGAGTGGAGTGTTTTCGTTGTTTCTATTTTATTTACTTAGTTTTTTACAATTTACATACTAGATAATAAGATAATAAGCCAAATTCTCAAATCAATGTGATATTGTTGATAATTAGTAAGGGAAATACTACTAATAATTTATATTTTGTCCTGTTGATTTATAATAAACTGATTTCAAAACGATGTATATTTTGTTTTATTTTAAAAATCAAATTTCATAAAGTTTCTTATACATTTATAGTAGGTAAGTACCTAACTAAATTAAATTTGTTATAACGTTTTTGTAGCTGACTATACATTAAAACATCAAATTATATAGACGCGCGAGTTGACGACAAAAAAAGTAGGCAAAATCGAAAAGTGCCAACTCGCGCGCGCTCGCGAGATTCGCGCTCGCCAGTTGACGATTAAGTCCTTGCGAGGGCATATTGGGGATTCTGTAATGAGAGCACTCAGTAGTGACTTAGTTTAAAAAAAAAAGGCTATGGGAAGATACCAGGCTTTTAAGAGCGGAGACCAAGGTTGTGTCGGCCAGACTGGCAAGACCATAATTCTTCTTTATTGTCTTCTAATATTTTCTTTAGTGTTTTAAGTACCATAGAAAATAAACAAAAGGAGTAGAAATAACATGACGAGCAATCTGTTGTAAATGCATTGATTGCTTGCGCATTTGGGTCGCAATGCCAAGATCTTCAAGATATCTTTTGCATTTTTTAATGATCCTACTAGCAAAGAAATCAATATCTGGAGAGTGTGTTTTATTTAATCCGTCCATCGAATATTGGACGCAAACACATGAATGCTACGACGGTCGCACCACTGCCACCGTAACCTTTGTTAATTGTGGGTACCGGACACCACTCATGCAATTGATATAAGATATTGTTGTCGCATTATCGATTCGAAGTAAAAGCTGACAGTTGGTTAAATCTGGGGCGAAAATTTTAAAACCAAAGAATGCTGCAAATATTTCTAAATAATTAATACGCTGGGAGGATTCCTCAGTACTCCATAAACCACTTGCTCTGCTCTCACCACAAGCCACCCCCCACCCCGTTGTTGAGACATCTGAATTGATCTCCAGATCGATGCGGCTCACAGAGAGCCCACTCGTCCTATCCCACCAGTCCAAGACTGGAGATTGGCATCGATATTGAAGCCGAGAAATTAACAATGTCTGTTCGGCGTGATGCAATTTATTATGCAATTAGAAGCTAGTCGTCAAGGTACACTTTGTATATCAGCCCTGCTGACCTCAAAACGTTAGTGACTGGTTTCATTACTTTTGTGGACGCATAGGACACTATGCTGGGGCTGAAAGCGTTCCATTAAAAACGATAATTTTTGTAGTCTACATGGCATTTATCCAGATATAAACATCTTTAAAATCGAGTTTAGGCATAATACAGTCACGAGGAATAGGTTTCAGAGCTGTGTAAAGATCTTATAATTTAAAATATTGTCAGTTTATCAATATGTTTAAAGTTTTAAGTTTAGGATAAATGTCATTTTACCGTTCGGTTAAATGTGTATTTAGCCCCAATTCAATTCAAAATCTTAACCGAGCGAAGGTCCATTCTTGTCCAAATTATTTAGACAAACATGGATGAAAGCCTGAGAATCCACCAATAGAAATTAAGTTAGGTCTTTGATTGCGTCCGCAAAGTGGAAGTTTTCTAAACTAGAACAAGTTCTAGGTGGTGAGGACAAAGCTGAACAACTGAACAACAAAGACCAATGGGTCTTTAGTGGTGAGTGACTATTGATCAACAAAATAAGCTAGTCTGCCAACATATTTTACCTCAGTTGTCAGCGGCGCCGCCGCCGAATTTGCGACGTTTTCCGGTTGGTGCGTCCTCCAGATTTTAGACAATGATGCGGGCATTGCAAACTTTTTGCTGGGGTCAGGTTTAGTGGCAGTAATAATTTTCAATTCTGCTTCAATAATTTTCGATAAATTTTAGCGGTTTTTAAACTATCAGGAAGTTTATCCCCGAAGAGAAAGTTATCGGCCTCGGCATTTTTTTTTTTTTTTTTTTTATGGAACTAATCACATAGTTAATAAAAATTAAACATTATTTACACACGACCATCTGATCCCAAACTAAGCAAAGCTTGTACTACGGGAACCAGATAATTGATATACTACTTTTCTATTGTAAATGAAGTACATAACTACATACATACTTATACAGATAAATACACCCAGACTCAGGACAAACAGACATGTTCATGCACCAAAATATCCGTCCTGGATGGGAATCGAACCCACGACCTCCGGCGTAAAAAGCAAGCATTTGCCAACCACGCCAACAGGCCCGTCAATAGTTACGTCTATTTAATTTATATACCACTATATTGACATTGCCTCGTTGGTCTAGCGGTAGCGTGTTCAACCGCAGAAAATGAATCCTGGGTTCAAATCCCGGGTCGGGCCAAACAGTGATTTTGGGATTTTTCGGCAGTTTTCGGCAGGTGGGTGGTGTAAGTCGCATCTGCGACAAACACGTAGAACCCAGTGGCGCGGCATGGTCGCGCGCATAACTTCGTTATTTGAAAATGAATTAAAATCATATCAGACTATATCATAGCGCGTGTGTTAAGAAACAGACCTATGTACAATAAGTTTTGTGAACAGTATCGCTAGATAAGTAGGTAGATATTGCTCAATCGTCATACGATTGTTTTTGGTGAAGAAATAGCCCTGGTAGCTATCCACAACGCCAAAGTTTTGGTAAGAAACAGCCCTAATAGCTGTCCACAATACCATATTGCAATATCTATGAATGATGTAATTTGAAAATGAATTAAAATCATATCAGACTATATTATAGCGCGTGAGTTAAGAAACAGACCTATGTCCTGTTCACAAAACTTATTATCGCTAGATAAGTTGGTAGATATTGCTCAATCGTCATACGATTGTTTTTGGTGAAGAAATAGCCCTGGTAGCTATCCACAACGCCATAGTTTTGGTAAGAAACAGCCCTAATAGCTGTCCACAATACCATATTGCAATATCTATGAATGATTTAATTTGAAAATGAATTAAAATCATATCAGACTATATCATAGCGCGTGAGTTAAGAAACAGACCTATGTACTGTTCACAAAACTTATTATCGCTAGATAAGTAGGTAGATATTGCTCAATCGTCATACGATTGTTTTTGGTGAATAAATAGCCCTGGTAGCTATCCACAACGCCATAGTTTTGGTAAGAAACAGCCCTAATAGCTGTCCACAATACCATATTGCAATATCTATGAATGATTTAATTTGAATATGAATTAAAATCATATATGACTATATCATAGCGCGTGAGTTAAGAAAAATACCTATGTACTGTTCACAAAACTTATTATCGCTAGATAAGTAGGTAGATATTGCTCAATCGTCATAAGATTGTTTTTGGTGAAGAAATTGCCCTGGTAGCTATCCACAACGCCATAGTTTTGGTAAGAAACAGCCCTTATAGCTGTCCACAATACCATATTGCAATATCTATGAATGATTTTTTATAAAGCTAGTATTTGAGGGTAAGTGTCACAAAATTATGTGTAATTTTTCGTTACTAACCATATTTTCCGACAATGATGCTTCACATCCTCCGACGACTCCGAAGAACTGGACAATACCCGCACTCTGCTGCGTTATACAGGTTTTTCACTTCTTTTCTGACGATGGAATTCGTCGATCCCCTTCCATTTCTTCAGCTATTGTTCATAATTTTTGTCAGTTATCTTTCTTTTTGGCATGTTGACTCAATTACTTCACTTAGTTAAACCATTTTAACACTGAATTTAAATATATTTAACGGAATACATGCAAAGCGGCAAAACAATAGAACGCGAATGAAGTGGCGCGAACAGACAGACGTCAAGTAAACGTCAAAATTTCTATACGTCACCTCAAATTTAGTGTTGCAAGCGGCGAATACTGCGCGGTACTACAAGTGTTATATTGATGCTAATCTAAGAGGACGAAGGCGAGTATAATTGATGATGTGGTTGATCGTTTTGTGATTAATGTGGGTAAAAGTGACACCTCTGATTCTGAGTCTGAATAAACTGATATTAAAATATACTTGTTTAATTTTAATTTATAATTTCTTTTCTATTTAATACTTACACTAAAAACACATAGCATAGTATCTACTGCTTTTTTGAGTATAAATATCATATAGTACAGGTATAGTCCGGTCTATTTAAGCCTAAAATCAGGAGGAAGGTTACATAAATTCCCATAAAGCTGAATATTGGCATAGTTGTTCAAAACATCATTATAAAGAAAATCTCAAAAGTCCTCATCGTTCCGAGGTGTGCTAAAAATTTGGCACGGGGTCAAAGGTCAAAAAAATGAGTTTTTTGCGATTTTTAGCGAAACGGTGAGTTTTTTCGCAAAATTACCCCAGTACAAAATTGTAGATCACGAAATTCTCTACAAAAAATATATTAATAATTTTTTTCCTAAAAGCCACCATTTTGGAGATATAACGTTCCGAAAAGTTGGATCAGTCGTAATCCCTCTATTTTGCACACGTACGCCACATATGAAAGTCACTAAAGGTGTAATAGAACTAAAATAAGTTCGCTATTATTTATTGTAACTTGCTTATGTAAAATATAAGTTAAACTACGAGAATCTCAGGTATAATGAAACCCCGTTCCTAAATTTGTACGTCAGTATAACCTTGGGATAACATCTGTCTTTTATTCTATTGTCCGCGTGGCTAGGGTCGTATACCTGCTTTATGTTGGCATGCCCAATATATGAAATACATACCGTTAGTCTTGAGCGCCACTGCGTAGGGAAAACATGTGCTTATCTTAACCTATCTTTTAACCTATTTTGTGCGTTTTAGATTTTTATAAGAAAAATGTCAGAATATTGTTTTATTTGTACTCATCTTTTAACTGAAAGTGAAACTGTAACTGTTGATCGTGGTATGAAGACACTGATTAATGCAAGTGCTGAAAGAGATGATGGATACTCGGAATTTCTTAAAAAACAAAAATCTGTGACAATACATAGCAACTGTCGTAAAATTTATACGCGGAAGTGTTCTATTGCTGCTGCCATCAAAAGAAAACGCGAAGAACAAGAAGCTAACACATCTACAGGATCTACAGTAAGTAGTCCTCTTCGTACTAGATCCCGTTCAAGTGTATCAGATTTTTGTTTTAAAAAACTATGTTTATTTTGTGGCAATAAATTGAATGAAGAGTTGCAGAGAAAAAAATCCTTAGATCGTCGCAGTAAAATTTGTCAAGTAAGTACACTCCAATTCAAACATTCAATTTTGGAAGTAGCACGAACTCGTTCCGATGCTATATCGAAAGCTGTTGTTGCTCGAATCGAATTTGACTATGATTTAGTTGCTGCTGAAGCAAAGTATCACCAAGAATGTTATACTTCTTTTTTGAAACCGACTACTGGCGGTACAGTTGGTCGTCCTAAAGATGAAGCAACAGATCTGGCAATGCAGGAAATATTTACATACATTGAGAGTAGCAATGACTGTCAGTTTACTTTGGCTGAGTTAAAAGATGTTAGCAAAATTTTAACTTTAGATAACAGGACTATTAAGCTGCGACTTAAACTGAAATATGGCGATAAAATTATTATCACTGAAAAACCGGGAGCGTTAACATTTGTATGTTTGATAAACAGTCACCATGAAATTTTAAATCAATCTTGGTCCGAAAATAAAAAAATTAATAAACAAGAAGAACGATTAAAAACTCTAGAAGCAGCAGCATCTATTATTCGAGAAGATATTCAATCCTTGGTATTTGATAATTCCTACTACCCTCCACCAGGTCGAATGTTTGAAGATTTAAATAATGACATCCCACAGTCACTGACATTTTTTTTGGAGCAAATGATCTTAAAAAATAAACGATCAAATTTCGATCATTTAAAACTAGTATGCACCAATATTTGTCATAGTATCATGACTGCTATTCGACCAAGATCGTTCAAGTCCAAATTACAGTTAGGTCTTTCAGTTTTTTTTCATCGGAGGTTCGGGTCTAAGCGTCTTATACAAATTTTGTCGTCTTTTGGTTTGTGTGCTTCTTATAATGATACATTGATGTACGAGTCAGCAGCAGTTTTTCATCCTCTTCCTCATGTCCTACCACCTGAAAGTGGCACACTTATTCAATACGTTGCAGATAATGCTGATATAAATGTTAATACGCTAGATGGTAACAATTCACTCCACATAATGGGTATAATTCAAATTGTAACTCCAAAGCACTCTGTTTTACTAGAAGAACCTATGCAACGAATAAAAGAAGTTCTTTCAGCAAAACACTTCAAAGCAAAAGCTCATGTGCCAATACAGATCTATCAGAATAGTGATGTAGTTGGTTACAGTAAAATATATGTCCAAGATTTTGGATATGGAACTGAAACAGTATCTTTTCATAAAAATTCTGATGTAGTATGGTTTTATGGAAAGTGGAAAAATACATCATTACCTGGTTGGAACGGTTTTATTGAGCGCTTAACAAATTACCATACAAATTATTCAAAATCTCAGATTACATTTTTACCATTCATCCATCAACCAGCTAGTAACTATAATACTGTCTATACGACTTTACTTTGTGCATTAGAGAACGCGAAACGTTACGGCCACACTGTATGCATCGTGACTTTCGACCAACCCTTGTATGCGAAAGCTCGAGAAATTGTATCAGCCGCACCTGACGGCTCTGAAGTATCGAAGATTATTGTCAGACTTGGAGGATTTCATCTACTCATGTCTTATCTCGGAGCAATTGGTTATATTATGCAAGGTAGCGGGATAAAAGAAGTACTCTCAGAAATCTATGCACCAAAGTCATTAGAAAAAATGCTCAATGGTCATGCTTACGCAAGAGCTGTTCGAGCACATACACTACTCCAGCTGGCTTTAGCAATTACAATATTAAAAACAATAGATATTAATGATATCATGGGAGCAGATTTAATCATAAATATTGACCATATATTAGATAGCACTCTTTCATATTCAGATATTGAAAATGATAATGAAGTATCAGGTGCTTTACTTCATAAATTTAATATGAAATTGAAAGATTTTGAGGAACGAGGACCAACAGCGCAACTTTGGATACAATATTTTAATATGGTTTCACTTGCAAAAGAATTTTTGAGAGCTGAGCGTATGGGGGACTGGAAAGCTCATTTAAGTTGTGTAAAAGAAATGTTACCTTATTTCCACTCGTCAGGACATTTTCCATATGCTAAATCTGCACACTTGTATTTACAAGACATGATGCAATTACAGGACTCGATGGATCCTGAAGTTTACGAAAAATTTACCGAAGGATTTTTCACCGTGAGACGCTCAGATAAATTGAGTTGTGGAACTTCTACAGACATGGTTATCGAACAGTCTATGATGAAAGCCATGAAGACAGATGGAGGTATTGCTCGAGGAAGAAGTACAAAACAAAGTGTAATCAGTAAATGGGTTTACAGCATGCATGCAATGAACACAGTTTGTGAGAAATTAGAAGATCTTGCTAATGTTAGGATGGATACGACTGAACAGCATGTTGATGCCAGTGATTCACGTGTAAAAAAAGACGCTAAAGACATACGAATGCTTCTTGAGTGGTTCTCGATTCATGATCCTTTCCCAGAGGTTAACAAAGTCATCTCGATTGCAAGTGGTGTCGTTGGTGATAATACAATTAATTGCTATAAAGCACGTGAACTTGGGCTTATCTCTATTGCTAAAATAACTGGACTGACATTTAAAGATATTAAACTTAAACGCGCTGACAAAGTTGTTCCTCTTTTAGCTATGAGTAGCACCGTAAAAGTTCACGAAGAAAAAGTACCTGTTGACCCAGTGTTATTATTCCAACGTATGAGTGTTACTGCGGCTTTTCAAGATGAAATTGAGAAATATTTCGAGTATGAATTAGCTCCTTATCCGTTAACATTATTTGATGACATTGGAATGCGCAAGACCCAGAAGTCGGCTATTTACGATTGTTTTCAGACTATAAATGTTGATATTAATAACACTAATTCAACGTACATAATTGACGGAGGATTCTTATTACATCGAGTGGTGTGGGATAGCGAGGAAACATTTAACGTTATCTTAGATAAATACGTTCAATATGTACGTCGACATTTTGGTTCCAGAGTTACTGTCGTATTTGACGGATATGATGATTATACGAGAAATATTAAAGCAGCAGAGCAACGCCGTCGAAATGCTGCTTCATCAACTTCTTCTGATATTATATTCGATGAATCAATGACAGTTCCTACCAGTCAACAGAAATTCTTTGCAAATAATCACAATAAATCTAGGTTTATTTCGATGTTGAAAGCAAAATTTACTGCTGAGAATATATCCGTTGAACAAGCTAATGATGATGCTGATGTATTGATTATTGAAACAGCGATAAAGAAATTCAGTGTGACAAATACAACTGTTGTTGTTGGTGAGGATGTTGATTTACTCGTCTTGCTTACTGCTCGAACTCCAACTGAAAAAATTATTTATTTTTTTAAACCCGGAAAAGCCCAAAATCAATCGGAAATATATTCATCAAACAGTTTATCCAATTTTCCTAAATGTCAAAATCATGTATTGTTTCTACACGCAATAACTGGCTGCGATACGACATCTGCTTTTTACAGGAGAGGAAAAACAACAGTTTTCAAAATGTTTGAAAAAAAAGATTTACTACAATGTGCTGAAGTTTTTAAAAATAGTAATTCAACTCAACAACATGTTATCACCAACGGAGTTCAATTTCTTCTTGCTATGTACGGAGCCCCCAAAAAAACCACTTGCTTAGATAAGTTGCGATACACATCTTTCGTGAAAAATACGCGTAATAAAAAACAAGTCAACTTAGCTTCTCTTCCTCCAACCTCAGTAGCTGCTCATCAACATCTGTTTCGGGTATATTACCAAGTTCAAGTGTGGCTTGGTAATCAGCTGGACCCTAAAGACTGGGGTTGGAAGTTGATCGACAATACACTAGAGCCAGTTCAAACTTTACTTCCACCAGCACCTGAGAAACTTCTCAACACAATATTTTGCAACTGCAAGAAAGGGTGTAGTGCAAAATGTGGTTGCAGAAAAGTTGGACTGTTTTGTTCCCTGGCATGCACACACTGTCAAGGCCGATCATGCTCGAATGTTGAGTCACCAACTCTTGAAGATTCGTTTGATACCGATCAGGAATCGCTATTGGGGCAGTTTACGTGTGAAATAGAACAAGAAGAAGAAGAAGAACAAGAGGATGAACAGGAAGAAGAAGGAGAAGAAGATCAAGAAGAAGAAGAAACAGAAATCTTGGACAGTTATGAATCAGACGACTAACTTTTTATTTTAAGTATTTTATTTAATTACACCGCCGTTGTTTTTGCCCACTATAATATATAATATTATTTTGCAATAGTTTTAAAACATATAAAATCTCAGCAGACCCGTGGAATAGGCCTACTGGGGAAACCACGTTAAAAAAAACGCGCTTTGTACACTACCTCATAGGTGGCGTGGAAACGTGTGCAAAATAGAGGGATTACGACTGATCCAACTTTTCGGAACGTTATATCTCCAAAATGGTGGCTTTTAGGAAAAAAATTATTGATATATTTTTTGTAGAGAATTTTGTGATCTACAATTTTGTACTGGGGTAATTTTGCGAAAAAACTCACCGTTTCGCTAAAAATCGCAAAAAACTCATTTTTTTGACCTTTGACCCCGTGCCAAATTTTTAGCACACCTCGGAACGATGAGGACTTTTGAGATTTTCTTTATAATGATGTTTTGAACAACTATGCCAATATTCAGCTTTATGGGAATTTATGTAAACTTGAATGTGTAAATAGACCGGACTAGTATTTTAACATACATATACTTAAATAAAATACTAGTAAGATTTTTTTAAATTGAACACATATAAAACACAAAAACCCCTTTTAATGCAAAGTCGGGTGACGAAAAAAATGTTTGAGAACCATTGATTTGTTTATTTACATTTTATTTTTTCATAAGTTGGATAAGGTATAGGTATTGTTGAGGAGGTTTTCCCAGGTTCAAATGGAATTGTTCGGATAGTAAAAGTAAGAACGTCTACGGGCGTATATCATAGACCAGTAGTACGGCTTTGTCCTTTACCTAACCAATAAGAAGGGCAAGAATGTTGTACTTAGGCAAGTTAGTTTAGTTAGTTAATTCGTTACTTTATTTAGTTTAGCTCTAGTTATTTTAGCAGTTTTTTTGTTTTCGAAGTAATTCGGATTACTTCAAGGGGAGGGGTAAATGGTGTTGCTAGATAGCTGTGTGTGTGTGATTCCCAACCGCTCAGACCTGTTACCCCCTCTCCTACCTCAATTAGCTGTACGCACGCGCCGCGATCGGATGCGCGTCCGCCGTTTCCGCCGTGGCACAGTATCCGGCGTAGAACAAGCCAGGTGGACAAAAGTCATTATCAAATTCCCAGAAATTGGTACTTTCTACCTGTAAACAACACCCCTAAACCTCTGATTCCAAGAATTGTTTACGTCTAACATTCCATATGGGTCAGTCATCGTTTATCAAAGTAAGGTAATTAGGTAAGTGCAGTTAAATAAATAGGTCAGTTGCATTTTAGCGACACTTACACTAAGGCCTCTTTTCCATTACACGGTTTCTCGCCGTGAAAATCTACGGTTAATTCGCCGCGTGTAGGCACGGTCGTCAGTGTGGTATGGATCACTATATGAGCTTGTCGACATGCACGGTGGCGCCAAGGCACGGCGCCGCGGCCGCGTGCGCCGTGACTGCCCCTCGGCGCGCCGCGTCTACGCACGGCGTGATTTTCACCAGTGTTGTATGGCAGTATATCGGGGTGTGTCGACGGTGCCGGACGTACGCACGGATTCGTGACCGCTTATATACGCTGTTTCGCGATTTTATTATAAAATGAACATAAATCAAGAATTATTAATTACGTTGATTCAAGAAAGGCCTGTAATATGGGATAAGACCATCGACGATTATAAAAATAAGCGGCTTAAATATGATTCCTGGAAAGAAATATTTATTCATTTCCAGCCCACATTTGAAGATTTAAGTGGTGATGAGAAAAACAAGTTTGGTAAGTTACAGATATTTAATTATTAACTTTTTACTTATGCATAGTTGTTTTGATAGGAGAGGCGACCTTCGTTAGATACAAAATATTGTGCAAATCTGTTGCGAACTTCATTAGCCGCCAAACTTCCGCGAACTGCATTCGTGATAGGTAACTGGATTAGTTCCGATTCTGAATCAAGGGTGGACTCATTTTCACTCGCATTGTGAAACTGAAAGTTTTCCTGCTTATGTATAAAATTTTGCAAAACACAACATGTTTTCACAATATCAACTGCCAAATCGATGGACACATTCATTGGCCGGTGAAAAATTCGCCATTTATTGGATAAAATGCCAAACGCACATTCAACAAATCTTCGCGCTCTGGTGAGTCTGTAGTTAAATGTACGTTTTAATTGATCAAGCTGATGACCACCAAATGGACGAAGCAAGTGATAATGCAAAGCAAAGGCTTCGTCCGCAACGAACACATATGGCAAATCGTAGTCAATTCCAGGCAAACGTGTTGCATCGGGTAGATTTAATCCGTTGTTTGTTAAATTTTTCCAAAATGGGGTCTCTTTAAACACACTGGAATCACACTCCTTTCCGTAGGCGCCAACGTCAACAAATATAAAGTTGTAATCGCTATCTACTACTGCCATCAAAACTATAGAAAAAAAATGTTTGTAATTTAAAAACATCGAGCCACTATCAATTGGCTTAATAAGTCTGATGTGTTTTCCATCGACCGCTCCTAAGCACAGCGGGAAGTTGGAAGATTCTTGAAATTTGCTTGCAATGTGTAGCCAGTCTTCTTTAGATGGCATTTTCATATATTCTTTATACAGTTCTAACCAAATGTAGTGGCATACTTCACGTACGATGCAACTTATGGTTTTTATTCCAATTCTATAGCTGTAGTATAGGTCAGTAAAGGTATCTCCTGTTGCTAGATACCTGAAATATAAAACAAAACGGTTCAGGTTCAAATACTAAAACCCCATTTTAGGTCGGGGTCGATTCAGTTTAGGTCGGGGGTTTTTATAAATTTTGAATTTAATAATTATTATTTATTTATTTTCAGGGCAAATGGTGATGAGGAAGTGGACCAATATGAAAGATAGCTGGATAAAATATGACAAAAAAATTAATGAATGTAAGTCTGGTTCTTCAGCAAAAAAAAATAAGAAAATATATGTTCTATGATGAAATGATGTTCCTAAAAAAAAATGTTGAGCATCGCAAGACCGATTCTAACATGACTGAACATGTTCATGATTCTAGCCTCAGTAATGAAAATTTTGATAGTGCAGTCCCGAATCAATCAAGCTCGGGATACACTGAACGGAGAGAGACGCAAAGGGCTAAAAAAAAAAGAAAAAATGAACTAAGTGAAGTTGACATTAGGTTTATGAAGTTTATGGATTCAGCAGAACGAGATGAGAAAAAGAAAAGCCGTAGTATGAACTTTTTTATGGGAATCGCTGATACAGTTGACAAGTTCAGTGATGAAAATATGATAGACTTTCAGTTTCAAGTAATTTCAATAATTAAAAATATTCAACAAAGACAGTGTACTCAGTATATACCTACATCAAGAAACCAATGGGATCAAGGCCATCAAGGATATTTAAGTGGTACAGCATCCTCAAATGCGCAATCGTCAACATATGGATATTCTACAGCTGCTAGATCGGGCTATGGAATAAGTCGTCCACAGACGTCTTCTCATGATTTTGGACACGGTTCTGGTTTAGAGCCAATCCACTACCGACCCGAATCACAATTATCTGTACATAGTGTAAATGCGGAAAGTATCTCGGCAGATTCTCAAGTTTCTATTGAAGACGAATTCGATTTTAGTACCGCACTTGAGTAGCATTTTCAGCGTAGTGTATTTTTTGATTTACTTGTTCTTAAATTAATAATTATTAAAATTCAATTACATGTAATAATTTTGTTTGTGTGCAATAAACAATTTTAAACTAAAATATGTCATTTAATTTTGTACCTACTTACCTCAGAGTTACAGCCAATCTTTCTGCGGGCGATATACTCTCTCGCATAAAAGTATCTTGATGTTTTAGTTCCTGGGATAATTTTTGGAGCAAGTTGTCGAATGTAGTTTTCTGCATTCTAAAATAATTGTAAAACTTGTCTTCATCTTCTCTCAATTGATTCTTGACAAGTGTATGAAACGCGCCATATTCCTCCCTTTTTTCTAAAATCGGATGTATCCAAAACCTTACTTCCCTTTTTTTTTCTATTTTCTTTTTCCTATATATGTAATAAGCAACTATAATCTTTTTTTTCGTAAGAAAATTCATGACGCAGCACGTCCTACACAGCCCGAGTAAAAAGCGCTACTAGCCAGTACTTACCAATGTCTCGCGCGGTGATTTTGCCGTATCATGTACAAGCTAGCACGTTTTTTCAACCGTACGGCTTACACACCGTACGTTTGAACAACCGTGTAATGGAAAAGAGGCCTAACATCTCATGGTGGTAGTTCTAATTTTGTGAAAAGTTTTAGTGATGGATTTTACTTCTGAAGGTATGTTAAATATTATTTCCTTATTAGAATCTTTTAATGCGTTATAAACATTCATAAAGTAGACTATCTCTGAATACCTACTTAAAATATTACCATGTTTTTCTTTGTTTTCGAACTTATCAGGCTTAGAAAAAACATGTATCCTCTTGTACCCACTCTAAATTTTTGATATGTTTTAACTACATGCACATTCATAAAGTAGACTATCTCTGAATACCTACTTAAAATATTACCATGTTTTTCTTTGTTTTCGAACTTATCAGGCTTAGAAAAAACATGTATCCTCTTGTACCCACTCTAAATTTTTGATATGTTTTAACTACATGCCTATAGACTATTATGTGACCTATTTTATGTAGCACACTTGAGTACAACATTTTTTTTCTTTTTTTGTAGAAATAACTGAGTCTATTAGTAAAATAGAGTTTTTTGAAGAGTGGCTTAACCTCCTAAGTCCCAATGTCATATATAAAGAACATTGAAAATAAAAAAATTTGAACTTTATTGTTTTTTGTGGACTTTTAGACCCCCGGGTACACTTATCCCTATATAAGCCCTCTTTCATCCCTCATTTCCATTAGTAGGATGGTGGTGTGCAAGACGTGTGGTGGTTCGGACCATACACGAACAAGTTCAAAAAAATGTAAAAACTATTTACCGTCCATAAGAAAGAGGCATTTGAGTGAATCAAAAGCAAATCAACTAGAAATTTATACTGTCAAACGAGGACTTGTTTCCTGCCTTTGTCCGCTATTGGCTCCAGAGAAAAAACTCAAACTTTTGACAGAAATTCGACGGGATGTTCGCGATCTCTCACGGGTCTATATCGAACTGGGTGTTTGGTACAATTATTATATGAAGACGAGCACGCAACTTCCACCTAAACCGGACGTGTTGAATTTCATCTATGCCATGAAAGGAAAAGGACCCTATACTAACGCATATTCTACCATGTTTGGTGAGAGGAAGTTTGACGACAAACTTCGCTCTTTTGTGGTTCAAGAGATGGCAAAACAGTACGAGACCGTACTACATACAAACGTTAGTACACATGCCTATTCTAGGCTGGCCCGCTATTTCAACGTGAAACGTAACGATCCAGCATTGTTTTCTGCGTTTTTCAAGAAGATACTACCCGACGACAATGAAGAGATGCGTCGTGTTTGTTCTATTATCAACGTGGACACTGTCGGAGGTACCAAGTGGTGGTCTACCATACCTGAATGGCTCAAAATTCAGGCAAAACTCGAAGACTTTCGACTTTTTCCACAACCATCACATGGGCTCAAACACATCACTTACACATCGAGAGGTTGGCACGAACTATTGCGACGTGTATATCCAAAAGCTATTACAGGCAATTGGCCTAGAATTGAAGATCATCGACGAGAACTATGGGCTCCTTGGTTAGACGTTGACATGAAAAAATTTGGATGTAGCCTACAAACAGACGGCTTTAGTGTGAGTCTATCAATGAATCGAATCAAAAAGGAGCTTACTATGGTACAATCACCAAAACGCTCCAAAAAGAGTTATGATCGTATCATCGCTGTTGATCCCGGCTCTATAATTCCTGTTGCTGCGGTGGAATCGCGCAGGTTCAAGTTTCAACGTGTGACAAAAAAATACGTGAGATCGCATACATTGGAGTGGAAGCGTGCACGAGTCAGAAACAAATTGTGTCGAGTCAGCGAGGAGGCCGAAAAAAAGGCTCGTGAAAAGTTGGATTTTCCCGTTTCCTCGAAGAACGCTACTCATGTCGTGGAATACACTGTTTTTAGAATGCATTGGTTCAACGTGCGCCAGGAACCGTATGAGAGACACGCCAAACTCACACGCTTGAAACTAGACAAGTATATCCGTACAGCTAAATGTGAAGAAAAAATAATCAAGGAAATATTTGACGATAGTTCCAACACACTAGTGTTGTATGGTGCTGGAAGTTCATTCATGAACAAGGCTTCTTTCAGCGGTCGCAAGTTTAAACACGACTCGCTCATCAAACGTCTACGGAGTAAGCCCAACATTGATGTAGAGGTCGTAGATGAACAGTATACCTCGCAGGCGTGTTCTTCGTGCAACGCTACAACAGGACAGTTTCATAAGATTGTCATGAATCATCGACTACGCTGCACAGTGGTTCGTGTAGAACAAGCTAGCTGGACAATATTATTTGTTTCGATTTTTATTTATAAATGAGGTTATTAAGCAAAGATATAAGGGTCATAATACTATTTGAGGTCCATTGGTCGTTTGAGCAGGTATAGTGAAATAAAAACACAATATTTTTTTAAACAATTTTATAAATAAATTTAACTATAAATGTAACTATAAAATCTAATATCAGATACATAAAATACCTACTTAAAAACTAAATCGATCACTCATCATCACTATCATCAGATGAATCATCCATTGAATAGTCATGATCATGAGTGGCAGAACTATGAAAACTAGAAACTATATTAACATTTTGTTCCTTAAAGCTAGGTTGAACTAATAAATCTAGGACTTCGATAGGGAATGAACCTATTTTCTTCCGGGGAATTTCTCTTAAACCATTTATTACAGGGTCAGATGTTATCAATAACATATTAAGTAAATCTCTATTCGTAGCTATTCTTTGCACAGCTGCTATTTCTTGCACAGCTGCTCCACTTTTCAGCCAATTTTGAAGAATATTTTGAGATGATGACCTTGACGTCTCTCAGGGACTGCTCCGTAACACCATCAAAGTCATGTCTCAAAGATATAAACCGAAAGAGCTCCACGTTTCGCGTTTCCTTCGGGTGTTTTAGCCATTCTTCAAAAAAGTCCATTTTTGAGACGGTGAAAACTGTTTAAAGAAAAAAAAAGAAAAAAATTAGTTGTGCAAATAATTCGCAATATTTTTTTCTACTAATTACTACTAGATACTTGTGAGAATCATATAAAATAGATTTTACAGAGTGGACATGAGTGGACATGTAATATTTTGACTATTGAATTCAAAAATATGGGTGAAAAAGTCCACTTTTATCGAAACATTTAATTTAATAAAATTAAATAATGAAGATCCTGTGATAAAAATTAACTAAAACAAAACTACTTACCCTTATGTACACAATCCATCACAAAAACACTATCACAAATTTCTTTTAGTGACTTAAAATAATGTTAACAATATGGTGTAAAAATGCAAATGAATGCACTTTGAATTATCAACACTTTATATACTTACCTTAATGACGGGCCTAATGAGGGTAATTACGAAAATTAATAGATGTATTCCTTAATGTATAGGGCTAATGAGTTCATCTTAATAATTAACTATTAGGAATTGAAGAGTTGTTTTTGTCCAGCTAGTTTGTTCTACGCGAATCACAGTGCGCTGGGGAGTTTGCCCAAACTGCAACAGCGAGTTTGACCGTGACAGCAACGCAGCAAAGAACATTTTGATCAATTATACACGGTCTACCATCTGTAGGCCAGGATGTTCCACTAACGGGGCATCGTAACCTCTTATAATTTTTTGTAACTCGATATCAACAAGGTTCAATTTCACACTTTGATCTTTTTGATGTCGGGACTTAAGAGGTTAAGCACGAAAAAGACGAAAGAAATGATCGTCTATTTCAATTTATTTTGTCTAAGTGTGATTTCTCCGATATCACTGAAAAATGTCAAAGGGAAATTAAGATGAAATTAGCCAACATTTCTTCGAAAATTGCAACCAAGTGGGTGTCTTCAGCAAAATCAAAAGAGCGTTTCCTGAATAAGAATAAGTTGTGGCTGAAAGGCGAAAATATAGAATTCTGCTTACGATCGACTCAACCACAACCTTCTACTTCATCTGCTGATTTTTGTCGACCCGGAAGACCTAAAAAAGTTTTCGAAGATTCGTCTTTTAAAACTAAGAAACGTAAAGTTGCTGATCTAGTTGAATCGCGGAGTGTTGGAGAATTAATGACTGCTGCAGAGGTAGCTGCACGGTCCACTGGATATAAAAACGTTGCCAGAGTAATAAAGGACATTGGCGAAAATCCATCTTCTGCCAGTACATGCCTTCAACAACCAAGTGCTGTGCAAACTGATAGACCGCTAAGTAGTGACGAGGCATTAGCGTATTATATTGATTCAAAATCAACAACCCACTCATATAAACAAACTAGGAAGTGGACTATGAAAGTTGGGCATCACGTATTTCCATCATATGATTGCATTGTAAAATCAAAAAAACTGTGTTATCCTTTAGAGGAGCACATTGATGTTACACAATCTCGAGCAGATATTGAGCTACAAGCCATTTTGAATAAAACAGCAGAGCGTTTGGTCGAAGCTCAGAGAGAAGTTATCACAAGTGTGCTTCCCAACACATCGTTTACTCTTATAAGTAAATGGGGATGTGACGGAAGTTCGGGTCATAGTGCTTACAAACAGAGATTTGAGAACAGCGAAGAACACTGATGAGTTCCTTTTTGTTTATTCGTTCGTTCCTTTAAGATTAATTGACGAGGGTATCTGGCAAAATCCTCGTCCATCATCGACAATGTATTGTCGTCCAATTAAATTTATTTTTGCCAAAGAAACCCCGGAATTGACGAAAATCGAGACAAATAAGGTTTTGGAACAAATACACAACTTGGAGGCTACATCTTGTGATCTTGGTGGTTCTAAAATTTCTATTAAACACAAGCTTCTTCTTACTATGACTGATGGAAAAGTGTGCAACGCTTTGACTGAGACACATTCATCGCAGAAATGCTATATTTGTGGGGCTACTCCCAGAATGATGAATGATGAAGGACAGCATTTTGATAGCAATCAGGATAATTTTGGCTTTGGTTTGTCAACATTACATGCTTGGATTCGTTCGTTTGAGTGCTTATTACACATTAGTTATAAGTTAGACATTAAGAAATGGCAAGCTAGGTCTTCAGAGGAAAAAGCAAGTGTAAAACAAAGATCAGACGAAATCAAACAACGATTCAAGCATGAAATGGGACTAATTGTGGACAAGCCAAAGCCAGGATTTGGTTCCACAAATGATGGAAACACAGCTCGACGTTTTTTCGGGAATCCCGAACTGAGTGCTCAGATCACAGGATTGGATGTTACAATCATCAAACACTTTGATGTATTGTTAAGGACATTAGCTTGTGGCTTCGAGATAAATCTTGTTGAATTTAAAAAGCTTTGTGACGAGACCAAAAGACTTTATTTAAGCCTTTACTCGTGGTACTACATGCCTGCTACTGTGCATAAATTGCTTATTCACAGTACAGAAGTGATTAAGACGGCAATAGTTCCAATAGGGCAACTTTCAGAGGAAGCCCAAGAATCAAGAAATAAAGATTGCCGGAGGTTTAGAGAGCACAACACCAGAAAGTGCTCTCGTCTCGCCACGAATAGAGACTTGCTCAATATGTTGATTTTAACGTCTGATCCTCTGATCAATAGCCTTCGGGAAATACCGAAAAAAAAGAGTAGTAAATTGTGCGCGGAGGTCTTAAAGCTCATCGTAGCTCCCACTATAGAGCCTCGACTCCAGTTTTTATTTTTTCATTTTATTTATTTATTATTAACCATTTATATCATTATAAAAATTACATAAGTTGTTCCCGGTGTATCAAAAACCTAATCAGGTGTGTCCGTACACCAGTATTCGTGATTAACTCATTAACAGTCTATAATACATCCAACTAACTCGCACCATAAAACAAGTTCCACTACTACTCGTAAACATCTCGGGCTTACAACTATGTACCTGCCGCAGCGCAGCTATACGAGTAGGATAAATGCTCAAGCGATAACAGTGTGCGGTACCACACTGGCCGACTTTTAGTATAATGCAATATTGTTCAAGAAGTAATCTTTAAATTTTTTGTGCATGTTTTTTTGAGTAATTTGGTTTTTAATATTTAAAGGTAGGTCATTGATTATCTTTGGTATTTGGTACTCAATCATCTGTTTCCCATACCAGTTGTTGTATGTAGGTAAAGTTAAAGTTTTATATTTTGCGCTTCGTGTCTGTTTATTGTGGTGTTTCACGTGTTGTATGTCCTGATGGAAGTAGTTTTCAATAAGTAGGGCATACTTGACCCGATCGTGTATTGGTATAATTTGACAGTGGTGAAAGAGTTTCCGATAGTTTTCTTTAAATTTATTTTTTATTTGGTGGGGTACTATAGCTTTCATTATTCTAAGTTGTAATTTGTATATTGAATCCATATGAGATTTAAATGTTCTGCCGTAACTGCTTAAACCATAGTAGATAATGCTTTCACCTAGTGATTTATATAAGTATAAGAGAGTTGTGTAAGGGATCTTAGTTTTTATTAGGTGAAATTTTGCAAGAATTGCCCTTAATTTGTCGCTTACATAGTGTATGTGTTCATTCCATTTGAGTCTGTCGTCAATCAGGAGACCCAGGTATTTGTGTTTACTTACTCGTTCTATTTGTGTACATGAGATGTCACATACGTTTGTGTGTAGACATAAGTGAGAGTGCGCTATTAGTTTCCGGTTGAATGTTCTTCGGTTTTGGCTCGAACTTATGTACATAAGTTTGGTTTTATTGGAATTAAGAATCATGTTGGCATCATGTGACCATTTAGCTAATAGTGTGAAGTCAGCTTGTAAGTTATCAAAAGCTTTATCTATATTCTCATCAGCTGATATAATGCAGGTATCGTCAGCGAATTGATAGATTTCACAGTTTTTTATAATATTGGTAGCATCATTTACGTAGGATATATAGTGAAGAGGTCCTAGTACTGAGCCTTGTGCGGTGCCTTCAGATACTGTTACCTCTTTGCTTATCGTGTTGGCGACTTTGACCACATATGACCTTTCCATGAGATAGTCTTTACTCCATTCACTCAAAGGTCCCTGAATGCCACAGTCATTTAGCTTGTCTATGAGAGTGTCATGTTTAAGGGTATCAAATGCCCTACTGTAATCTATGAATACAACAAATACATGCTTTTTGTTATCGAGGTGGTTAAATATAGTGTTAGTAAATTTGGAGAGTAATTGGGTTGTGCTTTTACCAGGTTGAAATCCGAATTGTTTGTCTGTAATGATATTATTATCTTTGTAAAAGCTATAGAATTGTTTTGCTATTATTTTTTCTGCTATTTTATCAATCGTAGGAAGTATTGTAATTGGTCGGTAATTATCGTAATTTTCATGGCACCCCTTTTTATGTATTGGCTTTATCACCCCCATTTTGAGTTCTTTAGGATATTTGCTCTGTTTGACTGATGTATTGATAAATTTTGCTATTATTCCTGCAATCTCCGTACCGATACACTTTACATCCTTTGCACGGATTTCGTCTATACCTGGAGCCTTAAGACAAGATAGAGATCTGATTTCTTTGAGAACGGCTTTTGGTGAAACTTGTTGGAAACGACAAGAAACCTTGGCTGGTTTACAATAGTCGCTTTTATTTAAAAGTTGAGTGTCACATTTTAGGACAGTTTTACTTATATTTGAAGAAAAGTTTTCCGCAAAATTATTCGCAATATCCATAGTCGTATATCCATTTTTCACGAGGGCTTTTAAAATAACATCGTCTGCAATGGTCTTGGCCCTACCGGTAATTTCGTTCAAAATTTGCCATAATACTCTTAAGTTATTTCTATTATTTAATATATTTTGTTGAATTGTTTTATTTTTACTATTGTTTATTAATTTATTTGCATAGTTTCTCGATGAAACATATTTTCGTCTAGTAATTTTATTCGTGGGATCCGATATCCACGTCATGAATAGTTTATCACGATGTTTGCAGGCATTAATAATTTTGGGATTAATCCACTCGTTTTTTATCTTATTGCGATTTGTTTTAATTTGAACCTTTAATTTTGCTTTATCATAACATTTCTTAAAGTGTTCTAATATGATGTTATATATTTTTATGGGGCAAACTAATTTAAAAGCCGGTTTCCAATTGATTTGTTTCAATGTGTCCAATAATGTCCTATAATCATAGCGAGTAGTGTATTTAAAATCCACCCGTGAGGAGCGACTCAATGTTTCGGTTCCGGCAAGCACAATCGTACGATGATCGGCCAGTGCAGTTCCGAGTACCGCTGTGTAAAGGTCTAGTGTGTGGGATCGTGCATAAATATGATCAATGCAAGATTTACAAAGTCGGTTGTTACTTAATTCTATTCGGGTGTATTCATTGATCCCACAGGCTAGACCGTGGTTATACATAGTGGTGTTATATAAATGTTTTACAGGCTTATTACATTTTAAATCTATGTTGATGTCTCCGAGCAATAACAAATCCAGTTTTTTATCGATTTTACCAAGCAGCATGCCTATCTCTGTTATAAACAAGTGTTTACTAGAACTTGGTGGGCGATATATGCAACACAGGACTGCGGAATAATTAGAAGGTGTATGTAATGTTCCAATTAGACTTTCACAGTGTAGAGTTTTAATTTTTTTTAAGTGAAATTTATGTTTTTCGTGTACAAATATTAGTATGCCACCTCCTTTTTTATTTTTCCGCAGTTCCGCGTACATATTGTATCCTTTTATAAGATACATACTGCTAAGGGCATCCGAGATGTTCACTTCAGTTAACATAATTACATCAATAGTTCGTGAAGATGACTCAATACATAGTTCAAGTGCAGAGAAGTTCTTTATCAGGGATCTAATGTTCATATGAATACATAAGAATCTTATTATTTTGGGTACCTTGGCCAAGAATATTTTTAAGTTTTCACAGTCTGATATTTGGGTGATATCATCCAATATAACATCCATGATAGTAAATAGCAAAATGTTGTATTGTTTTTCGAAATATGAAGGATATACCTACTCAATGCGGTGAGGGTGAGTTGGAGGAGCATTTTGGCTTTAATTTATGTATATCCTCCATTGTACGAATTATATAAGCTTTTTCATTTTCACCCTCCTTTCTTACGCGTAGTATACCCTTCTTAATCCATATATATCTGTATGTATTTTTGAGTTCTTGTTTCGCGTTCCATAGTAGGTATTTATTATTAGGTGTGAGAGCTTCACATACTATTACTATATCATTAGCTGTAAAAGCCGGAGCTGGCGATATGATATCAGAGACGATTATTTTAGAATTTTTTGATTTCTTTGCGACGCACCAAGACGTTTGTTTATCCTCGGTAATAAGTTCCACTTGGACCGGGCCAGGTTGCTTGTTTCTGCCTGGCAACCGCTTAGCTTCTTTAATGTCTTCGGTTCTTTGATTTAATTTTTGGGCTACCATACCCGCCAGTTCAAGGGGATTTTCAGTATCCAGAAATGGAATGTTGTGTATTTCAATGAACTTCGAAAGTTTTCTTTGTTCCATTTCTTGTATCTGTTGTTCTAGCGCGCCTACCCTCGATTCTAAATTATTATTTTTGTTGGTGAGTTCAACGTTCTGATTCTGTAGTTTTGAGATTTTTGACTGCATATTTTCTAGATTTGCGAGAACCTCATCCATTTTCTCTGTGTGGAATTGCATGGACTGCTTCATGTCTTGCATTTCCCTTCTAATAGTTTTCTCCATTTCCTTAGAAATATCAGCTAGTAATTTCTTGATATCTATGTGTGTTGTAGGTGTTTCGAGATTGTAGTCCTCCTCATCATCTTCGTCATTTTGAAGTATAATTGAGCTACGTTTGTATGAGCTCTGCTGACATACCTTACAGGTCCATTCAAGGTTTTCGGTGGCCCGTAAGGCTGCAAGTTGTTTACTCGTTAGACCTGTACAGGAACTAGTCAAATGCACTATTTTCTCACATCGATGGCATTCAAGTCCTGGTTTATTTTTCGTAATAACTTTGTTACACACATCGCACTTTGTTGACATAATGGTGTGAGTTTTAATGTTTTCGGTCAAGTGTGTGCTAGCCAGCACCTAAAACAGACAACGCGACCACTCGCGTCCTGACTCGCGTACTGACTTGCAACCAAGACCTCCACAAACTCAGGAAGACTATTTTCAATTGGATTCATCGGATTCTGAATCTGATGATTCTGATATTGAGAATTAGTTTTATTGTAAATAGATTAGTCTAGTGTTAGATTTAGATTTTTTGTATTTTTTAATGTTAGTCTAAGGTTGTATATTTATATTTGTATATTTAGATTTAGATTTTTTGTATTTAATATGTTAGTCTAAGGTTGTATATTTACATTTGTATACATATTTACATTTAATTTTTTGTATAATATGTTAGTCTAAGGTTGTATATTTATATAGAATTAGCGTTGATATTTGCAGCGATTGAGATAATTTTATTGTTATTTTTTTTTCTGTATTTTAATCGTGTCATCACGAAATAATATATTTATACACCATCTCTATGCATTTTCTTTAAATAAAATATTATGGTACTACTAGCTTACCCCCGCATCTTTGGTTACTGCTCCACTCTCGTGGGTCGCAGCGTGATGATATATAGCCTATAGCCTTCCACCATAAATAGCCTATCTAACATTGAAATATTTTTTTAAATCGGCAAAGTACTTCCTGAGATTAGTGCGTTCAAACGAACAAACAAACAGAGTTTTTAGTTTTATAATATTAATAATATAGGTATATAAATACTTAATTTATAGATATAGTTCCAAAACCATGAAAAAATATTTTTGTCCACTTGGCTTGTTCTACGCCGGACACTGTGCGTGGGTGTTAAAAATAAACCTATAATAGATGATTGTGTTCGCCTGTGTTCCAATTACGCATAATATAGATAATATATAGAAGTGTCGTCAATCATCGCTGCTGGCCCAGGATAAGGAGAACCAGGACTACGAAAAGCATTGAGGTTCCATCTAACCTAACTCCAAGTAAGTCCTGAATATACCTAACCCTGATCACACACACAGTTCGATACTATATTTCAATAAATTCAAATTTTAGATACAGTCCACTCAAATTACACCAGTAATGCTACAGTAAATGAAGATATTGGGACGACTACACGGAATGAAGACAATCCTTCATCAAATACTGTATTGGCATCAAAGAAAAGAAAGAAAAATAATGAAGACCACATTGGTGCACAGTTAGTCGGAGTTTTAAGTAAAAATTTAGAAAAAAAAAATTGGATGATGACAACGATCGCCTTTTTTTCTTGTCATTGGAAAGGATTTTAAGAAAATACCCGATCACCTGCGAATGCAAACCAAGTTAGATATTTTAAAAGTAATTAATGACGCACAACAGTTTTCTGATTACTATGCAAACACACAGTGGAGTTCTTCAAGGCACAATTCCTATCGTGGATACCAACGACGCAGTATTCAAGAAATAACCCCAACAGTCAGCCTATGTATCCGTCGGAATTCGGACGACCACATTCTCAAGAGTCCGCAGCGAGTCCGTCGCAAAACTTGGATGTACAATCACCATTATCAACGGGCCAACAGTCTCAAAATAGTGAACACTCGTCTTACTTGGAACTTTTTAATTCTTTAAATGATAATGACAATGATTAAAATGTGAACCCACTTTCTTTTGATCAATAATCCATAAATAATAATAAATTAACCACATACCAAATGTAATTTATTTTTCTTACCTTAGCACTAATGTTAACTTTAATTCCGGCTTAATGCAATTTCGAAACTGTGTATTTTGCTTTGTTAAATTGGTTTTTAATATGTTCAAAAGTTCTTCAAACGATTTCAGACTCATTCTAGTATATCCAAAAAACTTGTCTCCATACTTTTTGAGCTCTTCGAAAAACAATTTAAAATGCTTGCTCTCATCTCGAGTTTGCAAATAAGGATGCACCCAGTACCTTTTTTTCTGTTTCTTTTTATAACGCGAGTAAATATAATAAATACGAGGGGTGATCCAAAAGTAATGATAATCAGTTATTTCTAGTGCACACAAAAATACAAAAAAAATATCAGTCACTTGTTCAGTTACCCACTAGTTCAGGAAAAAAAATCATATAAATAGGCCACGATTCCCGGGAGCTACATTCATTTGAATACAGACTGTCAAGGAGTGAACATCAAAATGGAAAAAAACGAAATCAGAGCTGTCATTAAATACCTCTGCTTGAAAAAAATGTCTACCAAAGACATACACTGCGACTTGGTGGAAACATTAGGGGACTCTTCTCCTCCATATTCCACAGTTGCACGCTGGGCTAAGGAGTTTAAGCTGGGAAGAACATCGACGGAAGACGAACACCGCGAAGGACGCCCATCGACGTCCCTCACTGAAGAAAATGTGAAAAAAGTTGAAGAAGTTGTATTGGAAGATCGAAGAATGACTATCAGGCATGTAGCTGAGGTCACAGGGCTCTCATATGGCAGCATTCAAAGAATCCTTGCGAACGAATTGCATATGAGAAAGGTCTCCGCGCGTTGGGTACCGAAAATGTTAAACGACGAGCAAAAGAAGAAACGAGTCGACATGTCAAGAGCAAATCTCGAAAAGTTCCAGGCAGACAAGGATAATTTTTTGTCACGTTTTGTGACCATGGACGAGACCTGGATCCACCATTTTGATCCTGAAACAAAACAACAATCGATGACATGGAAACGACCCGATGAACCGACGCCGAAGAAATTCAAAGTGTCAAGCTCAGCAGGGAAGGTTATGGCGTCTGTTTTTTGGGATGCTGAAGGAATAATCATGGTGGACTACTTGGAAAAGGGGGCCACTATTACAGGCTCCTATTATGCAGAACAAATAAGAAGATTGCGGGAGGCTATTAAGGAGAAAAGGCGAGGCAAACTGCGGGCTGGAGTACTGTTCCATCAAGACAACGCACCGGTTCACAAAGCTGCAATTGCCATGGCTGCCATTCAGGAAGCGGGCTTTGAGCTGGTGGAACACCCCCCCTATTCACCAGATCTAGCCCCCAGTGACTTCTATCTCTTTCCACGACTCAAGGAACACCTCCGAGGCAAGAAATTTGACGATGATAGCGACGTGATGGCCGCGGTTGAGGACTTTTTTGAGAGTCAAGATAAAGATTTTTTTTCTGAGGGAATTTTAGGTTTAGAAAAGAGATGGACTAAATGTATAGACTTGCTAGGAGACTATGTTGAGAAATAAATTTATTTTTTTATTTTATTCATTGTGTTTATTATTGATTATCATTACTTTTGGATCACCCCTCGTAGCTGCGACTTCTTCGACGTCCATCTTGGAAAAGAGCCGATCCAACTGCAAACCACTACGGTTTCTAAACGCACTTTCCGGTTGGAGTTGCGGCTATCCGCCACCCGGCTAACCGTACGTTCACACGGCGTCGAGTGTTTCTCTGGTTTGTGCCTCGGTCGTCCCACAGAGTCTCGTCCCACATAAAAAATTCCCCACTTGTCCCAATTTGTATGCCTCGCTCGTCCCAAAACTTAATTTTCAATATTTTATTCCCCGCTCGTCCCAATTCGTATGCCTGGCTCGTCCCACATTTTTTTCATATGAGTTAAATTTGATTTAATTGTACAGTCAGCCTAAAAACCTGACTGACCAGAAAGATAAATAACCTCATGTTGCGGAAAATTTGATGAACTAATTCAATCCGAGACTCCACTATAATATAAATTATAAAATTACAAGTTACGCCACCATGACAGTTTTTTTCTGATCAAACTTTAGGTTTAGATTGAAGGCATTAATAAAGTACACATAGCCGACCCTAAGTACAAACCCTGTGCACCCCACTGCTTAGACCACTACTATTATTATTAACCTAGAACAAGTTTTTGAATGTTTATAGCTTCGGTATTTTTGTGCGACCGGATTAGAGCTTGCTCTCTCGCTCTGCTTTCTTTGTATTAATCAATTGACCAATGACGTGGCTTTGCGTTATCAGCGCAATCGGAGCAAATGCGGTTACAAAGTGCATCTGCTAATTTTAAATATGAGGTGTTTACATTAAGCGTGGTGTATTCATAGAGTGAGGTTGAATATTTGTGAAGTTTTAAAGGGTAAGTAATAATTATAATTTTGTCGATTTTTTCATATTTTGTGAAGTCATGATAAATGATTTGACTTATATCACTATTGTGGTAATTATTTACTTTTATATTAGTTGCTGTCTAAGGATTATGGTCTTTTATTATATGCATACTTAACTCTGTGCCTCCTGTGAAAAAGAGTAGACCTTTCTTAGACAGATGAAAGCTAATTTTTTGCTCTCTTATATTCATTTAAAAACGAAAAGGGTATATTGGACTTGGTACCCCTTTTTACAGGAGGCACAGAAATAATTCACGTTGTATTTGCAGGTGATCAGATATAGAGCCGTGGCTTCTTCATCCTGAAACATGGAGCCAGTGGCTTCATCATCCCGAGCTGATCTTCAGACTGGCTGCAGTCTGGCTTCTACATCCCAAGAGATAACCTTTATTGAATCACAAAGAGGTGTGCCTATTATTTTGCATGCCGGTTACGAATATACGAAAAAGCGAGAGAACAAAAATAGCTCAATCGTCTGGAGATGTGTGAACAGAAGGTGTCATGGAGGAATGGTGACTTCAAATAATAATGTGACGAAAATTCTTCGTCATGACATTTGTACGCCCAGCATAGCAAGAAATGACATCAAAGAAGAAATACATCGCTGCAAGCAAGAAGCAAAATCTTCTGAAGGAAAATCGATTCCTTCTGTCTTCAATTCAAGCATAAAAAAATTATTGGACAAAGGTACTGACAAGATAGAAAAATTACCTGAATTATCGAATGTTAAGAACAGCTTGTATAGTGCTCGAAACAAAGCCCAGCAAATAAAGAAAGCTACATTTAAAACGCCGTTTGAAGTAAAAATTCCAGTAAGTTACATGAGTTTTGTTTTATTTGATTATGAGTACAGAAAAACAAGGATATTAGCTTTCGCTGATGTAAATAGTAAAGGACTTCATCAACACGTGAAACATTACCTTGCAGATGGTACATTTAAGTGTGTAGTGAAACCATTCAGACAATTATATGTGATTTACGGTGACCTTGGCAGCACAAGTGAGAAAATTCACGTCGTGCCCTTAATATACATCTTATTAATGGACAAAAAAGAGTTCACATATGAGACTGCGTTTGCTCTTATCAAATCGCAAATTCCAGAATGGCATCCGATTTCATTCAGAACAGATTATGAGAAAGCAGCCATGAACGCAATCCGTAACATCTTTCCGGATGTAATATGCAAAGGCTGTTACTTCCATTTTAGTCAAGCACTTTGGAAGAGAGCAAAGGCGTTAAAGTTAAATAAAAAGAGAATGTTCAAAAAGCATATAGCTCTATGCACAGCGTTAGCTTTGCTACCACCTGAACTTAAATGCGATGGATGGCTATATATAATGGAGGATTGTCCGAAAACTCTCAATATTGAGAAATTCAATGACTATTTTGTATCGGCATGGCTTGACAACGAATATTATCGAGGCAAATGGGATTTTTGGGGGGATATCTACAGAACAAATAACCCAGTGGAAGGCAGTAACGCTAAATTAAACAGAACATATTCGGGAAAGCTGAACATCATTAGCTTTTTGAATGTGATCAAAAACGACGCTGTTCTTTCTTTAGCTCGCCAAGGTAAACCTCGGCGTGCTGATGATATAGCTCATGACAAATACAGGGTTACTGGTAACTCGACGTATTCCTTGCAGGACGTCATAGTAGGGCTAAAATGCAACAAATTAAGCCACCAAATGTTCTACCGAAATTCAGTAGTTTTTGAGTTAGTTCGATTTTTAGAGTTTTTATGAATAATCCCAGATTAAATCATTTGAAACCAATTTAAAAATTATTTACGGCGCGACAGTACAGAAATTTTAAGTTATTATCGTAGTTGATGCCGTAGCAGATCTTTGTTAATAATTAAAAGTTCAAAAATGCCTTAAACCTTGGCAAATATCACTAATCAAACATTTTTTTTTGTAATTTTTGTTGTTACTCCATACAAATTGTTGTCTAGTGCAAAAATAAAATACTACGCCTGATGTACAAATTACTAGGAAAATATCCTTGTCTTATCAGCTATTCAGAAAGGTATGATTGTCAATACTTTTGCATGTATGACAGGGTAGAGAAGAGTTTTATGGGGAGCAGGTAAAATTGTGAGACAATCAACATTTTGTTTGTTATTCGTAGAATTCGTAGTTTTACCTGAGCTTGAACTCCAAACACACGGTAAGCTTTGTGATTGGTTACTATTGTTCTCTCGGCATGACTCGGGGTGCGATTTTCTGGTCGTCAGCGTTAGTCAGTCTCAACTCTACGTCGCGCAAGCTCGTGTTTTGTTATCTGGCTATCCCTATCGCGTATCTTGCTCTCGTGCTGTGCTGTGCCTTCATAAGTGCTGACTATGGCTGCATATTCTAATCCTGAATACGCTGACATAATTTACTGTTACGGACTTTGTGACGGTAACGCTGCTGAAGCGCGGAGAGAATATGGACTTCGCTTTCCCAACCGCCGACTCCCACACGTTAGTGTCTTCGGATCGACTTATCGGCGAATATCTGAAACTGGCAGCGTCCAAAGAACCAGGCAAATTGACACTGGTCGTTCCCGGAGATACACGGCTGACGACGAAGAGCTGATTCTTCAACGTTTTATTGACGACCCCAACATATCGACAAACATCGTAGCGCGTGAGCTTGGTATGTCACAGTGGAAAGTCTGGTCTGTAGTTCACTTGTCAGGCCGACATCCATATCACTACCAACCAGTTCAGTCATTAGAAGAGGGAGATCCGCCGAGACGGCTTGAATTTTGTCGTTTCATGCTGAATGCCGACGCCGAAGGCGAAAACTTTTTAAAAAACATTCTGTGGACCGATGAGTCATGTTTTGACCGTGATGGTATCACAAACTACCACAACTTACATTACTGGGCACCGAAAGCAGAAGCAAACCCTAAAAAACTGAAACCAACCGCATCCCAGCGTAGGTTCTCGCTTAATGTTTGGATGGGTATTATCGACGACAAATTGATCGGCCCACATTTTTTACCCCGAACACTAAATGGGGAACTTTATGAAGATTTCCTTAGAAATCATTTAACACCACTGCTCGCGGATGTACCGGAAGAAAGAAGAGCAAACATGATTTATCAACATGACGGATGTCCAGCCCACTTCCGAATCACAATTCGACAATTGCTGGATGAAAACTATCCAAACCGATGGATAGGGCGCGGTGGGCCGATTCCGTGGCCTGCGCGAAGCCCTGATCTGACGCCCCTAGACTTTTACGTCTGGGGTCATATGAAAGACCTAGTTTATGTGACCCCAGTAAATTCAATTGAAGAACTAAGGGAGAGAATAACAGATGCGGCGGACCAGATGAGGGCAACAATCACATCAAGAATCACAAAAACTGAAATGAGGAAGCGAATAAGAACATGTATTCGAAACCGAGGGCAGCACATCGAACAAGACGTGTGAAATGTATGTCATAAAAGTTATTAAATTGAAATTTATTAAAAATAATAATAACATTCACGAAATTGTTTTATTTGATTTTCCGAATAATCACCTTTTTGTGAGACGCACGTCTTCCTGTACTAAATCAAAAACGATTTTCATAATGTAGTCCATGACTTTGTATTAACATTCATACCTTTTTGGATAGCTGATAAGATAAGGATATTTTCCTAGTAATTTGTACATCAGGCGTAGTATTTTATTTTTGCACTAGACAACAATTTGTATGGAGTAATAACAAAAATTACAAAAAAAAAATGTTTGATTAGTGATATTTGCCAAGGTTTAAGGCATTTTTGAACTTTTAATTATTAACAAAGATCTGCTACGGCATCAACTACGATAATAACTTAAAATTTCTGTACTGTCGCGCCGTAAATAATTTTTAAATTGGTTTCAAATGATTTAATCTGGGATTATTCATAAAAACTCTAAAAATCGAACTAACTCAAAAACTACTGAATTTCGGTAGAACATTTGGTGGCTTAATTTGTTGCATTTTAACCCTACTATGACGTCCTGCAAGGAATACGTCGAGTTACCAGTAACCCTGTATATATTTGATTCTGTAACGGCAATGTTGAATGGCACTATATCACTGGGCCATTGCCTGGAAAAAATCAGCCCTTTTGTTTATTAATGATATTAATGTGTCTATATTAATGATAAGTTTAAAAATGTTGATTTTTTGGAGATTTAATTGTTAAAATACTACTTTCTCATAAATAGTAGGTTGATTAAAATACTGTGATTGTAATTTGATTGTGATATTAGTTACGTAATAAAGATTTTTAAATATAAATATTTCAATTTATGTTGAAATACCACATTAACATAAATAACATAACGTGGTACTTCTATAAGGTACATATAGGTAAATACAAATGTGTATACGGTCTATAATTATTTGACTGTTACTTATATACAAATGTTGATTTTTTGGAAATTTAATTGTTAAAATACCACTTTTTCATAAATAGTTAATTAAAATACTGTGATTGTGATTTGATTGTGATATTAGTCACGTAATAAAGGTTTTTTTAAATAAGTAGTTCTAATTATGTTGAAGTATCTCAGATAAATATTACATGTGTAATACATATATATATCTTAACGTGGTACTTCTATAAGATAAATACAAATGTGTATATTGATAGGTGTAACTAATAGTACTGTGATTTGGATTTGATTGTGATACTAAATAATAAAGATTTTCCTAAATTGCAATAGATCTTTTAATTATTAAAATTAAAAACATGCATCGCGGATGCATACCTAGAACTGGAAGTATTTAATATCTTTATGTTATTAGAAAAAACTATTATTTCAATTTATTGGAAGATATAGTACAATATTTTTTGTCAACTGTACTTTGAATTTGCCAGGAATGTGGGACGAGTGGTGACTTTAAAACTCAAGTGGGACGAACGAGGAATTCTTTGGAATGTGGGACAAGATAGTGGGACGACAGAGGCACAAATCGTTTCTCTACCGAATCGGTTTTTTGCAGGATTCGGTTTAGTGGCATAAGTATTTCAATGAAGGAGTTCACACATGCATTCGGTTTCATGACACGACAAAAAAACCGAATCTTGCTGAAGTTGACATCCGATTTTGCGACTACAAACCGATCCGGCGATACTGCAAAATGCAGATCCGATACAGTGGTACAGGGCATTCAATACATGCGTTCATACGATACACGCAGGGGTAGATTCGGTTTTTTGTCGGATCTTGAAACCGAAGGCGTCGCACAAGCTGGGAAGGAGGGGTGGGCGGGAGGGACACACTGCACGTGCGCTTGCCAGTCGCCAGTTCTTTTCGCCCGCTTTGACTGACCGCTCGCTATGACGACGAAAAATATAAACGTTGAAAATTTAATTTCTCTTGTCCAAAATCGGCCAGTTTTATGGGACAAAACTCTCGAAATATACAAGGATAAAAACTTGAGAACTGCTGGCTGGCGAGAAATATGTATAATTTTGAATGAAGATTTTGAAGAAATGGAGGAGAAAAACAGGCACGATTATGGTAAGTTTGTAATTTTTTAAAGTAAACAGGTTAAGTATTTGTACATTAGCAGTGTGTTACAAAATTAACGTTAGATTGATTCGTCTTGCCAAGGCACAGCTCCTGCTGTAGAAATAAAATAATTTGTGAATTCAGATCGTATAACATTAGCACATCGTCCACCTCGTGTACTATTTTGTTCATTGGGTGCATCTGTGAACACGTTAACCACTGATGATACATTGCTTGTTGTTTCTATGTTCGACTGTACACCTTCCATATCTATTATAAAATTATGAAGTACAGTGCAAGCCTTTACAATCGATATTGCTGTGCTGGTCTGGTATCCAGTGGACGATGAAATATTCGCCACTTGTTAGCTAATATCCCAAAGGCGCACTCAACATAGCGTCGAGCTCTGGTTAATCTGTAGTTATATATTCTTTTGTTTCTATCCAAATGGTTTCCGCCGTAAGGTCTCATCAAATGTTGATGCAAGCCAAAACCTTCATCGCCTATTACTACAAACGGAATCCATAAATCGGAATCGTTTGTCAGTGGACATGCTGCCGGTAATTGCAAATCACCATCTATTAGTTTTTCCAAAAAGTACACTCCTTGAATATTGTCGAATCGCATTCTTTTCCATACGAGCCCACACAGATGTATGTAAATTTATAATATGAATCAACCACTGCTAATAATACGATGGAAAAGAAATCTTTGTAATTCATAAACATGGAACCACTGTTGTTTGGCTTTTTTATCCTAATATGTTTACCGTCCACTGCACCAATGCAATGGGGAAAGTTTGCTCTAGTATTAAATCCATTGGCGATATATTCCCAGTCAGATATTGTGTTGGGTAATGTCATAAACTCCCCATGCAAATTGTTCCAAATAGCATTCGTTACTTCCTTAATAATGTTACTGATCGTAGACACTCGGTAGGCGTAATGTAAATCCTTGTATGAACACCCAGAAGCCATATATCTGCAAGTAAATTAAATTATATTTTTCAGCTAAATCGATCGTAAAGAAGTGGACTAATATTAGAGACAGCTGGATGAGGAGTATTAATGAGAAAAAGAAATCAAAAAAATCAGGATCGTCTGCGACATGTACGAGACGAGAGAGAAATGAAAGAAGACCGTAATTTGTTTTTCTTTAAAAGTCTACTTCCATCATTGGCAACGCTAAACGATAATCAAACATTAGAATTTCAATCAGGCGTCTTAAATTTATTGCAAAATATAAAGAACCGAAATGAATGGTCTCCTGCACACTCATCAACATACAACTATCAACCAAATGTGGCACAATCACAAGGCTATTTTACATCGCAGTACCAAGCATCACCAGAGTCTCAAAGTATTAAATCGAATGCTTCTGATTTACCAGACTTTCATAATATGTAGTTGGGAAACTTCAAACTGTGTACCTACCAAGCGATTTTCTATAATTTCTTAATCATATTTTTAATAAATAATTTAATTATAATAAAATACAGTATTTCAATCTTACCTTACACATATCGCTAATTTTTCTTCTGGTCTAATGCTTTTCCTCATATTTGTATCACGCTTTTTCAAATCTTTTCCACTTTTTTCAAAAGATTATCAAATATATAAATATACCTACGTATAGTCATTCTAAAGTAGTTAAAAAAATTTTGTGGATCCTTTCTTAACTGCTGCATTAGAGTTGTAAAGGCACTAACTGTTAATCTTCTTTGTACTATTGGGTTTAACCACAATCTTTTTCTACGACGCTGACGGCGATAATACCAGTATAGTATAGCAAGACTGTTCACGTCCATCGCACTGTGCGCGCTCTTGCTAATAAAAGCCGGATGGTGAGTTCACACGAGATCCCGATACGAGGCCGTCGGATACGGCCAAGCAAGATGTGCTGTGTGAATACAACATTCGGTTTTTCCAGATCCGACGAAAACAAGATTCGGCAAATCGTGTCTCCGTGTGAACGTACCTTAACCGCAAGCGCAACCGCTTCCTACGGTTAGCCGGACGGCTGACCGCATTGCGGCTAACCGCATAATGCGTAGGTGCCCTTAAGCTTTCTACAAAAATGGAGTTAATTGAAGTTATAAAAAGAGCTCAAATGGAAACTCACGATTCAGAATTTAGTCCGTTTCGCCAACGTTATGTTGATTATGAACCAGGGACATCAGCCGCCAGATCATATAGACGACAAACATCGTTCAGTGGACAATATCGCCAAGGTCAAGGATACTCGACTGAATATGGACCGGAAACCACAAACAGTGGGCAGCATCGCTATGGATACTCGACACACTCGAATTATAGACCAGAAGCCTCGACCACTGAAGACCGCCGTGGGTATTCTACGGCTGTTCCAGACAGGCAAGACAATACTGTTTATACTGATGCGTTATCACCAACTGACACAAATGCAACAGATGTGTCTCAGGGTTCTGAATTACTAGAATTATTTACTACACAGGACAACTTGAACTAGGTAATTCATTACCATACATGTAAGAAATAAATAATAAATGTTAAGACTAATTAACAATATCTTTCATTTTCGTACTCACCTCAAAGTTACCACCAGTTTTTCTTCAGGTTTTATACAAGCTCGCATAGGAGTATCAATGCCCTTGATTGAATTTCGTATTTTTTTCCAAAAGGTTATCAAACGATTGCACTGACATCCTCGTGTAGTTAAAAAACCGGTCTGGGAATGCGCGAATATCTTTGAAATAGGTTTGGAATAAGCCTTTTGAGTGTCTTTCTAGAAAAAGAGGATGAATCCAGTGTCTTTTCTTTGTTTTGCATTTTTTACGAGATAGGTAAGCAATAATAACAAGTTCTTCCACGTCCATATTGCTCGACGGAAGGATCTAGACTAGTCGTTGATTGGCTGTTATAGCTGGCTGCGCAAATATTCTGGCTGCCGCAGCCGCACTAAGCAGCCTGGCTGCGCAGCCAGGCTGCGAAGCCAGGCTGCTTAGTGCGAGGGAGCCCTAAGAGGCTTCCAGAGGGATTCAGTGTGAATGTCTGGGCAGCAGTGATTGGCGATAAGCTAATAGGGCCTCATTATTTGCCCAACAACATCAATGCGAACAACTACTTTAATTTTTTGGTAAACGATTTACCATCATTAGTGGAAGAAGTGGTCCAAGTAGACATAAACAGGCCTATTGTCTTTCAACACGATGGCTGTCCAGCACAGTGGAGTCGGATTGTACGTGAGCATTTAGATAGTTGTTTCCAAAATTCGTGGATTGGCAGGGGAGGACCAATTCCCTGGCCTCCGCGATCACCCGACCTCACTCCGCTCGATTTTCATGTGCGGGAAAGGGCAAAGGAACTAGTTTACACTACAGAAGATCAAATCGAATTAATGCTGCTATCGAAGTTATGCGACAAGAGATGCTGCTGCGCACAACAACCGTAGAATCAGACGTAGATGCCGCGCCCGTATTGTCAACGAAGGGCGTCAATTCGAACATCTGTAATTTATTAATTAAATAAATTATTCAATTGTTTCATTAACGTACCTGACTGGTACAGCTATTTTCTTTATTTTCTTTGACTTTATTCAAGAACTTACATAATTTCAATCGATCATTTAATTTGTACCAATTAATTAAATTTCGCATAACATTTCACTTTAACCCTTTAAAGTGTTCTGTCCATATATTAGACACCATCCGTTTCGTTTCATATCTTTTAAAATATTTTGTGAGCTGCTTCTCTGTTGTGTACTGGTGTTTCATAAAGTAACGGAGCAACGAAACGCGGCCACAAAAATAACATGGCCGCCCGCCATTGAGATCAGCTGAGTGTTATCTGTCAAAAGTTGGGTAACAATTCATCGTGTGTTTTTATCTGCTTCCAACTGCATAAAAAATGGGTGAAAAGCTACGTTTTGAATTAGAACTTGTTACTTATGTTTATAATGACACATAAACGTGTTTATTTGTAATATTGATTCATATTATATTCACAAGTGGCTAAAAGTTATGATGTCCATATATTAGGTCTTTACCTATGAAATTGCCGTTCTGCAGTACTGGCCATTTCAAATCAAAATAATTTTTGTTTGGCTAAGAATTCTAATTTCAAATTAATTTTATTTTAAAAACATGGATTCTTTTTTCCAAAAGTAGTCATTTCTTTATTGATTAGTGTTACATTTTCATCGCATTTCAATCTTTTTCGTCATCATGGATACGTTAAAAATTCGAGTAATTATGGAATATGAGTACCGTCGTGGCAGCAACGCGGCACAAGCGGCACGCAACATCAACGACGTTTACGGAGCTAACACTACAAACCAACGCACCACCTGTTATTGGTTTGCTCGCTTCCGTTCTGGAAATTTCGACCTGAAAAATGAACCTCGCGGTCGTCCGAAGACTTTGGTCGACAATGACGAATTAAAGGCGGTTGTGGAAGCTGATGATACACAATCTACGGCTGAATTAGCAGCAGCTTTCGACGTTAGCGTCAAAACAATATTGGTCCATTTGCGTCAAATTGGCAAGGTAAAAAAGCTTGACAAATGGGTGCCCCACGAACTCAATGATCGCCAGCGCGAAGTACGCGTCGAGACGTGCCTTGCACTGCTCAACAGACACACAAATGAAGGAATTTTGAACCGCATTGTTACCTGCGATGAAAAATGGATTCTGTTTGATAACCGCAAGCGCTCAGCAAGTTGGTTGGATCCTGGTTCAGCACCTAAACAATGCCCTAAACGAAAACTTACCCCTAGAAAAGTGATGGTCACTGTTTGGTGGTCTAGCGCCGGTGTGATTCATCACAGCTTCTTACCAAACGGGGTGAGCATTACTGCAGATGTGTACTGTGAAGAACTGAGCACAATGATGGAGAAGCTGGCGCATCTCCAACCAGCATTGGTCAATCGCTCGTCTCCGCTGCTCCTGCACGACAACGCGCGACCTCATACTGCACAGCAGACGGTCTCCAAGTTGCAAGAACTGGGGTTGGAAGCTCTCCGTCATCCGCCCTACTCACCAGACCTTGCGCCTACAGACTACTACTTTTTCCAGAATTTGGATAACTTCTTGGCGGGAAAAAAATTCAATACCCGAGAGGCAGTACAAAATGCCTTTGAAGAATTTGTTGCCTCCCGTTCAGCTGATTTCTTTAAGAAGGGCATCAATAAACTGCCACTGCGATGGCAAAGATGCATTGATTGCATGGGTGATTACTTCGATTAATACAAATAAAAAAATTCATGAAAAAAATTCGTTTAAATTTTTTCATACAAAACGGCAATTTCATAGGTAAAGACCTATTATTAGACAGAGCGCGTGTAGGTGCAAGTCTTTTTTTGTTCAAAAGTTGATAGTTGAAGTTATTTTTTTTATTATATTGTTTTTGTTTTATTTAATTGTTAAGTATTTGTTTTAATATTTTTTAGACAATCCCACTCGACAAACTTGAGGCGGTACTAGACTACCTGTTTGGGTTGTCAGATGCTGAAAATTCTGAAGATGGTTTCGAGAGCGACGAAGATAACACCGAGGTCGATTTTTTACCACCGTCGAATGAAGAATTATTGAGCGTTTTGGAGCGCCCTGGTCCATCAGGTACACAGTTCCAGTCTGTAACAGCTAGTAATACTGAAATCCCAATACACACAACACAAACTCAGGTGGAAAATAGTACAACAAACACTGAAACAGAACCAATCAATCCTATTTCTGCTAATCCTGATTCTCCATCACATGATAGAAATGAATCAAACTATGTATCTGATGATGATGATGAAGTGTGGAAGAGAATCCCTTTCTCTCATGAAGTACCAATAGAGAATTTTGACAACAATCCATTGGTACCTGCAAGCTTTATATCCAGTCGAAGTGCTCCATTGACATATTTTGATTTGGTATTTTCCGAGGAATTATTTCAATTAATAGTGGACCAAACTAATATACGCCTCGCAGTCAAATGCAAGGGAATGGGATCCTGTTACCCTACCTGAAATACAAGCCTTTATTGGCATGCTGATCTTGATGGGTTTACACCGTCTACCTAATATTCGCCTTTACTGGTCATCTAATCCACTATTTAGGGTAAATGAGATTGCCGACGTTATGACGTGCAAAAGGTTCGAAAAAATAATGAAATACATACATCTAAACGATAACCAAAAAATGGCAAAAAGAGGTGAATCCTGTTTCGACAAACTTTATAAAGTACGACCACTCATTGAAGGTACGAAAGAGTTGTTTCAAAACGCTGCTGTGGTCACAAACTCACAAAGCATAGATGAGTGCATGATCAAATTTAAAGGCAGAAGTACTATAAAGCAGTACATGCCTATGAAGCCTGTGAACGTGGTTTCAAGGTGTGGGCGAGGTGTGACAGTGAAACAGGCTACTTCTACGAGTTTGAGGTTTATACCGGGAAAAAAGAGGGAGTTACAGAAGTTGGACTAGGTGCTACAGTAGTCAAAAATTTATCCCAATCACTGATAGATAAAAATGTTTCTAATATCCACATAGCATTTGATAACTTTTTACCTCATATGAGTTGATGACCTATTTATACGAACATAAAATATTCGCTACAGCAACAGTCCGATCAGACCGAAAAAAATTACCAGATTTTATCAAAAGAAATGACAAAAAGAAAATGAAACTGGATAAAGGCAAGCACAAGTGGAGAGTAAATGGCAATATTGGGTTTTTCGTCTGGATGGATACTAAGCTAGTACATGTTTTAAGTTCTGCTTTTTGTCCCAGTCAAAGGACCACGTGTACAAGGACACAAAAAGATGGAACCCGAAAAGCCATAAACTGCCCATTGGGAATAGTAGAGTATACTAAAGTGTCCGCCAGATAAGAAAAAAATAAAAGTTATTGACTCGACTTGTACCAAAAAGTCCGGAAAACTTCGTCAGAGATCGCCCCTCATACAAAACTGTCGCTAATAATGCATCGGTCGAGTTTCATAATACCATACACGTAATCCCAACGGAATAAGTAAGAAATACGTAAATTTGAAGAATGATTGTGATATATATTTTTAATTTAAAAAAATACATATTCAATCAATGAAATATGTAATTGCTATTGTTTATGTATTACAAAAATAATTTTCGTGGTGTGTTTTTTTTTTCTAGATTACTTATGTTTTCAACTTATATTTTAATATAAGAACATGCCATAATTCGATTTATTTATTTAGCTTTAACTTATATTCATAGAAGTATACAATTCATAAAAATAACCGAATCTTAAAGTTCTTACCAGAAAATTTGATTTTTTGGGTTATGCCCTCACACTCGGCGCTGTGTGTGACGTCAGAGCTAGTCAGGGGTGCATTACCTTTCCGCCATTTTGTAATTATGTACTTAACGCATCCTTCGTCTCGAGTGTCATAATGTCATTACTAGTGATGCGCCGTTCCCAAATTCCCTTTCCCGGAAATATTTCGAGTGGAAAAGTTCCAGGGAATATTCCGGCATTCCCGGGAACGTTCCCACATAGTGGGAAATGGACATTTAAATTGTTTAATTTGTAATACAATATTTTTCGTTGTTATATTTTCATAAAAAAGAAATATTTTATATTTGAATTAATATTTAACTACTAATAATACAAGAATATAATATACAGGTAATAATAAATTCGTTACTTATCGCTAGGCTGTTCCCAAGCCATAAATAACGTATTTATTTTAAAACGGTAAGATAAGATATGACATTATTGCGAACAATATTTACAAGCTATTGTAATGATGGTAAAAGGGTTTCAGTACTTGCTATTGTAATAATTGTATTGTCTTTAGAAGTGCACGTGCGTCGGCTTCACTTTGTATCCCTTCCCCAGATTTTTTATTTGTTTTGTTTTTTCTTTCTCACACATTTGCTTTTGCAAAAATTATGTATTTTTATCTCCAATTTTAGTTGCATTACACACTTTAACCGTTTCGAGCGCCTATTTTGTAAAAACCATGAGCAAGAAAAGTGCAATTTTCGATCATTTTGTGATTAAGTCCGTGGATGAAAAACCTATTTACGAGTGTATTTACTGCCATTTTGTGTATACGTTTAAAAATGTGACTAAATTTGCCCGTCACATATCTAAATGCAAAAATAGCCCAACAGACATAAAAATAAAATTTCAAAAATATGCTCCCAGTGCAAAGGTTAACTCAAGTTTAATATCTACGTCCATAAATACAACAGGACCACCAGAAAATCCTTCATTGCCACAGGACGAAACTGCTATTAGACATAGCCAAGTAAGTACCTACCATTTGTTATTGGATTTTTCATCCTAATATTTTTTTTATTTCTTTTAATACCTTTTATATGTATCTTCAATGGAAGAATTTCTTGGTTAATAACCATAATGGGAATACCTATATATATTCAAAAAGAAAAACTTGGCTAATCAAGACGCTAAAATTTCTTTCTACTACTACTACTAGGTACTGAATATTTTCAATTAAGATTGATCCTTCTATATTTTGATTGGGCTCTCTCTACTTCTTTATCTAATTTAAGTAGTTATATGTAACAATTTTGCATGATCATGTTGTTATTGTTATGCATGAACGATTTTTGTTGTTTTGTTACAGACAAATATACATCAAGCAATTGCAAGAGCAGTTTATGTGACCGGTATACCATTTTCTACTCTGCAACATCCTTTATGGACCGAAACATTTGAAATGTTGAACCCCCAGTTTACCATGCCATCTAGAAAGCTGTTAGCAACAACATTATTAGATCAAGAATATGAAACAGTACACAATGACGTCATAAATAAAATAAGACATGCTAATGTAATTCACTTAGGCATCGATGGCTGGTCCAATATTCGTAATGAATCAATTTTAAATGTAATTTTATATGCCCCCAAGCCTTATTTTTGTAAATTTATAGAAACTACCGACAATCATCATACTGCTGAATATTTATGTGAGGAAGTTTCTAAAATCATAGATGAATTTGATGCATCAAAATGTTTCGCAATAGTAACAGATAACGCTAGTAATATGGTTAAACTTGGAAAGCTGTTATATGAAAAATATGACCATATTATTTGGACTGGATGCTTAGCACATACGCTTCACTTATTTATAGGAGATGTAGTGAAGGTTCCGAAAATTCGTAGCTTGTTTTTTAATATTGTGGAAATTATCAAAACTATTACTAGATCACATAACTTTTCAGCTGAGTTTCGTAGAATAGCTAATGATAGATCTATTAACAGTAGTCTTCATTTGCCTGTTAAAACAAGATGGGGAAGTTATTTATTATGTCTACAAAGTTTTGTAAAATGTAAAGTTATATTGCAGAATATGATAATTAACGATAATTCACTACTAACAAAATATAGAAACCTAATATTTGAAGAAGATACTTGGGACGAAATACAAAGACTGGAATATTTCTTAAAACCGATCGTCCAATGGATAATAACACTAGAAGGAGATTATTATGGAATACACTTAGTGCACCGAGCCTTTAAAGAAATACAAAAAGTGTTAAAACACGTACATTCAAGAACGATTTTTGGAGATATGTTACATACTCTAGAACAAAAATTTGATAGTAGAAAACTAAATGCTCTTAAACCAATTCATTTGGCAGCTGCCCTTCTGGATCCACAAAATCAAGGAGTACTATTATCTAGTCAAGAGAATGTGGAAGGCTGTGAATTCATTATAAATATTGAAAAAAATGCAGAAGCTGCAGTTAATATATTTACGGAATTATCGCAATACAAAAGCCGAACACACTTGTGGGAAAAAAGTTTTATTTGGACTACGGCCGAAAATATTTCACCATTATCATGGTGGGAAACTTTATTTCCGCAAACGCTTTTGGGTAAGATTGCCATAAAAATTTTATCAGTTCCCGCTACTTCTGCAGCTGTAGAAAGATCCTTTTCAACATTTTCAAATATGCATACGAAGAAGCGAAATCGTTTAAAGGCAAACACAGCAGGGAAGCTAACATTCATATCACACAATTGGAAGCTAATTAACAAACCCACCCAACAATATCAAAGACCACTGTCAGATCATAATTTATCTTCAGTATCAAATTCTGCCTCGGAAGACGAATTTTCCGAAGTAGCAATAGATGAAACGGACAACTCAGAGCTTATTTTTAATAACCCTGGCACTTCCAGGGCTAGATTAGATTTGGATTCCGATGATTCCAATATTATGAATTGTTCAACAGAAATATTTGATCTAAATAAGCCAGGCCCCTCCAATATTAGTACAAGTGCAGCAAAAAAAAGAATAATAAGAAATATATTTAGTTCCGATTCAGATTCTGATGACTAATTTTGCGTAGTCTCCGTCAAACAAACTGATTTCTACTATACTATACTGTATGGATTATTATTATTATTATACTGTATGGATACTGATAACTGTGGAATTGATATATTTTTAGGTATCTGTAAAACACTACAATAAAAATCTGTATGTTTTTAATCATTTCATTGTATTGTGTAATCAAAAACTTTACTTTCTGTGATTAATACGCCAATCCAAAAGACTGATTTGTATTTTGTTTAAACTAATTAAAATTGTTAATCTATAAGACAGGCTATTATGATTAAATGTACCTATATAAAGTATTATATAAATACTTTATATAGGTACATTTAATCATAAGCCATGATTATTAATATTATTAAAAAAAATGTGGAATATTACTACCACATTAAACTGTGTGATGATTCGTTTTTAAGTTCTGTTATCATATCTGAAAGAAGAAAATGATGTGCCATTTAAAAAAAGTGTAAAATTATATAAATCAAAGTTTTTTTAAATTAAAATAATGAATAAATACTTTGTTTTAATTCAAATAATTTCTTACTAAAAACCTTGGAACGTGCCCATCGATCCCGGGAGCAAAGGAATATTCCCAGGGAATATAGGGATATTCCCAGGGAATATGGGAATATTCCCAGAGATTATCGGGAAAGTTCTCAAAGCAACGACTTAATTGAATTATGCCTATGTATAAAGGTGTACTTGCTTTTGCACATAGCGCAAAAGTTATTTACAAAAATATATACAACTATTTAAGTCAATATTCCCAGTCGTTCCCAACGTGCCCGGGAGCGTTCCTGGGAATTAGGGAACGTAGGAAACGATCCCGGGAACGGCGCACTACTAGTCATTACTCATTCCAAATCTGGTTTGCGCGTAGGGTTGACTGAGCGTACGTACTCCATAATCGGAAAGTTTTCACGAATTTGTTGTTATTTTGTTACTGTTAATTGTTTTAGTGTTTTGTTTTGTTTTGTTACTTTGATACTGTTTCGTTTTATTTTTGTAATTGTTAATGAGTGAAGAAGTGAGAATGGATCCACCAACAACTCAAAAAAGGCGACGGCAGAGAATCGTTGAACCTCAAGCAGGTTGGTTAAATTATTTTTAATGTATACCTATGAAATAATAGACTAATGACGGACTTATGTACGTAATTACTTCATATTTAACCGTGTAAATAATATGTGGTGAATATTAACTTTAAATATTTTAAAATTATTTTTTTATTGTTTGTTTTTTATTCGCTTTCACGCTTGAACGGGCACAGAGACAACCATATTTTATGCATTGACAATTATAATTAGATAACATTTTTTTGCGTTTATCGTGTTTTTGATCGATAAAGTAATGTCAATAAAATTTTAAAACTGAAGCTATCTTCACACTATGAGACATATATTACATCTCGAGATATAAATTAATATCGCTCACCGTACTTTAAAGTGGAACCGTTTGCACTGAGATGTAATATATATTACATGTTTCTTTTGTTATCTCGGGATAAACTATACATTATATCTCATAGTGTGAAGTCAGCTTTAGACTGCATTATTATACTTAATAGTAAAGTACAGTGCAAACTCCATTTAAAGGCTTGTGCAGACCAGCGCGATTTGTCGCGCGACGCGATATTTAACAATGCAATTTCTAAGAAATTCTATTGTTTAATATCGCGTCGCGCGACAAGTCGCGCTGGTCTGCAAAAGCCTTAATGCCACTCGATTTAAAAAACATTAATTTTTTTGTTGTAATTAGCATGCACGTGTTTACCTCGGCTGCTAAACTGTCGTTATGTTGTTATGCATTGTCTATACGTTATCATGTTGCTCACAAACTTCATGGATCTCCCTTAAGTGTCGCTAGAGTTTACACTGTATTTTTTAAATGCTTGATTATAGGTCCCTCATCATCGCAACCATTACATTCTCCAATTAAAAAGAGAAAAAGTACGATTTTGTCTGTTGGCGAGAAAACCATAGTATTAAATGTATTTAAACATACTAAAAATACTTGGCCTGAGAATGAATACCGCTCCAATATGGCTATGGTTAATAAGACTGCAGAGATAACTGGCGTAAGTAAAAGTGCTATTTACGGAATTTTGAGGGAATATAAAGATACCCATGAACTGAAACCCAAGGGGATGATAAAGAACAAATTAGGCATAATCCAAAAACTGGATAGTTTTGACAAGACAGCTATAAGGCAAAAAGTGCATAGATTTTTCATGGAAGGTGAGCTGCCTACAATTGATAAAATACAGCAGAAAATAAATGAAGATGACACTTTGCCCAACTTTAGCAAAACTACCTTAAGACGTGTTCTTAAACATTTGAAATTTAAGTACCAAAAAAAGAACAGGAAAAGTGCCTTAATAGAACGTCCAGAAATAATTCTGTGGCGAACTAAATATTTAAAAGAAATGGAAGGCTACAGAAACGAAAACCGTAATATCTATTACCTGGATGAAACTTGGGTCAATGCAGGTAAAAATCAATTGTCATACTATGAGTCACTAATTTATACAATTTGCACCCTCATTTTCTTCCCTTGTAGTTTGGTGCATTTATTTATCCTTAATTATTTTAGGTCATACTGTTGCGAAAGCTTGGACCGATACCACTGTGACGTCATCACGCCAAGCATTTTTGGAAGGTCTGTCGACTGGCGCTAAAAACCCTACAGGAAAGGGCAGCAGACTCATTGTAGTGCATATTGGCAATGAAAATGGCTTTTTGGACGATTGTCAATGGGTCTTCGTTTGTAAAAAGACTGGTGATTATCACGAAGCCATGGATGCCGTTCATTTTGAAGAATGGTTCGCGAAAGTTTTAAATAAGCTGCAACCTAATGACGTTGTTGTTATGGATAACGCAAGCTATCATTCCAGGTACCTACAACTTACATAAAGGGCCAATTTTATTTTTGTTTTTTGTTATAATTATTCTAAATTTTATACAATGACTTTCAGACGATTGGAAAAAATACCCACATCGTCTTGGAGAAAGCAACAGATCATGGACTGGTTGCAAGATAAAGAAATCGCGTTCGACCAACAGGACACAAAAGCACATCTAATCGTAAAAGTCCAATCTGTAAAAAGTGGTTATCAAAAATATGCAATTGATGAAATGGCGAAAGAGAAAGGCGTAATAGTATTACGGTTACCGCCTTATCATTGCGAGCTCAATCCAATAGAGCTCGTATGGGCGGACACGAAAAGTTACGTTGCTCGACACAATACAACATTTAAATTAACAGACGTTAAAAAATTATTTAATGATGCCTTAAATCAGGTAACACCTGAAAAATGGAAAAATTGTGTCGACCACGTCAAAAAGGAAGAAGTCAAGATGAAGGGACTCGATCATCAGATAGATAAAACAGCCGATCGCTTTATTATACACGTAACAGACTCTTCAGAAAGTGAAATTTCCGTGAGTGAAAACACGGGCACGGGTTCAGATTCCTATTCCGAATAGTGACTGTCGTGTGTTCCAATTATTAATAAATAATTTAATACGAAACTATGAGCCTATTTGAAATATATGATTTGACTTTGAATTTGGTTTAAGAGTTTCATTTAATAAATACCTTCCAAAATAAACACAACTGAATATGGTTTTGGCCAAAAGGTTTGTAACTCAAGCCCAGTGAACGCGTCAAGGACACCCCTTACCGCGATACGTTTGTTATGATCGTGTTAGCGACACTTCCTTTACATTTTTTTCGTATCGTTTTGAAATATTGGATTACATTGGTAGACGGGTGTTAACGACTTTTAGTTTTTTCTTATCTGGCGGAGACTTTAAGAGAATGGGTGGTGTCGATAGGTTTGACCAGAAGCGTGGCGCATACCCTATTGCCAGAAAGAGCCGAAGATGGTGGCTCCGAATATTTTATTTTCTAATAGATGCGGCAATTACAAACGCACATATCCTACATAAGAGTAATCCCAGGGTACATGCGCCAATGAACAATCTCACGTTTAGAACACAACTAGGCAGAAATTTAATTATTTTTCCAAAACTTGTCTATTATAACAATTTAACAATATCTAAGTGTTTTTATTATTGCGCCTTTTCCCGTTCCCTCGGCACGTTAAAGGGTTAAGTAAAGGTAGAGTTTCGACAATTTTCTACTTGGTAAACTTACGAAATTTTAGTAGGTAAGGATGCCTATTATGAGATAGGCGCTTAATATGAGATAGCAAGGTATTAGTCAAACTGTTCACGTCAGCCATTTGGCGCTAGTGTCGCGCGATCATCACAGCAACACCGCTAAACGTCTGCCAGTGTGTGCCGGCCACCGGCGATCGAAGAGCGTGTGCGTGTAGTCATTACATTTTCGCAAAACAAAATATTTTTCGTCAAATGTTTACAAGGTACGTAACAACTTTATTATTACGTTAAAAGCTCTTAATATACACACATCAACAAAGTCTAGGGATACGTTATTTTGAAATCAAACATGGCTTTATTGTTTAAATCCTATTTAGTTTCCTTAAAAAGTTTATTTACAGATTTAAACCTTGTCTATTCTTTATTCAAAATTTAAAAATTAAAATGAGAAACAAATGAAAACACGCAAAGCACAGCGCAATCTTGAGTTGTATCTAATTTCAAGAAGTTGCATTAAAATTTTTTTTGCGTGTTAATTGAAGAAAACCTGATAAATTGTTTTATTTTCTTTTCTCAATTGGTTGTGTAAGCTTTTTAGCGTCATGCCACGCCATCATTTGAGTCGAGATGAAATGTTACGGGCAGTTGGCATGTTACAAAACGGTGCTATTCAACGCGTCGTTGCTGAGTCTCTGGGCACAAGCCAAAATGTGGTATCCAGGCTGTGGTCACGTTATCGCGCTACTGGAGATGTGGCAGAACGGCACACAGGTAGATATCGTGTTACCACTCAGAGACAGGATCGATTTCTCCAAATGACCGCCAGAAGACTACCCAATATCACAGCGATGCAACTAGTGCAAAGGCTCCAGGAGGGTCAGCAGCTGCTGGTGAGCGACCAAACCGTGCGAAGGAGGCTGCATGAAGTTGGTCTTCATGCTCGCAGACCGCTACGAGTCCCAGCGCTGCGACGTGGCAATCGCGGTAGGCGACTTTTATGGGCTCAAGAACATTTGACATGGAGTGATCAACAATGGTCATTGGTGCTGTTCACTGATGAGTCCCGCTATGGATTTCATCCAGATTCGAGACGAACACGCGTTTGGAGAACTCCAGGCAGGGTCAGCCGTCTCCGACATCCACAGGAGGTCCACTCTTACCAAGGCGGGACAATTATGGTGTGGGCAGGAATACGAATCGGCGGACGAACCCAACTCATTTGGATTCAGGGCAGCATGACTGCCCATAGATACCGTGAGGAGGTAGTAGAACGTGTCATTGTCCCGCTCAGGGCCCTAACGGGGCAAGAATTTCAGCTCATGCATGACAATGCACCTTCCCATACAGCGCGGCTGGTGAGGGCCGCCCTTCGAGAACACGATGTTCAGGTATTAGATTGGCCTCCACAGTCGCCAGACTTAAACCCAATTGAACACGCCTGGGACATGTTACAGCGAAGAGCATTGAGGGATTTTCCGCCCAACTTGACAACAGAAGAACAACTTTTCGAACATTTAAAAAGAACTTGGGACTGCATACCCCAGCAAGACATTGACACCTTAATTTTAAGTATGGAAAATCGTTGCCGCTGTGTGATTAATGTTAGAGGAGGAAATACCGATTACTGATTATCAGATTTGGTAAGATTTTTATTCATTTAATTCGATTGAATAATTTTATAAGAATAAAATGTTTTTGTTCACTCAGTAATTTTCTATGGCTTAATTAATTTAAGACTTTTATTAATTAGAAAAACAAAATCGCATCGTGTTGTTAATGTTTAAATATCGGCCATGAAATTATCTTTAATTCTTCCATTTACAGTCATAACAAAATGTTTATAGTTTTCTAGATAATCAATGAAATGTTCAATATCCCTAGATTGTGTTGATGTGTGTATATTTGGTTTGTAACTTATATGATCCCTTTTAAGATGTAAATGCAATTTCATTGTGTTTTCTTTTTGAAACAAAAAAAAGGCATCCATTTTGTAAAGTTGTTGCTTTCCTAATATGAGATATGCTGGGGTTCCTAAAATGAGATATCTCATATTGTGGTACTCAAAAATAGCAATTATTATGGGTATTGGGTTGAACCCTATATTTTTTGTTTTAGATGCCTCCCATCAAAAGGAAGACCTGGGACCACAATGCCATGATACAAGCTGTGAATGCAGTTCGAAGAAACGAAATGGGTTACTTAAGAGCTGCAAAACAATTTAGTGTTCCTAAGGGTACCCTTGAGCGCTATGTAAAAAAAGATGTCCGTGCAGAAGATCTTGTCCAGGTTCGTATGGGTAGACGACCAGCCTTACCTATAGATTTAGAAGCCGAGCTGGAAAGTTATTGCAAAGAAATGGATAGACGATTTTATGGTTTACGCCTACAGGATATCAAATACATGGCGTTTCAATTGGCTATTAAAAACAATCTAAGGCATCCTTTCAGTGTGACTAAAGCCTCTGCTGGTAAAAAATGGTTACGTGGATTTTTGAGGAGACATCCTACATTATCAATTAGAACACCTGAAGCAGTTTCTGCCGCCAGAGTGAAAGGATTTAATCCGGTTGCAGTCGCCAAATTTTTTGATTTATATGAGCCTGAACTTGCTAAGATAAAATCCGCTCCACACAGGATCTACAACGTCGATGAGACAGGAATAACAGTAGTTCAACATAAACGTTCCAAAGTTGTCAGTATGAAAGGCAAAAAACAGGTTGGTGCGTTGACATCCCTGGAAAGAGGAAAACTCATGACCATAGTGACTTGTATGAACGCTTGTGGTACCTACGTGCCTCCATTAATAGTTTTTCCAAGGAAAAATATGGCACAAGAACTAATGGAGTGCACCAGCAGGTTCAATTGGTGATTGTCATCCCTCAGGCTGGATCCAGACACATCTATTCACAAAGTGGTTTCAGCATTTTATCAACTTTACAAAGCCAAGTAAAGATGATCCAATTTTATTGGTTTTAGATGGCCACTACACACATACACGAAACATCGATGTGATAAACTTAGCTCGAGAGAACAACGTAATAATTATTTGTTTGCCGCCACATTGCTCACATAAAATGCAGCCAATGGATGTCGCATTTATGAAGCCACTAAAAGCTTATTACTCCCAAGAAATTGAAACTTGGCTGCGTAACAATCCGGGACGCACATTATCAAACAAATATGTAGCAAGATTGTTTGGTACGGCTTATGAAAAAGCTGCTACCATGTCCAGCTCTGTAAATGGGTTTCGCAAGACTGGCTTGTTTCCCTGCAATCGACATATTTTTGCAGATGAAGACTTTTCAATCTTTGATGAAGAGGATCTAGAACAAAACATAATTAATGACGAGAACATAAATCCGGAGAATACAAGTTGTGTGCCTCCTTCGATTGTAAACCAATTAGAGCCAACTGAAGTGGTAACCAATATCGGAAATTCAGATGAAAACCAGAGAAAGCAAAGCGGTTTAGTAGATGAAAATCCTCCTGATGAGCATCAAGAATTGGCATCTTCTAAGGCATCACCAAGAGTTAGTGTTTATGATAATCCAACACCTAGTACATCATCAAATGTTTCGCCTTTCGCACTTAACCCAGTGCCCAGGCTACCTAAGAACAATTCTTCTTCTAGGAGAACTGGAGCAGCTTCTATAATTACGGCTTCTCCATATAAAAACTCACTAGTAGAATCCCTAAATAAAAAGCAAGATAAAGAAAATAAGAAAACACAGAAGAAACGATCAAATAAAAAACCGCAAACAGGGAAAAAAAAAGATTTGAAAAAGAAAAGAGTTGCAGAAGTTAGTTCCAGTTCCGAAGATGATGACATGCCTGAGCTCGCGGATAGCAGTGGGGATGAGTATGATGCTGAATGTCCCTACTGCAGCGGAAACTTTTCACAAGATACAAGAGGAGAAAAATGGGCTAAGTGTCAAGGTTGTTTTAAATGGGCTCATGAGGAATGTGGAGAAGTAGCATCGGATAATTTTTTGTGTTCTTTATGCTCAGATATGTAAGACATGATAAGATTTACAACATTTTAGAAGAGATTTTTATTTTTGTTACTACTTTTATAACTTTTCTTTTGATATTTGTATTAAAAATGCTAAATATGATTATGATTAGTGAGTAAAGCTCAAATCTTTGTTTTAAAGACTGATGCTAGTCTATAGTTTCATGATTATAGTACCAAAATATTAGGACTGATGTTTGTCTATAATATTTAATTAATAAGTAACAATAAAAATGTGATTATTACATTAATGTTGTTTATTTTGTTCGTTTATCCCCTAACATTTTAAGGAACCTAATATAAGATACTATCTTATATTAGAAACCCCTAATATCTCATAATAGGAGACCAGTTGCCATGGGCTTGTTTTCTGATATTTTTCACTTTTTACAGTAAAGCCAGAAAAATATTGTATTTAGCCCTAAATAGCTATGACACATTTAAAGTACATTAAATTTGCTACCTAAAATTATATCTCATAATGCTTCGAATGTGACAGTTTTGTTTTTACAGTCAAAAATAGAAATGGTATCTCATAATTGGCATCCTTACCCTAGCTCTTAATTTTTTTTATAAAAGCAAATTAGATACCATTAGAATTGTCACACACTAGGGATATTTTGCTAGAATTGGAACTCCGCAATAATTTTTTGTGATGTTTTAAATGCAAGTTGAAATTAAGACTAGACAAAGTTAAGAAAGTGGTGCAACTACAAAAGAGCAAAAAAACTTTTTTTTTTAATATACAGTGGGCCAGGGCCAAATAAATTAGGACTGAGTATATGATAGCACACGAACCCACCTATCCACCATTTTCATATATTCAACGTTCTGCCAAACAACTTGTATTTTTATGTGGAGAGGTTATGTTTTTAGACCAGGGTAGAAGCCTTTAAAAATAATAAAAAGTGAAAAAAAATAATAGTAGGATGAAACCCATTAGAAAAGGAGGAGAATATTATAAAAATGAAAGGAAAAATAATTTACGGGCGATCTGAGGTCGGGAAGGGGATGGGGGTGTGTTTTTAAGGGTAAAAAACGGTTTTTCTCGATTTCCGGCAAAACTAAAAGTCCTATCGAAAAAAGTCAAATCGCAAAGTTGTAGATAATAAAAAGATCTAAAACTTTTGTATTTATTTTCAAAAATATTTTTTTATATTTTTGCATTTGCTATGAAGATTTACTATAGTAACATATATATTTTTTTTCGCCATCGGAAAGTAGAGATTTCAACGAACAGAAAACATACCAACTTTTTGAAAAAAGCTGATATTTTGACGGGTGACTTTTCGATTGAAAATTAGGGTGTTTTTTCGATATTAATTAAAAAATAAGGTGAAAAATAAATATTTTTAATCAAATAAATTACAGCGTATTTGGGACATAACAAGGTAAGTTTTCACCAAATTTCGTTAAAAAAGAAAAAAAATTGTAAAAGATAAAAATAAAAAACCAAAATCTTGGTTTTTTGAAGTTTTCGCATAAATTTTGAGGTTATGTGAAAAAAGTGTAAATACAAAAGTTTTAGGTCTTTTTATTAGAGTAGTTTCGGGTATTATGGCCTAGCTGGCCAATATGGCCCGTATTGTATTTTCTAGTGCACAGTTTTGTAGGTAAACTATGAGTCTATAGTGTTGTTTAATTTTTTAAGCACATTGTTCACTAGTTTTTAGGTTAGAATTTTAATGATAAAAAACGTCCCTGCGGCTATTATGGCTCACTAGTTAGGTGGCCAATATAGACTACCGGGCCATATTGGCCACCCATATTGTAATCTTTCTACATGTTGTTTTTTTTTTCTGTTAAGGCAATGGCTCCACGAATACCTATTTCACAAAGGAAGCGGCAAACTTGGTGCAAGGTATCAATGAAAAAGGCAATCGAAGATGTGCGAAATAAGAAAATGGGCTCACTAAAAGCTTCCAAACTGTACAAAGTACCCCGAACAACTTTACGACGTTTGGCAGCTAAATTAGATATACCAGCCGATGTAGCGACTTGTGCGAAATTGGGAAGAAAACCTACATTACCACAAGAATTAGAGAAACAGTTAGTACAGTATGTATTAGCAATGGAAGCTAAGTTGTTTGGTTTAGTACGAAAAGATGTTATGAGTTTAGCCTATCAGCTGGCAAAAAAAAATAATATCACTCATAACTTTTCGGCAAAAAATGAAAGCGCCGGTAAAGATTGGCTAAAATCTTTTTTAGAAAGATATCCGGAACTTTCTTTTCGCCGTCCAACAGGAACTTCATTTGCCAGGGCTAAGGGATTCAATAAAGAAAGTGTGGACCATTTCTTTAACCTTTATGAGAAATTAATGGATGACTACAAGTTCCCTCCAGACAAAATTTTCAATGTGGATGAGACTGGCATAAGTGTTGTTCCATCTCAAATGCCCCAAGTTCTGAGTAAAAAAGGAAAAAGGCAAATAGGTGCTTTGACGTCTGCTGAAAGAGGTTCTTTAATAACATGCGTGATAAGTATGAGCGCTGGAGGTTCATTTGTTCCACCCATGATTATACACACATCAACAAAGTCTAGGGATACGTTATTTTGAAATCAAACATGGCTTTATTGTTTAAAACCTATTTAGTTTCCTTAAAATGTCTATTCTTTATTCAAAATTTAAAAATTAAAATGAGAAACAAATGAAAACACGCAAAGCACAGCGCAATCTTGAGTTGTATCTAATTTCAAGAAGTTGCATTAAAATTTTTTTTGCGTGTTAATTGAAGAAAACCTGATAAATTGTTTTATTTTCTTTTCTCAATTGGTTGTGTAAGCTTTTTAGCGTCATGCCACGCCATCATTTGAGTCGAGATGAAATGTTACGGGCAGTTGGCATGTTACAAAACGGTGCTATTCAACGCGTCGTTGCTGAGTCTCTGGGCACAAGCCAAAATGTGGTATCCAGGCTGTGGTCACGTTATCGCGCTACTGGAGATGTGGCAGAACGGCACACAGGTAGATATCGTGTTACCACTCAGAGACAGGATCGATTTCTCCAAATGACCGCCAGAAGACTACCCAATATCACAGCGATGCAACTAGTGCAAAGGCTCCAGGAGGGTCAGCAGCTGCTGGTGAGCGACCAAACCGTGCGAAGGAGGCTGCATGAAGTTGGTCTTCATGCTCGCAGACCGCTACGAGTCCCAGCGCTGCGACGTGGCAATCGCGGTAGGCGACTTTTATGGGCTCAAGAACATTTGACATGGAGTGATCAACAATGGTCATTGGTGCTGTTCACTGATGAGTCCCGCTATGGATTTCATCCAGATTCGAGACGAACACGCGTTTGGAGAACTCCAGGCAGGGTCAGCCGTCTCCGACATCCACAGGAGGTCCACTCTTACCAAGGCGGGACAATTATGGTGTGGGCAGGAATACGAATCGGCGGACGAACCCAACTCATTTGGATTCAGGGCAGCATGACTGCCCATAGATACCGTGAGGAGGTAGTAGAACGTGTCATTGTCCCGCTCAGGGCCCTAACGGGGCAAGAATTTCAGCTCATGCATGACAATGCACCTTCCCATACAGCGCGGCTGGTGAGGGCCGCCCTTCGAGAACACGATGTTCAGGTATTAGATTGGCCTCCACAGTCGCCAGACTTAAACCCAATTGAACACGCCTGGGACATGTTACAGCGAAGAGCATTGAGGGATTTTCCGCCCAACTTGACAACAGAAGAACAACTTTTCGAACATTTAAAAAGAACTTGGGACTGCATACCCCAGCAAGACATTGACACCTTAATTTTAAGTATGGAAAATCGTTGCCGCTGTGTGATTAATGTTAGAGGAGGAAATACCGATTACTGATTATCAGATTTGGTAAGATTTTTATTCATTTAATTCGATTGAATAATTTTATAAGAATAAAATGTTTTTGTTCACTCAGTAATTTTCTATGGCTTAATTAATTTAAGACTTTTATTAATTAGAAAAACAAAATCGCATCGTGTTGTTAACGTTTAAATATCGGCCATGAAATTATCTTTAATTCTTCCATTTACAGTCATAACAAAATGTTTATAGTTTTCTAGATAATCAATGAAATGTTCAATATCCCTAGATTGTGTTGATGTGTGTATTCCCCAGAAAAAGAAGTCACCCGCTTTTAATGAAAGGTGCTCCTCCTGGTGCCATACATGAATGTCACCCTTCAGGCTGGATTCAAACAAATTTATTTACAAAGTGGTTTCAACATTTCATTCAGCACGTGAAACCCATTAAAGAATCTCCGGTATTGCTTATTTTAGATGGCCATACGAGTCACACAAGGAATCTTGAGTTGATAGATCTCGCAAGAAAAAATCATGTTCATTTACTATCAATTCCTCCACATTCAAGCCACAAAATACAACCTTTAGATAAGTCATTCATGGGACCACTAAAGAAATATGTTTCTGATGAAATAAGATCATGGGTTAGGAACAATTCACGCCCTCTAACCCAATATGATATGATGGAAGTATTTGGACACGCCTCACAGTGGAACGAATGTATGGGAGCGGTTGGACGTAGACATGTCCGAAAAAAAAGAGTAAAATTATGACAAACTAATGATGCCATCTTATTCGATTACTTAATGCCTTCATAACTTGTGGTGATGAATTTCTTCATAACTCCCATATTTCGGGAGTAATTTGAGAAAATGTGAAATTTTACTATGAAAATGAGTGTATCGAGCTCTCTCCCTCCTGATTCCGGGCTTGTTTCAAGTAGCGGTCTCTAATATCATAATGCTAATACTAAGAGCTATATTTAATACTAAGACACATAGTGCGCCAAATGTGCACTTTCTGGGATAAAGAGTGATGTTTATTTTATAACACAATTTTTTTATTTTTTGTTTATTTTGTTGATTAAAACCGTTTTTCTAAAGGTTTACCTTATTACAATAACATTTCTGAGCAGCCAATTAGAGAAGATATAAGCTAATTAGGATATATAATTAGGGACTTAAGGTTTACATATAAAACTGATGCACTAATGATTACTGATAAGAACATTGCTATTATTTAATTACTAAATGGCTCTTAATACACTAATTTAGCATGCATCATTTACTAATTATCACAATAACTAATTACCTTGCAATATTTAACAAAGGATACCTGGGATACCTGGATTTTATATAAATAGGTCACTATTAGTAACTTTAAAATCAGTGTTGATTTACACCTCGTTGTATCCAAGCTAATCTCGCAATGTATTTTCCAAATTTTAATACAAATCTTGATATTCACGTTGCTTTATGCGCACGCGCACATAAAGATTTACGCGACTTTAACTATTTGTTCAGTATTTTAAAAGATAACAGTTGTGTTCAGTTATGTGAAAGTGCTGAAACAAGTTTAAAAGACTGGTGTCGTCGATTTTGCTACCGCATTTATGCAAAATGGACACAGTCTGGAAGAAGCACAAATAAGTTTCGGAAGAAACATGAGATTTGGCTACAGGCTGCAATTCAATGGCCGGAATTACAGAATGAAAATATGGAACCTTCTACAGAAAATATAAGTGACGTCATCGAGCCCATAATTTCTCCTGCTAAATCTGATGCTTCAACTTGTACACATCCTAGTCCTCGTAAATCTTTTGAGGACCTTAGTAACCGGCAAAAAAGAAGACGCACTGAAGATAGTCTTTCATGCAGCAGTAGCAGCGCTGAAATTATGTTTTCGGCCGAAAGGGCGCTTCAAAAGGCAGGACAAAGCGATACAGCTTATCTTATGAAATACTTGACGGAGAATCCAGAAGAGGCCTCAAAAATCAAAGCCTTCATTGAAGGTAAATCAATTCAGGTACGGGAAATATCCCCTTTGAAGGCATTGGCTCTTTATGTATCGATGAACTTATCGAAATGGCGCTATAACACTCTTCGGGATTTCAACACTCAAGAAGGAGCTCTTCAATACCCGAGTTACTACATGTTGGTTAAAGAAAAAATTAAGTGCTATCCGGCCAAAGAAGATCTCACAGTTACAGAGAGCTCTGCAAAAATCAAATTACAAGCCTTGATGGATTTAACCTCAAGAAGACTTATTAGGTCGTTAGAAACCCCTGTTGATCCCAATCAACAGCTCGTATTGACCAGCAAATGGGGTTTTGACGGATCATCTAGCCAAAGCATTTATCATCAAAGGACGAGTGAAGATGAGCAAATCGATCTTGCTAGTAATTTTATGATTAGTCTTGTACCACTGCGGCTCGTCTCAAAAGGTGTAACAATTTGGGAAAACGAGCGACCATCTTCCACTTCATTTTGCCGGCCAATATTGTTTAAGTTTATAAAGGAAACCAAAGAAAATGTGCAGAGAGAGATGGCTGAAATCGAAGCAGAGATTGAAGCCTTAACTCCATCCACCATCACTGATGGAATTAGTGTCAAACACCAACTGCTGTTGACAATGATTGATGGTAAAATTCATTCCATTATATCCAATACAGCAGCTTCAGTGTGTGACATATGCAAGGCTTGTCCTAAAGAAATGAATAATTTAGAGTTAATCAAAGATAAACACGCAAACGAGGACATGTATAAATATAGCTTAAGCACCCTTCACGCTTGGATTCGCTCAATGGAATGCTTATTACACATTTCCTACAAATTAGACATAAAATCATGGCAAGTAAGGGGTGATATAGCAAAAAGGCAAGTTGATGACAGGAAGAAAAGAGTTCAAGAGGCTGTAAGAAGAGAAACGGGCTTACTTCTCGATGTTGTGAAACAAACCAGTGGATCCACCAACAATGGCAACTCGGCAAGGAGATTTTTTGAAAACTACACTAAATCTGCTGAACTGACCGGAATAGATGCAATGCTTTTAAGAAAAATCTGTGTGATCTTGCAGTGTATTTCATCAGGAGAGAAGATCAACGTAACTAAATTCCGAGAGTTCTGCTTTGATACTGCTAAGCTTTACGTGGAGTTATACCCATGGTATTATATGCCTTCTTCACTTCATAAAATTTTAATGCATGGGCCAGACATAGTTCAGAACATGTCAATTGTGCCCATTGGTTTTCTATCCGAAGAGGCATCTGAGGCTAGAAATAAAGATTTTAGAAAATATAGAGAGGGGCATTCTCGAAAGCATAGCAGTATCTCATGCAATGAAGATATTATGCACAATCTTTTACTGTCTTCTGATCCACTTGTTACAAGTATCCGTCCAAAAGGAAATAAGTTTGTAAAAAAATCTTCTTTTAAGGAATTTTATGAGCTTACGGATTCTGAGAAAAGTGATATCGAATTTGTTAACATAAATGATTTAGCGGACATCGATTCTGAATTTGAATTAATTGATGATGATGATGATGACGAAGATAATTAAATGATGTTATTGTTTTAAAATGTGTAACTTAGTAAATTAGAGCTTACATCTTAATTATTTATTGTACTTTTAATGAAACTAGGTAATTTATTATCAACTTACTTAAAAGTCATACTCTCATCAGTTCTTGTGAATATTTTTGTTAATATATATTTCTGTATATATATAATATATTTATAGACCTCTTAATAAGTCTGTCTGCGGTTTAAAGTAAATACAAATGGGGAAAAAACGTTTTTTTTTTTTAATTTTCATTTCCTTTTATCCCAGAAAGTGCACATTTGGCGCACTATGTGTCTTAGTATTAAATATAGCTCTTAGTAATAGCATTACGATATTAGAGACCGCTACTTGAAACAAGCCCGGAATCAGGAGGGAGAGAGCTCGATACACTCATTTTCATAGTAAAATTTCACATTTTCTCAAATTACTCCCGAAATATGGGAGTTATGAAGAAATTCATCACCACAATTTATGAAGGCATTAAGTAATCGAATAAGATGGCATCATTAGTTTGTCATAATTTTACTCTTATTTTTCGGACATGTCTACGTCCAACCGCTCCCATACATTCGTTCCACTGGCGCCTATTTACGCACTCAAAGCGGTGAGATAGCTGTCAGTGGTTTTCGTGCAACAGGGTTATATCCTGTTGACAGAAATGTTTTTAAAGACCACGATTTTATCGATATGGATAATGACCAAGAATGTATAATCACCAATCAAGAAAATATCACACCAGAACCAACAACTTCGTCTTTTACCCCCGTAATAGAACATGAGTCTCTTTGCATAACACCCTCCATAAATGAACCTGATAACGCGATGGCTAATGATACAATCTCATCTTTAAGAAATCAGAGCAGTGCTCCGCCTGCATGTTTTGATCAAGTTGTAGTTCCCGTTGCGAGGTCACCACAGCCATCAACCTCAAGAGATCAGAATTTTATAACGCCATTCCAATTATCTCCGATACCAGAAATAACACCTAGGAAAGCTAGTAACCGAGGCAGAAAGGCTGCTAAGTCGACATTGCTTACTTCATCGCCATACAAGAATGAATTGCAAGACTCATTAAAAAAAAAACAAGACCAAATCGAAAAGACTGCAATGGATAAAGCCAAAAAGGGAAAGGGCAAAGGTAAAAAGACAAAGTGTAAATCTAAGGAAATACAAATGTCTAGCTCGGAGGAAGAAAATGAACCTTTGTACGACGACAGTTCCGATGAAAGTCCAGATAGAAGCAATGTTTCTGATGCAAAGTGTTTATATTGTGAGAGTCTCTATTCTATGGATACCAGAGGTGAACCATGGATTCAATGCCTGTGTTGTAAATTATGGGCTCACGAAGAATGTTCAGGAGTGGAAACGGACGTTTTTTTCTGCGAATTTTGTTCTGCAAAGTAATGCAATCTTTCAGTTTTGATTACATTTGTTATGGTGGGCAATATGGCTCACTTCATTTGTGGCCAATATGGCTCTGGGCCATATTGACCTACCATGTTTGAATTTTAATGATTATCCAAAATTATAAAAATCGTTTATTAAAGATAAGTTTCGATGTTAATTACCTTAAATTTATAATTGTTGACTACTAGTAAGTACAAAGAACTGATTAACCAACAAATACTGTTTGATCTCATACAATCTCGTGTTTTATTTCCAAAAAGGCTTATGGTGTGCCATATTACCCTAAGTTACTCTACCTACAACTTTGCGATTTGACTTTTTTCGATAGGACTTTTAGTTTGGCCGGAAATCGAGAAAAACCGTTTTTTACCCTTAAAAACTCACCCCCATCCCCTTCCCGACCTCAGATCGCCCGTAAATTATTTTTCCTTTCAATTTTATAATATTTCCCTCCTTTTCTAATGGGTTTCATCCTACTATTGTTTTTTTTGGTTTTAAAAATTATCGACCCTGGTCTATTTAATGTTTGCTGACAAATATCTACCGACACAACAAAAAAACAAAGACAGTACCATGTCAATAAAACAGACTAAATAAATTTATCCAGGAACATAAGACTTCCATACAAATCTAAATTATAGAAGATTAGGTCCTCAATACTTTCAATTTCTTTAATTACTGGAAGCAAGGAAAGCTATGTTCAGGAACATTTTCATATACGGGACAGGCTCAAATTTTTTGCGCATATTGTAAAAATTTGGTGTCGGTATAGTTTAACTAAATAAAAAAAAACGAAAAGTATGAAAAATTATATTATTTCTCAAACTTAGAGAAACTATGTTATTTTTCCTACATACATTATTTTTTCCATCCGGGTAATCCTATTATATAATTTAGTACATAAAAAATAAAAAAGGCTTTTTTTTTCTCCCATACAATTTTTTTGTGTCTGCATACGCCCGCTCCTTACATATCATTTCACAATTTTTGTTTTAATCACTGCAACCTTTTATTTCCGTATATATCTCATTCTATGGAATACAACAGACGAAATTAAACGGTAACAGCTATAATACAACAAAGCGTATTAATGATATTATCAATGTTAGATGTGTCTGAACTTTTTTTCCGTTGTAACACGACAGGTTGTGCAACGCGATATTTTTGGACTGGTTAAATTTTATGCCATGACGAATTCATTTATTTAAAGTGGCAACACTGGCTCACAATATTTGATACATTTCTGAACGATTCCGCCATTTGGTGTCGTATCATTTGAGAGAAAGTGGTGAAGCACGCGGATGGTCATTAAAAAATTGTAAGTTAAATTCTTTTGTATTGACGTTAAGTGAATAGATATCTTGAATATCTGCTTTAAATCGTGTAAATCAACTATTGTTCTACTGAAATATAACACTGCACAAGAGGTACGTCTAGTAATTTTGGTGTTATGATTTTTTTTAGGTTCGATCGTGTCGAAATTTTGTTCCCTTGTGCGACGTTGTGACACGAATTGTGCTACGTGTCACAACAGAATTTATAAAGGTAAGTGTACATAATTGTTTTTAATTTTTTTTTTAACCTATCGCAACTTTAATATTAATAAAAAGCTTTTATTTACTTTCGCCAGTCCCGGTTTCTGTAATGAAATTTTGCAAGTTAAATTTGAGCCAATTGAGTTGACATTTTGCTGTTGATTACTTGAATAAACTTTTACATAGTAAGTATTGGTTACCTATTTATTTTTATTTATTACTTTCATGATGCCAATGTCTGAGGCGGAACGGTGTCGAAGGTACCGAGAAAAATTAAAACAGAGTAATGCGGCAAAATATGAAGATTTGAAAAAAGAAGAATAATGAAAGAACAAAAGCCAGAAAAAGGAAAATTGCTGATTTAAATGAAGATGAAAAAAATGAGTTCAGAAAGCAGTGGCGGGAATCAAAGCGTAATAAAAAAAAATTAAGCTCCCTCCCAAGCCGCAAATGATAAAGAGATAAAATGTCGTAATTTCTATATCTAGGTTTTCTTGATTATTGTTTAAATGATACTCATAGTCATATGCCATTAGGTATAATAATTTTTTTTATCATTAAATAAAAATACCTTCTTAAGAATAATATTTTTTTTATTTTAAAACTATGGTTCATGATAAAAATATATATTTTTGAAATATTTAAAAAAATATAACTCCGTGGTGGTTATGTGAACTAAGGTTTACAAATTCCGTTGTAACACATTAGTTCAGTTGTAACACGTTCCGTTGTGATCTCCTTTGTGCGATAGCGCAAAAATTTTGAGCCTGTCCCATACATGTGATAATTTAATAACATTTTAATAGGTTACCAAAATTAATTTGTTTTTTTTATTTCAATTGAAATATATGAATAAAGCATCGACAAGAATTGAGTCAACATTTGAAATACACATATTAGCCAGAATAAAATAACATTCTAAAAAATGTTATCTTGGGCCATACATTTCCACAACTACCAAAATCCAAATCTCTAATCTAACTAAAACTTCTCAGTATTTAGGGAATCATCTATGCAGAAAACACAAAAACATACACATCAGCAAGCATAAAATAACATTCAAAAAACCATTATCTTGGGCCATATGTTTTGACCATTTCGATTTTACAAGATAATTGTTGTTAGAGGTTATTGTAATGTTTGCTAATGAATATGTACGAACAAGACTGAAGGTATTCCACAACTGTATCAATGTGGCAACCATATTAGTTCATTTAGACTGTGACCAGATTGATAATTTACACAGTAACTTCAGAAGACAACACCACATTCCAAAGAATAATAGAAATAAAGGAACCAACAAAACAAAAAGATCTTAAATTGGTTGGGGTGTACTTGCATACAGCACTTTAACCCTTCAGGATCTTTTGTACTATCCCCCATTTGTTTTTATTCTATCTCTACAGCCCTGAATTAAGTCTGCACATAATCCTGAACCCTTCTTAGAGGCAAATCCTTGTAGTCTCCTGGTTCTGGATATGCCAGCCCCAGGATGGCCATTCTGTGCCTTGCCAACACATCGCTTTTCCATATTAAATGCAACATTGTTTCATTTTCTTCCCCACAGGTCCTGCAGATCGGGCTATTCAACAGACTCAGTTTGTGTAGGTGATAGTAGACAAAAAGATACTGCAAATATCATTGCAACATGTAGACAAAAGAAATATGAGGATACCAACAAAAATTACACTGTGGTTATGACTTAGGATTTTGTATTCAATATTAGACATCCCCTTCTATTCAAAGCACTTAGTATCTTCTAAATTGTTTTTTAAATTTCTCATAGTGATAATCATCAGTAGGTAGCACATGAACCCACCTATCCACCATTTTCATATGTTCAATGTTCTGCCAAAAATCCTGTATTTTAATATTGAGGGGTTATGTTGTAATGTTCGCTAACAAATATCTACCGACACAACAAAAAAACAAAGACACTACCATGTCAATAAAACAGACTAAATAAATTTATCCTGGAACAAAAGACTTCCATACAAATCTAAATTATAGAAAATTAGGTCCTCAACACTTTCAATTTCTTTAATTACTGGAAACAAGGAAAGCTATATCCAGGAACATTTTCATATAAATGTTATAATTTTATAACATTTTATTAGGCTACCAAAATTTCATTTGTTTTTTTTTTATTCCAACTGAAATATATGAACAAAGCATCAACAAGAATTGAGTCAACACATGAAAAACAAATATTAGCAAGAATAAAATAACATTCTAAAAAATGTTATCTTGGGCCATACATTTTGACAACTAATAATTCCAGTTCTTTAATCTAACTAAACATCTCAAGATTTTGGAAATCATAGACCAAAATTGAGTCTGTGCAGAAAACACAAAAACATACACATCAGCAAGCATAAAATAACATTCAAAAAACTATTATCTTGGGCCATATGTTTTGACCAGTCAGATTTTACAAGATAACTGTTGTTAGAGGTTATTGTAATGTTTGCTAATAAATATGTACAAACAAGACTGAAGGTATTCTACAACTGTATCAATGTGGCAACCATATTAGTTCATTTAGACTGTGACCAGATTGATAATTTACACAGTAACTTCAGAAGACAACACCACATTCCAAAGAATAATAGAAATAAAGGAACCAACAAAACAAAAAGATCTTAAATTGGTTGGGGTGTACTTGCATACAGCACTTTGACCCTTCAGGATCTTTTGTACTATCCCCCATTTGTTTTTATTCTATCCCTACAGCCCTGAATTAAGTCTGCACATAATCTTGTACCCTTCTTAGGAGTAAATCCTTGTAGTCTCCTGGTTCTGGATATGCCAGCCCCAGGATGGCCATTCTGTGTCTTGCCAACACATAGCATTTCCATATTATATGCAACATTGTTTCATTTTCTTCCCCACAGGTCCTGCAGATCGGGCTATTCAACAGACCCAGTTTGTGTAGGTGATAGTAGACAAAAAGATACTGCAAATATCATTGCAACATGTAGACAAAAGAAATATGGGGATACCAACAAAAATTACACTGTGGTTATGATTTGGGATTTTGTATTCAATATTAGACATCCCCTTCTATTCAAACCACTTAGTATCTTCTAAATTGTTTTTTAAACTTCTCATAGTGATAATCATCAGTAGCCCTCTCCCCCTTAGCCTTTTTAACAATTTTTTCAACATTATCATCAATAGGATTTGATTCAATAACAGGAGCTACAGGCTTAACTATTTTCCGTTTTTTAGAATTATCACTGTCTATGTTGAAACGGTTGTGTTGAACGAAATTCACTGCCATATTGGTCGGGACAAATTGTGAAGGGCTGTCTTTTTTATTATGTCTCTCCCAGAGGAGTTTCATTTTGGCATCTTCCGTTGCTTCAATATTTTTGATCTTAGCATCTATGCCTAGATCTACTTCAGGTATTCCACTCAGCATTTGGTTTGATAACATCTCTTCTGATCGGTGTGCAGATGAAACCCTGAGGTGATCAGGCAATGATAGCAATGCAGCTTCTTCAGGGGATAAATATTTGAGTGAGTCATTATGTTCTGAGTCCTGTTTGCCTTCATCATGTCCTTCTGTAAAGAATATAAATATTTGATGAGTTTCATTATGTAGTGAATAAGTTGACTAATAACACCATTATCTCTTTAAATACAATACCTATAAATACTTTGCAATCACACTAATTTATTCATTTATTTATCTCTCTCCTTAACTAACTAATGCAATAGTTTTGATATTAAAATTATAAAATCCTTATTGAACTAAATATTAAACTAACTATTAATGTAACTAACTACATTGAACACGATCTTTACAAATTCTAATAATGTATAGGTGAAAGTTTGTGAGTGTGTATGTTTGTTACTTCTTCATGTCTTAATGGCTGGAGTGATTTTAATAAAATTTGGCATGAAGTTAGACAACACCCTGGATTAACACATAGGCTATAAGTTATAAAGTTTAACACAGGTAAAACTGCAGGCCACAGCTAGTCTGTCAATAATACAGACATAATTGGCGATTTGTACTCCTGCCTTCGTATTTTAAGACACCATTACTGAATAACTTTTCATAAATAATGCCACTGACGGACACTCATAGCAATGCAATTTATCAGGCCACTACATAAAGATTAATTATCTTCAGTACACTTGATGGCAAATCAGATAAGAGCAGTTTTATCCCAAAATCATTTAATGTTGGCCATATTGGCCAATTTCAAGGGCGCACAGTGGAACGAATGTATGGGAGCGGTTGGACGTAGACATGTCCGAAAAATAAGAGTAAAATTATGACAAACTAATGATGCCATCTTATTCGATTACTTAATGCCTTCATAAATTGTGGTGATGAATTTCTTCATAACTCCCATATTTCGGGAGTAATTTGAGAAAATGTGAAATTTTACTATGAAAATGAGTGTATCGAGCTCTCTCCCTCCTGATTCCGGGCTTGTTTCAAGTAGCGGTCTCTAATATCGTAATGCTATTACTAAGAGCTATATTTAATACTAAGACACATAGTGCGCCAAATGTGCACTTTCTGGGATAAAAGGAAATGAAATTTAAAAAAAAAAAACGTTTTTTCCCCATTTGTATTTACTTTAAACCGCAGACAGACTTATTAAGAGGTCTATAAATATATTATATATATACAGAAATATATATTAACAAAAATATTCACAAGAACTGATGAGAGTATGACTTTTAAGTAAGTTGAAGATTTACGAGGACTAGGATGTGTACAAGTTGAAGCATCAGATTTAGCAGGAGAAATTATGGGCTCGATGACGTCACTTATATTTTCTGTAGAAGGTTCCATATTTTCATTCTGTAATTCCGGCCATTGAATTGCAGCCTGTAGCCAAATCTCATGTTTCTTCCGAAACTTATCTGTGCTTCTTCCAGACTGTGTCCATTTTGCATAAATGCGGTAGCAAAATCGACGACACCAGTCTTTTAAACTTGTTTCAGCACTTTCACATAACTGAACACAACTGTTATCTTTTAAAACACTGAACAAATAGTTAAAGTCGCGTAAATCTTTATGTGCGCGTGCGCATAAAGCAACGTGAATATCAAGATTTGTATTAAAATTTGGAAAATACATTGCGAGATTAGCTTGGATACAACGAGGTGTAAATCAACACTGATTTTAAAGTTACTAATAGTGACCTATTTATATAAAATCCAGGTATCCCAGGTATCCTTTGTTAAATATTGCAAGGTAATTAGTTATTGTGATAATTAGTAAATGATGCATGCTAAATTAGTGTATTAAGAGCCATTTAGTAATTAAATAATAGCAATGTTCTTATCAGTAATCATTAGTGCATCAGTTTTATATGTAAACCTTAAGTCCCTAATTATATATCCTAATTAGCTTATATCTTCTCTAATTGGCTGCTCAGAAATGTTATTGTAATAAGGTAAACCTTTAGAAAAACGGTTTTAATCAACAAAATAAACAAAAAATAAAAAAATTGTGTTATAAAATAAACATCACTCTTTATCCCAGAAAGTGCACATTTGGCGCACTATGTGTCTTAGTATTAAATATAGCTCTTAGTATTAGCATTATGATATTAGAGACCGCTACTTGAAACAAGCCCGGAATCAGGAGGGAGAGAGCTCGATACACTCATTTTCATAGTAAAATTTCACATTTTCTCAAATTACTCCCGAAATATGGGAGTTATGAAGAAATTCATCACCACAAGTTATGAAGGCATTAAGTAATCGAATAAGATGGCATCATTAGTTTGGCATAATTTTACTCTTTTTTTTCGGACATGTCTACGTCCAACCGCTCCCATACATTCGTTCCACTGTGGGGCGGTGAGATATTGAGCTTTTCTGTTACATAGTTTAGTTACTAAACTATGTAACAGAACAGCTCAATATCTAGGCACTACTAACTCTGGCCTGATACTAAACTTTAGTATCAGTCCAGAGTTAGTAGTGCCTCCATGGCTTGGAGAGTACACATAAGCAGTAGCTAACACCTGTCCAGTTGTGCCAGCCAGCTATGCCATCAAATTAGAAGTTTCCCTGAAACTAGAAAGTGCACCTGTGTTTGCACACTCACTTGTTACCTAAATGACCAGAACTAAGGGAGACTACCAATCAGCGATGGACATTTACTACTGCACTGTAATATTGCAATAGCACTTATTGGCCTAACACAAGCTTTGAATCCAAGACCTCGGTCAGTGGGTATTCTTAGACCTCATTGTTTGGAGTTAAACGCACCATTAGACCAATGATTCAGTTAAAGTACACAAGTGTATTATCAAGCTGTTTACAAATACAAAAAATCCGCCCCCAAGAATAGCCACTGATCCAATCACACTAATTATAAAGGCGAAAGTTTGTGAGTGTGTATGTTTGTAACTTCTTCACGTCTAAACGGCTGGAGCGATTTTAATAAAATTTGGTATGGAGTTAGCTGAAACCCTCGATCAACAAATAGGCTATAGTTTATAAAGATTAACGCGGGTAAAACAGCGGGGCACTACTAGTATAATTGTATAATATGTATCAAACTGTTTACTGATAATACGAACCTTTTCTTTTCGCTAGCTGCTCTTCAATGTATTTCATCATTTCTTCATCTTCATCACGCTTGTTAGTCTCCGCTGAAAACTGTGTGCCGATGCCCGTATCGTAAGCATCGTCGACTTGCTTCACTTTCCCGCTCTTTAACGCTTGCATATTCACCATGCCGCCAGATTTTACTTTATAAGGATCTTTACAAACATTTTCTTCAGTAGCGGCTTTCTGGCCAGTAGCGAGTGCAGCGACGCTAACCCCATTTGGCCTTTCTCTAAGTTTCTGTAGAACTTTGGTTTCTTCCAATTTCGCTAACAGTTGCTCATCTTCGGGTTCTTCGTCTTCTTTGATCCGCTGACGAAAGTTCTTCCTTTTTCTTGGCTTGAATTTTATTTCTTCAGTGGCCGCCATTGTAGTGTCGGGGGCGTTGGAGTCATCCATTACGATAATAATTGAAAATGGAGATCAAAACAAAAAGTTATTTAAAGTGCCAGCACTAATTAAATGTTGAATTATCCACAATGCATTAAATATCAGAACTAAATTGAGCTCAAATATATAACACAATACGTAACTATGAAGGAAACCCAGGACAGACGCCAGCCAATTCTCTTCAACGTAGGTTCTTGTCTAGAACTCTAGACTGCTCTTGTTATTGCCAAGCCAATATATACATAGTACTCTGTGGTTATTGCTCGGAGAGACACAGAACAAGGTTAAATACTCTTTGCAGAACATTACCAGTATCTATAATACGGCTACGTTGTTGTAGTCGGAGAGTGCTAGTGAGGTAGGTGCTTAGTATAATAAAATAGTCTATGGTCAGTTCCAAAGAGAATAGTCAATTTCCTTAGTAGCAGTGTTGCCAGTCCCACTATAGAGTAAAATTGTAGATTTGCTTGAAAAAACTGTAGATATAAAATAAATTATTATTAATTGTAAATCTACATCATTCTGCTTTTCTTATTTTGTAATATTTTATTATCTATATATATAAAAATCAATGCCGCTTTTCGTTGTAATGTTATAACTCAACAACGCCTTTACCGATTTGGCTAATTTTGGTCTTGAGTTAATCGTAGAAGTCCAGGGAAGGTTTGCGCGTAGAGAAAATTTGAAAAAAGTCTTGAAAAATTGTAAAATCAACATCTTTTAGCAATTTAAAATATTTTGTTGTGTGTGTGAATAAATGAACTTAATAATATTTTTTTTATTACTATGCCTTATACGTAGCGAAGCACGTACCGGGCCGCTAGTGGTTACATATATTGTCACCCAAAGAGGTAACGTCAAAAGCTTTTTGATCACTTTACCCGAAGATAGCGTAAAACTTGAAAGCGGTTATTAACCGACTTCAAAAGAAGGAGGTTTTCAAGTTCACTGGTAATTTTTTACCTATGTACACCGATTACTCGGTGATTTATGGTCCGATTTACGTGATTCTTCTTAAGTTTGATGCGGAATAGTTGCCATTTGGTTTCATAAAAATATTACATAGTTTGGCCCAGTAGTTTTCATTTTATGATTTTTTTTTATTTCATAGCTGTACGTTTTTATTTATATATTTACAAATATATGTTAACGGTCTATGCATATGTCCAACAAAACCATGTTACCGGTTTTACTGTAGGATCGAGTCTCTGTACAGCAATTATTTTATCTTTATAACAAAATATTTCTATTTACATTACATGATGCATTAAATTAAATCTATTAAGTGCATTTTAACCTAAATTTAAATTTCTTTTTAACATTTTCATGCCCAATGCCACCCGGTAGACTATTTAACAGGTACAGCAAGCGTTTTTTCAGTGTTCTGTCTTCATAATAGTTGGTAATTCTAGGGATTGCCAGTCTGGCGTTGACGTTTATTTGTACTTTTATTGTTTGATTTAAAGTATATAATGATAGTTTTAGTTTGTTGTGCGTAGTTTTAATCCATTTCCAATCTGTAATTTTACTGTGCCAATAATTATTTAAATATAGTAATAAATAAAATACATTATAGGGAAAGAATTAAATACATGTAACCATAAAAGTTATAATGAAATTAATTGTCAAAGATACAATATTTATTTTACGTAATTAAAAACTAGTATTGCTGTGCTAATCTTGCACTTCAGTAAATGTGACTAGTATTTTTGAGGAAGTTTGCTTTAAAAAGAGCCCACCAAGAGGTTATAAGGGAAACATAATCTTACCTACCTGATGATATATTTTAGATATTATCAGTTACTATCACATTTTCAATTTGTATATCTTCTTGATTATCCATTCATCTTCATTTTTGTTAAATTCATACATATTTTAATTGAATTTTTTTAATGGTAATTTCAAATTGATCTCGAAACAATTTTATATTTCTTATTTTGTGTGCAAAATACCTAAGGTACTTACCTTTTATTCTGGTCGTAGAAAGTTTATTCCGTAGTTTTTTACAAAAATTCATCACAGCGCGTGCCAACTGGCTCTGGGTAAGTTAGAATCGGGCCTCTGGTTGCAGATATTGGTCTTTTGTATAGGGGAGGCGTTGGTAGAATTTTGCGCCACGGCAGCTGTAATGATATTATTCATCAGGCACTTTCTATCGCCAGCGTACCTGCCGTAATGGAAACAAATGACGTGCACGTGCGAAAGCAAGAGTCTGGACGATATATTAATACATCGTATCAATGCTGTCATTCTTCTAGGCACGCTACCTTTTGATGGCAATGCGGAACGTCTACTGGATGGCGTAGGTATAGTTTATTTTAATAGTTTTAACAAAAATATATTAGTAAAGTATATTTAATTTTATTTCTATTGTCTCTTAAAATATATGTCTATAATCTGATAGATGTTTATCTATCAGTTCAAATTCGTATATCTCAATTCAAATTTAGACTGAATAAGAATATAATTGAAGCAGAATTGCCAAAATTAAGTGGCAATCGGTGGCGCACATAGCTCGAAGAACTGACGCACAGCCGCCGGGGCAGAAAGGTTCTCGAGTGGCAACCACGAATTCGTAGATCCAGCGTGGGCATGCTCCACAGGTTAGACCGGCCACCTTACATATTGCAAATACACATTTTGACAAGAATAAAAATGTATTATTAGTTACTATCTCAAGTTTATTATACAGAATGCCCATGACAAGGGCCTCCCCCAATGAGTTCCACAGCTGCCGGTCTTGTACTGCCCCCATCCATCGGCATCTCGCTTACGGCCTATGTAAGGTCACTGGTCTAACATGTAGAGGGCATGCCCAGGCTGTGTACAAAAAATATATATTTTTATTAAAAATAATGATTACTAAGCCAACCTATAGTCAGTTGGTGCCTGTACTACTTAAAACCTGTACCAGTCATTCTAATGGCTTAAAAAGTATACTTATCTATTATATTTTTAAACAATATTTAACTATACAAATGTGGACATAAAAATACAGATTAAATTTATTTACTTAGAATAATAAATAAATCCTCAGTCTCATCATAGGTCAACTTTTATAAGAATTTATAATTTATATAGTTAAGTTTAATTTTAGAAAATTATTTATTTATTTTATTGTAAAGATAGGGCCCAAGAAAAAGGTAAAATCTGTTTGTATGAATAAACTTTGACTCGGATGTACATACAAGTGCAGACAGTATCTTTCCGTATCTTGGTGTTAGTAAGGTAACATTGAATGTGACTGTCATGTGTTGTTTTAGAATTGCATGTCCAATAAAGAGTTGGTGGACAGTTAACACGTTGCATTTTTCATAGAGAAGGCACGTAAGAAAAATGAATGGTCAAAAGTGCCAACTTTTAGTATTATATTAGCCTTTGGGCGCATTCAAAGGTTAAGAAGTAGTAATAAATTATGATTTTAAATAAATAAAATGAAAAAGGTAGGTTTTTTCACGTAGATTTTAAAAAAGCACTAATATAAATAGTCAGAACATGTTTGTAGCAATATAGTAAAGTTAACACAATCATTTCTAGGTACCTAGGTAGATATTTAAGTACACGGATTGTATACGGACTAAATTTATGATTTCGTTATTTAGCTAGTTTATATTAAGTTAATGTCAAGTTTATATATGTAGGTTTAATTATCGAAATTTAAAGTTTTATATATAATTTACAACATATTATCTGATTGGTTCTGTCTATAATAAAAATCTATTAATTAATTATGTCTATATTAAAGGTAAATTTAATTAATCGAACTAGATTAATTGAATATGTGATTGCGTACACCGTATGCTGGTCGACAGTACGCCGTGGTACCTACTAACCTTACGCTAAATGGGCATGGCTCACAGCCATCTATCCAAAACCTCGCGCGCCCATTGCCCGGTTCACTATAACACATTACCATCCCTATTCGAAAACCACTTCTACACAAATATCCAGCAATTGAGAGGTACACAACAAAAAGAAAGAACAAAACATACAACTACAAAAATATGTAGAGCTGGAAACACCAAAAAGAGATAGAGGTCCGGTCCGCCGTCCGTCCTCGTCACTCCTCGTATCACAAACACATTGTGAAAATATAATAGGTCTTTACCTATGAAATTGCCGTTTTGTATGAAAAAATTTAAACGAATTTTTTTCATGAATTTTTTTATTTGTATTATTCGAAGTAATCACCCATGCAATCAATGCATCTTTGCCATCGCAGTGGCAGTTTATTGATGCCCTTCTTAAAGAAATCAGCTGGACGGGAGGCAACAAATTCTTCAAAGGCATTTTGTACTGCCTCTCGGGTATTGAATTTTTTTCCCGCCAAGAAGTTATCCAAATTCTGGAAAAAGTAGTAGTCTGTAGGCGCAAGGTCTGGTGAGTAGGGCGGATGACGGAGAGCTTCCAACCCCAGTTCTTGCAACTTGGAGACCGTCTGCTGTGCAGTATGAGGTCGCGCGTTGTCGTGCAGGAGCAGCGGAGACGAGCGATTGACCAATGCTGGTTGGAGATGCGCCAGCTTCTCCATCATTGTGCTCAGTTCTTCACAGTACACATCTGCAGTAATGCTCACCCCGTTTGGTAAGAAGCTGTGATGAATCACACCGGCGCTAGACCACCAAACAGTGACCATCACTTTTCTAGGGGTAAGTTTTCGTTTAGGGCATTGTTTAGGTGCTGAACCAGGATCCAACCAACTTGCTGAGCGCTTGCGGTTATCAAACAGAATCCATTTTTCATCGCAGGTAACAATGCGGTTCAAAATTCCTTCATTTGTGTGTCTGTTGAGCAGTGCAAGGCACGTCTCGACGCGTACTTCGCGCTGGCGATCATTGAGTTCGTGGGGCACCCATTTGTCAAGCTTTTTTACCTTGCCAATTTGACGCAAATGGACCAATATTGTTTTGACGCTAACGTCGAAAGCTGCTGCTAATTCAGCCGTAGATTGTGTATCATCAGCTTCCACAACCGTCTTTAATTCGTCATTGTCGACCAAAGTCTTCGGACGACCGCGAGGTTCATTTTTCAGGTCGAAATTTCCAGAACGGAAGCGAGCAAACCAATAACAGGTGGTGCGTTGGTTTGTAGTGTTAGCTCCGTAAACGTCGTTGATGTTGCGTGCCGCTTGTGCCGCGTTGCTGCCACGACGGTACTCATATTCCATAATTACTCGAATTTTTAACGTATCCATGACAGTGAACGCAAATAAACATGGAAGCATTACTTCAAGGAAACTAAGCGCAAATTTTGACCCAATATCCCAATCAAACTGACACAACGGAATACAGTCTCTAATTCGCCAAAATATTACCGCTCAGATACACCTTTTAAAAGTAGACTTTATGACGTCATGTTCGGGTCTAAATTACCATGTTCATGACATTCGCCGAGGGATGTTTTATGTCATAAAGTGCAACGAAAATAATTCACCGTGATATTGATATTATTAAAATAATAAAGAATTATGATAAAATATACAGTATCTTGAACTTTACGGCAAGAGTTTTTCTAAGGTCTTTAAATAGAGCAGTATTTGGCGAGTAATGGGTTTATTTTCTATGATAATAGGTAAATAAAACAAATTTGTGACCAATTATTCACTAATTATTATTTACAATTTCCGTAGGTATACATAACACTTAAGTACTACTTTTTAGGGCCCCCTTCACTTCTTTATCCATCCGTCCGTCTGTCTGTCAATACCCTTTATCCTGAAAACGCGTGGACGAATCGACTTGAAATTATAGGTGATCTAGATATGCAGGGTTACTTGTAAAATACCAACAACCTCGCAGGACTAGGAAGCTAACACCATAAGCAACAACTTACACTACGGGCATCGCAAAGATTACGCAAGCCGCCTGGTTACATATTATTTACGATGCACGTAGAGTTATAAACATTCAAGTGGTAAATTAATTAATATAGACTTTTTACAAAAAAAAATACAAATTATCAAAAGTTGTAAAATAAATGTTGTTGCTTATGGTTTTAGCTATCTAGTCCTGTGAGGTAATTGGTGCTTTACAAGTTACCCTGTAAATATATAAATAAAATTGAATTGAATTCATTTCCAAACGAACCGTTTTCGTCCATAGTTCTCTTCGCTTTACATCGAGTGGAAATTTGAAGAAACCAAGCTGTTTTAATACAACCTTTACCATTCTTTGTGCATACCATAAAGATGCTGAGTATTTTATCTAAGACTAGCTGGTGCCCGCGACTTCGTCCGCGACAATTTTGAATGATAACCAATATAACTACTTATTTCTAGCTAAATCTAAAAAATATAACTTTCAAAAGAAATAAGCAATATAAATTAAAGAAAACCTAACCTGTAAATAACCAAGCTATGAAATAAACTAAAGACTACTTTGCTACTGTTATTTAAAAAAATTACCCGATGTCATCAATTGTCCTTAAGTAAAGTCAGTAAGTCAACTAAAGTAAAATAATAATCAACGATGCATTAATCACAAAGGTAACTCCCATTAGATTAGGTTGACCCGACCTCTAAGTAATATTAATGCAAAATTTGAAGTTAAACCATGCAGTGCTTTTTGAGTTTAGCCCGGACAAACAGACAAAAATTCTAAAAACCATATTTTTGGTTTCGATATCGATTGTAGATCACGCCCCAAGTATCCTTTTAAAAAATATTCAATGTACAGTTTTGACTTTCCTACGATTTTATTATATGTATAGGTAAGATCACAGCTCCTCCCCAGTAGGTGATAGCGTGATAATATGTAGCCTATAAGTTGACGCAACCTCTTAGTAATATTAATGCAAAATTTGAAGGTAATCCATGCAGTAGTTTTTGAGTTTAGCCCGGACATACATACAGACAAACAGACAAAAATTCTAAAAACTATATTTTTGGTTTCAATATCGATTGTAGATCACGCCCCAAGTATCCTTTTAAAAAAATATTCAATGTACAGTTTTAACTTTCCTACGATGTTATTATATGTATAGATAAGATCACAGCTCCTCCCCAGTAGGTGATAGCGTGTTAATATGTAGCCTATATGTTGACCCGACCTTTTAGTAATATTAATGCAAAATTTGAAGTTAATCCATGCAGTTGTTTTTGAGTTTAGGCCGGACATACATACAGACAAACAGACAAAAATTCTAAATACTATATTTTTGGTTTCGATATCGATTGTAGATCACGCCTCAAGTATCCTTTTAAAAAAATATTCAATGTACAGTTTTGACTTTCCTACGATTTTATTATATGTATAGATTACAATAATGGTAATAAATAAAAAAATCGTCATAATTTTTGTGTAGATAAATAAATTGATTCGTTTGCATAACAACATCACCATATATTTTGTGTCAATTTGATTGACTTCATATTTAATAAAATTAAAATATATAGCGATGTACTTACTCGTAATAACTAATTCCAACACTCTTGTTATGCAAATGAGATTTATTAATACACCACTTCACTGCACAGGAAGGCATTTTTGGAAATTAAACACGCTGAAACTAATAACTGACAGACGACCGCCATTGATGCCTGTAGTGCGCAAACTCGGTCCCACTCGGTCCGCGGCACAATTTTTAAGCCCCGCCTACCGCGGCACAATCTGCGTTGGGTCATTTTCGCGAGCTAGGAATGCTTCCATGTTTATTTGCGTTCACTGATCCATGATGACGAAAAAGATTGAAATGCGATGAAAATGTAACACTAATCAATAAAGAAATGACTACTTTTGGAAAAAAGAATCCATGTTTTTAAAATAAAATTAATTTGAAATTAGAATTCTTAGCCAAACAAAAATTATTTTGATTTGAAATGGCCAGTACTGCAGAACGGCAATTTCATAGGTAAAGACCTAATATTATCGCTGATGAAAATATTGATTTATTAATATATACATACTTACATATCAAGGTAAAATTGTGAACCTTATGTAATATACATAAGGTTTAAATTTCCAACGTGGTTTTAGGTATACTAACTTTATGGTATATATATATATGTACCGAAGCATTCTTCCGTGCCATAGATAACACCTATATTTAATTATTTTTCATTGGCAACTCTGCCAGTTTAAGCTGAGGCGCCAGCTGAAGCGGATTTAAAATCTAATATTTTATGAAACTCACAAGTTTCGCACGAGTTTTCGGTTTCCTTCCGCACAAAGTAAATCAAAACATTGCATAAATTCTTAAACAATTAAATATGGGATTTGACGACGGGAATATATTTTTAGACAGTGCTAATAGTGTTTATTATGCTGGTCAAACTATTAATGGGCGAATCGCGTTCGATCAAACCAAACAAAAAACTATTCATGGTAAGCTTAACAATATATTCAGATAGATACTATGCCTGGCTTATTAACCCCCCGCAGCAAAGATAAGTGTTATTCGGAAAGTGTACTACTACTTCTATAAACTAAATAATTTATAAATGATATACCTATAAAAGAGGGTTTTTTATATATCAATGTGGATACTATAAAAAAATAGGGAAAACGCAAAATTTTGCTTTTGTATATTTTGCCAACTCGCACTAGGCCAGCGAGGTGGTATATGCCCTCATAATGTGAAGGAGACCCTTACGCTGAACTAGTACCTTTTTACCTATTTTTAAAAGGCGGATTATTTATTTATTTTATTATATATCATATTCGGATTATTTATTATATATTTATTAGCTGCGGAGGTATTTCCGATCCGGTATGACATGGCAACCTTCAAGAGGCGAGCCTATTCTTTTCTTAAAGGCCGGCAAGGCACTTGCAGCTCCTCAGGTGTTGTGAGTGTCCATGGGCGGCGGTGATCACTTATCATCAGGTGACCCACTTGCTCGTTTGCCATCCTATTATATAAAAACAAAAAAAATAAAAAAATTGTGGATGTCTTTGGCGGAGGCCTTTGCCCAGCCGTGAAAGTATTTGGGCTAATATGATGATGATGATAATTATTCAGAGGATTATTACATATTTGTGGGATAGAAGTGTAATGTGTGTTAACCAGTTAAAAACTAGGTACCTAAATAATGAGTGCCGTGTTATTAAAAAAAATAAAATAAAATATGGTACTCATAATAATACAGTTGAGGCGTTCTTAGCTAGGTGCTCTCACGGGTCCGTAAGTGATCGGGGAGGTTATGCAACTGGGTTCGGGGTCTGTTCATAGATGGGTGACCACCAAAATGTTTTAATTTCTAAGCGTCTCCTTGTTTCGAAGGGCTCTTTAAGCTGTTGGTCCCGGTTGTAGTCATTGGACAACAGTCGTTAAACCATGTCAGAGGCCTACTGGGCGGCTTGAACTGACACTAGGGTAACCACTGCTCATAAGATAAGTAAGTCATTAATATAGTATATTACCGTTTTTGCGTGTTCGAGTAACAAAATTTTAAATTACTAGCCGTGCCTCACGGGTTTCGCCGCCTTAAAGTTTAGATATGAATTATAGCCTTTGTGTTTTTGCGATATTTGAGCTAGATTACTACAAATTTTCATCAAATTACGTTCGCAAGTTTTTGTGTGAAAGAGTAACAAACATCCATACATCCATCCTCACAAACTTTCGTATTTATTATATTATTAGGAAGTACGATTGAGACACGGTTAAGTTGGTTCTACTGTCACTAGTAATAGCGGGTAACAATATATCCTACTAATATTATAAAGGCGAAAGTTTGTGACTATGTGAGTGTGTATATTTGTTACTTCTTCACGTCTAAACGGCTGGAGCGATTTTAATAAAATTTGGTATGGAGTTAGCTGAAACCCTGGATTAACACATAGGCTTCAATTTATAAAGTCTAATTTTAATCAAGATCCAAAAAAGTAAAAAGCAATCCTAAAATACAATATGTTCACTTAGTATTAAACGACTGCAATTCTTATAAAAACACTTACGAGATTACAAGTCAATACGGCAACCTAAAATCTAACACAGATTCTCTTAGAGTTTTCTATCCAAACATCCGAAGCTTGGTTAGACCAGGGAAACTATATGAATTAAAGTGTATACTAGCAGCAATAAAAAATACTATACATGTCGTAATACTGGTCGAAACTTGGATTAAGACTGAAGATGAAGCCCGAACTCTACAAATACCAAATTAGTCACACTACTATAATTTTAGATCCCATAGTAGAGGAGGAGTGTCCATTTTTATCCATAATAACTTAAAACATAATTTCTTGTACGACAAATGTGAAAATGACAATAATTTTTTGTGGGTTCATCTGAATAAATTTGCTGTAAATATAGGCGCCATCTATAAACCAGAAAGGACAAATACAACACAGTTTCTAGAGACCTTTTCGGAAGAATTATACTAACATAAAAGATCCATAATATTAGGAGACTTCAATTACAACCTACTCAGCAAAGAACCTCAGCAAAGAACGACCAATCATAGTGTACAAGGAAACACTACAGGAAAACGGATAATACACTATTCTTAATAAGATAAGCGCTAACTATTGTACAAGAGAAACAGCTACTACCAAAACCATTCTAGATCACGCTTTAACTAGCTTAAAAGAAAATAGTTGCCATGTTGCTATAATTAATAATAATAATAATGTTTATTGTTCAAAAAAACTTAAGCGTAAGTTACAAAATATTTTAACAGGCTAATTTAGGTCAGATTAAATGGTATGGTCATCTGTAGCTGAACTAGGCAGAGCCTGTATTTCGGCTATCAGCGCCCAACCCCTCGAGTATTAAACATTTATTTTAGCCATGTACATAATTTCATATTTATATGTTGTATTCTGAGTATCATAAAATTCATAATTTGTAATGTATTTACTTACAATGAAAAAGGTATAAAAAGAAAAATTAAATTAAATAAAAACGATTGTGTAGTGTTTGCATGCAGGTCCTCTTATTTGTGTGGGATGGGAATGTATGTGTCTGGTGTGTAAGAGGTTGTGTGTGGTGTCGTGTGTGATATTGTGTACTGTTATGTTCTGTGTTGTAATGTGAGTGAGCATGTGCGATTGAATTGAATCTGCTATGTCAGATCATAAACAGATATACATGGAAGTGAAAAAAATCAAGCTGAAACTATTACAAAAGAAGAATTATACGTGCCCAGCTTATGATAAACTATACGGAACTTTAGAGAAACTGGACTTTACTACTATTGGAGAAAACTTTGCAATGTTTCACGATACAATGAAATTAGCTATTAAAATCAATGAAATAAGTAAAATTAAGATCTTAAACCCGCCCAGGACAGAATGGATTAACAAGGATATCATTAGTGAAATTGATAGAAGAAATTTACTGTTGAAAGAATAACAAAATAACCCTTCTGATGAACAATTAAAGCAGAAATTCAAAAAACAAAGAAGCAATGTATTTGAGCAAATTCAGATGACTTAAACCAATTATTACGCTAACTCATTTAAAGAATGTGAAGGTAAGCCTATGAAAATGTGGAAACTAATAAATAATATTTCAAACAATAAACACCAAACAAGCCTAGCCCCTTCGAAACTAGAAACGCCCAATGGAATTACATCAAATCCAAAAAATATCTGTGAAGCCTTTAATTATTATTTCTCGAATATAGGTGTTTTACTAGCTAATCAAATACCTACCTGTTATCACCACAGTCATGCCACTTGTCAAAACGTAACACACACACATAAACTCTCACCCATAACACTAGCCACTGCACTTGAAATTGGTAAAATTATTGACAATCTAAAATTAAATACTAGTTCAGGATTAGATGGCATCAGTGCGAAAGTCATAAAAATGTGTAAATTACTAATATTATCTACTCTCACAAAATGCGTAAATAAATGTTTGGTTGACGGGGCATTCCCAGATTTACTGAAGAGCGCTAAGGTCACTCCTGTATTTAAATCGGGATCAAAATTGGATCCAGGCAACAACCTATCTCTGTGTTACCTGTGATTTTCAAACTTTTTGAAAAACTATTGCATAGCAGTCTACTACAGTATCTAAACTCATTTAACTTCTTATTTGACCGTCAATATGGATTTAGTAAAAAATCGAATACACTTTCAGCAACAACTGACCTGATTACAAAACTTAAAACTAATATTGACCAGAAACGCCTAGGTTTAGGTGTATTTATTGACCTAAAATGGCATTTGCTACTGTTAGTCACAAATTGCTATTACAGAAAACGCGCTTCAAATATTTCAATCTTACTTAACATGTCGGTACCAGGTAGTTAATATAAATAAGCATATAAGTGAACCAAAATTAATCAAATGTGGCGTCCCACAAGGCTCTATATTGGGCCCACTTTTATTCCTCATCTACATAAATGACGTCCATGAAATACGCCTAAAAGGTCATATCTCACTTTATGCTGACGACACCTGTCTGTTTTACTATGGAAATTCTATCGACACTGTCATAAAAGACGCACAGGCTGATTTTCACACCTTAGAAAAATGGAATTAGAAATGGAATTTACTGACTATAAATGCGGCTAAAACCAACTACATAATTTTTGCAGCCAAAAACAAAAAATATCTCGATCACAGACCTCTGGTTATTAACGGGACTACACTAACTAGGGTATTTAAAGAAAGGTATCTCGGGCTTATTTTGGATAGCCACCTACAGTGGAAGCCACATATCGACAAGATACGTTCAAAATTATGTAAATTAACTGGGGCCTTACGTAGTATAGCAAGATGCTTACCCTTAAAAATCCGTTCTATTGTATATAACTCAGTAGTTCAACCCCACATTGATTACCTAATCGAGGTCTGGGGGTCAGCTGCTAAAATACACATTCAGACATTACAGAGGTCGCAAAATAAATTAATAAAAGTTCTATTTCATTACAATTATTTTACTCCAACACAAAAGCTTTATACTGAAACTAGAATATTAAATATTACACAAATTTACCAATACAATACAGCAATTTTGATACATACAATATTAAGCAAAGACATCCACACAGAAATAAAACTTACAAAAAAGATACAAGTACAAACACGAAGTTCAAGAAGGGCACACAATATAATACTATACAAACCAAGACTGCCTCGTTGGTCTAGCGGTAGCGTGTTCACCCGCAGAAAATGAGGTCCTGGGTTCAAGTCCCGGGTCGGGCCAAAAAGTGATTTTGGGACTTTACTGTAAAAAGAAAAAATTCCCACCCCGAAGTCTGGGAGTTGGCGGTATTATACCCCCGTGCCTCGGAGAGCACGTAAAGCTGTCGGTCCTGTACCTGACCTCTTTCCGGTCGTGTCGCATAGGCGTCCCATCGGATCATGAGAGTGATGGAATAGAAAGTGCTCCTGTGTTTGCGCACACACTTGAGCACTATAATATGTCCCGCGCAGATGGCTAATCTCTGTTGAGACTGGCCGCCGTGGCCGAAATTCGGCTAGGAGGACATTATTATACAAACCAAGAACCAATTATGGTAAAAGGACAATTGTATACCAAGGAGCACAATATTTTAATGCATTACCTAACCATATAAAAAACGCTAAGACAGCATATATTTACAAAAAATTATTAAAACAACACATTTCCAAAGACTCTACCGAACAATAATAACAAGAAAATAAAATAAAAATGGTAAACAAATTCACACTCAGTGTAAATGCCTCTTAAAATGTGCTAATGTTACGTTGTTAAGCAAATTATTTTTGTTATTAGTGTGAACTTTTCACTTATGTAATATTTAAAGTTTAATTATGTACAAATATCTTGCTTCTCCCCGAAGTGATTGTAAATCTTTGAGGAATAAAGAAATTCCAACCGTTTAATGCGCGTAAAACCGCGGG